>SMMW01000554.1:10247500-11447500 GCA_004794655.1 Marisa cornuarietis
AGATCTTGAGAAACAGGAACTGACTACACTAATAGGTCGTCAGGTCGATGTATGACCCAGTCCAAGATGTGATTTTTTTGTGAGTAGGCTGCAGCACGGACTGGACGAGACGAAAGGTGTGCAGCCTTTCTGACATTTTGACAGTGTTAGGATGAGACTTGTTGTCAAAATGGTCATTAACATCTCCAAGAAGTACTGCGGGTCAACTGACCATTGCTATAGTCCAACAGATCATGAAATTTTGAAGAAAAGGTAGAGGCTGTATTTGTTCTTTGCGCTCGGAGGGGGTCTATAGATGCAGAACAGGTGCATCAAGCAGCAGGGCGACAAAAAGAGACTTGTACAGTGTACAATGTACACATTCAAAAGACGTATTTGGGAACGATATAACAGTAGAAAATAGAAAACAGAACGAGCAATAAGAATTACACCTAAAATCTATGTAATAAGATAAGATAAAATGTTACTTTATTTGTTCAGGAGGGCAATTCGGTAATGGTGGAGAAAGTAACCGTTAAAGTTAAATACACAAAAACAGAAAGCAATGCAATTACAAACAGTAAACAATAACAAAGGAAAGCTAAAGAGAAGCAGAAATTCAACCTGCAACTGAAAGAAAACTATGGATACGAATAAACAGAGATGTTGCACAAGAAAATAGAAAAGTCGCAGGAGAACAAACAAGCATCTCAGCCTCTCAGGCGCAACCTGGTTATCAGAACCTTACTTTTATTACTTTATATCACACACACGTATACAAACAACACACACACACACACACACACACACACACACACACACACACACACACACACACACACACACACACACACACACACACACACACACACACACACTTACTTCACGGCCACTACCCACCAAACAACAGACCAGGATATACAATCATCATTTTAAACATTGTTCAAAACTTTTTATGGACACAGGCATGTAACTAGATCAGGGACTCATTGTGAAAAAACTTTGTAATGTAGTAATGGAGCGCAGATGGTAACAGGTGACAGTGTGTGTGTGTGTGTGTGTGTGTGTGTGTGTGTGTGCGTGCGTGCGTGCGTGCGTGTATGTGATGAGTCTCTCAATCATCCTCGTTTGGCCACAGCGGGCCTCTCATACAGCTCAGCCAAACATTTCCGTGTATTTCTGCCTCAGTGTAACAATCACATGCTCCACATGAATACAAGCATTTGCTCACCCCATGGATGTTTCTTGCCCCTTGTAAAAGCTGGGATTTCAACTTCGGTGCACCTAAGCTCAGCCCATTCATCAATAGGAACCACCTTTGAATTATCAACCTATCAAGATTACCAGCATACAAATTATCCACAAAAAAGTTTTGTTGTATGCCTGCCTCTAGTCCCTCCTTTCTATACCTGGGAAACGAAGGTGACCTGCATCTCTGGTGCAATACTAATGAGACAATATGAGAAAGAATTTCTTTACACTCGTGTGACGAGCTCGTGCGATTCAACACTCCACCAGGAGACTATTTGCGTACTTTACCACCTTTCAGTCACGATGATATCTTGCCCATGGCCTGACAAAGGGCAAAGTCTCCTTCTCCCTACCAACCACAGGTAACGTGTAATCTGCGTACGTGGCGAGAGGATCCCGCTCATGTCACACCGACTGCTTGTTGTTGCTTTCCTACTTTCGATCGAGGCCGACAACAAAACATCCGAGCTAATCTCCTGAAAGGTAAGACCCACCGTACGAACGATCTTTTTCAGCAGCTATCACGTGTCAGCTATGACTTTTATTTCGTTGATTCTTGTATATATTGTCCTTACTGTTCTGAACTCGTGTAGCGAATAGTGGGTTTGCCCTCTTCACATACACATCCCTGGCTTACGTGTGTGCAGTGTACTGGGCCAGAGCTGCAGTTTTACCACGGACCTTCATCTAGATCTATTTTACGAAAGACTAATGTTGAGTGCGACTGAACACGCACGTACGCACATTTGAATCCAATAGAGGGGTCGATATAGCGATCTGTGCTACATCGTTCAAGTCTCGTACGTGGAATACTTTGCAGTATACTTTACACAGCGACGCACATGTGTTGCCCATCACGTGAACGTTAACCAAACATGTGGTCAGAAGTTAATCGTGGCGTCTGCATCCAGGTGGTTTCCCCAGTAGCAAAACCAAAAAAAAACAAAAAAACAACAACAACAAAAACAAAAAACAAAAACAAAAAAACAAAAACAAAAAACAAAAACAGAACAAAACACAAAAAACAACCAAACAAACAAAAACAAACAAAAACAAACAAAACAAAACCGATATCGACTGACTTATTCAGACTATGACACTGGTTTAACTGATCATGGTGGGTTTGCATCTTTCACGTTCTACAAAGAGGGATGGTGCGGGAGATTGTCTTGAATCCTTTGCTGTCCAGAGTAGGCTGCGTCTGCATTTCGCGAGTTGCACGTTCCGCTGAAGGCGGGTTGCTGCCTGACCCCTCCTTACCTGTGTACGCCTTAGGTCAGCGACCTTTCAAGGCCTTTGCGGTTGTCGGGTAATCGATTATTTATTTATTTATTTTTCTTTTTTTTGCCCTGACTACCATTCTGAAGTAGTTGCAAGAAAATCGGCTTAGATGTCCTCAACTTCTATCTTCAAAAGTGCTACGCAGCATATTAATATTAATATGTGAATACCAAAAAATCTTAATATTAATATTTAAATACTCAAAACATCTTGAAATACAATACTCGAGTATAGCAAGAGTTTTACAGCACGAAGATGTAGACAGGTTTTGAAGTGTTACTCGCATTTCACTTGGCCAACAAGAAGACGAATGGGTCTTGCCAAACGCTCCACACCTTTCAGTCGCTTCCATACTCAGTAAAAAGCACAGATCATAAATGTCGACATCGAATACTGTCAACAAATGCTACTTATTAGTTAATGTTTATTTACGAGCCGTTTTGCAGAAAGGTACCATTCATATTATCCAGTGGTGCATGGCACCATACGAGACACAAGGACATCTTTTATTTCAGAAACTATTCTGCCTACGGGCGTTGGTCAATTTTTTTTCGACATTATTACGGGCTGCTAGAAATTGTATACAGGTAAGCTTTGGGATATTAAAGGGAAAAACAGCTTTGTGTCTAGCTCGTCCGATGTGATTTTTCTCGGCAACACGAAAAAGCACTATTTTTTTTTTTTTTTTTTGCTTTGGTCCCTCTCAGAATATTATCTTCGAAAATGTGTGTCAAACTCAGCAATTGGGAGAAGGTCGTTTAAAGGTTCTTACTAACTGCACAATACCTTTGAAGGGTTGATTTATTATCCACTTCACCCAGCAAATAACAGATAAGGGACAGAAAAGGAAGTAGCTATTTTTCTAATCTCTCTTCGGACCCAGGTAGAATAGGTGACCTAGTAGGTGACCCAATGAAATGTGAAAAATATTTAGCCATTAAAACAGATGCTGTGGCAACATAAAAATAAAGAAGCACACAAATTTCACTTTCCCACTGAAACTTTCAGGATTCCATGATGAACGCGTCTTTCTAGTGTGTAAGTAGGTACGAAACAAAGTAACCGGGAAGTCGTCTGTGAATAGCTTAAACTTTTACACGGCAGACGCACTTCCTGTCAACGCTGCTTCTCTACGCGCTCGGAGAGCAGCTGGTCGACCTGGGTGGAGGCTTGTGGCGTCCCACAGACCGCGCATTCAGCGCAAAAGCCTATAGCCGCCATGGCAAATGACTACTGACTTCCGGTACAGGCAAAAAAACGCTGCTTTACTGATGTAAACAGTGGGGTCACTGTCTAGTTTTCTGTATTCCTACGTGCCTACTAGTATCAAATTGACTTTTAAAGGTAGTCTATCAGTTGATGTGAATAAGTATTGTGGTAAAGAAGGATTTCTTTTATGTATTATAATATTTTAAGATATATATATATATACACACAAATACATTCTGCCGGAACATGAAGATGGTTATGATTGTGTATGCGACCTTTTGGCAAGTAAAGGTTTTGAATGTAGCTGACTTGGGATAAAAATACATACATTAAGTATATACATAGAGACTTGACGCTGCACTTGCACAACACACACACACACGCACGCACGCACGCACGCACGCACGCACGCACGCACGCACGCACACACACACTGCACAAAGACACAGCAAGCAAAGTTTAAAATGTGAAATGTGAAGATTCAGTAAGTTTTAAAATAGTTTCATACTTGTCTTCATTATAAAAGCTGTAGTGCTAAGCTAATCAAACTAATTTGAGTAATAAATATGATCACAATTTTTATAATCAAAATTGGAAGCTGAATTTTGCATTTTCAATGCAGTATACTTCTCACTAACATAGCTATACATACATCTTATATACACAACTTTCACATTTATTATGAAATCAGTACATAGAGCACAATCCATAGTAATGTTTTCTTTAGCTGTCAGCTATAGATTAAACAAGTAACCATATGTATTTATTAAGAAATTGAAAGCCCTCCATGATGGTAACATGAAATTGTCAACACACATTTGCATTTGAAGAAAAACTTTGATTATATGCATGTTTTTATAAGGCTTTATTCTTAAAACTATCAATCAATCAACCAGTCCTCTCTTTGCCGTCTAGCACATAGGGCGACAACTTGGGACTTCCATCTAGTTCTGCGTGCTCTGGGGGTTGTCTCGACGGTTCGCCTCCACGTCTCTTTGGGGTTCCCTTTGTTCCTCTTTCCTTGCTGTGGCATCTGTTTACAGGGCTGGCTGCCTTGCCGTGGTATAGCCTTCGTTGCTGGCTCAGCGTAAAACACTAATTTCCACACCCCTCCCCCATCGCAGGGCTGTTTTGGGGATTGAGTCTGGGGACTTGCGGCACACGTGTCCTAGCCATCGCTAGCGACGCAGCTGGATTGCTTCTGCCAATGTGCAAGTCCCTATCCTGTCTCGCAGCTCTTCATTCGAGATGGTTTTGGGCCAGATCTTTTGTATGCGCCGCAAACACTTGGTTTGGAACACTTCTAGCTTTTTCTTGATGGAGGCTAAAACTGTCCTTTACCATTAATGAAGTGTACGTTAAATTCATTTAACTTCTGCCATGTAAATCCTTCAATGCTTTATGGTGTTGTCAAGTTTAGAGTTATCAGATATGTGTTCTTCCTATTTTTACATTATATTCATCTTTACAGCATTGCATTAAATGTAGTGCCCAAAATTTGGATATATATATATATTTATTTGTTTGTTTGATCAGATTTAAAAATAACCTGTAAATGTAAACTGCATACGTGCTAAAGTGTTTCACACTGATCGATGGACGACAAATATGTTCCAACAAGTACTTAAGATTTCACCTACAACGTATACAAAAACATCAAATGCATATCAGTAGCGCATACTTACATGGGAAAGGGTTTGTTTCGTCTGTCGATTGGTGCGATCAGGGGCAGCCATCCCGATTTTCGTCCTTTTTTTTGGGCGGAAGGTTCCTTGTGGCAGTCCTTTGTCATTCCCCCACCCACCAGCAGTGAACCACTGTGCGGTTTAGTCTTTGTGGTGGTGTCAGCCACCATTCCTCCACTTTCAACCTGACCCCGCCTTGTTACCAGAACAAAAGGCCTCTGTTTGAATGATGGCTAGCCCCTTTGCTCATATTTCAAAATGCGTCCTTTTTCCGGTCGCTATAAGTGAATTGAAGTTCAGGAATTAAAGATTAGTCTTCTGTGATGCAAGTCTTCGTCTCTGCGCTCAGAATCTTATATCTGTCCTGTCAATCATCTTGTGCATCATTTGTGGATGGGCATGCCCTGCGTCTAAAGTAGGACTCAGGCATATTTCCCCCAAAGAGATGAGTCAGTTTTCACTAATAGTTCTCATCCAGTACGCTTCCTCTTAAATTATTTACGAGCATATTTTTAAAGGCCCATACAAAGAGGATACTCCATTTACTGTATTAAGGTTTAGAGGATAAAAAAAAGAGAATGTATCACAGCGGTTGCTTGCTATAATTAAATCCCAGTGGCATACAGTTATCAAGGGAGTTCTTTTTTGAAAATAAAAAAATTCGCATCCAGGAAACTGTATTCAAAAAACCATGGCTGGAACTCCTGTCAATCTTGTAGTTGTAGCCACTATGTACAGGCTGGTTAAAGTGGTAATCTCTGTCCTGCATACCGCAACGCATGGTCACCACAGTTAATCGCACACAAGACTCGCAGTGTGTGTGATTTAAAATTATATTTGTCTAAATTTAAGCCTTCTTAATTGCGTTTCGGTGCGTGGTGCAAAAACTTGGACCAGCTTGGTAGTGCTGATAGAGAGTAGAAGGTACCGAGTTTTCCAAATGTAGTGAATGCAGAATGAGATAAAATCACACAGAACTTAGTGAATGTTAGATGACATGAAATGCTAGGGATAACTGTAAATAATGCGGTTATCGCCAAAGCTACAACTGAAGCAGTGAAGCAGAGAAATTTCGCGGTGGGAGCAGAATGATTTAGTAGGCATGTACTGTACTTGAAACTGAAAATACAAAGTGGGCCGAACTCACAGAATGATTTAGTATACATGTTCTTGAAACTAAAATATCCGGCGGGTTTTCCTAGAATCGTGAGACAGTGGCCGCCTCCTACGTTTGTTACCGCTGTAGGATGTTTGCCCCGCTGTTGAAAGAGATAAGTGACCCGAGGTTGACTTTCACCTTTGCCTTCCCCGAACCCTTTCCCTTTATCTCCAGCGTGCTGAAAAAAAAAACCGCTGAGGTTTTCGACCAGAAGATAAAAGTAGAAGACAGATTCAAACGTTGCACACACAGCACCTCATCATGTATGGTATGCTTTCATAGCGAGAAATTTACATTTGAGACACTGATATGTATTGGAATATAACATTCATTTTTTTACATGTACTTGTTAATTATAGGTTTTCGTATGCCGTATATTTGGGTCTTTCTGGCTGAAGACCCCGCTACATTTCAGACACACGAATGAAAGTGTTTTTCGGTAATAAATTTTCTGTTACTTTTGAAAATGGCTTGTTTCAACATTTTGATCCATTTAAGAAGCAAGGATTCTTTTCTTTTGTCTCGTTGGCTTTTCCTGGTAAGTCCAGTAAGTAGTGTTTATTTCGACAAACCATTCACAGATTGTTAGGCTGCTAAGTCTCAAGTCACGGACCACTGGTGCAAGGCAGAAGCCGATAATAGAACAGTGACAGTCACAGACGGGGAAAGACAACTAGGGGCTGAGTGAGGCTCAGCTAGGGACTGGCTTAGTTTTGAAGGCTGAGCGCAGATTTTTAATGCATGCAAGAGTGCACAGACGTGATACTTGAGGGACACGCGGCCTGCAGAAAAAGTACGTGTGTGACGTCACAGGGACCGAATCGTGTTCCCAAATGAGGCGTGTTGGGGCCTGCCCTTGTAGCAGCTCGCACAGAGCAAATATTGTTAAGTGGTGAAAAAACAAATTATTGACTTTCACGTTCTTCCTTCAGACTTCAGCATAACATAGCATCTAGAAGAGCGCATCACCCCCATCCTCCAAAACACACACACAAAAAAAACCCCGATGATCACTGTATTTTGCATGTATATTTGACCTACTATCGCGACTGATGCTCAGTTATAGCTGAATGTTTGGCTCGCTAGCCGTAATCACGAAAGCTGCTTTGAAATGCATGTTGCTATTTATGAGTGTATAATGTTACATTAATTAAGAGAATTGCTTCATTTATCGCGATCAATGTGATTTAGTCTAGAAGTTTTAGAATAGGTTGCTCGAAAAAATTAGTGTCTACCTGATTACGGTGACAGTTTTAGTGTCATTTGCAACATGTACTAAAAAGTGTCATTTCAGCATCATAATATATTCTGATTCACTTACTTTATTTACTGTTTATTTTGAGAGATGTCCAGAAAAAACATATATTTTGTCCTCGTCAGTGTGAAACAGTTAGGCCTAAGTTTAGTTTAGTCTCGTTAGTTACTAAAAAATTTATTTGAGTAGGTGTCTGCGCTTGCGCTTTAGGGTGGATTGTTCCAGCAACTGCTTCCCAACACATGACTGAGGGCGCAAACTGAGCAACAAGGGAGGAAGGCAGCCACTTGCATAAATGTCAAGTAGTCAGAGCAACTGCAAGAAAGCTTTTGTTTTGATCTTGCCTTGCAGATTGCCGGAGGGTGTAAAGGTTACATGTTTGCTGCATGGAGACGCTATAGTGACCATCTTGAAGCTCGACAGTCTGAGCGTGCTCACTGAGAATCGATTCATTTCCTCCAGGGAATCGGCATTTTTTCTTCTTCTATCGAAGTGTGAAGGTCACTATTCAAAATCTTCGCCGTGAGCTCCTGACGCCCATGTCTGCCTTTTCTAGCGTCATGAAGAAGTCATTGAGGTCCCCAATGTCCTTTTGTAAGTCTACGACTTCTTGTCGGCGTGGGTGTGCGCGCCTTGGAGTGCACTGCTGCATGCGCGTACTGCTCTGAACCTTGGGAGGTAACAAGATTAAATTTGCACTCTTGAACCTCGGGAGGTAATCAGATCGGATGTTTTTTTTAAATAAATTTAATTGAGCTGCCACCAAATTGCCCTCCGGGACAAATAAAGTGTTATCTTATCTTATGTCACTAATCTAGGTGTGGTCGTAGACCTCATCCCACGTGGAAGAACGAAAGAGCGTGAATGACGTCAGTTTGTCTGAATGCGTATGGATGATGTCAAAAAGATGTGTGACTTTAGATGATGATGATGATGATGATGATGATGATGTCGTCGTCGTCTTGTAATGCGCCAGTTTCCGCATCTCAGAGATTCGCTCAATGCGCAGTGATACCAACAGAGAGAATCGTTTGGAAAGAAGAATGAGAAAGGGGAAAAAAAGTGAAGGAAATTTTCTTATATGTTATTTTTTCTCCTTTACTTTTTAGTAAAAGTAGGCAAATCGGCACAGGCAAGTCATTTTATTCTTTTTGTGCGAAAGAACACGTGTTTGTCTGACCCGTGCGTGTGATTGGAAGAGAGAGAGAGAGAAAGAGTCACACGTCTCGGGGTTGTGAGAGATGGAGACGAGGCTGCGCCTGACAGGCTGAGTTGTTTTGTTCTCCTGCGATTTTTCCATTTTCTTGTGCAACGTCTTTGTTTATTCGTATCCACAGGTTTCTTTTAGTTGCAAGTTGTATTTGTTTCTCTTAAGCTTTACTTTGCTATTGTTTTACTACCTGAAATTGCCTTTGCTTTCTGTATTTTTGTTGCGGATTTTACTTTTAACGCTTACATTCTCCGCCATTACATAGATTTTTGATCTGATTCTTTATCTCATTTTCTTGTTGATCATTCTGTTTTCTCTTCTCTGAAACTTAGCCTAACTTTAAATCCTCATCAATTCTAATAGCTTTTATTTTTATTATAATTCTCATTTTAAAATAATCCAGATTTTATTTCAACAACACTTTGGTCGACGCTTGTTGAATTATGACAAGAGAGTTTGTCTACACGACATCTTAGCATTGTTGAATCCCCTTTGCTACTCTTAAACTTCCAGCCTGTTTAGTAGACACCTTAAGGAGATTTTACCTTTACCATGATTCAGTGAATGTTGATACCCCATCGAGACAACGGATTCGAATCCGTCGCTACCGGGCTGGTCGTCGTAAACAGCGTCCTTTGATAAAAATCCATCACCTGCTCTGCCGCTCGTCGTTATTCTGCCGCGTGCCCCTCTTTACCTGATTCTGAGACTGATTCCGGTATTGTGAAAGCTTCTCTGTGTGTTGTCAACTCTCTGGTGAATCATGTTTCCACCACACATCAGCATCGGCGCGATGAGAGTGAACCAGTTAATGTCATCACCCGTAACACCAGTTGGAAACACACCGACGAAATCAACATGGTCGTGTGAGAACCGGGGAGACTGTCCAGTTTCCCTAAGCACCAAACGAAGTACAATGGTGGGAAAAAGAAATGTGACCTTAATTTTAATTAGATTTAATTAGATTTTTTCTTTGTCCAAGAGTGGGGCATCCTTCAGTAGAAAAGAACAATGTGACAAGTATCTGTGTTGGTCACTTAAATGTGCAATCAGTGTGCAACAAGGCTGTGGACATTCATGATTTAGTGTTGGAAAAAGACTTTGATGTCTTTTTCTTGTAAGAGACATGGTTAAAGGAGAGTGGTAATGAATTAGTAATCAAAGACCTTACACGACAGAGCTTTACGTTTGCACATGATTCATGGAGTGGTAGGAGTGGAGGTGGAGTTGGTGTGTTGTTTAAACTACATCTGAAATTTACAGTGTTGCCATGCTGCTGGACAGTTTACTTATAAAGGAGAAGTTTCTTATTTTGGGGGATGTAAATTTTCATTTTGATAGACCTCAGGATAGTGATGTGAAGCGGTTGATTGAGGCCATAGATAGCCGTGGTCTTCGTCAGCTGATTGATAAACCAACTCATAGACTTGGACACATTCTTGACTGGGTTATCACTCGTGCGCCATCAGAGTCACTGGTCAAGTCACCTGTTGTACAGGATTTTCTTATTTCGGACCATTTTGTGCAGTCCTTGGTCCTTGTTGACTGATCTTTCTCGACCAAGGCATAAAAGATATCTGTTCTGTGTAGAAATTTGAAGAAGATTGACCTGAACGTTTTCAGAGAAGACCTGCTTCAGTCTAAACTGTTATTAGGTCCTCCAACAGATGTTGATGAGTTAGCAGAATTATATAATCAGACTTTATTAGGGCTGCTTGATAAGCATGCGCATGTAGTTAGTAAAATTGTTGTAGATAGACCAGATTGTACGTGGTTTTGTGAGGGGGTGAGTGAAGCCAGGAAACAGAGACAGTTGGCAGAGAAAAAGTGGAGGAGGACCAAACTTGAGATTGACAGACAGCTGTATAAGTTAGCCAGAAATAAATATGTTTGTGCTGTAAAAAAAGGCTAAATCGCTATTTGTACAGGAGCAGCTAGAGGCTGCGAGTGGAAATCCCAGAAAGACTTTTGACATTGTGAACAGCCTGCTGGGTAAGAACGGAACTAGTCCGGTTCTTCCTGAGGTGGATAACAAGTCAGCTGCTGATCAGCTGTCTTCTTTCTTTGGCAAAAAGATAAAAGAATTTAGTGTTGAACTTGAGAGTGCAGCTTGTGAGTTGCCACAGTGTGAGGAAGACTATTCTGTTCCATTTGCTGGTGTTCCGCTATCTTCGCGTGTGTTGATGAGAATTATTTGAGGAAATTTGTAGCGAAATCAACTAAAACTTCATGTGCTGTGGATCCTATACCAACTAAATTTATTCTTCAGTTTTTTGACATTTTACTTCCTGTCAGTTTGGACATTATTAATGCCAGTTTGAGAGCAGGTTGTGTTCCACGGTGTTTTAAACAGGCTGTTGTGAAGCCCTTGTTGAAGAAGGCAAACCTGGATCCATCTGACTGTTAAAGCTATCGTCCAGTATCAAATTTATCATATATTTCCAAGCTACTTGAGAGGGTGGTCGCAGAGCAGCTTATGACCCATTATATTACTTGTGACTGCCTAGATAAATTTCAGTCAGCGTATCGTCCTGGCTTCAGCACAGAAGCTGCTCTTCTTCGTGTGACCAATGACATTCTTTGTAGTGTCAACTCTGGCAACTTAGTGCTGTTAGTATTACTCGATCTGAGTAGTGCATTTGACACTATCAACCACCGCCTGCTGCTCCAGAGACTGTCGTCAGAGGCTGGTATCCACTGCTGCGGTGCAGTGGATTGACTCCTATCTTGCCGATAGATCTCAGAGAGTGACTGTCGGCTCTGCGAGCTCTGAGGCAGTTCCTCTGGTGTGTGGCGTACCACAGGGATCCGTTCTGGGTCCATTATTATTTTCGGTATACATTTCACAGCTTGGACGTATAATTGAATGTTTTCAGATGGGACTTCAGTTCTTTGCTGACGACACACAGATACTCAACAGTTTTCCCCCCGACCCAGCAGTGGCTAGGATTGCGCTTCAACGACTTGAATCTTGTTGTGTTGCGGTGAAGGCCTGGATGACCAGGAATCGTCTTAAACTCAACGACGACAAGACAGAAGCGTTACTGCGCGGCCCCAGGGCCTGACGGAAGCAGATCGGCATTAGTGCCGTGCAGGTCGGTGACGCCTCCATAGACTTTGCTGACTGTGTACGGGACCTAGGGCTGTTTATTGATGCAGAGTTCTCCATGTGTAATCACGTTAGTTCTGTTGTGGCAAAATCCTACTACTTTTTGAGGACTTTAGGTAGATTACGGCCCATGCTGACTCAGTCTGCTGCCAACTCACTTGCTGTGGCTACCATCTTATCGAGATTAGCCTACTGTAATAGTGCATTTTGTGGCATGCTACGCAGTTAGATCGACTCCAAAGAGTTCAGAACACAGCCGCCAGGATTGTCAACCGCGCGAAGTCGTCCACTGAGCACATCACCTCTATACTACAGAGCCTTCACTGGCTCCCAGTGAACAAGCGTCTTGATTACAAAGTGCTTTCTACTGCTCAGTCCTGCATGTTTAAAACTGCTCTTGACTATTTACAAGAGGTAGTTCCTCCTTACCAGCCGTCACGTAGCCTGCGCTCTGGCTCCCAGTCACGCTTCTGTCTCCCTGCAGTGAAAGACACAAACAAGAAGCGCACTGGAGCCTTGAAACCGACTCGTTTGTGTGAACTACAAGGAGAATTAACTAATGATACGAAAAACAGCTCAATGTGACGATATGATAAACATGTGAATAAATTACTGTGAGACATACAGAGGGTATGAAGAGAAGATCGATGTGGACATGTTGGCAAATTGTAAAACCGATAATCTTGTTTTGTCTCATGTGAGGTCAGCAGAGTCAAACAGCGGACGTCTCTAGTTACAACTACCTTAAGCAACGCGGCATACGCGAGGTTATTATTTTTATTTTTTTACATTTTAGCAAAAATAAAAATACTAACGGTCTAGCGAGAATCTGTGTGAAGAGTAAGGCGTCGTACCATGATGGGAATCGGGGAGTCCCTGAGGCACTTGTTAACACACAATCTTGGCGGGCAAAGTGGGAGTCATCTCCAACAAATTGCTTTGAAAGGTTCAGATTTCATCCCTGTGGACTAATTACGTACAAAATGCAGACAGTGAAATATAAGAGGCCACAGTCATTAGATGCTCAAAAAATGTGGAGGCGGTGGGTTGGTGTTTTACGTGAAGACAACAACGAAGTCTTATCACAGTAAAGCAGCTAGCCATCTCTACAGGTGCCACAAGCAGAACGAAAAGAGGGCGGGGAAAGAGAGAGAGAGAGAAGAAAAAATGTGCTTGCATGTTCACACGCGCGCGTGCGTGCGTGCGCGAGACAGAGAGAGAGTGGATGAGACCAAAAGTCGTGATTCTATTGTTAACATATATTTTATATTAAATACAAGCACAGATGTGATTATTTGATTTAATCTAGTTTAATTTCTGGAAGCGGTCTCAAGTGTTTGAAATATTTGAGTTTTCGTTGTTTGTTTAAGAGGAATCTCTGATCACTCTTTAATTCTAAATATATATATATATCACTCCTCTATATCAATCTTTAATTAGTTTTTACTCGTTTATTGTGTGTGTGTGTGTGTGTGTGTGTGTGTGTGATTTCTGAAGAGTCTCCTCACTTTACCTTTGACTGCGTTTGTTCTTCCACCCTCTTTGTCATTAATAGCCGTCATCGATGTCGTTGACAGTCTTTCAGAAAAAGACTAGAGCAATCATGTAAATAGCCCTATTGTCCCGTCTCTCGTAAATGTGCGACATTTCGTGCACAAAAGAACGTCAGTGTCTCATGCAACACTCGAAATTCTGGCGTGTAGACTAGTAGGTAAGAGAGAGTAAATAAAAGCACTGCTCTGTACTACACTAACGTTGTAAATAACAAAAGACAAGTACACGAAAGACGCGTGGTAAGCATCATAAGCGGTCAGGCACGCACTGCCCTACGCTCTGTCGTTGTGTATTGATCGGGAAAGACTGTCAAACTAGCAAACAGGCTAATGTTTAAAACTGAGGATTTTGTTGTCATCACCACCACCACTGCCGCCATCACGACACCACAACCACCACCCCCGCACCACCGACATCCCCACCGCCGCCGCCGACATCACCACAACTGCCACCCCCACACTACAGACATCACCACCATTACCACCGCCAACATCAGTACCCCTACCGCCGCCTCTTCCACTGTCAATTCCATTTCACTTCATTAACTCTCACATGGTGTGGGTGCGAAGAAAGAATATGATGGTGTTTTAGTTATGCCGTCGTAAACTATTGTATTCCATATTTTATTTGTCTGTTTTTTTTCTATTGCATCTCTTATCCTCTGGCCTAGTCGGTCAGTCTGTCCATCCAACCTTTTGCCTGTTCTTCCTCCCATCATCACCATCTGTCTGCCTCTCTGTGTGTTTGTACATCCTCCTTTCATTCTGCTCTCTACCTCCTTGGTAAGGCACAATTTGCTACACCTTTAACATTCGAAATATAAAATTATCTACACGACAACACTGAACAGCCCAGCACAGCTTCAATTTGTTCCCTTGATTACTATTGCAGGCTGCGAGCCAGCAACACTAGCAAGGCAAGCTAGTCAGGACAGTGCCACACCCCTCCATCTCCCACTCCCTCCACGTGCGGAGCCTGTCATCTGTCACTGACGTCACGCGGGGGAGGTGTGGGGCAGTGCCATCTCTCTTGCCTGCACCACCAGTACGCATGCGCCATCCGACCTGGCCTGGTCACGTGCAGTCAGCAACCATACGCCTACACCACGCCTTCGGGATACCTACCTACCTACCTACCTGCCTGGCAGTGACAAGCCAACTTCCGGCATCTTTGTCGATAAATTTCTCCCGCGAAACGGAACTGTGTGGCCAGTTGAAACCGTGTAGCCAGCGTGGTGACAGGTCTGCTAAGTGGCGCGTACGAGTGCAGGAAAACCTATGACACAGTTCGGGGTGCAATAGCTTAAACGTGTAGTTTAACTTCCCAGTCAGCGTCATTGTATAATCGGCCACTCTGCAGTGACAGAGTAGTCTCACTGGAGCTAGCTGCCTTGACTCCTAAGACATTCCTGTTGCCATGGGAAACTGCAGAAGTTCGAGAACCTTCCAAGTAGAGCTGGAATCAGATCCGTTCTATGATCCGATCAGAGCAGCACAGCTGAAGTACTTAGAGGACACGAATGGTGTGTCAGATTCTGATGAAACAGACGAAGAATCCGGCGACGTGAACGTAGTCGATTACGACACAGTGGACCACAACTGTAGCTCAAACGTGTCGGCGATGATGGACAGTCTGCACGAAGAGGCAAGCGGGGCCAGCAAGGTGAAGGTCGAGACGCCAGCGAAGACGAAACAGCCATTAGAGCAGGCCCGAATCACCAAGAAAGCCGCCAACATCAACCCCAGGGATTACGACTACCCTTTCGAGAACCTCGTGTTGGAGGGTGGAGGAAACAAAGGCATTGCATACTGCGGGGCAATCAAGGTGAGTGCTGCTTTGCTTTTTTACAGGCCCTACCTTGGACAGGGTAAACCACTTACACTTCCCTACCTGTGCCATGGCACCTTGACCTTTTCTATTGTTCGTGTGTATTTAGGTATTTTAACGCTCACGTACCCGGCTAACACGAAAGACATTTTGCAGTAACACACCTTGGTTAATTTAACGGGTAATTGACGTGTTTCTATAAAACTGTTTTTGCTCCCTGGTCGATAACGCATCTGGGAGAACGACTTTTAATGTCTAAAATATTTGGGAGAAGGGTTTGTACTATATAAAGTATCACTTTCACGCCCCCATTCATAGTTTTTAATTTTTTTTTTTTGCGGTCTGTGATGCAAGTTATTGTGCAGAGTTTTGTGTAAGAAGATAGGAAGGATTACTTAAGAAGGATCCCTGTTATAACCACGCTGCCTTTTCTGCTGACGGGAATGTTGAGAACTGAAGAGTGAAAAGTAATCTTTCTAATTTCTAAAGCTTATTTAGAATGCACAGAAAGAGAGAGACTATAAAGAGAGTTTTAAAAAATGACTAAAGTAATTGAAAACATCTTCTCACTTATGGCTGTTACCAAAAGCACTGCAGAGAATTTGATTAGTGCAAACATTTAAGTTTCTGTCACAATACGCATAGCCTGTTATAGGCACCCAATACAGGGAAAGTTACCACAAGGGGTTAATACGAGGATAGACTTCTAAGGGCTAATGTACAAATACATTTGTTACTGGTGTAGTCATATTGTATTCAAGCTCTCTTAAACGCGCAAAAAGCTGAAGTTGAAGAAACTTTCTCACCATGACAATACGGGATGCGTCTGTTAGTAAACAATCATCAACCCCTGCTGACTGGTAACGATCGATCAGCCTAATCACAAGCGTAAATCTACTCACGTGTCATAGAATTCGTTGGGACGCCAATACTGCACTTCTAGCTTTTTTATTATTTCCCGTAATAATAAAAAAAGAAAGCCTCTGAAAGTAAAGACCTTCAAACGTGCGCTCTCTTCAATTTTTGGGATCGTTAGTTTTAAATGTGTTTTAAAAACCATTTCATTTGAGGTCACGTAGATTGTTATTTATGTAACGTGTCGAAAGTGTCTGCATTTTTTTTAACAGAGACAGCATGACGATGACTGGTTACCGTCTTTTATATTGAAAATAACTGTTCACCACGGTCGTTCATATCGCGCGCGCACACACACACACACAGAACACTCGGGAGAATAACAGTGACTTCGTTAGCATGTGAAACGTAAATTGAGAGCCTTCGCCGTTGTCCATCATCCCCACTGCCCGTTGAGCTTGTCGTCTGCTTCATGAATATAATCGCCGCGAAAGGACAGAGATGGCACCGTGTGCACACAGTCAGTCAACATGAGACGAGCGATCCCTGTTATTATAGGCTGGGGGTGGTGCTTGCGAGAGTAGGAGACGTGATGTGCTCCGCTGTAAAGATGCCGTATCAGCTGCTGGCGTATGGCGAACGTTCCAAGATAAGTTATCATTCTGCTGTGAGTTTCAGCCACGATTTGCAGGTGCACAGCAACAGGCAAGTGTTATTAGGCGTGCACTTTCCCGTGCGTCTATTAGACGGTCGCTCCATGCACCCCTGAATGTTTTTAGACACATTATTTGTACGCCATAGATTCGATGCAGTGTTCTTTAAGTCCTAATGGGGTGCCATTTTTTTCTAGGTTCTCACACAGCTTGATGTGTTGTTTGGCGGCAGGTTCTCGAAGAGCTCGGTCTGTGGAGAAACATCAGACGGTTGGCCGGAGCCAGCGCCGGTGCTATGACGGCAGCTCTGCTGGCCGTTGGCTACAACTCCGACCAGCTCGAGAAGTTTCTCAGCCAAGGCCTCGCCGGAATATTTTTAGGTAAGACCATAGTACCCATGGACTGATCCCTGAATTTTCTCCACTTACATATTAACACCCACAACCACATTATCTTTATGATGACACCACACCCCCTCGCCATCAAACTCAAGCCACAAATTTAAGAAACCTAAGCGACCTCTTTACATTCTCATATTACACTGACGCTGTCAGTGAGTAAAATTTTCTGCACTATTTGTCACAGACCATAAATGCGGATACTGCAGTTTGCTGCCCAATTTACTTACGGGATACGGGTGGAATCCGGGTATGAAAATCTACGACTGGTTTGGCCAGAAACTTGCAGAGCAGGATACTAAAAACCACAACCCGGATATCACTTTTCTTGACGTATGATACTTTTCTCGTATATATATTTATTTCTGTCTCTATTTATATCGCTAGATCATTATAGAATATTGTGTGTGTGTGTGTGTGCTCGTTCGCGCGCGTGTGAGAGCGAGAGAGAGAGAGAAAAAAAACGATGAATTCCTTTTATCACAAGATTTTGTCAACTAACCCTTTTAATGAACATGACTTTTTTCCATGCTGCTTCAGATTTTGTAGTGTTAATGAAAACATGGCGTTAATCAAGTTCATTATCAATATAAGCTAAAAGAGATTATTGATACAGTCGGACCTCGCTAAGTCGAACTCAAAGGAACCCGACAAAAAATTCGACTTACGGAGTTTTCGAGTTAGGGAAAATGACGTAATAGGAGCAGGTTAATCATAGATAATGTTTTTCCGGCTTAATTGCTGTATTATAACCACTTATTATACAGTATTATCGTTTTATACGGATGCGTGTACTGTATTACAGTACTGTACTATCGAACAGTACAATCAATCAGCTTTAGAGAAAAAAGTCTGTTAACTTCGTTTGGCGTCGATGTGCCGACGCATCTCGCTCCAAAATCTCCTCAGTCTCGTCAATGGAACAGAACACATTTTCCTCGAGATTCGGCGTAGATTCCAAGAATCTGCGCAGTGTTTCAATAGCCTGCCTCGCTTCTTTTCGACTGGGGGCAGGATGTGTATCACCATCTTTGTCGTCCCGATAAGAGACTGACAAAGTGTAGAAAACGTATTTTTCACAGTAAGTTTGCGTGTGAACCACCAACGGTCCACTAGTCAAGTTACCACCGCCACCGCCTGAAAGGATGGTCAAGGCTTGTGGTAATAAATCTTGACCAGTGGCCGTGGGAACAAGTCTAGTGTCGGCCAGTTCCCCTGAATCGGTCAACTTCAAAGGGGGGACTAGTGAGAGTCAGTTAGTCGTCCACTGCGTAACAGAGCAGGCAACGAACCTTTTACACAAAGATGAAAGGAAAATGGGATAAAAGTGTCTTTCTTGAGACAGTTTGGAACATAGTTTTGAACAGTTTGAGACATAGTTGCGTCTGGTTGGTGATGACTCAAAATTTGACTTACGGAGGTTGGAAGCCAAAAAATCTTCGAGTTAAGGAGATCTAAAATACATTGTTCCTAAGGGAATTTGGCCGGGACCTAACAATTAATTCGAGATAGGGAGGTTTTCGACTTAGGGAAGTTCGACTTAGCGAGGTCCGACTGTATATGCTAAGGGAAACCAATAGTTGTTTTGAGCAAAAGAGGTAACGCTTAGAAGCACAGTGTGCATGGAATCTTCTGGAACAATTTTTCTTCAGCAACGATCCGGCCCCTGAGCCACCGCGTCTCTACTTTACGTGTTCGTTCAGGTGTACAAACAGTTCGGCAAGGAGCTGTGTATAGTGGTGACCAATCTGAACCAAATGTGCACCGAGTACTTCCACCCCAAGACCACACCCAACGTACCCGTGCGGCTTGCCGTGCGAATGTCCATGTCAATACCGGGTAAGTGGTCCTGCACACCCGGCGGACAGTCCTTCATATCAGGCTAGTGGCTTGCACATCAGACATCACACTCGTTGCGAGATCTGTCATATAAAAGTCAGACCACTTTCCTCGACACAACTCTACAAACACTGCAACAGGAGACATCAAAAACACTCGTATAGTGAATGGACGTGGATACATTTATGCTACCATGGCTTCAGTAAATGGAAGAGGCGAGACAGCATGTTAATTAAGCATGTTTATGGACAACCATGACATCACTGTTTTGAGTTTATTTTAGGTATGGGGATGTTTGTAGAGAATGGAAGCGGAGGGAGTGGTTATTCACTCAAACTATGGGAAGTAAGAGCTTGCACTGCCCCTCTCCCATTCAAGAGAAATACAAAGTTTGCCTGTGGTTGGTAAATAAAAAAATGATTTTTCTTTTACGGAAAAGTAAATCGAAAGAGGTAAGGGAAGCATATATGATTGGAATTATATGTAACAGCAGTGTGAAAGTACTATTGCAGTCAATATGCCTAGTTAACATATATTCCCAGCTGTCCCCTTGGTCGACATCCATGCACTATTCTGACGTTTGTATTGTTAACCACTTTCTAAGCAAGGTGGTATTTGTAGGTCTCTTTCTCAAGAACGGAAGTTGAAGGGGGAAACAGTATATTGCGCTGAGCTTTACCCAATCATTAGAAAAGAATTTTGTATCCACTAGTAATTTAATGCTTCGTTTGACTCGGTTTAGACTTTGAGGTTGCTGCTTTCATCATTTCTTCACTTTTCTTTTTTTTTACATTTAATCTTTTAATTTTTTTTTTGTAAACTGACGCTGCTCTTTGCCAACACTCACTCATGTGTTTTACTCTTGTTTAACAGGGTTATTCATGGCCCTGCGCCACGCTTATCATGGAGAAAAGGATGTCTTTATCGACGGTGGGGTGCTGTGTAATTACCCCATCCACTGTTTTGATGGTAGGTCATAGTATCTGTCCGCTGTTTTGATGGTAGGTGCTTAAACCTTAGCTGCCTCGTAGCTTAACTGCTCAATAATATTTTTATACCTAAAACGTTTTTCTCTCCTCCTCAAACAAACAACAACTACACTTTGCAGGATCAGAACACATTAGTATGCACGAATTTCCCAAACAAAATCATCAGTAAGTTTCAAACACCTAAAATCATACGTCATAAAGTGTTTGACTATACAACATGGCATTATTTATTTTTATGGTGGCTTTTCTTTTTTGCTGTAGTGTATGCGACATGAGTTCAGTAAATGTTCTTTTATCTTAATTAAGTGATTTGTTGTCAGCGTTTAACTCTGATTAAGTGAATTTAATATGTCCCTGAATGCAAAGTGTAGTTGCTGTTTGTTTAGAACGAAAAATGTTTTTGAAATATGTCAAGCCAGTTCTGTACCTACTCTCTTTGAGGAGGAGAGAAAAACGTTTTAGGTAGAGTAATGTAGGTGTTCATAGTTTTAAATATTCATAGTTATATATATATATATATAATTCAGTATTTATGTCTAGGTTTCATTTAACAGTTCTTAATCACTTCTGTTTCTTTTTGTTTTTTTGAAAATTTGTGATTTATTTCACAAATGCGCAGGCTAGAAATCCAGCTATAAAAATATTATTGAGCAGTTAGACTACGAGGCAGCTAGCTAGCCCAGGAGCAATTAAACACTGCTTCATAACTAAGGTTCCTGGAATATACTTCTTTAATCTTTTAGCTTTTGGTTGTGTGAGAAACGAATTAGTCATTCTCCTGTACCAAACAGGCTGGTGGCTGTCGATGGATCCTGCAGACAGCTTTCTTAAACGTCTGCAGCCACTGGACAACATCCACCGGCTTTTGGACAGAACGGAGCGCTTCGGTACCAAAAATGACAAGACCCTTGGCATGTTACTGGTATGTATCTTACTATTTTTGCTTGTTACTGATATCCTTTTTTCCCTTTATTTCGTTTGACATGTCACTAGTATGCAGGGTTATTTGCCTTTTCCGTTTATTGGCTCAATGCTTGTGTTTTCGTGACGTGTATTCCTTTTCCCTCACTAATATTACATATATATATATACATATATCGTGTGTTTTGTATCTATTTGTATTTCTTACAGTTTGGACTCTTACTACCACGCACTTGTTCTTTGGTCATTGTTGACATCTTTATATTTATCGTTGTCTGCACTTTACTAACACGGAACCGTTGTAGCATTATCGCTTCTTTGATGTCGTTTTCTTGATTTTATTTAAAACGTGTTTTGCTAAAATTAGCATATTACTGGCTTGGATCCCCGAAGTTGTGTATTCAAATACTGTCAACTTTAGAGGGAGGACATACAGATTACGGTGCAGTTGTCACAATAAATTGAAAGACAGGAGGAAAGGAGTGCGGCGGTTTAAAAATGGAAAAGAACACATGACGGGCTAAAGAATTTGCGAGAACAAAACAGAACGCCCTTCGCAATACAGTGGGACCTTAGTGATGGATTCCTTCTTTTGATTTGCATGAATACTTTTGGTACGGCTACTGTACTCATTTGAAAGCTGCAGGATTAAAAACAAAAGGCTGACTCTGTACAGTGCCGGTAATTGGATAGCCGCAGTTGTCCACAGGTAATCTCTTGTTTGCCCTTGCCTTTAATATTACCCAGGAGCTGCATGGTTGTCATGAACTGTTATAAAAGCCTGCAGGGCCCTGACAGCATGAGTCACTTGTCTGAACTTCTGCTTGTTTTTCTGTTTGTCAGTTCGCCGACAACGAGAGAGAGTTGTTACGGTATCACGTGGAAGCTCGACTTGGAACACCTCTCCAGGACTTACCGAACACCAGACTTGCCAGGTCAGGTCAGGTCAAGTTAGATCAGACCATGTTTTTGGGCTCGCGTCTGACTAGGATGTCTTCAAACTGTCTCTTTCGTGTTTTTTTTAAAGATGATGAGAACCACACGTCTGCATTATACAGTTTGTGCCTACTATTTACAATGCTCGTATTTAAAACTGTCACTTTTTCTGTGAACGCTCATATTTCTAGTTCAAAATACCATCTCTGAGTCTAGCTCCCCCTAATGCAATCTCTTATTTTGAGTATGTCTATGCTTCGCCTTTATTTGTGGGCTTTAGGGGGCGGGAGCACTGGCGCGTTAATGGTTGCCGTCAGCTAAAAAGCTGATAAAATACTATTTCACTATTGGCAGCCACTAACAGTCAGCTAAAATGTTTATACAGCCAGCTGTAACGTGACAGTGCACTCCACCCCTAGGAGCGCCGAAGAAGAGAAAGATGAAGTCCTTTGGCTTTGACTAGTTTTAGTCATTTTAACTTAATGCGAAAAATACTTTCAGATTACAAGATACTGTTACCAGAGTTATCTTTCGTTCGGACACAAAGCCCCTGTAATGTTGAAACTCCATGTGTTCATATCTATCATATAATTTTAAAGCAAGAATAATTAATTAATTTATGCAATGGCGTGAGCATTGACCTGTATTAACGATGGGGTTGTTGCTGTCACTTTTAGGACTTGTGAGCAGCATATTAAGCAAAAATAATTTACTAGCGTGGGTCTTATTTTCTTGTGATTCATCTTTGTGAATATATGTGCAAGTTCTCACTCTGAGAGATTAAGCAACAATTATTTCTGTTCCAGCGAGAAGAAGAAAAAGAAGGATCTGCAAGAAAAAACACGAAAGGAGCACAGACGTCTTGTCAGAGCTGCCAACGCTTTTCTACGGGTGAGCATTAGGGGTGCAATGCTCGGGCAGTGTCAACTGTCTCGCATAGAAACAACTCACTAGCCAAACAACATCGAATCTAAGGACACATTATTAACAGACAATAGAGAAAAAACACCAACATCACAAACTACAAAAGTCAAATGTCAGCGTATTATCAGCCAAAAGTGTAAACATATCTCATAACGTCGAATACCGGTAGAAACACTCATTTAAACACATTTGCGGAGAGACACAACATTTTGTTCTCCTTTCCCGGTAATCAAGTCTAAAACTTCACGAACAAAAATGGAGGCGCGAGTACAGAAAAATAGGCTGCGCTTTCTGTGCCCTGCAATGTGTCAGGTATAGTAATGTGTTATTTTCTCATCTCGCTTAGAAAACCCGATTTGACTCAATGCAATTGTTGCAGGTTCTTGAGAAACACGATATTAATCAGAGCTCTACGATTGACCGGTCAGAGCTGTTAGCTGCCCTGGAAGATGTGAGAAAATCATTACTTAAACTCATCGCGTGTCGCTTTAAATACAAACATCTGGTTCTGGCAAACAATATCTGTTCAGGATATGAAGCGAAAGCTTAAGGATCAATATTTAAATAACATAATGTAATAACATTAAATAATATTATAATAAATATAATAATATAAAATATACTTTCTATTAAAACAGCTCAACTTTTCTCATTCTTCTTCTTCTTATGATGATGATGATGATGATGATGATGATGATGATGATGATGATGATGATGATGATGATGCAGAACAATGACTTCAAACTCAAGTACAGACGCTATTTGTTTGGTGACGCAGACGTCGATACTATTCTTCGGTCTCTCGACAAGGATGGCGATGGAGAGGTGAGGTCCTTGCATCCTCTGACCACAAATGCTCTGCTCGAAGCGAGATAATTATTGTTCTGTAGCACTTGGCAAGAAAGCTGAAAGAATGCGAGTACTACCCCTTTACCAGCCAAACTGATTTAATCATGGCTAAAAAAAACATTATTGCTGGTGTTCCACTACATTACTGAAGTATTTACGCAGATTGGCGTACGACATCAAATTATAATTGTCTGCTAGCTTTATTGTTGAAGCAAACAAAGCACAAGTGCAGAAAACAGTATTTTGTGGAATCCAAGAAATCTTGCTTGCTTCGTGAATTTCACACTCAGTGATAAAACACACACACACACACACACACACACACACACACACACACACACACACACACACACACACACATCACGAATATTTAGCGGCTATAGAACATAGTTCTGAAAATTCCAGATCACTTACCAAGAACTCATGCGCTTCATGGAAGAGACGGGCATAGACATGCAGGTGCGTTTCCTTGGATACCAGAGGCAGGAAGTCAGCAGCTTTTACACCTTTCTTTGTACCTTACAATCTACACTGCTCACCAACATCAAGCGAATCCATGTGGAGGTATGTAGTGCCTTCAAATGAAAGTGTTTTTGTTTTAACAAGTTTGAAATGCCCTCTCTTTTAGACAGTTTGCATGTTTGATTATTTTTCACAGTGGTACAATCCTCCCGCTCCCATTATTTTTTGTTGCAATAAATTTGTGACACACCTGCACATCCTGTCCATTTATTTAACTCATTATTATTTCTGTACATTTGTTATTGCTGTACACATTATAGACAACTTTTTTAAAGTTCACAACGACTTAGGTGTTTTAGCCCTTTTTTTGTTTGCTCAAATACCGACTCTAAATTAACATTTTATGATGTTTGTTAAAGGATTGTGACATACATCGCACAGTAGGCATCAACACGGGTCACGTAGACACCAACGATTTCGTCCTGGAGGAGGCCGACAAACAGTTTCTCTTAGAGGTAGGTTGATTCCCTTTACTGAACTCACAGATCAGTTTTTCGAGTTAACTGTTAAAGTGTTCATAAATATTTAACCTAGTGAACACACAATTAAAGAGGCCGAACTTCATTTTTTTAATCTGCCACTTCATAAAATGGAAGACTGGAGGGTCGCAATTCATCTTAACTGTCTTTTTGTGACTGATATGAAAATATCGTAAATCAAATTTGCTTATCTGTTCAGAGAGGAAGGGCTGCTTGTGAAGCCTTCTTAAAATATTACGCTGCGGCTAAAGATTTGCAAAAGCGGGTATCGGCGAGTTATGAACACAGCCCAATGGAAAACCCTGTCACACCCGAGGCTGTCTTCTCTACTAAGAACTCTCTGGCAGTGCAAGACCTGGAGAAGACCAAGACACCCTACATTCCACTTTCTTCTGCTGTCCGCGAACGTTCAGACGACAAGACGAATGAGTCCATTGAAATCCAGACCACAGAGGAATGTACTCCTTGTGAGTATGAGTCTATTGAAATTACTTTCCGTAGCTCCATGCCTCGGCTATCATGGAAAGAGCCTCAGACACATTGTTTAATAAGACATTATCAACTACAAGTAGTTGGGCTGCATCTGTTGTATGAAGACACTCTACCTGTCGCATCTTGCAGTCTGATTCCTATAGCATTTTAAAAATAAAGTTTGGCAGTTATAACGTACTAACCAAAGATGCATGTGTAAAGGGTACAGTGCAACGTTAATATACATATTTTTTGTGAGTAGGGGGGGGGGAGTAGGGGCATAACGTGGGATGGGAAGAAGTTAATCAGATCGTTGCAACTTTTACATGAGTTTGCCGAAGTTTATCAGGTCGTGGAGCTTTTTTTTTTTTTACTTTGCTAACAAGAGAAAAATATTAATAAAAGCACTGACATGGTAAAACCGTACATTTGAGAAAATGAAAGTGCATTCATTTCTTTGTTCTCTTTTGAGTCTAGCTATAGAAAAATATGACAAATGCAATGCGGGAACCAGCTTGAAAAAATCGAAATCTGTTTTGCTTCTATTTGCTTGACAATTAAAACAAAAATTACGTCAGTTGTTTCCGTTAAACGCTTATAATATAACATAGAAAACATTGCAACTAACAGCTATTTTTATAATGCAAGATGGTAAAATGCATTTTTGAAAATACAGATGCAAGAAATTATTACAGCTCCATCTGGGCCAGTAGTTATAAAGCAATGATAAGTCGTTGCCCTGGAGCAACGTGGGAAACTTAACGACAGCATCTTGTTTCCGGAGTTATGAAGTAGTGTTAAGACCCCGCAGATGTTTTACTCCTGAATCCATATTTATAATACGGTAAAGAAACATGAAGTAGTGTCATCGGGGTCAAGGCATCAAATTGTAACTACAAAATGAAAACGCTTTTCCTTGAGTTCACAATTTTACCCTTAGAAAAAAAATTAATTTTCGTTTCATTACTGTTATCCCTTGAGGCATTCTTTCTTATTTAGGTCTTTTTTTTCTTTCAGTCTTGAGAGACAATAAATCCTGATGCTTGGCTTTTTTGGAACATCAGTCGCCGACCAAGTCTGCCCGACTGTCAGTCGTTATGACCGATTGTGTTCTTCTCACGTCGACATGTGACATGCGAGTTCTTGCCCTTGTCTTCCCTCATGGGGACACATGATCCAAGTGTGACCAGATCTTGTAGCACCGCCTTTTGTCACCAGATCTTATAGCGACGTGTGATTTTGACAGATCTTATTACAGTTTCTTGTTCACCGCCTTATCGCCATTTGATCCCCATAGCCTTCACGTCACCTACCATCAGGTGTAAAATCTGAGGTATGGGGATACATGCGACATCATATCTCTACAGCAACCGCACATCCATGACCATTACAAAAAGGACAAGAAAAGATACAATAATTGCCCATTACTGTATTTGTCTGCATTTTTTAAAAAGAATTCCTGTAAGTGTGTTTGGCAGAATTTTAAAAATGTTTATTAATACGCAGCTCTTGCAGTATTAACATTAAATTTTATTTTGTCGTTTAAATTAAATATTGTTTAATTATTTATTACCAAGATTAAATCATTGTCCTTTAATTTCATATATTTTTCTGGTTGAAGACTCGATCTGTGCCATACTTTTGCCTTTTTTCCTTTTCTGAACATTTTCATTTTTCTTTCTTTCCTTCTCTCTATCTGTGCCTTTCTTTTCCCCCCACGCCTTTTCATGTCGTTTTCGTAACTTGCATAAACAATTGTCACCTGTTACCCAACACTGATAAATGTCAACATGTGATGGCCGCACTTCATGCCAGGACGCTTGTCAATTACACAATGATACATGTATTTGATTGCACAATTTGATGGTCCTTTACGCTTCACAAACACACAAAAACACAGACACACAAACACACACACTCCTCTGACCCAAATACTGGACTGACGTCTACAGCAAATCAAAGCTTTTAACAGGCAACAGTTATAAAGACATTTAAATTTAGAGTTGCTTGTCATGTCACTTCATGCTAACTCAACCTATTTTGTTTCGTGCACTTGTCGCGTCATTAAAATACACATTTGTATTACATTTGAAACATTTGTTTTAGAGTAGCTATCACGTCGCTACAGCACAAAGTTCATTGTAACTGAAGTATTTGTCATGCCGCTCACCCACATGCAAGGGCAAGGTATGTGGAGGACTTCTAGGGAATCAATTATTTGTTCGTTTTAAACAAGTACAGAGATGGATATGCAGAAAAGAGAGAGAAAAACAATGGAAGTCTTTTATTGACTAAGCCGTCGTCCTTTTCATGAAGGGAGCATAAGAAAATCGTACAAAGCATATACACACGTTGTACAGTACGGAATTGAAACATATCATAAACATATTTTAACAAAAGTCAGACTGTAATTTTTGCAATTACAGACGATAAAGCAAGAAACGATGTGGCGCCTGTAGTATCTTGAGCCAGTATGCAATAGCCCAAACATATAAATATACCAATGTACAATAGAGTGTAGCGACGTTTGAGAATTTTCCTTTAGTTTGGGAGGTCGAAATTCTTTTCACTTGCCGTTGAGACACACCGATTACCGGGCGAATGGTCTTTATTATGTCCACTTGCTGCCTTCCTATTGACTTCATCGTCATCTCCAGAAGAACATCAGCAGAACATTTTCCTAATGAGTCCAGTGTGGGTTCCGCTGCACTACGGGCCATTTTATATTCCTTCAGGCCGGTGATAATAAACTCTGTTGCTTAATTTGTTGAAACAAGTGCTTTGGTCTGTCAGTGCATCTTGGGCGACACTAGATGCTAGGCCATGTAGGTCCATACTCCATAGCAGCAGACAATGAAGTTTGCCAGTGAATACAGTTCATTACTTGGTTGCACTCTTGCCACATACATCTGCTTATCACAGAGCAAACTCTTATTCACATTTGAAATCAGGATAGTGAAATGCACAAAACCTGAAATGTGCCCCAAAATCTCTCATCCCTACACCCTAATGTACAAGATCTATTGTAGGGGGGCTGCATTCCTTACATTAAGAATTGTTTTTTAGAAAATCGATGCAATTTTCAAGAACACTGTTATCTGCACTCAGTCCTCAAATTTCGGAGACATAAAGTATTATTAGTTACACTTCGAATCAAACATTTTAAAATACAAACTTGAGCTGCGATCATTAAGAGACTACAGTGCCCTAAAGATATTTATACCGAAGGTCTTCAAGAACGTGTGTAAAGACATAACGGGTGGACATCATTACACAAGGTATCTGTACACATTAACGACACCAAATTGTTTATCATTATAAACCAGTTTTCTCTGTTTGCAATAAAACTACCAGTTTTGAAAACAACGTTATATTTATCCATATATACCTCAAGGCGCAAGCGTTTGCCAACTTGACACAAAAACAGTTGATTTTGTAGACCCATTACTGCATCAGAACTAGTACGATATCATCAGCAAACAATATAGTCAACAGCTGGATCAAGTTAGGTGAAAGCTGAATGCCATGTAGACCTTCATGTCAAATTTCATTAGTTCATTCATTATGAACAAAGACAAAAATAGGGCTACATATTTCTCCTTTTTTGTGCCCCCCTGGGACAGTTGAAGCACTCGGTTTAATCCCTCCCCCAAAATTCTTACTCTAGTCTTAACAACTTCATAAATAGCTTTGATTGCTCCATAATCTTTCCATGAATACCATTCTTTCGGAGCACTTGTCATATTTTTTTCCCTCGTTATTGAGTCAAAGGCTTTACGAAAATCAGTATAAGCTTCGTATAATTTTTTGTGCTTGACCCTTATTTTTTTTTGTACGAATGCCATTAGAGTGCATATGTGATGTACAGGGCTATTTTTTGTTTCTAAAACCAGTTTGTGCTTCACCTACTACATTGTGTTCTTCAATCCAGTCATTAAAGGAAAAGAGAGAAAGAGAGAATGAGAAAAGAAGGACGGAAGCAAAGCGAGGGGTACGGGTACATGTAGCAAACGAAGTGTGTTGATGGAATGGATAGCGAGCAAGGTATTGCTATCTTTCTAACATGTGCTATGACCTCACTGACTGTGGCTATTTCTGATCATAATACATTCCAATCAAATACCAAAGAAATTCGTGTCATGCTGAGGAACATAATTGTCGCCACGAGAATGTAACACTTACCCTTTACACATCTGCTTCTTACCTCCCTTGTGACATGTGCGGCGCAACACGTGAGGGGATGGATGCACAGCAGCGGAGCGCTAACATTCTTTGTCGGTGCAAACTTTGACTGGAGTGTATACTTCATTCATTGATTCTTTCTTGCTCGTTCGACCGATGCTGCTTACGCTGACACTTGGTTCGATGGGACTGTCAATAACAAATGGACTTTAAAGACCAACCTGAATGGTTGCGATGTTTGCATATATCGGTAGATATAAGACTAACCTGTAAATTTTAGCCTCCAGAACCCATCCGTTAATTAATTATCCGCTACGATTCGCACTTACGATCAACAGGCGCCGCAAACAGTGTATACGTCACACTAGTGCACCATTCACAACATTGGCAGCAGTCAACATCAATCAGAGCGAGAGAATGAGCGACAGTTCGGGTTATTGGGACGTTGAAAGTCGTGCATTTCTCGAGGTTCTAAAAAGCTGTTACTTTAGCACGAGAAATGCAGACTTTAAAGTCCGAATAATCCCAACTGTCGCTCATTCTCGCTCTGTTTGGTGTTGACTGCTGCCAATGTTGTGAATGGTGCACTAGTGTGACGTAGTACACTGTTAACGCCGCTCGTTGATCGCTGGTGCGAATCGCGTACTTTGCTAGCGGATAATTAATTAACGGATAAATTTTGGAGGCTGAAATTTACAAGTTATGTTTATATCGCATATATCTACCGATATCTGCAAAAAACGCAAACCATTCAGGTTGGTCTTTAAGAGACAGCGAACGGCCTAAGGTGTTGTAAATAACCTTTAACCTTACCCGTGTGAGTGACATACAGCCTCGATGCAAGCAGTACCGCTATGAGCAAACAGTAACATGTTTTAAAAGCATTTTGCAATTCTACACGTGTTCTAAATATTATGACCTTTAATATTGTATTTCTTGTCGGTGTGTGTGTGTGTGATAGAGAGAGAGAGAGAGAGAACAAAAGCGATCAAGCAAGAAAGGTGAACAAGCGAGTAAAAGATTGTCCTAATTTCTAATTATGTCATTATATTGACAGCTGGAAACTAAGGTGAGTTAGTACAATCCAGTAAACCGATGTAGTTCGTGAACTCAGGTTCCACGTTTGTCTTGCCATGGCTTCACTCCAGCTACAGAATTAGCACTAACCAGTGGTAGCCACATCTACTGACTGACACAAAGAGATTATCTGAAGCTATCCTTGCCAGTGTATGCAGGACAGACACGTGCGCTGTTTTCGGACACTAAGAAATCGATATTGTTCTTGGTGCAACACACGTGCTGCCGCAAACCAACCTATCGATGAAGCTGCGTGTGCATATTATGGCGTCCGATCCGTGTATTTGATTTACAGTAAGTACGTGTCACAAAGAAGCAGCCACCAGAGCGAGTATATATGAAAGGTCTATGAGGGTGCAATATGTTTTTTCTCAGAACAAGGTTTTATCCAATCTCTAGTGACTATACCCCTTCCGTTCTTGACACATGTTCACCATCCTCCCCATTCACAGGAAGAGGTCAAACATTTGTACACGGATATGCCTAATGAACATATGTTCTCAGTTTTCCCATAGGCTAAAGCGTGACAGTTTAAGAGTATACACGCACAATCCTCACGTCTGTGTCGTATCTTGTACTCAACTTTATCCAGCCGTTAGAAAAAAGTTTCCGTTCGATTCGACCATTTACCAATTCGACCACGCGCGAGTCGATTCGACCAAGACCCTGAGTCGATTCGTCCACAGCACTCAGGCGATGTATAAGCGATAAATAGGTATCAATACTCCACATCTAACAGCGTTTACTTTTCATTTGATGACAATGGCGGATGACATACGTATATCAAGGGACTAATTTGTATAGAAAAAAGTCGTCTCCTTTTGTATACACACAACAGGCAATGAATGTGCTCTGGATAGTAATTACTGTACTCGGTGGTCGAATTGACTGAGGGATGTGGTAGAATTCACTCAGGGCTGTGGCTGAATCGATTCTGGGTCCTAGTTGAATCGATTTGGTAAATGGTCAAATCGACCGCTGGAGATGCGAACGTAACGTTTTACCGGCTGCTTAACATTACATGCAACGTTTCTTAATTAACATAAATTCCTATCCGTCCAACTGGCTGAAGCCTTGACAACGTAAATGTATCCAGTACAATCCTGGCGTTTGTGGTGATGATCTGTTTCTAAGCGTGGTGATATTTGTAGCTCCGTATCTCAAGAACGGAAGTGGGAGGAGGAAATAGCATCTTGTATTGAGCTTTAAACAATCATTGCTAAAAAGTTCACCCCTGTAAACCTTTACGGGTTCGAATTCATTATGTAGTACAAAACAATAGTTTTTATCTTTTTCTGTGTTTAAAACTAGCCGCGCCTCATAAAGCTCGATGCATTTCAAAACAGCAGCAGCAACAACAACAGTGCTGGACTAGCTGGAGATGATAACTTGCTGACTCAGCCTGAGAACAATGCACTGCGTACCACCGCCTGCTTAGGCCACGTGACAACAGATGTTATCGAGTTGAGAGCGTTGCACTACAGAAATCCTTAACTGCAACTAGGAGACATCTCAAATCGCATGATTGTAGCTACGTGATATTTCAAAATCCTTAGACGAGATTGTTACTGCACTCTGCCTCGTTTAACCTAATCTTTTCTGTTTCTCAGACAAGGATTTCAAAATCGTTCGACCAGATTGTTACTGCTCTCTCTCCTCTAACCACTTTTCGTTCACATACGTTATGCTTGTGAAATATAAACTGTGGCTTCATCACTGTGATCCCCATTCCCACGCCGTTATCACCGGAACTATGGTTGATCGCCCCCAGCGCTCGTGCCTGACAAATGACGTCATAGCAGCCACCGCCAAGCCCTATCACCACGGCTGCTGATGGAGAGTCGTTTCGCCGCTAGCTACACCAACGCCAGCGCTCTCTGCACCTCGCCAGCAGCAACAGCTCGCTACTAAGCATAATTTATCGCCTATTCTTGAGTTCCCTTGCTTGTTGTCTGCCCCTGGCCTAACTGACTTGAGGCCGAGCGACGGGTCGCCACTGCGCCGAAGTCTGTCGATGTATGTCTGTACACAGCCAACTGCGTACCGCACTCATCTGATCCACCTAACATTTCCACCTACCGTCACTTCGAGCAGACGGATTCTTAACTGGGAACAAGCTGTCACTGAGGGCAGGCTTGTTGCGTAGCTTCATTTTGTTGTCAGAAACTTTATCCTCATCATCGCCAGCCAGAATTTAGCTAGATCTTACGTTCAGCTGCAGCGGTTTCTTCAAGGTAAGTGCAGAGGTGTGTGTGTGTGAGCGAGAGAGAGAGAAAAATAGGAAGATAGAAAGTGTGTGTGTGTGTGTGTGTGCATGCGTGCGTGCATGCTCGCTGTAGGGATATTCCTTACCTGCTCGACCTTATTGATGTTTTCCGTGTAGTCCTGGGCGCTGGCCCATGATGCAGGGCTGGTCGGACGGACTGCATACGATCGTGGAGTGACATGAAGTGAATCACTCTGGTAATGGCGTCGTCAACGTTTTAGGGCCTGGAGAGAGACAGCAGTTAAGACAGCAGCTGTGATGACAAGACTTTCATGAGTTGCTGTCATAGCTTTTTCTTTAGAAGTAACTAACGTCAGTGAATTCCTTCTGATATCAATATCGGTATACTGGCTTGTCTGGAACGGGTTCGCAAGTAGGTATCTATATAGATGTGTTTACCTCCAACGTGTCGTTCATATATCAAAATGTTCCAGTTGTAAGAAGACATTCTGTACCTAGCGATATATACTTATATCTGTACACTTAGTTTTGCCTAAATTAATGAAATTTGACATAAATATCCTACCCATTTTTATACGCTCTCTCTCTCACACACACAAACACAAGCAAACACACATTAGATCAGTTGGAATTTTTTCGATGATAAAATCATACAGGTCACCTGCAATTATTACTCATCGTAAAGGTGACATTAATGCCTATCAGGGGATTTAGAGTACACCACACATTGAGCATTTCGTCTAGAGCCGGCGTGACAATAAGGGGGATGGGGAGAAGCGGAAAAGGTTTAACAGCTCCTACACGTACTTGTGATCTTCACGTTGGTCAGTAAATGTGTAAGTGCTTGTTGTCTGGGAAACTACTTTCAGGATGAGTTTAGCTTATTGCCCTTTACAAGCTACTACTACACTATTACCAGATTGCAATAAAACATCAATACACGAATAGGTATATATATATATACACACGAGTTGGGGGCAATACTAAAAAAAAAAAAATCCATCAGGTAAATCATTCAGGCACAAAAACTGAACACAAGGTATTTTAAAGGAAATACAAGCAGAAGATTATGGTACACTCAATTAAGCGTGAGACCATGACATTTTACTACGCCTACTTGATTTTGCGTTGACATGACAGGGGACATAGATCTCTCAGATTTGGAGGTAGCAAAGCCTGCTAATGACCATCGAGAAGTACTTGGCTGATAAGCGCTAGCAACAAACATCCCAGCTACGTCGAAGAGGAAGAGTCTGAGTGTATCATTCATGGGCTCCGTCTTCTATGCCTTGTGTGTTTATGTGGGGCTAAGTGGGGCTTTGTGGGGCTATGTGCAGGGCTGGGCTCACATGTTCACGTCTTTCCCACCACAGTTCCATTTGGAGAGGGGGGATCTCCTCCTGTGCCTTCTCCGAGTCTGCTTGCTGGATGACCCCCCCCCTCCCCTACCCAAAGATCGAGGCGGACGGAACAGAGGGATAGAAAATGCAGCAAGTGACTTCACACTTTAAGGGAAGATGCTAAATAATTAGTAAATATTTAGTATCTTTGCTTTAATCAGCATTTTACCGGACGCTGCTGAGCACTACTCATTATCGCAGCTTCGTCGGTAATTATTTAGCCCTAGACCTTTTATGGCACACGCAATTAGATCTTTCTGTTTGAGGCGCTCGAGTAAACATGTATCATTTCTGTGAGCTAGGATAAATACAAGCACATGAACAAGTTGAAAAAAGACTAAGCATTTGTTTACATTTTTACTCGTTATTTTACCAGTGCAATGTGCAACGTCTGTGTTGTGAGGTAATGACTATGAATGTTTGTACTTGTGGCTGGGCTGTAAGGGACTACTTATTTCATGCAATATACCCTTGAGACGTACATACGCATTATATATTTGTCGGCGCTAGATCATCTGGTTCGTTCTGTAGTCTTTGATTTCGGTTTTCAATCTGTTTGTGAAATGTTTTCATCGTGTGTTCTAACAGGTTCCATGCTGTGTGGTTCAAGCAATTTTACTTTGTTAGGCTAAATATACTGTGGCTAGATATACTGTATTTCAGGTGGTGGCGTCCATTGCCATATTTCATGCTCTTCGATCACGTCATGCATATTGCTGTTTGTTAGATCTCACTATCGCAATATCTTTCGTAAAGTTGTTTCCTTTTATATTTGCTTATGCCACATTTTCACAGTCTTTAGTAAGATCACGCGCTTCGCTCCCACTTTCCCCTCTTTCAGCACGTTACATTATAGGTCTGGTGGTATGCATTTTTTTGGATGGCTACTGTTTCCTCAGGTCTGGGTGGATACCCATCCCTTCTGCTCTCTAGACACGCGACTACAAAGTTTATCATGCACAAAAAGACACCAAACTTGTGACGTAACCTTTGTGCACATATATGACTAATTAACTTATTGTCCCAGTTCTCACATTGGCTAAAGCCCAGACAATGTAAGCATAATCATGCACAGTGATCATGCCTGTGCTGTATTTCGTACTGATAGCTTTTACCCAGTCATTCAAAAATATCGCACCTTTAAGTGCACACTAGACCTTTAAGTGTTTCACGGTGCTTGTATGGTTACCACTCCTCGTAATGGCCTTGACGTCTTCGAGATTAGTTCCCCGCAGCACTTGTTGGTTCCTCGTATTATGCGAACGTAGCATTTCACCCACTACTAAACATTACACGCAGTTTGCAAATCCCCCCCCCCCACACACACACAAACCTCTTGCATGTATAGGATAACGGAGAGTTTTCCTTTTGCTCAATTTCGGTCTCTGGCGCGCGGGTTGGTAGAGTTGCACACCAGTCGTTTCCTTTCACCTTTTTCTTTTTTCTTCTCTCTGATCGCAGATCCCTTTCTCAATCTCCGAGGTCTAGCAGTGCTACAAAAGGTCTGCCTCGGGTTCCACAAACCCGCCCCGGAACAAAGAAAGCATCGGATTCACCTGTATTTCGTCTGGTAGTCAAGGAAACCGGGCAGTATGTCTGATTTATTTGTGGCATTGCCTCCAGTGACGTCAGGCAACAGGGTCTTCTTTGCGAAGAACGCTGACAGACCACCGTCGGAGGTTCAGGAAGTAATTTATTGCCCTTCGGCTGACCATGACCCCGGGGAGAAGGTCAAGGTAAGAATAGACATTGGTAAAAACAGTTTTGTTTACATCAATCATGATACTAGTTTGTAGTGATAACAAGATGCTGTGCTTGTAAAGGGTTCAGCGTGCAGGGGTGGTGGTGCTGTAAGCAGAGTCAATATTTGTCTGACTGCATCGTTTTGTGTTTAGATCAAGACCTCTATTAAATTAGATATTAGATATTAAATATTAGATAATCCTTCCCATCAACCATAGCTGGAGCCTGCCATATCTAAGTCCTATTGCTACTAGTGTTTTCAAAGGAAATGTTTACTCGTTTCTTTTACTTCACTTTAAACCTTTTGAAATTAGGTAATAGCGAGGTTCCAACTCAAACACTCTAAGCTCTAATCACTCTCAATTACATTTTACAATTTTCGATGCCAGTTTAGAGTGAATAAACCTGCTTGTGATACGGTTTAAAGTGTAACAGATTACATAGCCTAGGTCCATAACGGGATGAAAACGCAAACATATGATGAGTATATATATATATATATTTCTGTAATTACCCACTCGCCCACTTGTGACTAGTAAAGCGATGAACAACGACATTTATCTTTGCACAAGATCAGCTATCATCTTTGTTTATTTATCTGTATCTCTTGTCTGAATAAGTAACTAGCTAGAAATATCGCAGTTTGCTGTATTGTAGTATACATCTTGCTAAAGAAAGATAGATCTTTCTTGCGCACTCCATATGGGAAATGAAATCCATGTTGTGGCGGTAAATTGCGCTGTGTGGGGCAGTCTGACATATTTACGGTCTGTCTTGATTCTTCCAGTTTGGTTAACTCGAGCTAGCACGTTCCACAGAGAGTGGATGGCGTGCTTAAATGGCCTCAGGTGACAGGCTAGGGCCGCGGTTCTCAACCTGGGGGGCGCGCCCCCCAAGGGGGGCGCAAGCTGCTGAAAAGGGGGCCGCAAAGGCGGTCATTTTCTCATATCTCATATAGGTATTAGTGGCTAAGGGGGGCGCGCGGACGTACTTTTATTCGTCTGGGGGGGCGTTACAAGTAAAAGGTTGAGAAACGCTGGGCTAGGGTATGGGGAACCGCGGGTAAGATCAGAGAAGGTTCATCCAGCATCTTTGCAGACTAAGGACATTTGAGCCCAGCGACTTAAAGGCCGTTCTTAACTGGGCAAAGTGCCGAGGTGTCCCAGAGTTCCATTGTGCTGGCGAATGCATTGGCAATATATTGCAAACAAGTTCAGTCTTCGTTCAGAATGTTCACCAAAATTCCAGCGTCCAGTCATCCTCAAACCATTGGTTTCTTGTTACCTTCACGGACAACCTGGTCTAACCTGACGGCCGCCCTGATCAGCCTGAACTGACCCGCGCTTCTAATCCTGGCATAGTTGCGTATTGATCGTCACAAACGGGCCGTTGGCAAAGGTCGAGAGAGAAGCATGAAAAAAAGAAAGCTAAAACGCAGCCTTAATAGTAGACGACTAAATGTTCCATGACATTGTGACCGTCACCTTAACGTCTCATTTATGTCCCTCCATTTGTTTTCGTTACCCCAAGTAAATATTCTTGCCACAATTTCCTCCCTCTTTATTTCCCCAAATACAAATGAGATACCCTTACTATTTTGGTATCTTTCCATCTGCTCAAGCAGTATTACCGCGGTTTCCGACCCTCTAATGCTGTGGCATAAACATGATGATGATGATGACACGTGGAGAGAACCAGGACACCTGTGGTTATATTTTTGTTCTTGTCTCCTCGACAAAGTGATATGTGAGTGGAAGATTGAAACGTTAGCAATGAGAACTTAGGTCCTTCCTCTACTTTAGTCTCTACTGAGGCATCTACAGAAACACGGATTCCAATACCCGAGTCGCACTGCTGAGGAGAACACGCTCGAGCTTGGAAATGTCACCATCTTTGTCGCAACCAAACTTTATCTTAACCTCTGACGTTAAGAAAAACAGACTTTAAACGAAACTAAAAATCAATTTAATTACACGCAGTAAACGATGGTCAGTCACACCAACAAACATCAGGAGCTATCACAGAGGGTTAGTCCTTGTCTTCATGTTTTTAGTCAAGGAAGACCAATAAAACGAAAAATAATTAAAAATAAAGAATAAAAGTCAAGGAAGGAGGTGGTGGTGTCTGTCGGTTGTTTACCAGACCTGGAAGGTAGCCGAGGCATCTGTAATGGAGGAAAGCACATTGCCAAAAAAACTACCGGAAGGAATCCAGGAGGGACGGGCTGCACGCCGCGGTCTGCTGCGCCTGCGCAGTGCAGTCAGTACTGTGCGTTGTAGACATTCACGTGACCGCTGCTACCGGTTGTCGTCGGATAATTCGTGAGCAGTTCTTTGCATCTGGAAAGATGACGCAAGATACCCTTGTTCCCATTATGTGTTATTTATAGTCCGTGTTTAATGGCTTCTGCCTGTTTTTCCCCCCTTTTTTTCGCTGCCTGTGATAATCGCTGGTTCGTCTGAGAGCCGTTGAAGCCCTGCAAGAACATTAATGCCCGTGCTAAGTAGCCCCCCCCCCAACACTCCCCTCCCATACTGATCTCACATTCATCCTCACGTCTAAATTTAGCGAGGAAGGGATGGGAAGATAGGAGCGGGTTGTCTAAAAGAACAGAAGCCTTTGCAACTGTCAGCGTAGGGAAGATTTGAAATACTATATTGCAATCGATATCGGTTTGAAACCTGCGCGTGGTTCTGCTATCAGCAATTACAAATTTATCCAGCACGTGTTTATTTTTAAAAAGATTCGTGCTTTTTAGGAGGCAGGGGGGATGAGAAGAGGAGTAATTCCAAAAACTTTCAGTCCATTATCGAAAGTACCTTTCCCCAATGGAATCGAATAACAATCGTCGCTCAAGATCAACGAAGACAACAACAATTTCTGCAAGATGTAAATCAGAGGTAACTGACAAGCTCAGAACTATTTTACTCTTAAATTAATAATTAAGCTGTCAGTAGAATGTTCTCTAAAGGCAGATATGGGTCTTTATACCCGGTACATTTGAACTGTTTTAATCGATGTATGTTGTCATTTTCATAATCACACCAACACCTGTTAGTCTTCAAACCAGTTCAATGTATTCCACTCTCACTGCCTCACGGTTAGGATTAATTAAATATGGACCAAAGCAGAATTGTGATTTTCTGTAATGGTGATTACTTAGCACGTAATGAAAAATGGTAGTATGACAATAACCCTTTAGAAACTGTAAATGATTACAGATACATGGGCTTAACTTTTTTCTACACGTTTGAGCATTAGAAACCTTGTTATAGAGATTACCACACAATCAGAACGGAACTGTTCTGAGTGTTATGAACATATCACCTGTGATATGGATGTTATGATGCCTTCGACTTCTTTAAAGTGTTTGATACCCAAGTTACCGTACTTATTTGATATGGCGCAGCAATATGGAGATATTTTGAACCTACCCTTGTAGAACATGCACATTGCATGCAAACGGTTTTTAGAGTTTATCTCAAACACCTAAACATATGGAGCTTATAGGGACCTTGGAAGAGACTAGCTGTAATTGTTGTTGCAAGATGCATTAAATATTGGTTAAGACTAGTACAACTAACCGAATCGATAAACGTTAAAAATGTTTGTTGAAAACAATGGATAGAAAGGGTTTAGAAACTGGCAAGTTCATACGCAGGAACATAGTAAGAAGTTATCATCGAAGGCAGACCTATAACATTAATATGAATGAAATAGGAGAGATGGGAGATAGAGCAAGAATGGAGAGAAGGAGGAAGAGAAAGAGGAGAATGGGCTATTTCTGAAGTGTGGAGAGCCCGCGGCAAACATGCAGTTGAATCTTCGGCAATGGCCGTTCCTGACTTTCGCCTTGCCCTATGTAGTTGTCGCCCGACCAACTAATGTATCGATTTGCGACTGGTGTTGTCACCCTACGAGGCCTGATGTCCTTATTCTTCGCCAGGTTTTTCGTGTTTTTTAACATCTTTAGAAAACGCATTCACTTGTAGGCATACGTTCGAAAAGATCTTCCAGTTACCAACACAACGTCTCCTTTAGGCGCCTATATTGTACTAAGCAGCATCTTCTCTATGTGACTACCGTGTACTGCTTAGCATCGCATTTCAAACATTAATCATCACCATTACTAACGTCGCCTTCGTTGTAATCCTCATTAATGTCGTTGTTATCGTGTCTTGACTAGTTTGAAGCGTAGTTGATGTTTAGGGGATTCACGCATCTTGACAGAATATAATTATTAAGCCTTCTGCCTCACCTGGTCCAGGCCCCCGCTCACTCTCTCTTTTTCTTTCTTCACCACTCCCACTCTCTTCAGTAACAAGCGCGCACATATATTTGATATTGACACGACATCTGCAATGCAGAGGATGTCATAAGCATGCGTGCTGTATTTTTCTTGCATTTCTCTTCTGCCAGTGTACATTTCTGGAACTGCAGCAGGCGCCACATACTCACGCTGTGATTCTCAGCAAGGCCGGCTGGAGCTGGGGAGCCGAGATGGGGGCAAACGATCAGGGAGTGTGCGCTGGGAGCACGGCCGTCTGGACGGCTCTGTGTCATCCTGGCGACCACGAGGAGCGCCTGCTAGGCTGTGATTTCGTCAGGTTCGTCCACTTCTTTCAAGAGGAGTAGGGGGTGAAGGAACTGATCAATTACATTGATTTTTGTTCTGTTCTATTGTCAGAGAGCTTTTACTTCTGTACGGTGGACCCAGTCGAAGTTAGATGCTCAGCTGAACAATGTTTCTGCTGTAACACTCTATGGGTATCTCCTCAGTCTGTTCTGCCTTCCTGTCTGCCTACCTTTCTCTCTCTCTTCACTTTCTCCTCCTCCCTGTTTGCCTTGCTCAATGTTTCCATTCTCGACTCCTAGAAGACTTTATAATGTGACACCAGTTTCTAGGTAAACGCAACGGGTAGAAAACACGATCCTGGACATGGTGTTGACACTTTTTGCTGTCTAAACCACGTACGGAGGCCTCAAGCTCTTTACCCCTTGTACTGACTGATCCAGCTCGAAGCCCTTGTAAGCACTCTTTCCCTTTGCCACGGTCAGAAACTACAGCTCCTGAACGTGTTTGTGGCAAACAGATTAAATTTAAATTCGTGTTGAAGTCTTTTGATAGATCATTAGTTAGAAGCCCCGCGTTGTACTTTAAAAAACCCAAAAACGTAACGGTGGCACGAGAAAGAGAAGTTATGCATGCTGCTTAAATTCCAGTGAGCTTTTCAAGCGATTTAATCTCGCAATAATTGTTTTTGATGTTTCCGGTAATCTGATCCGTTCTTACATTAATCAGAATTCTCTACAAAGCTTTTACTTCATGAAAATAGTCAGTACGAACACTTGCTGTGTAATAACCTTCTATGTTGATAAGATTCTTCAAGCTGTCATCAATCAAGACATTCAACAGAAACCTCGATGATTATCGGATTAATTTACAAACGACACTACAGTAATTGTATTGCTAACATAGTTGACCTCAAGCAAATTGTTCAACATTACAGTTACTTAAATTCATGCTGCGACATTGTGACCTGAAAGCTAGCAAACGTACTGGGATGTTGACATAACTTATTCATGTATGTTCTTTCACCTGAAACGAAGGCTGTAAAAATACGTAGCTCACCTTTGTGTACTTGCGTGCGTTCTCTATAATCTAGAGATCGTGAATGAAGATGAGTTTATGTACCAATCGTTGGAAAGCGCAAAACCACGATGATCCCTCTTCAACATGGCCGTCAAAGCTCGCATCGACGTGACAGGCGGAGCTCAAAATAAATCGTGGGGCTTGGTGTGCAGGGAGCTATATCTGTCAAAACCAATGTTTCGATCGAGAAAACCCTTCATATTTATGCACAGTGAGGGTACAAATACTGATGAATCGAGAAATGACGTTTATAATTTCACTCATTTTTAAATTCGTCCGTTAGCCCATGCTTTCTTCTTCTTCTTTTTCTTCTTCTTCTTCTTATTATTATTGGTACAGAAAGGGAGGTTGAGTGGATAGAGTGTGAGGTGTCATGACGTTTACAGCAAACAAAATGATGGCCTCGTGTAAAGCTGTCGTTTGTGACGCAGACTGGCATTAGAACGTGCGGGATCTGCACGGGAGGCGCTCGATACTGTGACGTCACTGCTCGCCAAGATCGGTCAAGGAGGCCCGTGCTGCGAGGATCCTTCCTACGGCCAATGGACGTACCATAACTCCTTCCTTTTTGCTGATCGACAGGAGGCGTGGGCGTTGGAGACAGCGGGGCGCATGTGGGTGGCGAAGAAAATCACCGGTACGTTTGACACCGACTGCTGAGTGTTGTCATGAAACAGTTTCCTCGACCGAACGCTGATTCTCTTTCGATAAAATGTGATTAGACCGTCTCTGAAGAGGTAGGTTGTCCTGTACAGTCTTGTGGAGGAAAGGATGTAGGACACTTTGTGTTTGAGCAAAATTGCGTGCAGTCTTTATTTCCAGGCTAGTTCTTGTCCACCACCAATACAGGAATAAGTTAGACCGTGCGAGACCATGGGCTTCACGCACTTCGTGAGTGCGAAAGGGTTGAGAAGGACTGGAACAGGTCTATTTCAGGTACCAATGCAGAAAGGAATGATGTTCAGACGTATAAATTACAGAGAAAGAAAATCTCAAATCTCGTAAGAAAGCCACATCCCTACTACCAACTGCCTGCCACGATTGTAATAATCCGCATCTTCCCTTTTTGACGTTATGTAGCTTATGTTGCTGGTGCGCATTAAAGCCGTAGCTAACCAACCAACCAATCAAAATGCCCATCCAAACCAAACCAACATGACCCCCTCTTAGAGCTGAGAATAGGATGTATTACGGTTCAGATCTTGCATCGGCACGCAGTTTTTTTCTTCTCATCGCGTAGAACGTGTTTACATGGCCCTATTTATTTTAGATGTGACCAGAAATGATAGTGTGTTGTCTATTGATGTAATCACGGACCTTCATTCACTGGATAAGTGTCTCTCATTCGTTGCCTCTTTGCTTTATCATAGGAGTGACCAATCGTAACAAACCCCCAAAACGAAGGGCTTTCGCTTCCGTTTTCTGTCAAAATGGCGTAGACAAAATTTTAGAAGTGACTAATTAAGCTTTTCTGCCATCATAACCTTGTTAAAGAAGATTGATTGTAAAATAAAAAGTATTTTCTGTACAATTTATTCTGTTTGTTTAGAGAAAACACGTTTAGATTGTTCGACAATTAAAATATAAAAACATCGTCACAACAGATGCTATTGACTTATTTTACCACAGCAATTAAAAAAAACAAGGTATGCAAACAAAAAACCGGAAACACGAGGCCTGTCTAAAAGAAAGCCGAGTCTTACACCGGACATGAACCTGAGTCACTTATCCATTAATGAAGGTCCGTGGATGTAATAGTCGTTGCTTGCCCAGCGTAAAACACCGTTCTTGGCCCACCCCTACCCTTCACCGTATACACATTTCAAAGCAGATCTGAAACTACATGCTGGTGTGAAATATTGTGCAGAGAATGTATACTCCATGTCCAGCGTTCTGAGCATCGGCACAGATTACGACCTCTGCTCCCCGGGCTTGAAAGAAGAGGCAGAGAAGAGTGGTCACTGGAAAGGTGACAGCGGGGAAGTCAACTTCGCGCAAGCGTTCAACGCCACCTTCGCGGGACTTTCGCTGTCCGAAAGACAGCAGCCGCAGAACCGCCTGCGATGTGGCCGACAACTCTTGCAGGCTCATGCTGCCAAAGGTGAGTCGTAAAGCATGTTTAAGATATGGCAGCTGAGTCCATTTTGTTGCTTTGTCTTTGCATATCTTCCTTATTTTCCCTGTTCAGCCGTTTTTTTTGCGTTAATCTGGCAAGCCAAAACATTAAAGGGAATAACTTTGGAACACTTACGTCATGAAACCGTGTAATCGACCTAATATACCAATTATATTTCCTTTTGGTTTTGTTGCCATGACGACAGCGTGCTAGAATATGTGATAATAAAAACAGCAACTAGTTTTTAAGGTTATAAAGACACAACAAGAAATATTTTAATATCACGAACTCTCCTCCCCCAAAAAGAATACATTAATTGGTCTAAATTCTATTCCGTTTACATAATTTACGATCTTTGTGCACGCACATGGACTGGGTAATTGCAGCTGTATGTCTTTAGTGCGGTTTCTGGCCTCTGAACTTCCTCATTACGAAGATCGCGCTAGTTGATATATTAAAGGTATCTCTGAGTTCTAGAACAATAAGCACCTACAGTGAACTACTCAAATGTTTACGACAGTCTTTCCAACACAGAATCTTTCGTGTTTAATAATATGCTTTTGACCTTCTCTTTCTGTCAAGGTAACGTTTCGCTGAGTGACTTTTTTGAAATTCTTCGGGACAAGGAGTCTTGCATTAACATCTGTGGCGACCTCCTCACCGTTGGCAGTCAAGTCTCGGTGCTGCAACCACCCGATTCAGAAGTGCCTGATGTCCACTGGTTTACTGCCACTCCAGTTCCCGATTTATCTGTTTTCAAGCCGTTCATCTTTTGCGCTAATCCAGTGCTTGGACACGCTACCGTCTCCCCTGTAATTTCAATGGAAACTAAGGTAAGGTCCGGTTCCCAGACATGCGCAGACCGGCGCCATCTGCTGTACCGGATGCATGAACAAGGGAGAGAAATCATGGAGAGCGGAAGTCCTCAAGGGAAAAAACTTCTAGACACGATGAGAATCCTGGAACGGCAGTGCGTGCGAGATATCGCCGAATTTCTCAATAGTTTTGAGCCGTCGCTTATGGACGAGGTTCCCGAACTATTCCAAGATTTGGTCGAATCTGAAATTAAGTTTTATAAGTGAAAGTATCACCTTGTCCGAGGCCTGTAAACCATATCTGCCATTCTGATATGCATCGCTGTAGGCTATCATCGTGTAGCGCTCAAAATGTGAGCGGCAATAGTTACTCACGTCTCATGGTGCCATCCCCACGACGCTTGATAAAATTAAAAAAAAGGAAGAACAGGTGCGCAAATAGCTTCAGGGGAAGGGAAATGAAAAGCGCTTGCCTAGCCTCTCTGCTTTTTCCCTATGTGAGAGTCGATGTGGGTTTATCACAATTTTTGTTTAATGTGGATCTCATAAAATCATAATCATGTCTTTAAAATTTTTTCTTTGCACGAGCCAGGAGAGAGAGAGCGTAAGGATCCAACCACTGTGTCCGTCTTGGTGATTATACATTTCTTTAAGTATTCTGTTTTGATTTTTAATAAATAAAGTTCCGCGCACCATAGGAAGACAATGACTAGGTTCTAGAATAAATCTTTTTTTTAACATAGGAACTTAGTTACCTGTGTTAAATTTTTTTCTTTAAACTATTCTTAAAGATAGTCTTAACACGAAGACTTCAAAATATTCAATCTAGATGTTGAAAATGCTTTAGATGCCAGGCATGGGTAGTGTAGGTGGCATTGGGATCCCCCCCCCCCGTCTTTCCAGTAATAGATTAATGCACTTGGCCGTGCAGTACTTCTTTTGAACATATTGTTATACTTGTAAATAGCAGCTGTCCACATGCGTATTTACCTTCCTCGTTCGTGACGTGTATAATGGGGTGTGCTAATATCCTTGGTGTCAATTTTTTTTAAATCTGAAAGCTGACATACAGTAGTCGCAGTATTGGTCCGTGGTGCTGAATTCTGTGTTACCTGGCTTTGGACAATGAAACACTGGTTAAGTCTTGTGTGGCACTACGATTTGGAAACCCCTTCTGAAAAAAACACAGCACAGAAAAATAAAAAAAGGAAAAAAAAAATCCCGCATCTCTAACAATGGTGCCCCTGTGCAGTCATGTGAACCCATCCTTGCCGATCCTTAGAACTGAGGCGTATAAAGGCAATGGTTGTGAAATCCTCATAACTTTTAAGTTTTTCTAAACCACAAGTATTTTTCTGTTTGTAAATTCCTTGAGAATTTATCATTCCTGCTTAAAAATGTTTCAATGATTACCATTATGAACTTATGACCTTTTGCTTTGCCTGTGCACGCACGTTTATGGCGATGGGTTTAATTAATTAAATGACGATTTTTGGGACTGGGTGTGCTGAGTTCAATATCGCAACTGCCTTAAGTGCGGGCTTAGTGTAAGCGTACTTGTAAATTTTGTTGTTTTTTGGAAATTACCGCACTAAACTTTGAGTTGGATTAAGCAGTGCGAGAATCGAAAGCTGATTTGCCTTACTGTGTCTTACTATGTATGTTCTTGCAGACTAGAAATGCATTGTCAAGAAGTACAATTTGTACAATTTTTTAAGATTCTATTTTTTGCGGTGCAATTCTGATATTCTTTGTGCTATGTTCACAGCTTGATACATGGGGCCTATTTTGTATATAAGGGTGCAAACAGACCAATAAGTTATTCTTGTGTATATATAGCTTCTAAGATTTTATGTAATTCCACGTCAAAGGTTTCAAAGACTGAGTGCGAAATTCATTGGGGCATGGAAAACAAATTGTGTTTATGTAACACACAGGGTCAGCACGTTACTTCGTGGATTCTACGGTTTAGACCGTTTTCAGAGCGGGAAGCTCTCTGGACACATATAGTCGAAGATGTAGCTCTGTTTGGCAAATATTTATATGACCATCACGTAAATTTTACCAGATACTGTCATATATTTAGCAAAGTGTCCGGTCGAGAAGGTCCTTAAAACAAGGATTTTGACACCTTGATTTTAATTTGAAGCTTTGCGGTAATCGATCATTGGTCAACTGATTCTCTGAATGGCTTTTTTCTGGACTTGTTTTTCCATAACAGTTGAGTTGTACTTTGTAAATTACGTGATTCATGATGGCTTATTGATTTGTTTTATCAGAAACACCAGCTGGATAGTTCCTTCTTCATAATATTTTCATGAAACCGCCTTTGTATGATCTGGTGAAGGCGAAAGACCATCTCGTAGAGTGAAAATTTGTTGTCAAATGTTCGACAGAAGGGTCACTAGACAGACAAACTGTGAGACTGATTGACTGTGTTCTTTTATCCCTGTACTATGATTTTTTTTCAACCCTTTTCTTTAGATGCGATCCTTAGTTTTAAAAATATCAAGATGATTTCTCATTTTGATAGTCCATAGAAGCAAACCTGTTCTTGATTGTGCGCTTTTCTGTTCTTGAATTTTCATGTTTTTTCCTGTGAAATCACAGCCTATGATAATGTAGACTACGTAGCAACTGAGATAATGACAAGGAGGACGCCACGGACCTTCCACGAGCCATCCATTCGCCTGTTAAGGGACTGCTAAAATGGCGCTGCGCAGGCCTTGATGTGCAGCCAGAAGACTTGTGTACATTGCTTTTTCTGAGGTTAAATATATTGCTGAAATCATATTCTGTAAACGAGGTTGCGCAGTGATCAAACATGCTGAAAGGGACTGCATATGTACACAGCACTGTTTGATAGTAACTCTTTCTGCCCAACACACACCATTGTTAACACATTTAACAATCAGTTTGCCTTAAAGCTATTTTTCTGCATGTGTGTGCTTGATACAGATTTTACATTTGTGCACGCCAGCTGCGATGTGGTTATAGCAGCCCACAAACTACAGACTAAGAGCAAACGTAAAATAAAACTATGATTAAAAACAGTTCTCTTAGGTTTTGCATTCAAATGCGTGTGTGGTACTACTGCTGATTTTTAAAGTCTATGTTGTTTCATGTTGTGTTCATGAGTTGCACCACCACACTCATCTCCGTCTTTGACATCACCACCTCATCCCATTCCGCTGGCAGCAGCGATCATTTATAACTTCTATCAAACTTTCCTCATCCTAAGGCGCCATTTGAGATGGGCCATACGCTAAATTAACCTGCTGCGTGCATCTCCTGCCGACTAGAGAAAAATATTCTGTTAGCCAAGATATGTGAAAAAGTAGCACTGATTCCTTTTACCCATTATGATAACATCGAAGAGAGTTCTGCCAACCACGACACTTACAAATACTGCTATATGGAAGCTTGGGTGTCAAGCGAAGAGAAGCTAGACGAGAGAAAGTCTGTGCAAGAGAGGTACGTGATCGTGAGTGTGTAGCAATACTGATCGATTCTTTAACCAAACATTGCAAGCTGTATGTATATATATATATATGTCATTAGTACCGCCTTAAATTACGACGATGTTCACTTTTCTTCTGCGTAATATTCGTTTATCGCAGTTTCTTCTGTGAAGTATTTTTTCCACCTGAAACGACCCATAGCATCTTAGAACGGATAAAATACATATCAAAAATAAATTACTCCTTTCAAACAGCCTACGACCAAGCCCAGTCGAAACGAACATAAATACATATCTTGGCATCGGACAACTGTGCGGATTTTTATTAGGCTTCAGGCACCACCCTCTAGACACAAACATAGCTATACTCTGATTTATTTGCAAGATTTAATCAAAAGCTTTACATTTTTTTACTTTTATTTTAACAAAAGATGTATTTATCCATAAGCGGTCGTCCTTTTGGATTCCTTCCTATTAAAAACGGTAATGGTAGTCTTCTAATCTTTTTGTAGTCGCTGGCAGGAGGTGCAAGGGAGAGGGAGACCGAACTTTTCTCGGGGCTATGTCCCTCTTGCTGCCTTACTTTCCCCATACATATGACTCCATTTCCTACAGATAGATCAACTGGTGGAAGTTCGCTTCCCTATTTATGTGGTAAAGGTTTCCATACCTTTTGCCTCATTGCTTTTCCAAGCATTGAATGGGTCAACTGGTACGCTGCCAGGGCCGCCGGGCCTCGGGCCCCGGGACAGACAACTCTCCGGGCCCCTTGTAATTGTAATCGTCAATTATTTTCCCATTATATAATAATATGTTTACAATTCGAATGTCGATATCTACATTTCATTCAGATATGAAGTCTATATGTAATATAGACTGCAAACATTAGGACAAGTGTACAAGGATCTACATTGCTACTTGAACATAGGATTGTTTACACGTGAGTGGTTAGCAGATAAGGAAAACTGATAAGGTCAAACGTGTAGTACCCCGCTCCATTGAAAACCTCAATATCGAAGTCAAAACCTCGAAAGATTGGAAAAACGGCTAGAGGCTAAAGACAGTACAATATTCATTTCCAGCATGCTACTGCAGATGTGATAATGATGGCTATTAGCCGTATATACAGTACAAGGAACAGTGTCGGGCATTACACAAATACAACACTGTCCGCTCGAGTAATAGAGGTCCATACAATACCTGGTGCACCCACTGCCTTAAAATTACAGCAGTGGTGCTTTGCGGGCTTCATGACTCGCAAACAGTTGGATAATACAGTCGACACCGATTGTTCTTGCGAGCCGATACTCCACTGCCAGGACTCGATCCTAAGCTAATTAACCGATCTTAGCACCTCGTTGAACGGTCTGCTTGTGCGACGGTAACTGGCGATGTGTAAAAGATTCTAAGAATCACTGTGAAGTGTCAAACATTAACAACCTTTGAAGTTTTCATAACTGGCCTTAGGAGAGATCTCTTTGTGAGTACCTCTACTAACTGATTGCCTTCTCTCCATCCCAACACTGTGGCAACACATCCCCTTTTTGTTTTTACGCATTTTGCAGTCGCACGTATTTGCTTTAAGTGCTGCACTTTCAAACTTTGTAAGGCTATATTTATGAGCTTTTCTCACAAACTTCATTATTGTCAGTCAATTCGAGACGCTTGCTAGTCACTCTCATCGACACTGATGTTCTTGGCTTGTCAACTGCTATTTGCTAATAAACAGAAAATCATAGAAGCATAAATAAAACAAATTACTGTACTCACCAAAGAAAGTGCAGCGTATCTCGGCTTTTCGAGTATAGAAGACAGCGTGCGACAGGCAGGAGAGTGCGGTGTGAAAAGATGTTAAACTTAGTGTTTATAGCTATCTCTAAGGTCCAACTGTCCAAGCTTTCTTTGGTCCAAGGACTTCGATCGAAAGGGAGGGGAAAATTAAGTGTCCTGGTCAAACACACGGCGACTTTACTGCTGACTCGTCTAACTATCTCATAAAAATGTCAGTCTACACCTCCAGTTGCTCCAAACCCCGACCATTTAATTCCCATGAAATTCCATCCCGTCGAGTCTTCCAGAAACTATCACCCCCCCCCCCTTTTCCTCGTGTCATGTTGGCAGCAACAATGCATTCCGGCCCATGACCGATGGCCGACATGGGTGGAACTTGCTGTCATCTTAGTCACTGGCCTCTAAACTAAAACAAGTCCAACATAATTTGCCTCTACCTTGATTGTGGGTGTCAAGACAAGGAGCAATTGAATGAATACGAAAACTAACACTTATGTCATAGCACATCTGTAAACTTTTCTTTTCCTCCCTCCTTCATCGTGAAACAAATATACGTTACACGAAGCTCCTTTAAAAACACATTCAAATATAAGAATGTGATTATTCGAAAAACAAATGTCGCAGCCACCGCAAAACTCAATATAGAGCAGCATATGTGACAGCTTCCTTGGAGACAACTAGCGCAGGATAAGAAAGATTCCGAGGTGGGTTTGAGGGACAGATGGTGGGTAGAGATTATCTCCTTTTTACGGGGAGAATCATCTGTAAAGAGCAAAAGAAGGTCGGAGACTAGAAGGAAAGGTAATGACCAGCCGGCAGATGTGTTATTGCAGGGCGATGCTGGTATATTTAGTTACAGTAGTCCGAGTCCTCCCCTTTCCAGTGACATAACTCTCCTCCCTACCTCCTACCCGCCCATCCTGGCTATCCACCTAGCGCTCGGAGACCGTTTCAAAACTTAAAATCTTTCTCATGCTAATCTCCTCTTTATCATCCTCCTCCAGCTCCAAACTTCCCGTGAAAACACCGTGATAAATTTATAAGCCTAACTATTTGCGGGACAGCAGTTATTAAAATGTTTTTGCAATAATGTGTTCTATTTTGCTGGCTGCGATAGTATTACAGGATAATATAGTCTCATTGTATCAAGGATCTACTGTGTAAACCAATGTATTTGTTTCTTTGGTGATGAAGAAACGGTAAAAGAAAGTTTCAGTGTCGTTAAGTAACTGAAAAAAGCACCCTTGATATCTCTCGCTTACAGGCTGCAGCGTCAGGGGCGGGCCCCCATCCTCTTGGTTCACAGAGTGTCCACACATCAGTAACATACTTGTCTCTTCACTGTTAATTCCGATTTGCTTGCAGGGCCCGCCCCCCTTCCCCTAGTGGCACATGTGTCCTGTGTCCAGCAATCTCAATGCACGAACGTTCTTCTAGAGTCTAGAGTCTAGACGGTTCACACGCGATAAAATCTTCAGTGTCCAGCGGCCTTCCACCTCCAGGCTTGTCCAGCGAAAATATGATACCGCTGACTACACTTCTCACTCCAGGCTCGCCTACCCCGAATTGTATACTACAGACTTGAAACTCAACGTCTGCATGTGTAATGCTTGGGTGTTCTTTCCTCAGACCTTTCTTTATAAGAAAAAGAAAAGGAGGAGAAGAAGAAAAAAAAATCCACTGACCAAGGCCGGGCCCCACTCGACAGCCCCTGTCCCCCCTATCGTCAGGCCTGTACGCTGCGCCACACAAGTATCGAACTGGCTATAATTAGAGTGTTTGAGATTCAGCGCTCGCACGACGCGTGCGGGAGCGGCAACCTATGTAGCGTCACGGGATTTTGCGCCCTACATCATCACATCCACAAAAGCTAGCCAATCGCTTTCTCAAAACGGGTAGGCTTAGACTCCCTTAGAGGCTCGCCGTTCTCGTTGCCGCACACGTCTCCCTACGCGTCGTGGATCTCAAATATATTGAGGGCGCGCCTTCCATCTCGAAGACAGTACGTATACAACTCTAGCTACTCTGCTATCGCTTCCCATCTTACTGACCTCTTAAGATGCCACGCATTATCAGTTTAGCCAGTCTTGTTTAAGTTTATTTGTCAACCAGTCTGATTTAAAAAAAAAAGTACTAACAATTGTGCACTGAAGCGAAAACAATCTCGACAAGGCATAAATACGTACCGTTCATGACAATGCAAAGTGAATCTAAATATATATATATATATCAGAATTTACTTCGGATATACATAAACAGGGCAGATGAAAATGAGTTATTACAACTGAATTTTTTAAAACTCCTCCTAAGCGCATATAATCAACTCACTATTTTAAAGACGGACTGACATAATTGATGATATTCCCAAAAAGAAGACGTGCTATAGATAGGGTCTATCACACGGAGTATATAAAGTGGCACAGATTTCTATATAATCTCTATAGGCAGAAGATTTTCTTGAGTTCGGCGGCCAATCACGGGGAACATCAACTACAGTCAAGATTTTTGTGTGCATATACTTTGTACGTGAATATCTCGATCGTCACCAATGAATGTAAAGGATTGAGCAAGACGCAGATCAGAACACCGCCTTTTATATTGCCTATATATATATATACTACACTCAAGATCTTCGAGGTTCAATCTAACAGACCGGGTTGGCGGGTCCCCTGGGTTTCTACGCCTATGTTGCTGAAATTTCAGGTAAGTGATAATAATAATAAAAATCATAATAAATGAAGATTTTTTATAGCGCATATTCACACTCATAGAGAGCATGCTCTTAGCGCTTAAAACAAAGAAGTGACATGGACTTAATGGATAGAACACGAGGGACGTAAGAATAATTAAATGACGACAAACAGAAAACAAAGATGGAAAACACAAAAAGACACAAAGTAACAGAACATAGAAAATATAGGGATTCTGCAGAGAAAGATGGGTAGAAAAGTAGCAAGAGCAGTAAGGCGGATGGTAAGAAGGACGCGCATCGTATGGACTGTTAGGAGTAATGCTCAAAGAAGAGCTGGTGTTTTCAGTGCAGATTTGAAGGATTCAGTTGTAGGAAGGTGGCGGATATGGAAAGGGAGAGAGTTCCATTGTTTTGCTGCACAGTAACCAAAAATAAAGTTTTTCAACGCAAGTATTGAAGGATTTACATAACAGAAGCTTAATGTACGCGCTAAATTAATGATAAATTAGTTTTTAGAATATTCAATCAATCCTCTTCGTGCTAGTTGCACATAAGGCCTCAACCAGAGCCCGCCACTGATGTCGATCGGCTAAAACTCGCTCCAGGCGACCCCACGTCCAGCCCTTTCCTTTCATCTCCTTAATATTGCCTACTTAAAAAGTGCATTTGATTCAGGTCATTTTTTTCACATGCACAGGTGTGTTCACATTTTCATATTACATTCAGAACCATCGCTGAGGGCTTTGTGGTCTGTGACGCAGACTTCTATGTAAGTCTATTGTCTTGTGGCTCTGTGGTCTTGAAATGAAGGTCAGAGAAAGGGGAGGCTACTCTATAGCGTTCTCGGGCGCCATATTTTTCGAGGGATGTATTTGGTAAGGAAACCTAGAAGTAATTTTTAAATAAATGTCAATGACTTGTTTTAAAAATTCTTTGATTAGATCGTATATTTATATTTTATAGTTTTAATTCATTAATGCTTTAGAATGCGTGAGAATAATATTGATAGAGATAGCATACAGCAATGCCCGTCTGCATCGGCAAGGCGCTCTGTCAGGCGCCTCGAAAGCGTTCAAGAATTTTAGCGCAAATATGTTATCGGGAAGAATAGTAATGGTATTACATATTTATTTGCGCATATTTCGTCGATTGTGACCCTATTTGTGAAGTGGGAATTCATGTATAACGACCACTGAGCAAGAACGCTGACAGTGGGAAAGAATAATGCGAACACCGACGCGACTGTAAATTCGCGCGAGTTACCGTTCTTGCTCATGGTCTTGCACTGTGGCAACTAAGAACAAGTTATCTTTTACATTGTATTGTTATTGGAAAGAAGGAGTAAGCAGATAAATCTGATACAGAACGAAGTGAACTAAGGAAAGTTGTTGTCTGCCTATTTTATTATTTTATAAATATAAATGAGTTCATAATATTTAATTAAATGGCAAGTGACATGCATCACTTAAAGTAGGATCTAATTGGGAAGTTATTCAGTAGATATTACTAAGTAATCTTTGAGTAAAAATATTACTTAGCTGTTGTTTTATTGTATTATTTATTGTTTTACGTTTTTGGATGCAAAAGTCTTATTATTTAAAGAAGAAAAATAGTTTTTAGCAGTGTAATTTCTTTTATATGGATAGGAATTTACGGTGAAAGAATCGTTATTATATTTGGAAAATGTCTTTTTTATGATTGATTTTACATATTCTTACAACCAAAAGTCTGTTTTAATCTGTCTCTTATCTCACAAAAGTCTGATCTAGTCTAGACAGACTAGAAAGTAAGATTTTTTTCCTAAGTCATACAATCTCTTTTTTTTATGCTTGTCATGTCTTGAATAAACATAATGTGGAAGTTCTTAATTCTTTATGTTGTTACATTCCTTTTTTACAACAGAAGGACGTTCCGTGATTTTATCTACTGTGCAGTGTTTTAAACATTTGGCTACATTATTTGCAGAAGTATGTAGACTCTCCTTTTTCTAATGTTAAAATTATTGTATCACTTCTAATAGCACTGTTTTCAGTGCAAAGCAGCATATGGCAACACCAAAGAGGATACCAAACCCCACCACTGTTATATGAGAGTTTGAAGTCAGGCGGCGATCACGGCGTGCACAGCTACTCCCCCTTTAGGGCAGTAAACATCGCTTCTCGCATCTTTGTTCTGACCATCATGTACTGGAACCACACGCTTTCATGCTTTTGGAAATAGAGCTTGAAAACATATTTCAAAGAGGCAACTTCTATAATTTAGAAAAAAAGAAGAAACATTTCAAGTCTACATTAGCATTGGTTTTGCAAGTAAATCTAACTGGACAGGTTTTTTTTTTCAGACGAAGAGATTATAGTTGTTACATATCTAAAACCTCTTTACACCTAGTGCCTTTGCAAAAATATAAATTATGTACACGTATATTTACAGATGTTTCAATTAAAACATTTTTCTATTTTTCCTTGCGGACGCTGCAGAAAAGTGCCTATTGTTTTCTTTCAGTGCGAAGTGCAGCCGTAGTTTTAAAAGCAGTTGAGCAACGAGACTATCTGGTATGGATTTGATGGAGGGAAATATGAGCGAACTCGATTTCTGATCAAATCATTCCAGAAATCAACCTCTCACTCGTCCATGTGGAGCTATTCAGATTTTCTGATATTATTTCAAGTTCCTCCAGCAACGTTACCAGCTGAGATGTTATGACGACCAGCCAATCGTTAGCATGAGGTATCTGCTTAATTGACAACTGGGTCTCCCGTACAGTTCCTTCTTACTTTTCCATAATAATTTCTTTACATTCTGGACACACTTTCCTTTGTACCTTTTTGGCAATGTAACCAGCAATGTAAGTTAAAATATTGTCCTCAGTAATCGATAGTTCCTCTGAGGCAGTCCCTCTGGTGTGTGGCGTACCACAGGGATCCGTTCTGATAATAATCCGTTCTGGGTCCATTATTATTTTCGGTATATACTTCACAGCTTGGACTGGTAATTGAACGCTTTCAGATAGGACGTCAGTTCTTTGTGGACGATACACTGATTCTGAACAGTTTTCCCCCCGACCCAGCAGTGGCTAGGAATGCGCTTCAACGACTTGAATCTTGTTGTGTTGCGGTGAAGGCGTGGATGACCAGAAATCATCTTAAACTCAACGACGACAAGACAGAAGCGTTACTGTGCACCCCAGGGCCAGAAAGGAGCAGATCGGCATTAGTGCCATGCAGGTCGGTGACGCCTCCATAGCCTTTGCTAACTGTGTACGGGACCTAGGGCTGTTTATTGATGCAGAGCTCTCCATGTGTAACCATGTTAGTTCTGTTGTGGCAAAATCCTACTACTTTTTGAGGACTTTAGGTAGACTACGGCCCTTGCTGACTCAAGCTGCTGCCAACTCACTTGCTGTGGCTACCATCATATCAAGATTAGACTACTGTAATAGTGCATTGTGGGGTATACCTGCTACGCAGTTGGATCGACTCCAAAGAGTTCAAAACACAACCGCCAGGATTGTCACCCGTGCAAAGTCGTCCGCTGAGCACATCACCCTTATCCTACAGAGCCTTCACTGGCTCCCAGTGCACAAGTGCATTGACCACAAAGTGCTTTCAGTTGCACAGTCCTGCATGTTTAAAACTGCTCCTGACTATTTGCAAGAGATAGTTCCTCCTTACCAGCCGTCACGTAGCCTGCGCTCTGGCTCCCAGTCACGCTTCTGTCTCCCTGCAGTGGAAGACACAAACAAGAAGCGCACTGGAGCCAGGACCTTCAAAAACGCAGCACCTAAACTGTGGAATGCTCTGCCATTGTCACTGTCCACCATCACCTCACCAACCACGTTTCGAAAAAGACTGAAGACCCATCTGTTTATTTAAGATGGAGTTAAACTTAAACAACCAAGCAACACTTTTGTCTTTATTTTTTACTCTCTTGGTGTTTTATCTATTTATTTACTCTATTTTTTCTTATTTTTTTATTTATTTTGTTTTTGCTGCGCAATGAGCATTCTTCTGAATACCTGTGCATTACAAATGGTTATCATCATCATCTTTTGCTTAGCTCATATTTTGCATCAGTAATCGCTGGAGTGTGCTGAGTACTGATGTTGCTCAGCGTCAAGAGAAAGTCATCTCCATCTGCAATGCAATTGCCTCTTTCACTGCAGTATGAGACCAACCACCATTACCTGGCACAGAAAGAACCCAAATTGCCAGGGACTTGGATTATTTCCATGTCATTTTCCTCATGTTAAAGAAAAGAGGTTTTCAATGCAGTCTTGGTTTAGTCTGCTATTGTGAAAGCATTTAACCTCTGTCGTTCTGCAACGATCGTTCCAGAGTTGAAGCAGGCTTTGTATAGCAATTTTCCATCCAATCATACTTGATGAACTGCTTTTAAGTGTCAACAGCCATGACTTTTCCGAGATGGCATCACGCATCGTTTGGGTGCTAAACTTGCTAAGGCTGTTGAACGCATTAAACAGTTGATCAATGTGTTCAACAAAGCAAGCAGTCTCAGAGGCCTCTTCTGAGAACACTCCTAAAATTACCATCATTGATATGCTAGCCGCAATGCTGTGTGACAGAACCTGAGAAGCAAACTTTACCTGAAGGGCTGAAAAACCTGATAACTTATGGTATTTTCTGAGGCTTGGAGGCATTCAGATACAGTTCTTGCTATCCATCCTGAAAAAATCTTCTATGTATTTCGGTGGATTTGGTACATTAAAGATGGTTGGAACTGCACACCAGATCAGCCGGCACTTCTGCACCCACTTCTTACATCTATGAAAATGACAACACAAGACTAGTGAAACTACTAAGCAGCAGTATATATGGAAAAACCAAAGAAAATGTGACTAATTAAATCTACTGAGGAAAGGAAATGCTGTTAACTCACATTGCTTCATCTTTCAGAAAAGAGAACAATCGAAAACCTTTAGTCTGAGAGTTTTGATAACGCCGCACTGCACACCGTGACCCATCCTCGCACGAACACTGATAGTCGGTACAGGGGTGTGTGGCCGCGTTGACATACGGGTCAGTGCGGCTTCACTTTCCCGCCTAAGTGGTCGCTCTTAGTATCCTCTTTGGCAACACCATCTTATATGACTTGTAAACTCTGTTGTTGCAGCATTATTTGTTGTCATTACATTTTACCTTGATCACAGACAGTCACAAGATGCACATTCTTAATTAGTTATTGTCTTCTTTGAAGCTGTGTTACTACATCCAGCAAAAAGCCAGCATGTCCAAGAAACAGCCTGCAGAAAGTGGATGGGAAAGGTATTTTGCTGATTTTGTTTAGATTCATTGTAGTTATAGTAAGTGTAAATATTTTCCATTCTCCATTAAAAATGGTAGATCGATTGCTTATGTTGGAATAGTATTTTGTTGTTCCCCTTTATAAAAACATCCCTATTTCCATTCATTTTTGTTACATTATTCCAATAATTTTACTTAATCTTAAATAAGCTAACTATTAAATTTAATCAGTATTACTTATAGACCTGCCCTGTCAGACATCATATTGTTATTTTACAGGAAATGGTACTTTTAATGCTATATTTTTGTTCAGTACCTTATTATTATGAAATTTTTTTTATAGTGATGAGGATGACTTGCTGACTGATACAGGCATAAGTGCCTTCAGAGTAAGTAACAATATTCTGCGACAAAAAAACACAAGGAATATTATGATGTAGAAATAATTTGTGTGATAGCTCTATTCCCACCCACCCTCCTCCTCACCTCTCTTTCTTTTTCCTTCTAAGAAGGTAGCAATTTTCTTCCACAAACCTAATTTGTTGGTATGTCATACAGTAAACAAACATTTGTAATGTTTTGAGTATTAATATTATGTATTGTAGGTATTTTCATACATATTTAAATGAGTACTTTTTAACTTGAAAATGCACATATAAGTTATGTACTTTCTTGAATTATTCATAGTTGTTAGCATTTTTTTGTTATAAGCACCGATCAAACTATTTTTTGCAAGTGCATATTTTAATGAATCTGTTTCTGTAAGAGAATCAATTTTCTGTTGGCTGTGTGTATTGTGTCTGATGTATGTGAAGTGATCAGTATTTATATATGTTGAGATCTGTTCATTTGTTGATCACTTTTAATCATGTTGATTATTTATTATATGTTGTAGCACGAAGATGTGGATGAATTAGATGAAGATGCTCTGTTAGGAATGGATGATGGTACTCATGCACAAGATGTTGGGTATGTATAATTTCTGCTTGCTATTTTGAGTACCTACAAATAAAGAAAGACTTAAAAAGGGATTGCACTGCTGTGGGTTTGTTGGTGTATTTGTTTTACATACTACATAAAACTTTAAAAATTAATTTTATTTAACATGTGATATCTAAGCTTTATGCTTTATTTTGACACATTGGTGTTTGTGTTGCTGAATATTAGAGATTGTGACTAATGTGCAATAGTTATTGAGTTTCCTGTTTCTAAACAAAGAAGGAAAGCCGGGGAAAGAAGTCAGAAGGATGGGGTACAGCTCTGTTTGCTTTTTTAGAAAGACTGATCAGCTTTCATGTTGTGTATTGTTCTGTTATTGCTTGACTGTGTTGCTTAACGCTTTAAAGTTGTCAGTTTTATCTAAACTAAGTTTGGCTTTTTGAATAATGTGTTTGAATAAACCGCAACTGTAAAGAGTTAATTTATTTCTCCAAACACATTACTGAAAGGTTTTACTAAGTAATCACAGTCAAATGTCGGGTTTTCTTGCAGATTTGAAGAGCAAGGGCAATATGGAGATGGAGAAGTGAGTATGAACAGGATCTCACATGAACAAAATCTTATTGTGAGATCCAAACTCAGGTACCCATTAAGATAGTATAATGTAGCAGAGCGTGTAAAAGGGATTTGATTAAGATTTTCATGCCTAATAATGAAGACATCATTACAGTTCTGTCTTGAAGCAGTTTCAGCTTATCATAAACTCATAACTGTTTGTGTGCATGTGTATTAAGATAAATTGCACTTGTAAATTTTATTGAATGTCTTCTCTTAATTCTTAAGAATTTATTTATTTTTATTATTTGACACTTTAAGGAGATGCTAGAGATTCAGGTCAAGGATGATGAGTTGGATGAGGAGTTTGTGGTAGATGAAAAAGAAGAGCAGCTAGATTACTATGACGACCAGTACCAGGGAGATGCAGCATACTCTCACATGACGGAAGAAGGCCAGGAAGGTACACAGTTTGAGCAAGAGGATGCAGAGGGTTCCTATCTACATGAAAATGTTTCACAAGAAGAGGGTTCTTTCCATCATGAATCTCAGGATGTCTTTCTGAACGAGTCTAACAATTCAGATGCTTCATTTCAGAATGAGTCCCAGGATGCTGAGGCTTCCTATCAGAATGAATCTCATGGTGTGGAGGTCAGTGATATTGTATTGCTTTAAGGGGAGTTAAACCTGAAAACATTACTCTCTTTTTTTTTAATTAAAGGATTATAGTGAAAAGGAGACATAAGACAGCAATATCAGATTTTTGGCTTAAAGTCAAAGTTATTTGAGTTTGAGTAAGACAGCCACACTTCAAAGTGTGTGCTGCTGCAAGAGTCATAAATCAGCGAAAAAAGAGGGAAACAAATTGGTGGGGGTGCATCAAAACTTAAATAAGTTTATCGTAAATTAATTTTAAGCAAATACATCCTAGACTTTGCCTATATTGCAATATTTTGCATCTTGCAAGATGTATAATGTCTAGATTTTTTTGTGGTGGGGAGGGGGTTGTTTCTAAATTAAATATTTTAGTCATGTCAAAACAAACGCTACATAAAGCTTGTTTAGGAGCCATGACACTCATATTTTCACAAATTCTGTTTACAAACAAGAGTAGCACAATACTAAATAGTACTTTTGTCATTCAGGAAGAAACACATGGAGAAGAAGAGGCTAAGCTTGAAGAGAGTGACAGTGATGATAGTGGAGATGAAGACAAACACAGCAGAGGACGGTTTATTAGTGAAAGGTCAAATATCATCACATTGAGCAAAGCCAAGTCACGTACAAATATCCCTGACACTCTTGGTAATATTTCAGTTTATTGATGTGGTCGTTATATCGCATATTCTGATTATGATGTGCCTTTCAGAATCAGATTTTTTTTGTTTGATGTGCACACAAATGACGCCAGATTCTAATTTAGTTTACATGGTGACTTAATAGATGATTGCATTTGCAGAAGTTTCGGCAGAGCAGCAGGAACAACTGAATGTGCATCAGAGTAATGTACCTAGATACAGAAAGAATCGAGGTGATAATGGCCAGCGTGGTGGGCTTCAAGCTTATCAGAGACAGGAAAGACGCAGGGGCATGCTGCTTCGGGGACCATTTCAGCAGCCTCATCGGCAGCCATTTGGCATTCGCTTTCATCCTCATCCTCAGCAGTCTCTACCAGGACGCCGTCAAGGCCAGCTACCTCAGTTTGGACAGCCCCTTGGTTTTCTTGGGGACGCCAGGGTGCATTTTGGCCCTCCACATGGCTGCCAAGAGGGTGTAAATCTTGGCCGACCATTTGGTGAGCCATTTCCAGGCAGTCATACTGAGCCCCGTCCTTTGCTTAGACTACCACAGCAGCATGGCAACCGCATCCTGTTGCCTAACCAGCAAGGAGGATTCAACATAGTACCTCGCCAGCACATGGGTGGCTCTCCTCTTCTGCCAGGTCAGGTTCCCCCAGGCACTCCTGCGCCAGTTCACCCTCAACAACCCTTGCTTCGTTCTCACCAAGAATCTGATCCCCCTCCAGTCTCCATGTTCATGCCTCAGCAACGGCTTGGTGCTCCTACAACTGCACCTCCCAGACCACACAAGATTCACATCAATCCCAACTTCCGTGGCCCAGTTCCAGGTGCTGTCATGGCATCTCACCCCATTGTACAAATGCACCCTGAGCCAGCATTCTCCCAGCCTGGCGTTCAACATGCATCAAGGCTTCAAACCCCTGCTGTGGTAAGGCAATTTTTTTATTTGAAGGCAGGATCTTTTGTGACATGATTGCTTCATATGGTGCTCGCATTCTTTATTTTTGTCTGTAGGCATGCTGGTTCTTGTGCTGCAGGTACATATCACATGTTTACCTTACAAATTATATCCTTTCCTATTAAGATTTGTGTTGAAGTCTGAGAGTGATATGAAGAACTGTCTGTTGTTGTTTTAGAGTCTTCACGTCTCTGTGTGGTCATGAGGCATTCAAGTCATTGTTTTGATTTACTAAAAGCAAGTTTAAAGAAAATTATTTTATTACAAGATACTTAATTATTTCCCATAATTTGTACTTGTAACTCCCTTATTTTCAAAAGAGGCAAGCTTTTCAACATTCTATTTTTTTCAAAAGTGGTCCATATATGTGAAATTACTTGGGTAATGCAGCTTACCAGATTTTTCAAAGGTTGTAATCCTCCATGTGCCACAATTGGTCTTTAATAGTTCATAGAGCTATCTCAGGCTACATGGCTCTGTTACCATGGTAGTCTTGAAGAAATATGGCTTAATTTCTTGAATAGATATCTGTTCCATTTATTTTATTGGAGTGTGGAAGGTGGATTGTTTATCTTACTGGATAAAACAAAAAAATTGTCTAGTATTTTCATCAGTTTGTGTGTTTTTTTTATTGGATCTCTAATGTTTCCATTTAATATTTTTATTAATAAGCATTGATGTTGAAGTAGTATGTTAAAGTTTGAAAAGCACTGGAGTAAAAGGTATTTGTAATTTCATTTAAAAGCTTTGGAGATCTTGAAACCTGACACGTCTTTTGGGAAATGATAACGCTTTTCATTTTCCAGGTGCCCTCAAGTGGCCCAATGCTGGTAGAGCTGACCCATCACCAAGTTTCTCGACAACAGCTGCTGCCAGGACAGCCCCGGCCAGGTCCTCCTTTTGGCCAGTTGTTTCCCCAACAGGGTCCTCGAATGGCTGCCCCTGGCCTTGGTCAGAACTTTCCTCCAAGTTCACAGATAACTCACTCTGGTCTTGGCCAACAGCAGCAAGGATTTCTATGTCCACCCGAGGAAGGTATGTATGAATGTGTGTGTATATGTATTTTGTTAAATTATTTGACTATAAGGACTCTTAGGAAGGGTTAACATAAATAGTTGCTTCCTGGTCCCAGTAAATGGATGTTTGAAAACCTTGTGGGCGTGCACATAGTTTAATTTTTCAGTCACATACCTTAAGTTCATCTCAGGGGGGTGTGCACTGAATATGCCAGTCACATAGCTATTAGTTGCTGAAGAAGGCATGCAGATACATGCCGAAAGCTCCAGTGAGTGCTACCTTTTTTGTGGAATGTAAAGGTTTAGTTTTTCATCCACTTGTTCTGTGTAAATTTGCAGACATCATTCGAGGTCAGGGAGGAGCTGGATTGTTGCCTGAGTCTCATCAGTTTCCACAAGGCCTGATGCATCTGTCTCGTGGCCTGTCCACATCTCACCATCTACACTCTCCACCAGTCCAGCAGCACCAGGTAACAACACTGTCTTAACTTGTAGACAGTACTGGATATATATATATACTGTTAATAAGTATTCTAAAGTGAACTTTTCTGTTACAGATTGGTAACCGTTTATGATGATGTGAAATAAATCTTGATGGCAAACGTACAGGAGTACAAATATTTTTAAAATTTCCTTAAATAGAACAAAATTTTGTATAATGAAATATTTGTGCATTTTTATCATAGGGGCAACTTGCATGAAAGGGATCATGTGTTTGTCATAAAAACACACAGTAATATATGACTTAACTGACAACAATCACAAGAACAAGTTTTAATAAACTATAGTATTCTTCCCTCATAAACATCACTAACAGCAAAGTACTAGCATCATTCCATCTTCTGGCCAAACACTTCTAATGCAGCAACAGAGAAGGCAAATGCTTATAGCCAGAAATCAGAGGAGAATGGTTGTTCAGCAGAGAGTACCACAGAAACAACAAACAGTGATGATGGCAAAGTGAGCTGTTTCTCTTTTATACTGTGGTCATTGAGACTTTGCTGACTCTTATGATGATAACTCATTTCAAATTGATTTCTTGATACTAACAAAGTTTTATCTCTCATTCCAAAAAGACTTATTTTCTATTTTTTGTTTGCATTTTTGTTTCTTTGTGATGTTAGAAATATTTTATAAACATGGGTAATGATTACTAGACCAAGTGACCAATGTCCTCAGTCTAACATTGCTTCAGAAAAAAATTAATATTTCTTTTGTTGTCATTTTCCTGTGCCATAAACTTTAAACATGACTTGCTTGAAATTATGACTGTAATAGCCCTGGAAAGAAAAGCATGTAAAGCCATTTATGCTTTCTTGTGTAGGAAGCTTACACAGCAGGCCCGCATTATCCAGCAAACAAAGGCAACAGCAAACAAGAACATAACTGTGGTGCCACTTACACCTCTCAAAAGGCAGTCTACAGAGAGCAGTGCTGAGATCCCTATTGCTCCTAAAGTTGCTCGCATAGCTGAACAGCAACCAGCTGAGGTGGAGGTATAATGCACATTGACATTTGATGTCTGCTCTCCTTAAATATTGTTACATGTTCCAACCTTATTTGATCTCAAGTATCATCAACTCTGTGCCACATCCTCCACAGGCATGAAGCATAATTAACACCCTTACACTGCTATAAAATAAAAAGAAGTTAAGCTTAATTCATTCATAATCCAGCCACATTTTTGTAAGAAAAACTCTAGCCTTCACCACCCCACTACCCCCCGACCCTATTTTTTTTACATAATGTACCATGTGTAGCAAATTATCATGCTGCAACATAAAATTCTACAATTTTCATAACATCATATCTTGTGCAGCTGTATTTTGACCCATATGATAATGACCTGTACAGTGGGCAGATAAAATAATAAAGCTGTTTATATTTTTGTTCCAGGAACCTATGGATGAAGAGCTGAAAAGAGGCTTGGAAGAACAAAAACGCAAGAGAGAAGAGATCAGAAAGAGGAAGGAAGAAGCCCGCAAACTTCAGGCAGAGATACGGAGAAAAGAGCTTGAGGAGAGACTGGCTAAACAGGGTAAGTCTCTTGGTGGATGAAGAGGAGATTGGATATAAACAACAGCAAAGAAAGGATGTTTTAGTCTGCAAAAATGATGTAACAAAATTAGCATAATAAATGTCATAACCCCTTCACTGCCAGGCTTTCCCACAGTAGGTATTTCCCAGTACCATGCCTTTCTGTGACAGGTAGCTGCAAATACCAGCCTTTTTGGCTGCTGTCTGTAGGATTAGGGTCACCTTTTTTAATTTGCTGTAACTTCTGAACTATTTCATGGATTTGAAAATTGTTTCCTGTCTGTTAATTTAGAAGAACTTTTTTATTAAGCTTTGGTGGTTACTACTGACTATCATGTAAAATAGTGTCATAGATTTGTAATTAAATTACATGTTAGATCTTTCAAAGTACTTTTCACACACAACTTTAAAAAACTAAAATCTAATTTGGCAGGAAAGTCAAACACAATGAGTGTTAGAAATTAGCAGAATTATTGTCAAATAAAAATTAAAAAAAGAAGTTTTAAATTGAGCATTTTGCTCAAAAGGCACATTTGTTTCAGTGTAGTGACTGACGTCATTCAGCCTGCACTAAGGCAGCTGTCATTGGTAGCTTGCAGCTTCTACACTTTCACTTGTCAGATACACGCACGAGCTCTTTGCTGTTAGCATTGACAATAAAAAGGGACAAAAGTAGTCACATTTGCATCAGAAAACTGTTATTTATATTTGCATCATTAAATTGTTATTCATATTCAAGATAATGTACCCTGTCATTCTGACTGCCCACCATCAGGCCTTCTGCAAGGTGAGAAGAGATAGTATTATGCATGACACTCATTTTGGTCACATTCCTAGTCCATGTTGTTATTACTGTCAGTGTGGCTGGCAATTTCTTCCCTACTCTTAGAATCATTTTGTAAACTTTGTATAAAATCTGTCACCATTTTAGCAAATTTGAAAAAGAACATAAAAATAATTTTACCTGGCAAATCTAAGTACGGTGCTACCTCGTCACTTGGCCACAATCTTCTGGAAGGCTTATTGAGTGTTGATTTGTTCGAGTGTCAAGCACTTTTTTCTATAACTTTTTATTGGCACTTGCTTCTTCATCATGCCAAACCACACTATGAATTCCACTTCTTTTTTTTAAATTTTTCAAACCAGCTATGGCTGGCCTTGAAAGTTTCAACTTCAACAATCGTTCCAGGAGGGTCTGTACCAAGCTCTGCATGCAGTTCCAATGCCATCTAGTCTAGCTGATCATGGCATCTGAAACACTATAACAGGTTTTTCATTTATTCACACCTGTAATAACATCTCCATCTCTTCCATTATTTGAGACCTTTGCTTTGTCACCACTTTTACTTCTTTCGCTGTGACAGCTGCCTTAATGGCCTCTTTATGTTTCAGTTTTGTTGACATGGTCTACTTAACCATACCATTGAATGGCTAATTTAGACAAATGTATCCCATTCTCATACTAAGCAATAATTAAAAAAAAAAAATCAGTTATTCTTACTGTTCTTTTCTTTTTATTCACTTTTAGCCTTGAAATTTTCCCATGTATACAGTGGTATGTCAACACTCAAACTGCTCAGATTTCAGACATTTCGGTCCTCAACCAATATTTTCAAGAGAATTCTGTTTCAGTGCTTGACTTTTTGCTCGGTACTCAACCATCGTGCTAAAACTCACATGATATGGCATGCTTATCCATCATGCTTCAGAGTGAGGGAAAAGTGTCACTTAGTGCATCCATTTCAAGCAGCAAAGATCTGGCATAATCTCATGTTTGTTAAATTTAGGATGTTGACAGAAGTAGATTGTTCATGTTGTTCATGGCCTTGCCCTGTTTTGTTTGAGCATGTGTTGCCATACCATCCTTGCAGATCAGTTTGCTCAGCCCATGGCAGTTTTCTCTCTATTCCACGGACCAGACTAGAGACAGACGGTTGTCGCTCTTTCTCCTTTTCTGGCCCCAGTATTTGGAATGGCCTGCCTCCATCTCTCCGGCGCATGCCATTAAACACAACCAACCAACCAGCCTCCATATCTCTGCACGGTGGAGTCAGTACATGTCTTCCAATCTGGACAAAAAATATCTGTTTCAGAAACACCTACTATAACCTGTCCATCTTGTTGTCCTTTCTCCCCCACACTCCTATCACTGCGTTCCTTCATGTTCTTATATTGCTAACCAGTGTATGTTCATGTATGTACACTGTGCTTATTTGTACTCGATTGTGACATCTACATCACACAGCCTCTTTCCCCACTACCCTTGGTCTCCTGTGAAGCGCATTGAGCTCACCTCCATGTGGGGAAATGTGCTATTCAAGTCCTATTATGATTATTTATTAAATACATAAGAATTTCTATGCAGATTTCTCTTAGTGAGCAAAGTTTCAGGGAGGCAAGTTGTAATAAGATGCTGGAATGGAGAAAGGGGTAGGGAAGAACATTAGTTGCATCTCTGGGCATTAGAAGAGATTAGAGGGAGCAATGTATGACAACTGTTGATCTCAATGTAGTTTTTGATGTACAGTTTGTTAGATACACAATATATGTAGATGATTTTGCACTTTGCATACGAGGAAAGTTTCTACCTGGTCTTGAGAGGCAACTGCAGTTATGTGTAAACCACATCTCAAAATGGGTATTAGAAAACGGTTTCAAATTTTCTCCCTCAAAATCTGTGTGCATCCACTTTACAAAACTAAGAGGTCCTTTTCCTGAACCTTCAATTCATGTAAATGGAACAGCACTCAAAGTAGTGGAAGAGGTCCATTTCTTGGGTGTTATTTTTGATCGTAAACTCTCTTTTCAGAACCACATCCGTCATCTTCAGGCTTCTTGTCTGAAGGCTCTAGATGTATTGAGAGTGATAAGTAACACAAACTGGGGTGCAGACCAAATCACTTTACTCCGTTTGTATCGTTCCCTAGTGCGTTTAAAATTGGATTATGGACACATAGTCTATGGATCGGCCAGGACATCATACCTAAAAAGGCTAGACACTGTACACCATCATGGCCTGAGAATTTGTCTTGGAGCTTTCAGAACTACTCCAATACACAGTCTATATGCAGAGGCAGGTGAACCCCCTCTAGATTTACGCCGACTAAAACTAATGTTGTCCTATGTCTCGAAACTTCGAGCTCTGCCCCAAAACCCTGCTTTCCACTCAGTTTTCTCCGTTCAGTTTCTGGAGAAATATAGGGCATGTGAACATTAAAAAAAACCTCTACCCATACGAGCTCACCCCCATCTTCAGAAATTGGGAATGGACCCCCCAAAAACAGCACCATTTGCACTGACCAGAACACCACCATGGGTACTTCCCACACCTGAAAGTCGTTTTGACCTCTCCAACCCAAAAAAAGGTGAAACCCCTGACATAGTCTATCAGCAACTTTTCAGAGAAATAGTCACAGACTATCCTGACTTTTGTCACATATACACTGATGGATCAAAAAATCCAGAAAAAGAAACTGTAGCAGCTGCAGCGGTGCCAATGGACATTTCCACACCACCGCTGACAGCTCGCTTGGAAGGTCATAGTTCCATTTTTTCTGCAGAGTTAAAAGCCCTTCTACTTGCGCTGCAGTACATTCATACATCTAAAGAGAAAAACTTCTTAGTTATTACAGACTCTTTGTCATCCCTACTTGCACTTCACTCTCAACGTTTAGATCACCCACTACTGGTTCCACTCTTTGAACTTCTATCATTACTACAAAATAAAAATTTTGACATTATCTTTATTTGGGTTCCTGGCCATGCAAATATTCCAGGAAACACTAAAGCTGATGAGGCAGCAAAAAGGGCCCTTCAGCAACCACTTGTGGTCCATACAACATTTGCTTCAGATTGGTACGCTTCTGTTAAAATGTATATCTCACAACTTTGGCAGCTTCATTGGGACTCCATGAAGCAAAACAAACTTCATGCTATTTTTCCAAAACCAGCAGACTGTATAACACAAGAATTTCTAAACCGACGAGAAAAAGTGGTTATAAATAGACTAAAAGCTGGACACTCATTTATCACTCACCGATTTTTGCTTGCAGGAGAAAACCCCCCACTTTGTCCTTGGTGTAAAGACCCCCTAACCATAGAACATTTGCTCATCTCCTGTTCAAAATTAGCTACAATCCGTCAAAACTATTTTACAGCACAGACTCTTGCGGACCTTTTTGTCAAACTCTTCCAAATCAATCCTGGCATATGTAAAGTCCATTCAGATGTTTCACCTGATATGACAGACCTTATGTGTTTAAAATAACTTTTATTTTACAAAACTAAGAAAAGTGAAATGTTTATACTGGTACAATTTCTTTATGGTAACCTTTGAATAGTCATGTACATTGTTTTTGCCATGAGATAGCCTTAGTTGCTGACTTGGGATAAAACAAAAATTAATTAACTAACTAACTAACTTAGATACATAATAGCTTTTAAGGTTATCTTTCCTTCTGAAATTTACTAATAACTGGTGTGTGTGTGTGTGTTGTATAACCTTGCAGGTCTCACAATTGATGATATCACAGGGGATAGTAAAAAGGAGGAAGCAGAAGCAGCTCCATCCAAAGAGATGACCGGAATGTCTACTACACCAAAGGAGAACCAAACAAGTGAAATTGAAGGTGCACAGCCTATCACTACCCTGGTTTCCAGAGGCACACAACAGCACACCCAGAGACGTATGTCAGCTGGCAACCAGCCTCTCAGGCCACCAGTGAGACTGGCTTCTGCCAAGAAGGTAGCTGAGATGAGACGTCTTTCTCTGAAGAGAAATAGCAATAATGGAGGCAGTATTCAGCTGTCTCAGACAACATTCATGGCAGAGCAAGCTGATGTCCAGCAATCAATGCATGGGCAGATCCATCATCAGCCACCACACATACAGAGATTGGCAGGTCAACAGCCACAGGTTGGCTTAAGAATGCACCAGCAAGCCACAAGTATGCAACAACAACAACAGCAGTCAGTGGCAAGCATGCAGCAGCCACAAGGTCCAAAAATGCAACAGCAGCAGCATATGAGACCCAGAATGCAACAGCAGCCTGGATTGAGAATGCAGCAGGAAGGCCCAGGTGTTCTAGGACCACGTCCTCAGTTGCAGCAACCACAGCAGCAATCCCTGCACAATTTCCAGTCAGGAGAGACACTTGCAGTGAATCCATCACCACGGCAGCCTCAGTACCATTTTGGGCAGCGTCAACCATTGTCGCCATTCGGTCATCACCACCAACAGCGCCACAGTGGTGAAGGACCATTTACCAGAGCTGTTCCCCCAAACACACAACAGCAACAATTCCAGCCACACCAGCAACCCCACTTGAGTGTACTCCAACAACACCAAGTGCAGGAAAATCTTCAAAGACCAGGGGAATTTCCTGCAGCAAACTCATTTGAACACATAGGCAGAGGTCAAAGTTTTCAGGGCAATAGAATGAGGGGGAGAGGTAATGTATCTCGAGGTAGGGGACGTAATGGCAGAATAGAAGTTCTGCGACAAGGGTATGGACAGGGTCCAGTGCAGGGCAATATTTCACTGAATGAAGTCCCTGCTGGCCAAGCTTTTGACAGAGTCATGAGGTCATCTTCACACTCTCAGCAGCCTGCCAGGACAGTCATTTCTAGTAAAGTTCAAGGTGCTGCTTCAACGTATATTCCTAGTCGGACAGTTGTACCTTTGGGTCACCAGCCTCAAGGAAAACAACGACAGGTGGTAAAACAAGGGGCCATAGTGAAGCAGGCTGCTGCACCTCAGGTAAGCAGTTAATTTGGACATTACTATAATATTGTAATAAAATAGTATTTCCAGATTAGCCTCATTTTGTGGAAGCTCTATCAATATCACCTTGTTCTAATTTCAGAAAGTTGTGGCAGGTCCCAGCACTCTGCAAAAAGTCTCAATTGACAATCTTTCTGTTTCTACAACAGCACAGGAACTAAAGGCATATTGCGAAACAGTTGGACCTATTGAAGTAAGGATTATGTTATCCAAGGCTTGATCCACATGTACATTTTTGTATGGATTAAAATATGTAGGACTAATAAATATGTATCATTCTTATTTATTTTTCTCCTATTCGACCCATTCTTAGTAACTCAACTGCAAACAGTTTTGCTTTTTAGGTTATATTAGGTACCAGCACACATGCCTCCCCAGTGGTGGAAAGTGGGCAATTGCACAAACAATGCTCGTTTTTGTTGAAGGACCACCAGGAACAGAAATATCGCTTTTGAATCACAAGAAAGCAAAATTTTGCATTAGTTGAACAGAATATGTTTTGCTATATGTATTATATGTATTTTGCGAGAATAAATGGTACCCAGCATGAAAATCGGCAGAAGTGCAGTGGTCATTTTCCATACGAGTGTGATGCATTTTGATGGTTGGGTTCGTATTTGAGCTCTCATTCACAAACATTTGCATCGATATCAGTATATATATTTTGAATTAAATTTGCAGAGATTGGTGGAAATGCCTATGTGTTTAAATAAAATTTAACATTTCTGAAGAATGATAAAAGCTGACAATCAAGTTTGAATTGATGTAACTTGAACCATGCAGTTACTTAGGTTCACGTGAAAGAGTATTTTCTGCGGAATCATGTGATGTAGGACTAACTCTTGTTCACAAGTGTTTGCATGATAGAAATATAGATATTGAATTAAATCAGCAAATATTGGTGGAAATGCCTGTGTTTGCTAATAAATTTTAACACCTCTAAAACTTAATAAAAAACAAAATTTCCATCAACTTTGAAGCAACATAACTTGTACCGAAAAGAAAGTTTGGTTTTTTCCATATAAAATTGACAGTTTTAATTCAGGTTGAAAGATACATTTCATTTTTATTTAATCAATGTTTAAAATTTAAACCAAATCTGTCCAGTAGATAAGAAATTACCACTGTAAATTCATTACCCATAAACTTCTCATTTTTCTGCTTGAAAGATTGATGATTTTGTAATATTTCAAGTTACATATCTCACAAAAGACGTCTTACAAGTTTGTATAAAAAAATTGGGAATGTAGTATACTGGTTTATTTGAAGTAAATATGTTTTTGATGCATTTAGTAACATAGTCCTTGAAATGGTCTTATGATGGAGTACTTGAATATGAAGTTCTTGTGCAAAATGATGAAAAAGGAACAGGTGTGTTTTTTTGCAGTATGTCTTTTTGCAAATTAATTTTTCAGTCACATGAGTTGAAAGTCAGTGCTGGTAATTTCTCATGTAAAGTGCTTGGGGACTTCTAATGTTTCAATCTGCTGTATATGAGAGCTTCAAACATGGTTCAAAATCAAGTAGTTAGCTGTGACGCCAGTCACAATCTTCAAACAACAATATCTAAAAAACTACTTGAGATAGGGACTTTTTTATGTTTTCTTAGTCTTTCATGTAGAATGAAATGAATGAATAAATAAGGAATGAAACTGTTGGCTCCTTCAAAGATTATTTGACTATGAATTTCTTTTTTTGAAGAGCTCAACTAGGCAAAGAGTCAGGTATTTTAATGGACTTTAAAGTGGGCATGATTTAGTCCATTAGGATCTTTTGTAAAGAATGAGTTAATATATGGTCTTGTGGTTTGTGAACAGAACAACATTGTCATGCTTGAATCCCAGAGGAAAGCCATCATCACATTCAAGAGCAAAATTCATGCCATGACCTTTGTCAAGAAGTGGGATAGGTAGATCCTTTTTCTTGAAAGTTTTATTATTCACCAAAAAGCACTTTGCCAGTAAACGGTTTTTTTCTATGGCTATTATTCTCTTTATGACTGGCAGATTATTAGTAGATACAGTTGTGATGAATATTTTGAATGTTTTAAGTTGTTTTTATTGCTATGCAGACATTGCTTGTTAAATGTACATTACTTTCTAGTTTTGTTTTTTGTTTTAATTTCATTCATTTCGTGACCTGCATCATTCGATAACCAGCTATGCTGCTCCGCTGATACTGAAAGAGGAACAAAAATTGAGTAGATTCATCAGCTGACAAGTTTAGCCAATAAGCTCGTCATGAGTGTCCTTAAGCAAGTCTTGGTACAGCCTATCCATTCTACTTTTACCCTTCCAACTTTTCTTTTTTCTTTGCTGCATTAACATTGACCATTCCAAGCTATGCTAAAAGGATAGTCCTGCCAAGAGTTTCGTGTTGGGTCACATGGCCAAACCAGAGCAGCTTGTGCTGCTTGACTGCTACCAGGAGAGGTTTTTGATGGCCCACAACAGTGGCAACCATACTTCACATATATTTCTTGCTATTTTCATCCATGTAGGAAATTTGGAGCAGTTTCCCATACCAATTGCAGACTGTGAGAAGGGCTTTAGCCATCAAAATGTAATAAAGTCTTGTTGTAGAATTCACCTTGAGAAGAAACATTTCAGTGTTCTCATGAGAATAAACTGTGAATATGGATCACTTGCTGACCACAGCATCAGTGATACTGTAGTGTTGTTAAAAAAAAAAAAGAAGAAGACTTTGTAACCCACACAAAGTAGAGTGCGAAGACTATGTAACCCACACTAATAGGATAGTAAAGATCATGTAACCCATACAAATAGGAGTGTGAAAACTATGTAACCTATTACCAGTAGGAGTGTGAAGAACATTTCAAGTGAAGAGATTCAGCCTGGGGATTGATGTGAAAGATGGAAAGTGGTAAACATTAGCTTACAGTGCCATTGAGAGAGACACAAAATTAATTCGTTTTCAAGTTTAGGCTGCTCTGATGAGACTAATGATGAAAATTGATTTTTAATTAAAAAAAGTCTGTATGTGCTTAATCTTCAGTTTATTGTGATCAAGAAAGTGTATGCATTTAGGGCTGTATTCTTCCAGTAATTCTTAGACATAGCAGTGAGAATTAGTTTGTTTCAATGGGTCTCTTGTTTTATTTGAAGAGCCCCTTTTTCCCTTTGAGAGGGCCCCTGAGTCCCATTTTTGAAATCCTAGAATGAATTGTGCCTGAAAAGGGCAGGTTATATATGGGTCTCCCACAGATGGACAGGGAGGTGTGGTGGCCGTGAAGGGTTCCTTGCATAATTTTCTCCAAGAAGTAATTTGTTGAACAGTACATACAACAGGGGCACCCTTGACTGAAAGAAGTCTCTCCACTGGGCTTATGAAGCTTCTGTATAGCACTTCAGTGATTTGAATAAGGCCCTCTTTCAGTTTGAATTTTTGCATCATAGGCCATAAGCCCTCATCCAGATTGTGTCAAATATCTTTTTAAAATCAGTGACATTAACGAAGAGATTACGATGGGGATGTAGGTGCTTGTCTATCAATGTGACAGCTGAAGATCTGTTCAACTGTGTTCCTGCCTGGACTGAAACTGTCCTGTTCTGCTAGCAGTTCCTTGGTGGCAGTCCTGAGGTGATTTTGGATTCCTTTGAGCATCATTTTGCTTGGGTGTCTAATTAAGCTCATATTATTCTGTAGCTTTGGCACTATTTAGTGTTACCTTTCTTTGGAAGGAATATAATTAGTGATTCCATCCATTCTTTGTGCCATTCTGTGCACTACCCTATTCTTTGGCACAGAGTACAGAGGGCTTTTATTGTTTCTTCCCCAACCTGCTTGAGCAGTTTAATCCCTGGTGATTTTCCTCACTTTAGATTGTACAGCTATCTCATCCTCATACTGATAGGTTTGGTTGCTTTGGATGTTAGAGTCTGCCTTTATCTGGAAGATGTACAGGTCTGTGCAGTATTCAGTCCATCTGTTTAGCAAACGGTGCTTTTCATGAGGTCATCATTTGTTCACAAAGATCTAGAATATCACTTGTGAACCAGGATTGCTTCTTTTTCCTGCCTCCCTGTCACCTCTTCAGCTGTTGAAAGAAGTACCTGTTTGACATTTCCAGCAAGTGCTTACATTGCAGTCTACAGTGTTTAGGGCAGCAAATTTATCTCTGACTTGGGCCTTGGGGCTTTCTGTAATATTTAGGTCTTTTAGCCTCTCCAAGTCAAAGTGAATTCTGGGGTTGTTTCAGCTTTAGTTTCAGCCTTGTCAGGACAAGGTTATGATGTTTCCTATGTGCACACATTGATAGGACCTTGTTTTGGCCTTGTTGATGCTTAATTTGAAGCCCTTGGCAGCCGGATGTAATTGATTTGGTTGTGGCCGAAACATCTGGAGAGTGCCATATTGCTGTTCTCAGTCCCAGTTGGGGATAATGGGTATTGACTGAGGGGAGTCTTTAACTCTGTGCACATTCTAGGAGTCTTAGGTCCCTGTCTTTCGTTTTTCCTAGACCAAATTTTCCACCCCTGCTAGCTTTATCTTTTTTCTCCACTGTACTAAATGGCATCCGTCAGTGCCACAATGTCCTACTGGTATTATTCTAGCTCATTGGTGAGTTCCTTCATCTTACCACATGGATTTAGTGTGTGAATGTTCCACATACAAATGTATGCTCTTTCTTGATTCAGCTTAATGGTTGCTTCATTCTATTAGCATTTTAGCAAATTTCAAATAATGTAACAAGACAGAAAATTTTGATCATCCTCTTTATGTGTTGTTCCAGGCGCATGATTAACCTCTCGATCGTTCATGTTACCATGCTTCCATGAATCCTTGTGGAACAGGGATCTGTGCATGGTGACTGGTCTTGCTGACTAATGCTCTGCAACAGATTCCAACATGGGCGTGCTGGAAGCAAGTCATAGGAGTGCCACCATGCTCAACTTGAGGCAAGAGTTTGGTGTGCTGGTATTCTACACATTTTTTTCATGTTAATTGGAAGCATGAAGTCAGAACATGAATATCCATCTGTCCCTTTGACTATTGCTTCCATTTTGTGTGATGTATTTGCACGTCATTGCTTAGCTGTAAATTGTAATATCTTTTATTGACTGAAACTGAAATAGACTAGCTATTTTGTTTGGTCCAGCCATATGTATCTGAAAAAAGAGCAACAACAATTTTGCTGTTTTGAAATTTAAGTCTAAAATATGAGTGTACGTCATATAACTGTTGGCATGAGATAGCTGTTACAGTTGTGTCGAATGAAAACCATTGCTGTAGAAACCATTTGTCTTCTAACAGCAACTTGTTTACAGTTATGAATAACACATTCTGTGTTTGTCTCCTGGGATTTACTTTGATGATCACATTACACATGTGAGCAAGATAGATTTTAGATGACAGTACATGGATAACTTTATTGTGAGTAGGACAAAACTCAGAGGCCAGGTGGTGAAAGAATACAAATTAGTTTGAAGTTTGTTCATGTGGGAGATTCTGTATTATGCTCTGTGTGTGTGTATATATATATTCATGACCATTGAAGGTAGACATCACAGTTGTGGGGTTTATTTTGTTGTCTTAAAATGAATGCAGCAAGGGAGAGCATCAACACATTGTTGAGAAGGAAGACTGTTTCCATGTTTGAAGGTGCACATGGACTGAAAGAACAATACAGACTGCAAAAGGTCATGTTTAGCCATGTGGATGTTGTATGTAAAATATACTTTGTAAAAAGCTGCATGGGTAATGTATCCAGTGGATTCTGTCAATTCTGTGTGGATAATGAAGTTTGCTGAAGGAGTTGGCTAAACTTTGTGGAGAGTGACTTGTGCACCAGATTCCACTGTAACTGGGTGAACAATGGAAGATCCTTTAACCATACCAAGATTATGTTTATGGAAGATTATCTTTTCCAGAGAGTGTGTCAAAACTCTGTAAGTGAATAAAGAAATTTCCAGCAAATCTTCTGAGAACTCCGTTTCTGGAGGATTTCCATGCTATGGGCTGGCTCTGGATCCATCTTTTTCTGTGCGGATTACAGGATTCCCGGAAAGCTACTCCTGTGTGAGGACTGGAGCAATTAGCATATCTTTGACTTTTAACACTGATTGCTTAGAGAATGCTGTGAGCCCAGGTAACAGCTAAAGTACCAAACTGACCACTTGGCATTAAATAACCTCAAGCTTACAGTGAGATAAGGGTGTTGGCTGGTAGTGAGGAACATCAGGTAAAGTATCCAGCATGCATGATTGCAACACCTTTGTATGAGTGATGTTAAAGTCTAGTCAGTTCATGAAATGTCTGCTTGACTTGCATTACATTTCTCTGAGCTTTACCCATTTCTTGTGGGGTAACTGCATTTTAGGATGAAATGGCTTGGTATTGGTAAGAGTTCCACAGGAGGTTGGTTTAATAATAACAATAATGGTAAAAACCCAAAACATTAAATTATATAAAAGTTAAAGGACTTGTGTACCATGATGGGCCTTTAGCAAAATACACTGCACAATCATCAGAGGGATGAGAATGGGATGGTTTGTCGCTTGTTTGTCAAAATTAAAAACTTATTTCTGCTGTTTGATCTTGTGAGAGGGAGCTGTTGCAGGATTACAATCAGTTTTATCACTGCTTGTAGCCCTGCTGTTTCTTGCATCTAGCATAGAGCAACCTTTTTTTTTCAAACTGGGCGGTTTTTCCTTTGATGTTTAAGCGCACTTTCCCAGTAAACCTGTCCTTTTTCATTTCATTCAGCTGGTGCAAGCTTTGTTTGCATGGTTTTTGCTTTTGTTCTCTGGCTTTCCTAATTATTTATAGGGCAGATCTTTTGGGCTCTTTAGATTATAGATAACTCATTGACCTAGACTGTAAAAGGAGAGTGAATTTTTCTGTTTTCTTTTTATCATCATGACAGAATTTCCGTACCTAAGGTATTCACTTTTAAGTTATATGAGGTATCAGTTAGGAATCAAAGCATAGCTTTACCGGTTCTAATTTTTGCTACAAATTAAGTATCATAATTATTTGATTATGTTTAATAAATTTATACACGTTGTAGTAGTCAGAAACTAAAATGCAGTGTAAGCCTTAATGGAAATTTACCAACCTTTTTGACTTTTTATCTGTGTTTAAACCTAAAGTCTTTTTTTTTTTTTGTACCTTCAGGATTTTTGCCTGATGGTTTACGCCCCTTTATAGCCCTGTCTCTGAGAGACAATACAGACACTTGCATGATTGATGAATGGAAATGAAAGAACTGCCGTATAGTTTGACAGTGATCTGTATTGTGTGTGCATGTGTGAAGGGTTGGAGTGAATGAGTGTGTGTGAGTGAGAGAAGCATGTGTGTGTGTGTGTGTGTGTGTTTGCGCATATGTGTGTGTGTGTGTAAGGAAGAATGAGGGAGAGAAGGGAAAGAGACTGAATTACAGATTACTGCTGACGATGGCTGAGTTGGTAAATATGCCGTAATTTGTTTCAAACTTGCATTATCACAACGCACTTTCATTTCTGAAGAAATTGTGACAGTTAACTGATTAAATGTGAATTTTGTTAGGGAATTCTTAACAGAGGATAGGGCATAGTTTTAAAATGATACAAAGGGAAATCATTTTCTTCTCATTTTGAACTAACAACAATGTTATGTGTATGGTCACAGTACAAACATCACATCTATCCATGTCTGTGTTATTGTTGAACTGCATGTAGGTTTTTACATGATAAAACTTTTTTTAACACTGTTCAACCCGATGTTGGTTGCTTAACACCTATCATTGTGAAAAAAATTTGAGCCATCCCTGCTTCCAGCAAGGCAATATATAGAAATTGTCGCTTGTCGCTATTGCATGCCCGGGCTAGCCTGTTTGGGCTTAATGATGGGTTTATTTAGGCTTAGATACATTAAAGGAAATATTTCGACAAGTAAATGAGAAAAAAAATTATGCACATTCAGCATATGAGCTAACCAAATTTGTCTGTTTCTAAAGCAAAACTATTACATGGCCATACCATGGTTTAGTGTTTAATTACATGCTTGAAAGCAGACTATCATTTCTGAACAGAAGACATATGAACAGTCAGTCATGGCTATGCCTGATTCAAGCGAAATTTGTTTTGAAAGGTTTCTTTTGCACTTAATTTTTGTACATTATTTTAAAGTATAATGTTTCCCTACAATGTCGAATACATGTGCAAGCAGAAAACAGAGAACCAAAAAAACCCCATCATAGAAAACTTTGATTTTGCAGTTTTACATTTACCAACAGAAAAACACTGCTTCAAATATTTCAAAGGCTTTTATTCAAAAGAGTTGAATGATGCAATATAAAATCCGCATTATTCTTGAATTTTTGTGACCATTAGCTAGAAAGTGTGATACTTTTTCACTCCATAATTATAAGTGACCAGCCTCCTGTGGAAACACAAGCCTTCCATTAACATAATTCAGACCACAAAGAGCATTGGCTAGCCTCAGTAGAGTACATGTGATATAAAAGATGGTAGAAGAGAAAGCATCATCAGTTGAAAATTACCCTATGAACACTTTTATCTTAATCTCACTTTTCTGATGATTCCAGGTTTATCAGATTTAGCTTGTGTTAGCCTTATCGTAGGTAATAATGGGTGTTTTTGTCAACATATTCATCAGATCTTGACTATGGGCGTCAGAAAATGATTTAAAATCCCCATTATTAGTACATTAGTACATATAATATCCTTATTAGGTATTTTAAGTATCATATAAATATAAAAAAATATTAAACAACTGGGATATTTAAAATGAAATTAATATGATATTATGAATTATTTGACCCCTGACATTTAACAAGGTGTAAATACAAATAAGTAGAAATGCTAGTTGATTTTTGTCTCCTGGGCTTATTCACCTATACATCCCTGTGACAAAGCAGGGGTGACAGACATCGTAGGAGAAAAGGCCATCATTTTCTTTGTAGTTCCATCTCTTAATATTGGATTGTTTTGGCCATCTGCATGAAAGGTAACCTTGAGTCTGAACTAGATTCATGACTTGGAAATTTTTCAGTGACCCACCCCATGATATTGGGTGTTAAAACTTTTCTTAATTCAGAATCGACAAAATGGAGAAATTTGGGTTGATGGGAAAAGTCAGACATAGATCAGCATAAGTGTGATTTGCATATAGAAACTTAGTGTAGTTCTGTAAATAATGAAGAGTGAGGCACAGGGGCAGACTTGGATGATTAGGTTTCCTCAGCTGTTGTGCCTTGTCATTGGTATAAAATGTGACATGAATGAATAAAGTGACGTGTGTGGGCTGATGGTGGTGTAGAGAGTGCAAGTGAAAGCACATACCTGGCTTTGTGCACTTGCCACTTCCGTGGTGCAAATGTAAATCTTCCATTATTTCGCTAAATCTAGAGAAATAATTTTTAAAAATATTTTTGCAATCAATAATGATAGTATATACATATGAGTGGTTTTCTGTAGCTTAATATTCTTATTATTGCATCAATACATTAGCTGCTGCGGAAGCAGTTTTATCTGTCTGGAATTCCCAGGGAATATGGAACAAGATGAAATGAAATTAAAAGATTATTTTTTATATATATGAACCATTTGATAGGCATGAGATCATTGAAAAGATAAATTTCTCTGAAAAAAGAACTCATCATGGGTATGTTTCAATATTTTGATGCCATTCACTGAGTCATCTACAATCTAAAAAAAAAAATTCTTTACAAACATGCATGCTTCAGTTTAACATAATGTAAGATAACATATATTCTTAAAAAGGATCATTATCATATCTTTTTTATCTCTTTGGACTGTTGGAAATTGAGAAGCTTTCCAGCAGGGTGGAAAGGTCATTTAGAAACTTGATATTTGAGAAGGTGTTGTAAGGTGTGTTATAGGCATGCAGTGAAGTAATGAAAATATTACAGTATGCAAGTTTTAATTGCTAGAATTATGTCTCTTGATAAGCCCAGCTGTGTGTTTTTCACCTGTCTCTAACCATTCTCCTGTATCATTTTGTTCCACATCACCTTCCCCAACCCCCAAACAAGTCCAGATCCACCTTTATTTTTTTTTAGAACAGAAGAGCAGATTCAGTACTGCAATGTTGATTTGAAAAATTGTTTTAACAGCAGTAGTTGAAGTGCACACTTTATGGTTCAGCATGCTTTGAATTGGTGAATAAATCTTATCAATACTTTTGTGGTTTCATTGAGTTCTTGTTAGTAAACCTTCCACACAGCAATTATCCCCTCCCCTAATCCTGAGGATTGACCATTGTCTGTGGTGTTGGACTGAATGACATGAATATATGATACCACTGCATTCAGTTGTCCATGGACAGCTTTTAACAGTTAACACGAAGGATGAGTTCAGATGCCATGGAACAGGTTTTATCTATGCCACTTCTGACAAACTGTGTTCACATTTGTACATCTTTGAAGAGATCATTTTAAATGCACTTAGAAAGTGACTGATGCTTCTGAAGGTTGGTTATTTTGGAGCACCGTCAAAAACTGAAATATCACTTGAAAGGAGTAATGCCATTAGATACATGAATATTGTATAATCACAATATTATGCGACATCTTCATGGTAAATGTCTCAATATTCTGTGCAGTTTAGATAAAAGTAATCAATATTTGGATTTTACATGTTATGCAAAATGTGCTTTCTGTCAGGGAAATGTGATGCTGTTGCTCTGCCTGACATTGCAAACTGCACAAACTAGCATATGACATGACTCTTTGTTTTTCTCTCTTTTCTTTCATGTTTCATCTTTTCATACATTATCTGTCACCTTAATTCAGTCAAGAATTTTTTGTGTGGCTTAATATTCACGTGAAACTATGCCACTTCAAATACTTCAACTGCATGAAATTTTGAGCAGTCTATTACTCATGATCGATAACTTCTTGTTTACTTGTTTTCATTTAACTATTAGCTTTGTTATATTTTCAAACAAAATATTTTTCTATAATATTCTTCATGAAAAATTGATAGCATATTTATGTCTCTTGCTTTAAGCATTCTATTTCTACTGGGAATGCTAGTGATAACACTTGTCATGTCTCTGTTATCAGTCTTATGCTACACCTTTCATGTTCAGCGTACCACACGCTTAATATTAAGGATTTATTTTTTCATCTAAAAAGCTTTCATTTCAGGAAAATATAGCATGAATTTCTTCAGTATAAAACATGTAAGTCCCCTCTCTAAATGTGCAAAATAAGGTTTAGTAGCAGTAGGCATGTTAGTGCATTGGAGTTGGCAGGTCCAAAAGAACAACAGGGGAAGAGAACATTTGAATCCCTTAGCTTAGTTCTAAAAGCTGCAGTACACATTTGGAACAACGGGTGCAAGTCCAGATAGAGATGGCAATGGTGACGATGGTAATGTTGGGAGCTAGTTAAGTATTCCATAATGTTTGGGACAAGGATCACCTAATAAAAAGGCATGATAAGATTTGAATAAAACTTAGTTTTGAACTGCAAATAGGTGGAAACATTACATGGTCTTGGCATTGTTACATTAATCAGCTAGTCACCAACATGCCAGATAGGTTAAATTGTAAAAGATTTACATTCCTGCAGTGTCAAGCATGTGCATTCAGTTTTAAATGCTGATAGGAATCCAAGTGACAGCAGCAATGGTAACCTGTCATGGAGTAGTGGAAAAGTTAAAAGGCAGTGTGGAAAATTACAGCCATTAGCACTAACATAATATGCAATGTCAGTAAAACTGACAAGAAAATAGGAAACAAAATTAAACTATGCCCATCTGTTAGTAGAAGGAGCTTGCTTCAGACTTTTGGTTTTCTTTTCTCTTGACAGTTTTCCTGTTTTGTTTTTTTTGCTTTTGTTTGTTTTTGATATCAGGGTCCAATGTGGATATCATTTGTATTACCACCAATGTCTGTTTTTATATGGGGCTGATATTTTACGAATATTTGACAAAGAGCTTACCATCATCTGGGAAGTACAATACTTTTCCTTTTAAAGAAATTGGATAATATCAATAAATAGTTCTGCATTTTGAACACAAGATATCATTAAAGACATGTTGGATTTTTTTTTTTAAGATCGCTTCAGGAATTGTGAAACAGAAAAAAGCCTACTAGTTTTGCCACTTCATGTGTGTTGTCCCCACTTGCACAAACAACATGGTCTACCAGAATAAGAGACATTGAGGATAGCTTTCAATACATGCATGCCCATGAGCATTCTGACATGCAGCACCAACTGACCACGTGTTAATAAAAAACAGCAGCAGTAGAATATTGGAGGCATTGCCGTAAAGCAGTTGTATAGATGTCTTTGTGAGCACAGTTTAAGGAAATGTCATTTTCTCTATTTGAAAGCAATTTTAGGGAAATTTTAAAACTGCTTTTATTTTATGGTAGTGTGTTTCTGAAAAATATACTAGAAGAGTGGAATGTGATTGCAAAACATTTTTTAAAAATTCAGCTGAACTGTTTTGACAAATTATGTCGTTTCCTACCCTGATAACTCATTTATGCATTCAGTGCTACAATAGAGAATAGTAACATCTCATGGTGATCATCAGCTCAACTTTTTCAAAGATGGAACTATTCCATTATTATGCGAATAGACTGAAAACAGTTCTAATAATATACAACAGCTCAGTATTACCAAAGTGAGCTATGATAGCTTCAGGATTTATCTAAACAATTTTGGTTTACTGCTGATGTGTTCACATTTTTTGTTATTACCTTGATATGTTATTCTCAGTTCTGATTTCAGAAATTAGCAAAATCAAGATAATGTTAGAACTGTTACTTTTATGCCATGATTGTTTCGTATGTTTTGTCTACCTTTTTGTGTTATGCTCTTGTCATAAATCCAGTTTTGTGAGAACAATTATGCTAACAAATTCTTAACATTTAAAATATACTTTCATGCTCTGGAAAATATTTCTCCAGTTGTGTACATGTCTTTCACTCCAGCTTCTTGAATATACATGGTGCAGGGCAGCAGTTTACACTCCCTGCATTCTAACCTTATCTGTGATATATGAGCATCAGTCACTGAAGATATTTTACTCTCACAAAACTTTTCTACCTGTTCACCAGTTCATCAAACATGTATAACAGAACTGTGTAAATCTAACTACCGTATATTGTGCAATGTATTTTTCTGGAAAAGAGGGGGAAACATTTGTTCATCTTCTAAGCACCATTTGATTGGGATTGGACCAGGTAAGATGGACAAGGGTGAAGCAATATATGAAGTCTGAGCTTCTTGAATCAAAATAACAGGAACCAAAAACTGTTTCCTCTCAGTTACATGCTGATGGTGTACAACTCACTTTTTGAAATCCAACTTTTTGTTGTTAGTGAAAAATATTTGATAGAGATATTTATTTTGTTTACAAGAGATGAAAATAATATATTTGATTGGGTATGTTGTTTTACCAATTTTTACATTTGTTGTTGTGATGATGACTGTTTCAAATCCACATTTCAGGTCATATTAACATGGTGCTATCAGTTGTCCTGTGTACAGTCAGTTATTATATGTGGGTGCAGCTCAGGCAATAGAATTCCGTTTTTTTTTAAACCATATCAAATGAAATTTTTATCATTTGAAGTTTTTAAAAAACTTTCTTCAAGCTTGGGGATGGACTAGGTATTAAATAAAATATATGAAAGGTAATGACAGATCATAGTCTTAAAATGGCTATGAGCTCATTTGTTGGTCATTTGCTGTTTCAGTGTCTGTTGGAAAAAAATATGACGACAGGTTGAGATTTTGCTTTATTTTATATTGGCCGTTTAGCTATGAGTATTATACTTTGCAATGCTCATTAGTTTTGATGGTATTTTTTGTTATACCTTTCAAAATAAGAACCATTTCTATAATGAAATGAAAAGTGTAATTAATGATTTTTTATTAGCGTTTTTTAATCGTTTAAATGCCTTTAAGGCAGACGTTTTAAGAAAGACCCACTGTATTGTCAACACTGGGAACTTCTGCAGTCTGTGATCTTTGTTTGGTATGTTTTGGATTCTCTGTTTTGCTAAGTGTTGCATTAAGTTCTTTTATGATAAATAAGTGGTTTGCAGTAGCATTAGCATGCCTAATAAAACTTAAAGGAAAAGAAAAAAAATTGTGCTCCTACTGTAAAAACATGCCTTAGAAATTCTAAATGCTGTAAGTTGACTTGGTGAGAAGTAAATTACACTTCCTACCTCCCTATCTATTATTTCATTCAGATGGTTGAGCTAATCATAATTATGATTTATTTTGTTTGCAGTAATTTCTTTGTTGTGGTGAGATATGACTATACTCATTATTAGCATAGTCTTGTTTCCAGGAACGCTGGCAGAAATGGATCTTTAGAGCTTGTAGCAAATACTTACTATGGTTTTTCCAGCAGGTGTGACATTTTCCTGGACATTCTGCAATAAACGTAAAGGTGGCAGCACAAGCAGTACCCTGGACATCAAAACAGTCCCTATTTTCCTCATCCCCATTCCCATATTACTCCTTTTTCTTTTGAATGTTATGCTTTACTTTGAAATAACCTTGTGGAGACTGTATAACAGGATGCTGACATCACTCTCTCATTGTCTAAACATCTTTAAAATAATGTTTTGTTTGCCAAGAGTCTTATGTTGGGCGCCTTATGACCAAGCATTTGATGTTAAATCCCTGTATGACTAGGCTCTTGATGCGAGGCGCCACGGGACCAAGCTTTTTGTGTTAGGCATTGTAGGACCAGGTAGAAATGGTCGTTCTTGACGGCTAGCAGATCAATAAGAAGCGCTTGAGATAAAGAGATGCTATGCGCAAAGGGGCCAGAAACATCCATGGTAGGTAGCAGGAATGATCTGTGTTTGCGTGTTACAGGTAGACAAAGGTGTATCGATGCACTCTGGAGACTGGACTCTCGTATCTTTGACTACCATGCGAGGCAGACTGGACTCTCCTATCTTTGACTTTAATGCGAGGCAACTCTGTGAAAATAGCTTGAACCCCTGTATCTCTTGACTATGGTGTGATGTAGCTCTAAAAATTGTCTGAACTCTTGTATCATTGATGCAGGGTTCCCATGACCACATGGCTGACATGTTCACACTGGTTTTGGAAATAGATAAGAAATAACCAGGTTTGTTCATGCTTAACGTTCAGTTTAGGACTGTGACTAACCCTTTTCATGACCAACACCCCTTCCCACCTAACCACGCCCATCACCTGCAGTGGGGAGAGAGCTTACAGTTGTCAGGAGGCGTGGTTTTATGAAAGGCAGGGCGTCTCTATGGTGAGCCGGTGATTGGACTGACCGGAATGGTTACTTTCACTAGATGTTGTAGTTATGAAGCGAGAGTAAGCTGTTTCCACAGAGCAAAGTCGAGGAAAATCTTGTTTTCGTAGTTAAAATGCGATGCCTTCGCCTCATTCTTTTTTTTTTTCGTGGATTATTTTCTGTTTTGCTGCCCTTTGCAAGGGAGTGTCCTTTGAATGCTGCTTTCCGATCACCAAAGGCTGACAATTATCTTTGCTAGGACTGATCACGGTAGTGATAGACTGCAGACTCCTTGTTGACTTTTATGACGACGTGCACTGATAACAGTAGCACGTTTTCACAGGCAACGCAGGCGCCATTTGAATGAGGCACAGAGGCCCACGGCAAACCGAACAAGTTCACCCCCTCCCCCCTTCAAAGGCATTTCCGTGTCCGGTAACAAGAACCAAGCTTGTGTTGTTCTGAAGTCCAGAAAAATGCAGAGAAAACGGGGTATTAAGAAGGTCTGATAGTTCTGTTGTTGATTTTGAAAGGGAAAGTGCTTCCACCTCAGAATGATTTCGCACTGTGGGGAATCTGGGTATGGGGGAGGTGGGCCAAGGTATAGAGGAATTGGAGAGGTGTGGGGGAGGGTCACTGTGGCGCCACAGGTGTTATTGTAGTTCTTCGTTTCGTGCGGATTTAAATAGAAGAGTCAGTTCTGAGGTCCAGTCCTGGACCTCAGGTCTGGACTGGACCTCAGGTCCGCAGCTGTAGCAGCCAAGCGCTAGAGACGTAAAGAAGAAAATAAGCAGACATTGGGAGCTCGAAGAATATAGGTCCGAAATTGGGGTTGTCTTCCATAAGCCAGGAGAATATTGTCTTCTATTTTGACACCTTTGTTCAGCAGAACCCCCCTCCCCTCTTTGGGTTGCAAAGTTGCTTTCATGTATTCCTCTGCCCCTTCCCCCATATACCCTTTTGTCTTAAGAGCAATTGCATGCTGAATGATCTGATGACACTTCTTTCTTTGAAGTAGAATGTTGTACAAGAATATCCCGTTGTTCCTGCTTCCGGACGAAACGCGTGTGTGGAAGACCTTCTCTACTGATGGAACACGAAGTAACATCGACTGTGGTTTTTAACAACGACAATATTTATTTATGCAGTTCCGTGGAGCATATCGATCTCGATGTTTAGGGTCATATTGATCTCTTTGTCTTTTTTCCCCCCACAGATTCGTCGTGGAGGACAATGGCGTGTGTTGGTGTTCCATGTTCTTCCCGTTCCCGCTTCTTTTTATGTATTTATGTATTTCATTTTTTAAACGAGAAAAGGCACGTTTTTCCCTTTCAGAACAAAAAATTATGAAGATAATGAACATGAAGTGTCAGAGCATTATTTGTTTTGTCCAATTTTATTTATGCATTTATTTTTATATATACACAGGTGACATGTTTAACTTTTAAAAGAAGCGTCGCTTGATCGCATCACAATGTTTCATCACAAGAATGTCTTTAATAACTTTTGGGACCGACTCATGAATACCGAAAAACCATTACATTTTTGGGAAAGATATTTTCTACAGAAAAAGACTACTTAAGAAAGTCTGGTATATGAAGTGATATATATTTGAGGAAAATGTATGAAGGTGATGCTGGAGTAATCGAAAATATATTTTGTAAAAGAACTGAACTTCCATTGTTGTGTATATGGACTGATTGTGTGTGCTGCAAAACACAGACTCCGTTCTTTTTTTCTTTCTGGTTTTCTCTCTCTCAGACACAACTTGCTTATATCCGTTAACGAATGTTAAGCAAGAAGCGAGGGTAGCGACTAAAGGAGGTGTAACTTTGTCGGGGGAGGGCATTTCCGTTATGGACAGTCGTGTGCACAACAACCCTGCCAAAATGCCTTGTAAAAAGCGTAAAATTGAGGACGAAGGTCGTGTTTTTAATGAGGAATGGACTCACAAATATTTCTTCACCTATTCTGAACAGAAAGCATTATGTTTATTGTGGCAAGATACGGTTGGTGTGCTGAAAGAATACAATTTACGGCATCATTATCAAACCAAACACGAGGATTTTTGGATGTCTTATGGCCGATGGAGAAAGAAGGAAAAAGGCTTTGGAATATGTCTCAAAGCTGAACAAGCAGCAATCTCTGTTTAAAAAACACTCATTAAATCAGGATACTGCGCTGGAAGCAAGTTTTAATGTCTTACTTAATTTCAAAACAAAACAGACCTTTCTCAGATGGAGAGTTCGTAAAACAATGTATGGTGGATTGCGTAAATATAGTGTGTCCGGAAATGAAAAACAAGTTTGAAAATATTTCATTATCGAGGAGAGCTGTTGTCCGACGTGTAGAAATGATTAGTGAAGAACTAAAACAGCAGCTGAGGGATGCAAGTAAGAGTTCTTTTGTGTTATTCGTTAGCACTGGATGAGAGCACAGACATACAGGATACTGCCCAGTTACTAATTTTTCTGAGTGTGGTCGAAAATTTCACAATCACACAAGAATTACTAACAATGGAGTCCATGAAAGACACAACAACTGGCCAAGATATATGCGATTGTTTTGTAAAAGCAGTTGATGACAGTGGATTGAAATGGAACATATTGGCTGATATTACTACTGATGGTGCAAGGGCCATGCGTGGAAAAAATGTAGGAATGGTCAAACTTTTAGAAAACAGAATAAAACAAGACAATCCAAATCAAGTGCTCTGGTCATTCCATTGTATTCTTCACCAGGAACATTTATGCAATGCAGCACTTGATATGAAACATAGATTCTGTAGTAAGTGTAATCAATACAATTCGAGCAAGAGCTCTGAATCACAGACAATGTAAAGCTTTACTGGAGGATACAGAGGCTGAGTATGGAGACATACTTTACCACAACAACGTCACATGGCTGAGCCTTGGGAAAGTGTTTAAGCGAGTGTGGGACTTGCGGCATGAAATCCTGATGTTTCTGGACATTAAGGGAATGGAGTGTGATTTTATTTCCAAAATGAAAAGTAATGTGTGGCAATGTGAATTGATGTTTGCTATTGATGTTTTTGAAAAGTTAAACCAGTTAAATGTCACACTGCAGGGGAAAGATTTATTGGCTCATGACATGTACAAAGAGATATAATCATTTCAAAGAATGTTATCTTTATTTTCAAGGCAGGCAAGTGAAGGGAAGCTCATACATTTTTCTTTGTTATCAAAGGCAAAAGTACCTGCTCACCTGCGTGTAAAATTTAGAGCACAGTTGGACAGTTTGAATGAAGAGTTCCAAAGAAGATTTGTGGATTTTAAGGAGATGGAATCAAAATTCAACATATTATCATATCCTTTTTCTGTTCACGTTGATGACGCACCTGATGAATTACTACTTGAACTGATACACCTTCAATCAGATCATGCATTGAAGGAAAGGTTTTATTCCCTGTCACTGGTTGAGTTTTATAAGTGCCTCTTCAACAAATCATTTCCTTGCTTAAGAGTATTTGCTGCCCGGTTATTTTCAATATTTGGTTCAAGTTACATCTGTAGACAAAGTTTTTCCTGCATGAATATAAACAAGTCAAAGAACAGGTCATTGCTGTCAGATGCAAACTTGCAGTCAGTTATGAGAGTATCTACCAGTAATTTTAAACCAAATTTTAAAAGAATTGTTCAGCAGAATTGTAGTCAAAAACATTTTTCTCATTAAATTGTGTGTGCTTAATTGTTCATTCTTGTTTTATATTTATTCTTACAGTGCTACATATTTCATGTGCTCATTATTCAATAGATGCGTTTGTTTACAATCTGGCGATTATACATAGTTTTTTTTTGTATTTAAGTGGAAGGTGCGGCCCTCGGACTAGCCATGACCCAGCAATGCGGCCCTCGCAACGAGAAAGTTTGTCCACCCCTGCTTCATGGTGCTCGTGCAGTCTCCAGTCCGCTGCTTTATCTTGCATGAGCCCAAGTCTGCCCTCTCACTTTGACAAAGCTCCACACAGAACTGCGCTCAATACGAAAAGATGCGGACATACGGCCAAGAGATCCCTATCACCATAGCCAGCGGGCCATCGCGCCAACATCCGGTTGTTGTACGGCCATCAAAGGCAGCTGGCGTGTGTGCAGATCACAATTTTGAGGTTTTCTGGCCGTGACTCCTATTGGACACACGACCTTTCACTCCTGGCGTAGGCCATTTACAACGGGTCAGGATGTTGTTGGGGCTACAGTCTCGCCTGAACCTGCTTGAACTGATAGCGCCATTCACACATGTGCAGACTTGTAGCCCGTATAATCAGATGAGTGTAGCTCCTCTTTTTTTTTTTTTGGACTCCAGATGTCAATATCCTGTCGCTACTCAGTCCCTTTGCACTGTAAGCCGTGGGCATTTAAATTGGACTTAAAGCACGCGATTTTCCTTGAATTCCTTTTGTAACTGGTGGTTATTTTCATACCTTTACTCTTTCTTTTATATATTTCTCACTCTTTCCCTTTTTCGAAGGGTGACCAGGCCTTTCACACATTCCCTTCTCTTTGCAAGTTTGTGGGATAAATAAAAAAATTACTTACTTTAGCCTGGGCTATAATATCAGGTCTGCAGTAGGGCCAAGTATCATGAAAAAAAATCCTGCAAAACCTTTGAAAGCAGCAGCCATAAATTTACTAACGAGAAATAAAACTTTTAAACTAAGCAAGTAAAACTTATTATTTTAAACTTCAAAAAAAAAGTTGTCCATAAAACTGCAATTTCGTATCAAGTAACGAGGCTGAACACCCGACTCCTCCCTTGTTCATTGCAAGCAAAAGCGATGTTTTTCATGCGCTTAAGAAAGCGTTATCTAAGCAAACCTGACTGCGATGATGATATCGATGACGATGATGACGACGACGATGATGATGGTTATTATTATTATTTGAATAACAAAGCCGCAGTAGCGTACCGAATATGACACCTAGCACCATTTATTGGTGAAATTGCAGAAATGACATATTTCAGCTTCATGTTGAAAGGGCGAATGCACGGTTCAAAGATCCCTTTCTAACGTAGACTTTGGTTTAACGATAAAGCAATTTTCCTTTTTCCGCCCTCCCCCTAACTCTACTCGGCTCATTGATTGCAGAAAGCGCCATTTTCCACTTTCACTCGTGCGGCCAGCCTGGATCTCACCTTTGCTGCGTTGTTCGTCTTTGAAACGGTGTCGAGCTGGAAGTTTTGTATCGCTTTCCAGCTGGACTTGGCAAGAGGCGTAGATCAGGTGATTAGTTCAAGCATCAGCTCACATCAATTGCCGAATTATTTATATGATCGTTTCCGTGAAATCGATGCATAATGCTAGAAATTGTCAGACGCGTTCGTATGCTGCTAACCCAGTTTTCATGGAAAGACTTAGGCTTCATGTGTCGAGTATCGAGACAAATTTCCTCCTAAGGTTTCAGGTATTCAATAACCTAACAGAACGGGTCCTGAAGTCTACGAATCTACAACAACAGCAAAAAAAGAAATAAAAAATAATAATAAAATAAAAAAATAAAAATAAAAACCAAACAGATCCTTTCTGGGTATCCCGACAACTCAGCCATGACAGTTGCCAGGGAAAAACGTTAATATATGGCTTCAAGAAAATTAGATTTTCAATGCTTCTTTTGAGATGAATAATACAGTTAAAAAGCAAGGTATAATTTTTTCCTGCTTAACAACAACGAATCTAACTTAACCTGTTATCAAAACTCTTTATCGAGAATTGTAAGTTTTTAAAAAGACCGTCTTCTAATTCATATTTCGTTTGGTTTATGACATGAAATTATGAACTGCTTATATTTTTATATACATTACATTTTAGTGATTTATATCACATAATAAATACTTTACTCGTGTGAGTTACGAAATAATAATGTGATTGGAAACTGCCTTATTTATTTGAGAAAATGTTTGTACTCTGCGAGTTCCTGGGTGGGAAGAAAGAAACAAAGAAAATACAGCAGAGAGAAAGTTGACCGTATTTACTGAAATAAATTTAAGGCTTGCACAACGCACACCATAATGTACTTATTAAAATTGATACGCAGATAAAATACCAATGCTTTCGTATTCGCTGTGAGTATTTATGTATCTGTCTGGGGTGTATGTATGCATAAATGTACATGCTGATGTATATTTATTTGTGAATTCACGGTAAGGTTTATAGTGTCATGCTGTATGTATGCATTTTTATGGTATGTGTGTTTATTTGAGTATGCGAGTGTGGTTCTATCTCTTGTTTAATTATGCATGTATTTATGGTGTGCGTATGTCCTGTTTCATGTGTATGGTTATGGAGTGAGTGAGAGAAATTAGAAAGATAGCAACAGCTAGTATTTGTGTGCATGACACGTCATTTCTTGCTACTAGATAGCTGATTGAAAGCCCACAAACCTTAATTTAATTTAATTTATATTTTTTATTTAAAAATCCGTATCATTTAGCTCGCGTATGATAAAGTGTAGTGTGCACATGAGAACACATAAAAGCACTGCTTTTTGTTTGAAGTGTACTGGTTATCGTTTTGTGGGGTGCTTTGACAAGCACTGGAAAAGCTCGGTTCGTATTCATGGGCTTTTCGTGTAACCGCCATTGCTTTTTCCCCTCATCTAACCAGGAGCCTGGGTAGACTCACCCAAAGGGTGAAAGTGCATCATAAATACAAACTCTGCTTAGTGGCAAGGGACATTTCGTTTTTTTTCTCTCTCTCTGCATATATCGATCTTAAGGTCATTCGCGCGTGGCGGGTGGCCGAGCCCAAGTGGTCGTGAGATTAATTTCTGCATCATTTTCTACAGTCCTCGGCTGTGGCTGCCACACGAATCAGTATATAGGCAGGGGCTCTCCTTGTCATCTAGTGAGAGGATCAGCCATTCAGTCAGTCAGTCAAACTTTGTTTCTCCGCACTGCCACTCGTTGAATCACAGCAGCAGCAACTTGCTTGCTATTGCTGTGATGGCTTTCGAGGATGCTAGACATTCCCTGCTGGATACAGGGGAAGGAAACCCAAAGCTGAAGTTAAATATCAAATCTTTGCCATGGCTTGCTACCTGTCTTGGAGTGTTGCTTCTGTTCCCTCACCGGCTGTCAACTACCTTAGTCACCACAACGTACGTGTGCATTTCTTCGATTTTTATGTTTTCCACAGCAGTTCAGTGTATGACAGGTGTCTGACAGTTCCTTTGTAAACGTATACGAGGAATTTGCAGGTTCTTCATCGAAGTAGCTGATTTCTAAAGTTGTCGGTTAATATAAATTCACTTGGCGCATAAAAACATACAAAATTACTTACGCTTATTTTAAGAGTAACAAGGTTGTTTTAGAAATATAGTTTTATTTGATATTAAGATGATATTAAGATCTCTAGTGTTTTTTTTTCGAAAGGGCATAATTTTTATTATTCCAGTATTACAACAAATTTAGTTTGAGATAATAATATTGTAATAAATTACAATAATGTAGTTCTGCGGCAAAGTGGAGTGAAAAGTGTAAAACTTTCAAGAAAAGATTTGCTTGTTAAATACTGATGGCGCCAGAGCATCACTTTATTTCGACATATTAACATATTAACACCACTGTTTAAGTACTGACACATAATAATGTCAACAATTTATTTATATTTATTTATATTATTTATTTTGGATACAAAAGCAAAACAACGAGAATAAAACTTGCTCGCAGTTCTAAGTGTAGACGTTTTCTGTGCTCTGAAAAAAATCAAGAAATCGTATTTTGTTGGGGCAGGTTTTACCGGAAGTATTACATGGATAACAAGATTATAACCAACCCTTCAACAGTAGTAGACAGCCGCTATGGCATCCCCTCGCTTTTGCGATGCGCGATACGATGCATGACACAGGAACAGTGTCAGACATTTTTCTTCGTCGAGCAGGACTCTTTTTGTCAGCTACATTCTGTTCTGTTCCTGGGCGCCGATGAGGGTGCAGCAAAGACTGGCAGCACCTACTGGCAGCTGACGCAAGGTTTGTCGTGTCTGTCTTGTCTGTTGTGTCTGTCTTTCCATCAATGCTTTGTGAATAAACTCATGCCTCCCGTCAGTTCTTCTGCTTGAACAGAATACCATACCCGTTTGCCTTCCAGGACTGTCTTTTTGGATCAGCTGATTTGATTTATTTTTCCTGTTCAACCTCGACTCTAAGAAGCATTTAACAGATAAACATATTTAAATGTAAAAATGTTTTGAATGAATCTAAAAAGAACTATCGTTTACTAGTATTCAATAATTTATTGATCTAAGTATTTAGCGCTTAGAAAGAAGAGAGATAGTTTTCCCATACAACTTATTCTTAGTCCTGTTTGCCCCCAGTGGAACATAGGGCCACAACTACACCACGCCAGCGGATCCGATTCTGGGCGTCCTTCCTCAGTTGGGTCCATGTCATCCCAGCTGCCTCCGCCTCGCTGTGGACCGATGTCCTCTGCCATTCCACCTGGTCTCGCACAGGCCGAGGAGCATGATGCAATAACTTTTCATCTCATGGGCTACCTGAGCTGATTTCCCTCTCTCGTATAGGGTTCTGATGTTTCAGGTCCCTATCCTTGTTTTTGTCTTGGCCGTGAGAAGATGGGTCGGCGAGCTAATTTCGTCATAGGGCCCTCCGAAGAGGAATCTTCCTGTCCTGGCTCTCGTTGTGGTAGTGTTGTAGTTGCAGTTTCTGTAACAGGAGTTGTTTTATGGGGTGGGGTTGCTAGCCCTACGCCAAACCCTCCTCCTTCATCCGGGCTTGGGACTGGCAGGCTACCCGGGGGGTTTCCAGGTGGAGTTTTCCCCTACAGCTACCTGGTTTAAAAGATGTCTTCTCCAGTTTAAAGAATCTTTAATCTTCTACAAGCCCTTCGCAGAATATCTTGTCATGGCTGCAGATGCCAAGCAAGATCTGTCAGTCCAAGCGAGATAGGTTATATTTTTGTCTTTTCTTTTGTAAAATTCACTTTCTTTGCCTTGATGATTGTTTCTTCTCGTTTAGCTTTATTATGGCTGCGTCTGGCACCAGGTAAAGACGGAAAAACTCATTATGTGAGAACGGTCTTTCAAGTCTTTCTAAGCCATGTGACTCAGCATTGTTGACTCTTTTGCAGGAACATAAGAAAGACCATGGTAATGCCTTAACAAATTTTGTTCAGTGGTGCGACGATAACTTTCTGGAGTTGATAAAACTAAAGAAATGAACATAGACTTCACAAGAATCAAAGATGATATTGTTGCTTCCAGTGTAATACATAGTAAATCTGTTGAAACTTAACTCCCTCAAGTACCTAGACACTGTTTTTGATTGCCAGCTCAAATGGACTATAAACACTAAATATATTGTTAAACATGGCCAGCAAAGAATGTACTTCTGCGTAATCTAAAGTTTAGCAAAGTAATCTTGCCGTTTCTCTCAGTCGTTTATCGAGATCTTTTTTCATTTTTTTGCTGGTTTCGCAGTGTCTGTCCATGACAGGAATAGTCTGAACAGTATTGTCCATAGCTGTTCTAAGATAATTGGTATCAAACAGAGGGATTTAGCTTCTTTCGCATTTTATCGATACCTGAACATATACTAGCGGGAGAATTTGTGTTAATAAGTTCAAGTAAACGTTATGCCATGCCTGTATGTGGAAACAATAGGCACCTTAAATCGTTTGTGCCATCTGCCGTCCAGCTGCTCAATCACAGATGAACTATCAATGGTGTGTGTGTGTGTGTGTGTGTGTGTGTGTGTGTGTGTGTGTGTGTGATGTTGTTTGTGTGCATTTGAATTGTCTAGACGTATGGGTTTTTTAAAGATTGTGTCACTTGCTCATATGTTTCCACTTGCTCATACTTATGCACAGTTTTTTTCCACTTGCTCATTTTGTTTTCACTACGTATTGTGTAACTATTCACATATAGTAACTAGGAACCTTCCCATGTTTAAATTGCCCACTGGGGACTAACAAAGTCGGTCATTGTAATTGACCTTGTTCCGTTCTCGTTAAAACGGTTTGGACTGCGATTTTTCCATTAGTCAGACAGTTTCTTAAGCTATATCGGCATCAATTTAGAACATTACGCAATCCAGATATACAATCGACTCCTGGATAGGGCATATACATGAATGCAAATACACATTTTGTACTAACCATGTACAGGACGATCAGTCTAGTCTTTAATGTTCCTAAACCAGTTCTTTCTCTGGCCACCTCCAAGGTGCCTTAAAGGACAGTCTTCAATAAGGTATCGTGCCGGGTCACATGGCCAAAGAAGACCACTTCACGTCGCCTGACTGTTGAAAGTAGAGTTTCCTGTTGTCCTACGAGTGTAAAAGTCTTGTTTCGTACAAAATTGTTGGTTCTTTATTCTTGGTATGAGATCCGGAGCAGCCTCCTCAGGCACTTGTCCTCGAATGCCTGGATTCTCCTTTCCTTTTCGGAGAGCAGAGTCCACGTGTCACATCCGTAGAGCAGGATCGGCACTACCGGGGATTTGTACAGCCTGTGCTTGGCAGTGAACCTGATCTTTTGACTATGCTAGATCCCATCTAGCTTAGCCATCACCGCTGTGCAATCCTGATGGAGATATTTGGTGTGGAGCTGTCGCCCTTGGAGAGGGTGGCTCCAAGGTATTTGAAGCTGCTGACCTCTTCGAGCTGTACCCCGCTCACGTAGATCTCTGCTTTGTCGTTGCCACTGATCATAACATTATGCGTATGAACTGTCTGTCAGTCTGTTGGTGATGTCTTGCAGTTCATTGTTAGTGTCTGCTATTAGATCTATGTCGTCTGTATAGCGTAGGTTACAGATCGGGCTTCCACTGATTAAAATTAAAGTATGATGGTCGTGAAGGGTTTCGAGCATGATGTTCTCCGAGAAGATATTAAACAGCACTGGTAATAGGGTACATCCTTGACATATGCCTAAGATCCTATTTGGTTATTCAGCAGTACTGCACTTGTTGAGCTATTACACCCAGTGCCTTTGCTAGAATACTAATTATATGCTATATATATATATATATACACAGATTTTGCAGTTTTAACATTTTTTTCTGTTTTTCCATGTGGACGCAGCAAAAAATCTATTGCTTTCTTTTAATTTTAAATGCAGTCGTATAATTTAAACATCTGGGCGACGAGACTGTCTGGTCTGCAGTTGTTGGAGGGACACATGAGCGAACCAGATTTCTGTTAAAACGTGTGTGGCCATGGTTACATACGGGACAGCGTGGCTTCCCTTTCCCACCTCAGTGGGCTTTGTTGCTGACCATCTTTGATAACAGTTCACCCTTATTACCCCACTATACCATAATCAATCTTTCTGAATACCAGAACGAGTATAGAAATGAAAATAGATATATTTAGCGAACAGATTAAGCATGCAGCATTACCATCGCCAGCTCATTTTTGTTTACACTTTGCTATAAAGCTGAAAATTTACTGTTAGAAGTATTAACGATCTAAATATCTTGACCGTGTAAGACTACAAGAGAAGGAAACACTTAACACAGCGTAGCTTTAAGTAGCCAACATCTGTCTTCTGCGGCGAATATCAATGTTCCTGTCTGTGGGTTTATACAGTTGGTGTCGCCCATCTTCCTTTTCAAATAAACCACAGCCGATGGGTCGGTCTGGTCACGAACAGGCGGGTACTGGGCTTTGCCTGATACTTTCATCGCGCAAAGTCTTCATCCCCTGATGCCTTGTGAGCATCATGATTTTCTGTCCGGGTTTATTCCTTTTAAGAATAAAATAAAATGACGCCAGTTAAAATACTCCCTGCATACAATTAAATCAGTTATCTCCCTCGTTGTCTGAGTCAGTGCAGAATAGATCAGTAAAAAGAGGAACCATAGACTTTGTAAAGCATGAAATGGTCTGTCAGGACATATTTCGATGTTTCGAGTAAAAAGCATTAAATTAGTCTGTCTTGAAGGTTGTAAGTGAGATGAGAGATGTCGAGTGCGCAGGACTAGGTCAGAAGAAATTTGTTTATTAGTCCATCTTCTGAGAACGCCTTTCAGAATTGTGCATGTATATTCAGACAATGTACTTTTCACGCTGTTTCAGAAGCCTGCCCTTACAGTGAGGGATTTATCTTATATCGACCTTTGCGGCTGTGTTATCAATATCACTTCCAGTATGTGCACTGGACAACCGCCAACGCCACCTGTAGCAACCAGGGAACAATGCTCTTGAAGGTTGATAGCGAAAGCAAGTTCCAGCACATTTACGCATTTCTTCGAAACTCCTCAGGTTGGCACGAGTTTTCGTCTTTTATGTCAGGAATAAAACAGATTTTTATAGTTCGATGGCTTTTTAGGTACAAAAGTTGCAATAAATAAATAATGGGCGTGTTGATGTATCTGATATTAAACCCTTTGCGTTGACAGCCACGCGAATGGAGCACGTGTCTGTAGGTGGCTCCAAAGTCAGCGGCACGTGGCGATGGGAGGACGGAACAGATGTCACCTGGTTTAACTGGGCGTCCACCGAGCCCAGCAGTGCCAGTGAGCAGTGCCTGACCATGGCGTGGTTCTATTTCTTCCAGTGGAACGACGTGCCTTGCGACATCGACCCCAACGCCGTTTACAGATTTATCTGCCAGAAACTTGTGTAGAAATCGCCAATCTCCGTGTACAAAGTATATGCACCACGGCCGCCAAGTGTTTAATACTTGCTGTCACTTTAATTTCTACTCAACGTCTGGTGTGTTTTATTGAATCACCTAGATTTATGCATCGTCGTTATGTACGTGTTTACTATCTAGGTATGTGTATATGTTTAACAGCTGTCTTTCTTCTATTTTCTTTTTTTTACTGATTTGGTACGTGATAAATGGTGATCGTCTTGTTGTTTGAAAGAATGCCCTGAATTTTGTCTGTTAATTCTGATGCCTCATCGTTTATAGTTTTTTCTAATAATGCTTGTTGCTTTACTATTGAGTGTGGCGGTCTTGTTTGGCTTCTGTTGTTGTTATTATTATTATTTCTTGGTGATCATTTTCTAGATTGTTAGCACTGAGAGCAAACATTTTTCCTTGAATAGTATACTTTATAACTTCAGTCAAGAACAGAAGTAGCAACAGACTGAATAAAATAACAATTAGAAAAAAAGAAATAAAGACGAAATGCTGATAGTTATGCATTTTTCTACTATTACGATTAGCATACTACAAAGGCATGTGTGAACGAATACGAAACTGCAGTAAATAAGTTGAAGAACTTCGTGCACCTCTTTTTTTAACCTTGTCCTAGATCTTGTCCTTGGTTCAAAGACTTCAGGCAGGCACTGGGTACAACACACACACACACACACACACACACACACACACACACACACACACAAACACACGTACATACATACGCATACACAAAATGTATTCTACGATTTTAAATTTAAGATTATGGTTTACATTGTATTTTTATTGTATCATTTTTGCCGAAACATATCTATTATTATTAAAACACAAAATTACCCTCACACTATAACAATGGTTCAAACACCATCAGAACTGACTTTCGGCTAATCAGAAAAATAACTGGATTAATAAGCCAATGAAAAAATTTATGAAACAGTTAAATACTCAGTATTTAAAAAATATTCTTGCAGTATTAATATGAGGAGGGTTAAGTGGAAGTTAATTTCACTGTTCAGAGCCAGAGTACAAATAAAGCACTCCCACAGAGTGATTTGATTCGTATTATAGGGCTGCATAGGGCATCAGTTATCTAAAGGTGTGTGTGTGTGTGTGGATAGTGTCGGAGATTTATCTACACGTGAACATTCCTTCGTTGTGGGACAGAAATTTGCCAACAGCGCGAGCGCAGAACTTAGGTGCCGCCGTCTGAAGTGACAGCAAGTAAACAGTTACAATGAGGCTTGTGCTGAACTGGTTAGCTGACAACATAATAATAATAATAATAAAAAGCCAGCGGCAAACCTCGATTTTCTGATTTTTTAAAATTGCCTGGTGATAAATACGTCTTAAAGGAAGAGGCAAGGACTTGCCATGATGCTGAGTTAATTACAGGGACTTGTGAAGTCTTGACACGTAATTACTCCTGAGTAATTTAACTGTGCATGAGTCTGGACTCAAAGCCAAGCCGAAGTTTTAAGTCACATTTATCAGTCGTCGTATAATTATGGGGTGATAAACCCCTGAGGATATTGTTTGCTTGCAGTTGTTACTTCTGCGCGCACTGCGTCCTGTATGTTTGCGTGCGCGTCCGCATATGTGCGCATGCATCCTTTCTTATTTGGCAAAGATTTGAATAAATTCAGGTATGCTTGCAAAGTCACATAGGTAAGACGCACTTCATTAGACAACGTATGGACACACGGAGAATCAGACAGTGAACACGTCTCTACGGTGTAACATTTTTCTCATAGAAGTGGGTGACGCTGAGCGGCTTCATGTTACTCGTCTAGAATAAGGTGGCGTGAAGGGTGGTGGCGACAGTGCATGGGTCAGGGAGGTGACGAGCTCTAGTGGAGAGTCAAGCAGTCACTATTTGCGTACACTTCTGTCTCGGCAGTAAATTTGTTTTCTGTGTGACCCGAACACCGTCAGCGGTGGAAGAAGATTCTTTTTTTTTTCCCATCGGAACAAAATGGGGCTGCGCCGCTCAGGCAGAGAACTGCAGTGATACACGTTGCGAAAGAGGGTTCGGAAAAGATGCAGACACGAGGATACTTTTGCAGGTGAGATCAATCAGTGAAAATAAATAAATAAGCAGCGAATAACTATACTCTAAATGATCTGTTTCTGGCGTGTCACCATAACCTTTGCGCATGGGATAGGTGGCGGGTGTGGAGTCGGTTGTAAGCGGGTGGCCAGAAAAAAAATCTATCGCGTTCGCTGTAAATGACAGTTGTGTGAAGGCGAAAGTCGCCAAGCCGGTTTGAGAAAACAAGACACTTCACGAGCGAGAAAAATAGAGGACCACATGTTAAACTAAAATATGACATATATCATTTTATATATATACACGACTAAAATGTGCGCTAATAAATACTAATGTCAGTGGATATCTTTAGCATTAAGACAAACAGAATACTGTAAGACAGTCAGTCGATTTACCAGTTCAACCACCGCACGAGATGAGGCCATAGTTTATTCCGCCACTGCCCATAGCCGATCCGACCACCTCATAATATGTGTGTGTGTGTGTGTGTGTGTGTGTGTGTGTGTGTGTGTGTGTGTGTGTGTGTGTTGGGCAGGGCGAGGATCTAGTCAACATAAATCAAAATTTATTGATTTTGCTTGCCTCTTTTATGTGTATACCTAACGGTTGTTAGGTGTTTAAGTTTGAAAGTGCACCTTTAGAAAGTAACCTGAAGCGCAGCGTGTCTCAGTGTCACTGCATGCTAACCCCACAGTTCAAAAGAAATTCGATTAACCGCGACACTTCTGGATGGTCTGCACGCCGCTCTCCTTTTGTTTCCCGATGTAAAGGAAGAAGCAACGAAACTCCTCAAAAAACCTCCCCAGCAAACTGTGAACTAGATGATGTATGGTGAGACGGGTAAATACCCCTTATGTATCACAAAGATATAAAATGCATCAAATACTGGTTGAAACTAGTCAGATTACCTGGGAACAGACTAAATAGGCAGCCATGCGAGATGTATCATGAACATCGTGAGAACGGCCAACACAACGGGGTGTCTAATGTAAAAAGTTTTGTAATGATGGGGTGGAGTTGTATGGTTACATCAGAGACTAGGGGATGAACAGCGTTTTTTAGCAGAATTGAAGGACCAGATTATATCATGTTTAATACAAAACTGACATAAATCAGTAGAAGATAACAGCAACTATGCCTGGTTCGGAGCATTTAAAAGTGTATTTGAGTCAGAAAAGTATCTTAAACTTGTTACCAATAGATGATAAAGAACAGCACTTTCTAGATTCACAGGTACAGTATGCGGGCTTAGCAACCAGAAATGTTGGTTTTAAGTGATAACCAACAGGAGACCTGCCCATCATGAAAATGTGACCATGAAGAAGAATATCAGTTCCTATTTAAATACCCAGAATATGCAGACGAAAGAAGGCAATGTAATATCATTCTCTCGCCAGAAGCAACGCTGGTTAATAATTAATTTTGATGACACAACTGTTTTCCAGTTTGTCAAATTTACTGCAAAGGCCTTGAAAATTAGAAGTAATAATACTCATATTACTTGTGCAATACTGGCATCAAGACTTTTAAATATCTAGACTCAACATACCTATCAACTGGTACCACCATAATTATTGCCAGCATAAGTATATACAGTACATCAGATTGTAAGTAACATAATGTATGTATAGATGTAGGTAATATTAAGGAAGTGGACCTGTGTATTTGTTGAATAGATACAGATATTTTATAGATATTATAAATACAAGTATTTTATAGATATTATAGGTACCAGACATTAGCCATACGTCTAGAAAGTTTTTCAATAGTGAAATATGCACTCACTTGGCTCCATACCACTATACATAGAGCAAATGATATTTATATTTATCATTATCAATCATGCTTCAGTATGTCCATAGGTAACCCCTCCTTTTCTTAATGTCGAAAACTGAGACAGTAAACAATGTCGTGTCATATAAGCTCGACTGCAACATATCGTGTGGTTACATTAACACTTTTTATCGTTTGTTTGCGTATAGGCGTGTCAACAGACGAATAATTTGAACAGTAACGAATTCTATAATAGGTGATCCAATCAGCTCCTGACTACAGGCAGTGGTAGAATATACTAGGTTAAGTTGACCAGTGACCTCGTGAAACTATCAGCTGCAAAGATAAAAGGTAAAAAAGAATAAAAGGGGAAAAATCTGCAGACAACTGACTGAGGCTTCATTGCTATACGATGTTTCCTTTCCCTCGTTCTAGAAACGCTTTGGTAGGGTACTAAAGGAAGAAGGTGGGCGGTGGGAGGTGTGGACTACTGATATAATAAGGTCATGGCCTTCAGTAGCTTCTGTAACTAATTTAATGCTTTAAGTGAACGCCGATTTAATGGAAGGATATTGCACAGAGATTAACTGAGCCCGGACTATAGTCGTCATAGAGACAGATCTGACATTTTCACATCGATGACTCCCAAGAGTGTATGACAGCATGTCCAGCTTTCAGTCGCATCACGGGGCGACGAACACTTTCTTTCTCTGACAACATCCATGAACACCCGTTAACATCTGTTAAGAAATGTGTAGTTTTTCTGAGGAGAAGGGGGGTTAGGCGGAGATACACTGTCCTTACATCTTCGCGCTGTGGAGGTAGGCACTTTAGAGATAAAAACCTGTAGGGTGTGCATTAATGTTTTTTTTTAAATTTATGACACTCGACACGTTAAGGACGTTGTCACAAACGATTACTACAGAAATTAAGGAAACAAAGGTCCGAAATATTGCACGAATAAATGTCTTTTATCTTGCCTGCATTCAAGTGTTCGTCTTCAGATAAGAAATGAGGGATTTTAATAACCAGCATGAAAGGTTTGTTTTTTTCACATAGATACGTGTGTCATCAGTTGAAAGACGTTGAAAGACGTTATCACCAGCCCAGCACGGTTTTCGAACAGGTGTACCACAAACTTGTGTTACTGGACTGCTTGCAGACCATTTTTGATTATTAGATTATTATTATAAAATTTTTTAATATCACTAGAACGAGGCTTTTGACGAGAAAGCTTCCGCTTTAGTCATATTCATTGTTTAAGCTCGTCGAGGCTAACAGCCTAGAACTTTGCAAGAGGCTAAGAGTGAATCTCGGCAAACAGACATCAGTCCACCTATACACGTCCGTGGTTGCTCAGAGATGGTCTATGGCAGCCTGCGCATGCATGGGTAAAGGTGTTCGTATCTTGGAAGTTACACTTCACTGCGTCAAGCGAGCCTTAAGATATCCCCAAACTTCGAATCATATGTGGGCCACGAGACGATGTCGACAATAGTGTGTGTGTGTGTGTGTGTGTGTGTGTGTGTGTGTGTGTGTGTGTGTGTGTGTGTGTGTGTGTGTGAGTGAGTGAGAGAGAGAGAGAGACTACGTACCCGTGTGCTGATGACCGGAATAACCGACAACACAACGTCTCATTGTGGAGGCCTGTAATCACCGTGACCACCCCAGGGTTCTGAAGCCGTTACCATGGGAGTTGGTGAGCGGCAACTGATCTTCACGTCAACATCTACATGTGTAGCTGAGAAACTTCAAACAGTTATAGCTCAGCTTATTTACGCTGGTTTATGTTTAGTTTACTTTATGTATGGCTGCATTGTTTTGGTTATTGTCGGCGTGTAGACTGCCTTTTTCTTGCCGTTGCTACAACTGTCGATCCCCCCGTGGGACCCCGGGGTATGCTTGCCTAGCGAGCATTGTAAGAATAGGGTCGCTGCTGTCCAGCCAGGCATGTCGTAAGAGGCGACTAAGGTGGACACCTCACCTAGAGGTAAATTAGATTGTGGTAGGGCTAACAACCCCACCATATAAAAAAGCAGGTTACAGAAACCAACACTAGAGCACTCGTTACGGATGGCGAAGGTAATGAAACATACCAGGGAACTGGACTTATGACGGACGACAGTCAAACCCGAGAGGGAGCTGGCGCCCCGATGGTGGATTTACTGAAGCCGAAGCAGAAGTTGAGGGTGGGGTGCTGGAACGTCCAGACCTTGTATCAGACTGGCAGGTTGTCCCAATTAGTCAAGGAGTTTGACAATTACAACTTGGACATCCTGGGAGTCAGCGAGGTCAGATGGACCTGCATGGGAAAAAGGAGACTAGCATCAGGACATACTATCCTGTTCTCAGGAAGATCAGACAACCAACACTCTAAAGGAGTCGCACTACTCCTCAATAGGAAAACTGAAAAGACACTGCTAGAATGGAAGCCTTATGGACCCAGGCTTCTGAGAGCAAGATTCCATTCAAAGTACACCAAGCTGACAGTGCTAGTTTGCTATGCACCAACAGAAGACTCCGAGGCAGAAGATAAGGATGCTTTTTACGATCAGCTCCAGGCAGCCACGGAGAGCGTCCGAGCGCATGATATGTTGCTCAGCACCGGCGACCTCAATGCAAAGGTAGTAAGTGACAACACCTGCAGGGAGCATATCATGGGCAAGCATGGAATTAGAACCATCAAGGACAACGGAGAGAGACTGGCAGACGTTTTTGAAGAAAACAGTCTACTGACTGGAGGCACACTCTTTCAGCACAAAGACATCCACAAGTCAACGTGGACATCACCAGACGGGATCACAAAGAACCAGATAGACCATGTCGTCATCAACCGAAGATGGAGGAGCTCACTTCAAGATGTCAGAGCCTACAGAGGAGCAGACGTTGCCAGTGACCACACTCTTGTGATAGCTGCAGTTTCTCTGAAGCTACGTCGATCGCGAGGAAAACAGGCACGTCAGCAGAGAGTGGACTGAATGATCCAGCAACCAAACGGGCGTTTGTAGTGGAAGTAAAGAAAGGGTTCCAGGCACTAGGGGACCAACAGGAGATGATCTTAGAGGACTTCAATCGAGTCTTACAGGAAACAGTAGAGAAAATACTGGGCTTCTGACACGCCACTTATTGCCGCAAATACCAAAAAGAGCAAGAAATATACAGAAACATTTTTAAATATGCTAATTAAGAATAAAAATAGCATTTGTGCTCTCCTGATAGTAAGAAAAATATATAAAATTACACGTAAACACGTGAACATACACTGTAGTAGTGTGTGCATACGTGAAAAAGTGCGAGGATGCAAGCTCTTTGTGTGTGTGTGTGTGTGTGTGTGTGTGTGTGAGAGAGAGAGAGAGAGAGAGAGAGAGAGAGAGAGCACATTCAACGTTCATTTATTAACAAAACTTAACATGGAACTGCTGTCTTGTCCCACAGCACGATGAAATTCTGGTTCTTGCTGACCGTGGTGCTGGCCTGCGTTCTAACGCTCTTTCACCTGCACGTCATCAACCGCCACACTCACGAGGCCCTCCATTTCTCGACGTCACGCGCCGTACGGAGCCAATATTTGACATCACTCACGTCACGACGGACCCCGCATCCCTTACAGCCAGGCACGAACCGGCAGACCGGGCGCGAGGAACAAACGAAGGGGGACCAGGAAATCCACCACGTGTTCTTCCTGAAGGTGCACAAGGCGGCCAGCACCACCGTCTTGGGTGTCATGCTCCGCTTCGCCTTGTCGCGACAGTTGGCCGTCATGCTGCCTAAGAGCGGCAACGTCCTGGCCGAGGACACCAAGTTCTTTCTTCAAAACGTTCTGCGCATGCCGGAAGGGCGGTCCCACTACGACATGTTGTGCAACCACCTGGTCTTCGACGAGAAGCTCATCCGAGGCACCTTCTTACACCCCGACGCTAAGTTCTTGGCCATCGTCCGCCACCCCTTTGATCAGTTCATCTCCGCCTTTCAGTATTATAGCAAGGTGTACACAGTTTCTTACCTGACTCAGATTCCCGGAAGAAATCCCATAGCGACGTATTTGAAGAACCCAGACAAGTGGGAGCCCTTTAATCCTTTAACCTCGTATACAAACAACAGGATGAGTTTTGATTTTGGCATGAGAAACCGCTATGTCTCTAACGAAACGTACGTTTATAAGTACATTGAGTATCTTGAAAGTACTTTCGACTTGGTGCTTGTGGTTGAAATGTTCGATGAGTCGATGATCCTCATGAAACGCCTCCTGGGCTGGCGACTCCAGGACATCCTGTATATCAAAAACAACAGGATGCACAATAAACAGGAATACTACTTCACCAACCAGGAGCGAAAAATTCATCGGAAGTTACGATTCGCCGATTACGCTCTCTACTCTCATTTCTATAAAGTGCTGAGGATGAAGATCTCAGCCGCAGGTCCTGGTTTCTTTGAGGAAGTACTACATTTCAGGGAAGTTCAGCAGAAAGTAGAGAACTTCTGCCTGGAGCCCAAAAAGAGTTTATCGTTGTTCGTCAACGCCTCGTCATGGAATGAAGCATTTCATGTCAGTTACTTGGACTGCGTACTGTTAAAAATGGAGGAAATAGAACTTGTTGATGTTACTCGCAGAAAGCTGGGACCCTTAGGCGGATGGCCGGAGCTGTCGTCTTTTAATGCTCTTTTCTTTTAGCGTTGATACCAGGGAGTTCATTCTTTTAATAAACAAAGTTTATAACTAGCATGGTCACTAATGGGGCCTGTGTGTTGAGGGAACTGTATTAACAGCAACAAAAAAGTTGGACAGTGTGTAAGAGCCATTTAAAGCTGGAAGTTTCTTGTTTATCTGGATTTAATTGTTTTATTTTAAAGACAATCTCGCGGTTTTTGCAGACATCGATAGATAAAGGTGATATAAAACTAACCTCTAAATTTCAGCCTCTAAAATCCGTCCCTTAATTAATCATCCGGTAACAGAGTACGCTATTCGCCCCTACGATCAACGAGCGTCGCGAACAGTATACTACGTCAAAGAAGTACACCAATCTCGACATTGCCAGCAATCAACACCAAACAGAGAGAGAGAGAGAGACTTTTTGGAGTATTCCAATACGGCGCTCGTACTTTGTTACTGGATAACTAATTAACGGATGGGTTTTAGAGGCTGAACTTTACAGGTTAGTTTATATCGCCGATGTCTATCGATATCTGCAAAAAACACGAACCGTTCGGGTTGTTCTTTAAAGACTGGATAATAATAATAATAAAACATTTTCCAGAGCACAGTATTAACACAAACAGGATATTTTAAGCAGACACCGGTGCCGTGAGCAGTAGATGGAGATAAGGTGGGAAGTGAAGAGACAAAGGGAAGAAATAAGGAGAAACTGTGTTGTTGTTTGACTGCAGCATTATGTTTACTGAGGTGATGTATCACTGCAGTGTTGTTTTACTTGCTGCGCTTATTTGCAACAAGGTTGGAGTGTACATGGATTTCTAGGCGCAAACTTTTCTTCCAATAATTTATTACTATTCAAGAGCGTCTCCTGCAGTGGAAATAATTCTAAAACCAATCTAACAGTTATGCAAAGAAACAAGTTCTTGATTTTTGGACTACAGTGCGACTGTCTCTGACTAATTTGTCAGTATGTTAAGAGTCTCGACTTACGCTCTTGAGACTATAGAGAAATGTATTTCTGTCAGCATGGCAAAATATGATTCTCGATGAAGTTGTGTTTAGTGATCTTTCAGCTTCTGTGAAAGGGAATATCCGAGTGGTTAGAGAACTGGCATCCGAACCCTTTAAGGTGTTGGTGCTATATTAGTGTGTCACAGCGACCTTCACAGAATCGACTAAGCTGTTGTGTACCTAACATTGTAATTTTTATATCTGGGGTGGGCAAACTACGGTCCGCCGACGTCTTTGGACCGGCCGGTCTGCCAAAATTTGAAGTGCACTTGTTTTAATTTTTTTTATTAAGCCTATGTTCACTTGATTGAAACTTAATTTATTAAGTACAACAGCGTTAGAAATCTAACATTCTAACACAGAAAAAGTTCAAAGAGAACAAATAACACGGCTGACATGTCTAATGTAGTCGTTAGAGAGAATTGGGAGCGGCTGACTTCAAAGGAAAGGCCAGTTTTAAAATTTTATTATGAACGAATTCAGACAGCTAAACACAGTAAATTCGGTAAGTGACTGCCTATCTACTCATTTGTCATCCATTCCATTATCACTAGGTTTGTTATGCAGTCATCTGGCGTGGGGTTTTTGTTTTACCATTTTACTGGCCCGCTAAGAATTTTGATGCCCACCCCTGCTCTACAGGATTTCGAAAAGAATACAGAATAGTGAATCGTTAGAGAGATTCCAGAATTAGCACACACACACACACACACACACACACACACACACACACACACACACACACACACACACTTTGTTTTAACCCGTCCATTGCTTCGACGGCTCTCCATTTGTTGAGAAAGGTGTTTGTTTTTACAGCAATAATACTATCACCAAACTTCAGCTCGAACTCTGGTGACTGCAAGCACCGCGTTATTGCAACATTAAGAGAGTGACATCCATATGGAGGTGATGCAAGCAGTTCCTGGACCTGGTCTCTCCCAGGCTCAAGAAGGACGATTATGTGACACGGCAGCCTCGCAATCGTGAATCCGTGGACAGAGCTTTAAGTCTAGTCCGCTGACATCTTGTGTTATAATATTTACACTGAGTAAAATGCACTCTGGTCAAGATAATATACGTTGAACATCACAGGCGGCCACTAGAAGAGAATCGCTTTTTCGCCTTATAGCCTCCTTTTAAAAATGCCATGCAATACTGGTTCAGTTTTTTGTGCAAACCTGTCTCGTACTACCGCCAAACAGCATCAGCTTTCAATAAAAAGAGTTTGGACACATGGCTATTAAGAATTTGTAAGCTTCTGTTATGGAACAATAGGTACAACTTATAGAATCGTTTGTTGCGGCATCGTTTGTTGGAAGAAAATAAAAACATAAAAAGAACTTTGAGCACTGCCTGAAAGGAAAAAAAACAGTTTTCTGTTTACATCCAGTTGCCGTGAAGAACGGTTTCGTGACATCTATTGCAGCGCTGCAGACTGAGGCTCAGGATTCGAGGAGAGGTTGAGGGAGGTTAAATGTGGACTTGCAGCTTATGTAGCAATAGTCGTGAAGGATGAGCGAGAACTCAGGGTAAATATGAATCTGATTTGAGTCCTTTCTGTGCTTTCTCAGGACAAAAGCGGGTCCGGGGCTTTTTGCCCGAGAGTCATTGAAACATGGCGGCACTGCAGGCTGTCCTGCTGAGCTTAGATTATTGGACCTCCTGTTGCTACTTTATAAGTGCTGTTGTTTCGAGGTAGTTCTTTATTAAAACACTTTGTTCTTGTGGTTTTGCAGCCACACCCCGAGATTTCTGAGCCTGTTATTCAATCTCTTGTGTGTGCACGTTGGATAAAATACCAGGAAAATTACCTTTCCTAGTGATGGGATGGGGGGAGGGAGTACGCTGGGTATTTGTCAACTTATTTGCGTGCATCTCTATAGATGCGATCAGGAATCAACAGTCAGCAGCACGTTTGCAATGATAATCAGGAAACATACCAAAGGGGAGGGGAAAATTAGTGTTATACGCCGTCAGCAACTAAGGCTATATCACGGAAAGGCAGCCAGTCCTGTAAACAGACGTCACATGCAGAGAAAAAAACAGCGTTTTCGAGCTGAGATCTGAACCCGGGACAGCTAAATGTCACTGTATTGGCGACAGGCGCTAACAGTTGCGCCACCAGAGCGCTCTACCGAGGGGTGGAGGAAAAGAGCAAAGGGAAGAAAAATGGTGAAGAAAAGAGAAAGATTGGGAGTAACAGTTAAAAGCTTGTAGCAAATGAAATATATTCCCAAGACAAGGAGGGAGGGGATTGTTGATGCTTCTAGGTAGCAACAGCGTAAACGCTTTCGAGGTGATGTATCGTAGTTATGAACGACTCCTCTTTGGGTTTTTTGAAGTTCCCTACCTCAGCTGCTTCATAAAACTGGTAACGACACACGAACTGCATCAGTCTTTCGACTGTCCCGATCACTGACATGTCTGACAGCAATGTCATATCATGCCATCATGTCCGACTAATTAACATTATAATCTGAAAGGATAGTTTGAGGGGTCGCACGACCTCTAACCCCTGTCCCATCAAGTGTCTGTTTAAGTCCTTAGGCTAAAAAGTTGTCAAAAGGGGTGACGATGCGACATCACCGGAGGCACACAGGGAGCGGTCACTGCTCGCATGAACTGCTTGAGCTGCTTACATCCAGGGCTGAAGATGACAGTGTCTAGAGTAGAGTTTGGAGGAGGTACGGAAGCTAAGGAGAGGAGATGTAAAAGTAAGGTCTCTAACACCTCACAACTCAACGACCGAAAGATTCGGGACTACTTTTACCCTTACCAGGACATCCTGTACATCAAACACAACAAGATGCACCAAAACATGAGGCACTGCCGGTCTTTCGTCACTTTGGTTGATTTTACGCTGAAAAGCTGTTAGCGGGAATCAAGATTCGTGACCTGTGACCCTTTCACTTCCTCACCGCAAAAAGTAGTTCCAGATGCGATTGTGATTGCAAAAATTAGAATTTTAAAGACACCTTTCTGCAAGCAGTAAGTAGACACGTGTTCACACAGACCAGCCGTTAGCCAGTAACGTCATCTTCGACAGTTCGTGTCGACGTAGAAGTTATAAATGAGGTCGTGCGTGCAGATTTATTTTTTGAACAAATACAATTTGTCCACACGATTTTGATTGTTTGTTTTATTGTTTCTTTATGCTTGTTTGTTCCTTTATTTGTTCCTTGCTTCCTTCGATCCTTCATGAACTGGAATAAAGAAACTGATGATGCAGTCAAGGAGTAAAACAGTTTCTTTCTCACTTGGAGGAAAACGCTGAACTGTTTAGGTACACTCGTGACTATTCGACACTAACCAGTCATTTCAGTTGTCTAGATTTGTCAAACGACTATAATTTATACAAAGTGTAACATTAATGACTATTACTAGTTCTCTTTAGTTCTCACTGTATTAAATATAAACAATAACTTTTGGCCTTTGACGGTGGTGTATACATATAATGTCAAGTTTCAGAAAGCTTTGCACGGAAACTATGTGTGCCATGAGATCAGTGTATAGGTATTATCCAGAAAGCAACATCTCCGAATTTTAAAAAAAAAACAACTACACACACAAATCACGACCAACTAATGGGAACAGAGAAAAGCGCGACAAGGGCTGTAATTAGGGTTTTCTATAGGCAAATTAGCTATTATATGATTCAATACACAGTTTTTGCAACTGTTAACACCGAGAACATTTTTTTTCTAGATGCCTTGTAGTCAAAAAATGCGAACATTTTTTTCGTTACATTTCCCGACCTCGCGGGACTGCACAGCGACTGTAAATATAGAAGACTGGCTGGCAGTTAGGCAATAGGGCTACCTAATGTTTGTTCTTAACCTTTTGGCTAACCTCGCCAGCTCTACAGTTGCACACATCGCTGAGTTCAAGCACCTACTTCATGTCAGGGCAAGTACAAGGGCTTAGCAGAGCTTTCGGTGACGAGTCTGCATGTACTTAAAATAACAGGTAAATGTCAACGCTAAAGTGGAATGGGCATAAATCAGGTCCTTTTATTTAAGTTATAACTTCTTTTCAGTATTTGTTCTCTTGTAAATATATAAACAAACAAAATAATATTTTACATGAAGTAAAAAAAAAATGTCGGCATTATGATATATAAGAGAGAGCTTGTTGCTCCGGTTTTTGAAGTGTGAGAAGGCAGGGATCTACAGAAAGGCAGAGTTAAACTGGGAGGCACTTTTTGTCACAAGGTGACTTTCACAGAGAATAAAAATTATGTGTAAGGGCATCTGTGTGTTGTTTACGAAGTTACTAGTTTGGGAATCTCTGCACGCCTTTAAACATTACATTGGTGACTGCTTAACTGAAGCAGCGACTTGCTTGCCATCACATAAAACTTACAGAAACTGATAGACTGGCCATCACACACTGTCGGAAGGTGAGAAGGGAGGAAGCCATCGTCAAGAAGGTGAGATCGCATCGAAACAAGGATAATAGGATTCGTCGGAAAAGGGATCAGGTGCTTGGGTAATTTACTTTGTGAACTAAGTTTATTAAGGGTCTTCCTTTCAAAAGGTCGGTCGCGTACACGCGCAACCACACGCACACATAAGTGCAAATTATTCAGGTAAGATAAATGGAACTCGGTCTGTTCTGAAGAAATTAAGTTGTGTATAAACTTAACTTGTAAGCACTTTATTTCAGTCGAGAGAGAAAGAGATGGGATGGGCAGGAAAAGATGGAGAGAGAAGAGGGAGGGGGCACAGAGAGAGAGAGAAATTAGAAAAGAGAATTTGCTTTTTCATGGAGAAAAAGGAATGAGATGGGTTTACTCTTTGTCTAGCACAAACTCAGTGACTTTATTGCTGAGGAAATCTTGGAGATAACACAACGCCCTCGACAACTTCTTTGCAAAACTCAGAGAACACTAAACTCAGATTTCCTTGTGACCAAGTTCTGATGGCGATCGTACAGTTGATACACATCTGACTGATGAGACCACCTCCTTCGTCGCTCCATCACCCGATCGCCTGGCTTCGTGTTTCTTGCAGCGTCCTCATCCGGTGCACTTGCTAGTCCAACTCTGTCAGTCCGTCATCGGCTGACGATATATGAACACATCGCAGTAGACTGATCGACAATATTTCATTGCTTGTCGTCTGCAGAGTACTTTAAACTTTATACCATCATATTCATATCTTCAAATTTTATCATAAGCACATTTAATTCATGCAGTGCAAAGCAAACGAGGTGAAGAAGTCAAGCTGCACAGTTCATACTGACCTAACCTGAGAAGTGTCACAGAGCTCGACTTAAACATACTGGGTGGTTAAGATAACAAGGAAGAAAGGAAGAAGAGAGAGAGAGAAACACGCAATCTTGGAGTTGATGTTCTTAAAAAGATGTATACTGGTTAAAAAATTTTTAATAAAAAAAGACTGCTGCTTTTGCTGTTTGAAAATGTTCTTAAAATGCGGCCCAGTGATATAAGAAATCTTAAGGGTTCTTGTGACCTCATTATAGTGTCGTTAATAAATTATGAGTGTAAAGAATTAGTGCAAACGCGAAAAATTCGTCGTTCTCATGAACAGTGCATTTATGTCTTCTTCTGAACAGAACACAGCAGTCAAAACTAGATACAGTCCGTCTCCACACGGCTATTTTATATTCCAAAAAAATGCAAACATTCATACTTACACGCCCTGCGGCGCAAGTGGACAGATATTAGTTTTGTAAAATAAAACTCGGAAAAAAATCACACAGAATTATACGTGTTTGAAGATTGGGATTAAAATCACAGTAGTGATAAAGTGAAAAATAAATAGCAAAAAAGTGTATCTATCTTGAAAGTTTTTCGTACATAACATAAATTACAGTAATTGGTCCTTGGTGTTTTTGAAATATTAAAAAATGTTATGTGGGTTAAAAATTAAAACAATATGTCGTTCGTTTACAAGGACACGGCTTGATCGTATAATTCTATAAATAAAGTAGAGTGTGGTGAGCTTTGTGTCGGGCGGGCGGCGAATGACAAAGATTTGTCTGATCCTCACCAAAATTGTGAGGAATATTTGTTTCAGTTATGGTTCAGTCGTAGGCCTATGATGGTAAGCGCACGTTGCTACGGAACATGTTTTATGTTGTGTTTATTTTCTGTAGTCTATGGAGTTACCAGGGGCTTCAAACTCAAAAAAAGTACAACGCAGAGGAAATTGTGAGGTACCTCAACCACGCAGAACAAACGTGAACAACGTCGTCAGGACAGACTGTCACGACTTGTTAATGAAAATCCTCCTGCTCGGCAGCAACGCGACAGCGGCTCAGGGGGGGGGGGGGGGAAAAGTCAAGCAGGTGGCTCGTCACAGCACACCTGTTAAAGACTAACGCAGCAATCTAATTCTGAGTGCATAACCTTAGTTGACAAGTTACCGACCCTAAAAAAAATTGACCTGACATGAAACGCTTAGAAAGAGGTCAGAACATTGAAATCCTTTGAGGACGGAACTGCGGTTAATTTTACATATGCTGTCAACTCTCCCTTCAACTGTAGTTTATGGTCAGATTTTGAGTATCCTAGTACCTAAAATATACGACAGTTACCCCTCTTCTGTGCGTGTAGACGTTTAAAGACACACGTCCCACGTGCGGAAAGGTATCTTTTGCAGAGAATGAGGGAAAATCACGCAATGAACGAAAAAAACAAAAAAGTTGATTGAAATTCATTGCACCCTATCTGGCCTTTAAAGGAAAGTTGTAGTTCGTTCTCATACAGCACATTGTCATGGACGTCGCTTGTCGACCTTGTCGTCCTCTCTAGAGACATGGAGCTCAAAGTCACACGTTTTCTTTATTATAGGACAGTTAGCACAGAACACTGTGTACACACGAAGACTAAAAGCAAACAGCACAGGTTATATTAATGGGATGTTAACGATAGTATATGTTGCATGCACGCAGCAAGGTGACGGTGACGTGTCTTCAAGGAGAGCTACCACAACACCTCCCGCCTCCTACCCCTCTGTACACGGTAAGTCAAATAGAACGAGCGTCTACCTTTTCTCGCTCCATTGCTATCCAGACGCAGTAAACAACGCTCGCAACCTATTTTCTGCACCCTCGTACAAAAGTAGACCAGCGCTCTCAGCTTTACTTCTAAAGCTTGTAGAGCTTGTTGTAAGGCTTGCCACACCTGCCCCATTCAACGTTTGTGAGAATCTTGATCGCAGGGAAGTCTCAGAAGAAAAACATCAATAAAAATACATATACACAGAGGGTAACAGGAAAAACACTGCAAGCGTTTGTTTGCTAGGTTAGCCTATGTGACTCCATTTCTTCAGAAATTACCATCCAAGGCACAGGAATTCATCTTGCTTTAATCAGAGAAGTCCAAATTGTCTTCCTTAATTCTTTCCCATAATTGCCTTGGCTGTCTTATTTTTTTTATTTATTTATTTTTTTTTTGCTAAGAAGGGTACACCATCGCCTTCTCTCTATTTTAGGAATCGTAGACCGTTACCGGTCATTGTTACTACTGACATATCGGGTTAATTGCATCCAAGATTAGTTTACCGACCATAAAGCTTAGCTCTCGTCGACTTAAAATCGCATTTCGTAACTCTCCTGGCTGGGGGGGGGGGAGAAAGGAAAAGGGCGCTCCGACGATCTCATAACCAACTCTCAACCAACTCGTCTCTACCCTTTGACAGAGCACAAAAGAAGGGGCCTTCACAGGACACTGAGCACACGGGCCGTCTGTTAAAGTTGACAGCACACGCCGCAAACCACCTGACCACAAATGACATTCAGGTAAAACCGTGCAGGTAAACGATAACACCTGACGAGACTGTGTAACTCTGTTGTTCTGATGTCTCTGAAGGGCTGCCATCAGCCATTTTTTAAAACTCGTTAACTGGCTTAATACTGAAATCCAAAAATATGTCGGTTATATTCGTCTTCTTAAAACCATTGAGAATTCCTGTTTTTAGCAGTTCCTGTAACCTGTTGTTTTAAAGCTTGAGAGGGCTCATGATGACTGTCCACGGGTTCCAGCCCCAGCTGATTTTCGGTGCCTTTGCGATGATGATGATGATGATGATGATGATGATGATGATGATGATTATGATGATGGATTTGTATCACAAAAATGAAATAGGATTTATTCACTCCAATGGGGAGAATATATTTTACTGTGCATAGCCAAGTCATTAGAAAGAATTTACTGTTCTCCAGCAGACCTTTCATGTCATCCCGTTAAGAGTCCTAGGCTTAGCCGACCTAGAGTTCTACCAGAAGTAAAACTGCTGACTCATATTTGTTAGTAAGTTCACTGTGTGTTATGCAAGCAGTAAGAAACAGTAAGAACTGCTTAGACCAAGGCAATAAGTTTTGCTGTACAAATGCAAGTAATGCAACCTGAAAAAGAACGCAGCCGGTGAGATAAAGAACTGGTCATCGACCGAACCTGATCTGATGTCAATGTCTTTGGTAGAAACATGTTTTAGACCTCGATGTGAAGAACCCGTGCAGTCCTCGGATTATGTCGTTGACTGTTAATGATACCACTTGGCTGTTCGCATCTGTGTGGCGTTAGTCATTTAATATTGCAGATATTTAAAGGTCTAGCACAACGCATCTTTTCCAGATGACTGCGCTGAAATCGGTAAAATAATATCTTCGACAATCTTTTTTTTTTTAACTCAGATAAAGGCCTGCAAAAACTACCATGCACAGAAGGTCACAGACACTGACATCAGGAATGTGCAAGGATACGGTTAAGTTTGTGAAGGCCGAAACACGTTGAAGATCTGGGACCAGATGTTTATTAGGAAAATGTTCATGACCTCGCTATGTGCATTGTGCTGTTTGCAGTTTGGTATCTCGGGCACGGTCAGGTCTTTATCTCAAAGTTTGTGAGATAGTATCCTGTAGTACTAAACTCAACCCCCTGATTCGATGTAAAAAACGTCTTGACCTACTTTGTATCTTTAATTCTGATATCGAGATAGCTTTCAAGAGAAAGGGTAAGGGTCAAGCTACAGAGGGGTAGGATGATGAGATATTTATTCTTTATTCTGGCACCATTACCCAATAGAAGGGGAGAAAACAAAAAAATGGTAAAACATATTACAATCAAGAATAACGACACTCTTCGGTAACTTTCTAGAAAGATAAAGGTGCAGTGATCATTTATATATATTTAACCAGATATTGCAATCAATTTACACAAATAATGACTTTCTAATTTTAAATGCATATAATACATAAAATGAGAGGTTTTTTTATACAACACTTTGTTTTGTTGAGGATAACATTTTACTATGTTTAAAGAAATTTTGCCTTCAGAGAAGTTACGTGGTTATGTAGATTTATCTTCTACTGTAGCCTTTCGAAATTGAAAAGCATAGAAAAGAGATAATGCCACATTTTAACAACTTTTTCATTTGATGCCAGTAACAAACTCATTTTAAATGTATTTGGGTTAATATACCATTTTCTTTGTATAGATCTTATTCTAAAATGCTGTAGGGTTTTGCAACAGAGAATAAAGAGAACTTCATCTTCTTCATTTGTTTTACATAATGGACACAGCAGGTCATATGGAGTGTGTCTTCTATATCGAAAATAACGAACTGCAATGTTGGACACACCTAATCTAAATTTAGCCAAAACTGTCACCAGATAGTGTCTATTTGCAAGTATTTTTAACAGTTCTTGAGATTCCATATGTAGAGTAAAAAGAAAAACTCACGCTACTATTAATGTGATCTTCTCACTCCTGCCATCTACACAAAACCTGTCGTTCCGTTTATATTTACTTATAAACAAACTTACATTTTGTACCCCCTGATTTAACCACACAAAACCAAACCCAAGAGAAAATAGCTTTCTTTTCATATTAGGTACCCAGTTTGTTTTACCCTTTGCATCTAAATCGAACAGCATTCTGTAAACCTGGGCAGCCTATCATCATTCATAACTAGTTTCAAACAGTAGCGAACACATTTATTAACTGAATTTATTATAATTGGGTATCTACGTAATTCACCATAAACTAAATCATTTGGAGTTCGCCCATCTAATCCCAGGAAAAGGTTTAAGGCAAAAAGGTGAACTTCTTCACAATATTGAGATGCCTTGTCTAATCATGTACCATATTGTAACAGAGGCTGAACTTGGGGATCAAAATGTTTCAAAAATACATCTAAACTTGTGTTATTATTGGATCTAAGACTTTTCATTATTAGAAATAAAGCCCTTTTTCCTCTATTTGGCAAGTCACGACATGCAGCTGCAAAACTAAGCTTAATAGTGAACAATAATCCTAGATATTTATCAACAGTAACAACAGGCATTAAAATATTATTATAGGCCCAACTTTCTCTTGCTCCTAGAAACCCACTCTTGCAAAAGACTACAATATTACTTTTATCTAGACTTACATTTAAGTTCAAGGTAGATGTAGCTATGCTTAAATTATTTAACTAGTTTTGCAACCCAATCATTGTTTCTGCTATCAAGACATCGTCTGCAAATAGTAATATAAACAATCTCTAAATAATCTAGAGATAGGGAGGCTTTGTGTTTTCAATTCTGAATTATCTTAATTGCCAATTCATTGATAAAAAGAAAAAATAATACAGCAGACTACACCCATCCCCTCCCTTAGTGCAATTTATATAATCAGTTAACTGTGATCCACAACTAATTCTTACTTTTATATTATTTTACATGACTTTGATGGCTCTAAATGGCTTTCATGGAACCCCATTTTTTAACGAAATATGCCATAATAAGTTTCTATTTGTTGTATCGAAAGCTTTTCCAAAGTCTATAAATGCCACATATAATTTACGATTTAGAACAAACTGTTTCTGAATCAAACCCATAAAGGTAAACAAGTGATCCACAGTTGACTACCCTTTCCTAAAATCAGCTAGACATTCCCCAACAACCTGCTTTTCATCAATCCACTCCTGCTATCTACTATTAAATATGAAACCATAAACCTTGCGACATCACAGAGGGAAATACCTCCATAGTTGTTAGGATTACTCCTGTCACCTTTCTTGAATAAACTAATCATTATTGATTCGGTCGATTTATCTGGAAAACATCCTTGTTAAATAGTTTATTAAAAAAATAATGAAGGAAGTCTACTACACTGGAGCATGAATGCTTTGACAATTCACCAGTTATCATATCTGGACCAGCAGGTTTATTGTTCTTAATTCTTCGCAAGGCACGCAATACTTCTTTTGAAATTGGTCGATCAAAAATATTATCAATATCCTCAGGTTTATCATTACTGAGGCAGCCAATGACAATAAAAAAGACAGGAATTAATTGTCCTTCAGTTTACCTTGGAGTCCGCACAAGTTCCAATGTAAAAAGGAAAAGTAAATACTAGTATCTGCAACTTGTTCGTCACTACTTCCTCCATTTTCATAATCATGATGACAGGTATGTATTTCCATGTATTTGTCGTATTAGTTTATAATACGTATCCTTGTAGTGGTGCGTGTCTAGATTTCTTATGATCTCCTACTTCAATAGCAGTACTGTCGTCTTTTTACAGCCTTGGCTGCACTGGCATTGTCTTGTGGAAATAAATAAGAAGTGTTAAACGTAGATCATGAGATGTGCCAAAATGGCGTTTGCAATGTCTTTCACTGTCTATCGACATTTGATTCTAAACTCAATTTGCTAATCTGGTTTCTGTTTTAGAATGAAGCTCTCCAAAGTGCGTGCGGTGATGATTCTTGCTGTCAGCCTCATCATACTCTTCGTCCTGTTGTCCCCCCACCTTCTCATTCGTCCTCCATGGCCTCGTGAAACGCCAGACAAAGATGAGGTGCGCCATGTTTTCTTCCTGAAAGTACACAAAGCGGCCAGCACCACCGTCATGGGAATCATGTTTCGCTTTGCCCTCGTCCGCAAGCTTGACGTCCTGGTGCCTAGTCAGGGCAACTTTCTATCGGAGACACGCCAGAAAAGCTGGAACAGAATTGGTGTTCCTTTGCCTAAAGGACGGACACGTTATGACATCCTGTGCAACCACGTAGTCTTCGACGAAAAGTCCGTACGGGAAGCCATGTGCCCGGATGTTAAGTTTCTGGCCATAGTCCGATACCCCTTTGCCCAGTTTCTGTCTGCCTTTCAGTTCTTCCGACCTGGCTGGAAGTACCTTAGAATGATATCAGGGCCAAACCCTATCGCCAGCTACTTTCAGAATCCGAACTTGTATGAGCCCCCTAATCCGAGGGAATCCTTCACGAACAACCGGATGAGTGTGGACTTTGGTATGGACCCATCGAGGCTGGAAGATAAGGACTACGTACGAAACTATATCAACTATCTAGGAAATGTCTTCGACCTCGTCCTTATCATGGAACTATTCGACGAGTCCGTTATTGCCATGAGGCGGCTACTGCGATGGCGACTACAGGATGTAGTGTACATACCGACTAACACCCAAAGACACAATAACCTTTTTCAGAACTTCACCCACTATCACCGACGGATCCACCGGAAGATGCGGTTCGCTGACTACGAGCTTTACGATTATTTCTTGAAACGCTTTCAAGAGAAGCTAAACAGCTTCGACGACAAGTTTTTTGAGGAAGTAAGAGTCTTCAGAAAAATTAGGAAGCAGGTAGAGAGTTATTGCCGTAACGGCACGAGGCCATGGCTGGATATCGAGGCGACGGAGTGGAATGAGCGATTCCGGGTTGACCACAACACCTGCTACTTCAACGTAGTTCACGAGGCAGAGTTTGTTGATTACGTTAAAAACGAGCAATTAAAAAGGATTGACAGGATTTTATTACCTTAAAGCTTGTTGACATGTATATACCAGTGGCTTTCCAATCATTGGGTGAGGTCGTCCTCACGACTGTTTACTTCTTTCTTACTGCTTGGTTTGGGCGAACCTTACTGAGAGCGACCCTGTCAGGTATGTCTTGAAGGTTTGGCTCCCTCGGTCGAGAATACGAATGGGATGGTCGGTCGAGAATACGAATGGGATGGAAAGCAACGGGTTCCTCTAGTACCCACAATTAGTTTTGTGTCTGATTTACAGGTACGGCCATCAGACACCATTTAGTAAGGTTAGCTAATCTAAAAGCTGTGATGAATTTCGATGAATGCCTTTGGTTACAAAAAGCGAAATCTTCAGCGGAGCTGCACTCGTCACCGAGTTACTTTAGACAATCAATAACCACAAGTGTGCTGGGCTAAAATTTTTACGATTTGGCATATAATATAGTCTCTCTCATTGACACTGTTCGAAAGTGCCATAAATGTTAAAATAAATAAAATTTAAATAACGTGAACAAAAAGTCACGCCGAATTTGGACATTTGCTTCATCATCAGGGGAAAGTGTGTGTCACGTCGAAACACGACAAGTGAAATGGTTTAAATTAGAAAGGAAAGACTGAACTAACCTAAGCGGGTGCAGAACATTAGAAAATGGACAGGACCTAGCAGGAGCCAGGTTTCCCCGCGATTCGTTATGCAATATCTCATCCCTTTGGTCTGTAAACACTGCTGGAGGACCACTCGTCAGGGAGCGGGTCGCGAGTTTTTTTTCCCCTAAGGAAAATTATATGGGGCCCTACTTGAGCCGTCTGGTTCATATGGCTTAATTTCGTCTCCAATTAGTGTCGTTGATACTTATGTCTGCTAAATTTCAATAAAGGAGAATGTAGCCGACAGACTGGAGTGCTCAAATATGTTAGATTTTATGAATTATGCCGACTGATAAACTTTATGGTGACAAAACTTAAAGACAACGATATTCATGGGCTGTGGATTGCTGCACTTCACAATAAGCATCGATGATAGCCTGAGCCACTGTTGGATCGTCAAAATTATAATCATTTAGTTATTTCTTTCAGTGTTTCTCTTTGAAAAAAAAAACACATTTTCTTCATTGATTTTATAAGTACAAAGAGCTTTATCAGATATAAATACAGTGAGACGTGGTCATGATCCCCGATCGTTAACAAGCTGATCATTTGCGAACTTATTGCTGTAACTGGGCGGAATCTGCTAGAAGCAATATGGTTGAGCCTACTGGAAGTTAAATTTTCAGGCTGCTCAGCTAGATATGAAGAAGCAGGGGTAAACTTAAATACGTTTTAATTTTGACAAATATCCAGGACGAGGATTTTTTTCGTTTACTGTCTTAAATGTGAATATGACTAACTGAAAAGGAACCATTATGAGGCCATTGAGACTATGACAACTGTTTGTAGTGTCACTTTCTTATTTATTAAACTATTTCAATTATGCAGATCTTACCCATGCTGCTTTAATTCTTTGAAATATAGGCTACTAAAAGTAGAAGGCCTGTGTCTCTCCATGTGGGATTTCTTAGGGTGTCAACAAAGGGATCCCATAAATGATTTAGAAAAGCATAAAAATAGAATAGTATTTTCAGGTTGAGCAGATCAGTTCCCCCCACCATGTTTGTTTTGCTACCAAATACATTATTAGTCCTTGTATGCTGAAACTCCTGAAAGTCATGAGTCCAAGAAGGCCTATGGTACAGTGCACTTCTTAGATACTAAAAGTTGTGACGTGAAAATGTCAAAACTAAATTGTTGGCTAATGACCATGAATACCTGTAAAATGATATACCGCTTGTGCAGGTGTGAGTGAGTAAAAGAGAGACTCTGTGTGTGTGTGTGTGTGTGTGTGTGTGTGTGTGTGTGTGTGTGTGTGTGTGTAAGCGCGTGCGTGTGGTGATCAAACCAAGATCTGGCATTCTCAGTAGTAGTGATAGGGAGTTTTATTTAGCATGTGAACTTGCCTTGACCTATCGCTGAATAAATGATGTCGTTTCCTTTCCTTGATGAAGGATGGCCTGACAATAATTCAACAAGCTAATATAGTCAGCAGAAAGCCCTCACCCTCGTTTTGACTATACCACTAGATCAGGGGTGGGGAATGTCCGGCCCGTGTAATCATTTGATCCCCCCCCCAAGACAACTGTGAATTTCAGTAAATCTATTAGCTTTTTTCACAACAACATAACTGTCATAGTAACATAATTGTATGTTAAGTAAATAATAATAGTTTGGCTGGTAAAAATTCGTTTGGGTTTGTGACCTTTTTTGTGCATATGAAAGCATGTCTGGAAGTGTAGCATGTGTGTCGACTGAAAATACTATGAACTTTATCCGGAGGAGGTATGTGTGTATTAAATAGTCATAATGATGATTAACGTACTTTCACTGTAGAACCGTAAACAGAAAATTGTGTTTTAGAAAATTTTTTTTTGTTGCGTTGTCCTCTATCTCATGAAGGAACTTTCTATTTATAAACATGTATTTTACAAACTCCAAGCAGTTGTTTCACTGTTTTTCATAGGAACAGAGCATCTTTCACTCACCCAATGACGAAATGGCGGATTGTGGTGACTCAGAGAACATCAGTGTCAGGCATGCTGGGATTTACACCATGCAAAAGTGTTAACACACTGCAGCTCAACTACAGCTCGATCAAATAGAGCAGACTACCTTTTAGGATGATAATTTTGTATGGCCCGCGAATGATGTTAATAATATTAAAATGGCCCTTGGACCAAAAAAGGTTCCACAACCCTGCACTAGTTACATGGGCACAAATAACCACTCGTGATAGGAGGCTATTTGTTTGCTTGCTTGTTTGCAGCGTTTAGGTTTACTAATCTCTTCAAAAATTATCTTCTTTCTATCGTCTGTCTGTCTCTTTGTATGTCTTTCTTTCATTTCTTCTTTCTTTCTTCGAAGTAATGGCCCATCAGCATTTTCTTTTTTAATGAGTCGTAAAGTGTGGCCGTCATAGCTTCTACTGACATATAGGGTTAATTACTTGCAGGGTTAGCATCGTCCTACCCTTGTTTTTTTAGCTCTGTTGGTGGGAAAAATAGGGAAAAGGCACACTGACTATCCTGTCACCAACTCTCAACAGTCTGTCTACTCTTTGATAATTGCACGAAAGAAAGGCTCCTGAAGGGCCACCTGTAGAAGTCGAGAGCACGCAAATACCTGATTACGAATGGCATACAGGTAAAACCGTACAGATAGACGATAGTCACACCTGACGAGATAAGTAATCCTAACTCAGAGGTCGGATGTCTTTAAACGGATACCATCTAGCATTTTGTCAAAGAAAAGAACGCGTTAACAATCTTACTAGTGGAATCCAAAGATTTCCGCGCTTAGCTGTCAACTGGAAAAAAACCCCACTGCTCTCTGGAAAACCTTTCAAGACGTTGGTAGACATCACAATAAAATCATCAGATTACAGGTCTTTGACATTCGTCGACCTGAAGCTGTACCAGAACTATGACTGCTGACTCAAATTTGTTAATAACTTTAACGTTTGTAATGCAAACAGTAAAAACTGCTTAGAACAAGGTACTAATCTATACTGTAAAAAAAATTCTAGTACATAAAAATAAACTAACGCTTGACTTAAGTCTTAACATGGGAAGGGAAGATTCTTAGTCGCACGCGAGAGAGACAACTGGTCATCGACCGAACCTGATCTTGTCTCGATGTCTTCTCTCAAATAGGAACACGATATTTTAGACCTAGATGTGAAGAACCCGTGCAGTCCTCGGATTGCCGTCGTTACCTTTGTTACTGATGCCATTTGACTTACCCCGGTCATTTGAGATTACAGGTGTGAGAAGGTCTACCAGCGCCCTAGTTTTGCCAGACAACTGAGCTGGGACCAGTGCGATAGTACCTTCCACAATCTTTTCTACTTGAGATACAGACCTATAAGCATCACCATGTACAGAAAGAGGTCACAGACATTGACATCAGGAATGTACATGTATACAGTTATGTTGTGAAGACTGAAACAAGCTGAAGACCTGGGACCACATGTTTATTAGGAAAACATGTTCGTGACCTCGCTATATGCTAGGTGATGTTAAGTTTGGTATCTCGGGCACCGTCAGGGCTTTTCTCTCAGCGTTTGAGAGTTAGCATCTAAGCCGAACCTACTGGCGAGATGACAAAAGTTGTTGGACTTTTTTTTGTACCTTTCATACTGATATCGGTATAGCTTTCAAAGGGGAAGAGAGGTAGGGTTAAGCTAGAGAGGGTTAGGTTTAGACATAGCGTGTTATTGAGACAGAAATAGAGTGAGGGGAGAACTAGAGACGAATTCAACAAGTTACAAAGGATATGCATGCGTTAATGAACTCTCGGACCCACGTGTACATAAACGTGTGCAGGTAAGTACTACTATCTGTTTGTCGTATTAGATTATAGCATGCATTCCTGTGTGGGTAACATCTTCTATTGGCAAAGCGGCATTTTTATCTGTTCCCAGCCGACAGAATTCCTTTAGTCAAATGAAGGTCATCAGACTTTTAAATGACACTTGGCATTACAGCGATAACTTATGTCGCAGTAGAATTTCAATTTAAGCTGGAGGATATTGATGTGTTCCTTAACATGTTTTAGTAAAATATGCAGATGATACTGTTTCTTGCTCGGAGATTTTAATGCTATAGACCGCCCTGCAATTATCAGGATAACTGGAACTTGTTAATTAACACATAATACCAAGATGATTGTATCGTGCAAAGGAAAAAATGCAGAATCCACAGTAGTTTACCATAATGGTGAAAATGAAGTAGAATATATGACTTTATTTTGATTTTGAAATTGAATTAAAACAATAGCGTAAACTTAGCACAAAAGACCTTCATCCTAGAGCATAGGTAGATTAAGAGATTGCTTTCGCTTGATACTTAATTTCAATCAATGCTTTGATGTTCATTACAGGATGAAATTCTTCAGAGCGCGTGTGGTGATCGTTCTTGTTTTCAGCCTCATCATACTCTTCGTCCTGGCGGCATCCCACCTTTTTATTCGTCATCCATGGCCTCGTGAAACGCCAGACAAAGATGAGGTACACCATGTTTTCTTCCTGAAAGTACACAAAGCGGCCAGCACCACCGTCATGGGAATCATGTTTCGCTTTGCACTCGACCGCAAGCTCGACGTCCTGGTGCCTACGCATGGCAACGCCCTGTCGGAGACACGCCTGGAGAGCTGGAACAGAATTGCCATCCCTCTGTCCACTGGACGGAATCGTTACGACATTCTGTGCAACCATGTGGTTTTCGACGGGAAATCCATTAAGGAAGTCATGTACCCGGATGTTAAGCTTCTCGCCACAGTCCGATATCCCTTTGCCCAGTTTCTGTCTGCCTTTCAGTTCTTCCGAACAGACTGGAAGTACCTTAAGATGATTTCAGGCCCAAACCCTATCGCCAGCTACTTTCAGAATCCACACTTGTATGAACCCCCTAATCCAAGGGAATCCTTCACGAACAACCGGATGAGTGTGGACTTTGGTATGGACCCATCGAGGCTGGAAGATAAGGACTACGTACGAAACTATATCAATTATCTAGGAAATGTCTTCGACCTCGTCCTTGTCATGGAGCTATTCGATGAGTCTGTCATAGCCATGAGGCGGCTACTGCGATGGCGACTACAAGATGTAGTGTACATACCTACCAACACCCAGAGACAAAACAATCTTTTTCAGAACTTCACCCACTATCACCGACAAATCCACCGTAGGATGCGGTTCGCTGACTACGAGCTTTACGATTATTTCTTGAAACGCTTTCAAGAGAAGCTAAACAGCTTCGATGACGCGTTCTTCGAGGAAGTGAGAGTCTTCAGGAATATTAGAAAGCAGGTAGAGAGTTATTGCCGTCACGACACAAGCACGTGGCTGGATATCGAGGCGACGGAGTGGAATGAGCGATTTCGGGTTGACCACAACACCTGTTTTTTCTTCCAAGTTCCCGAGGCAGAGTTTGTTGACTACGTAAAATACCAGCAGCTTCTAAAGATTCGTTGACAGGAGGTCATTTATGTCATTAGGACTTGTTGAAATATCTGTGAAAAGTCAGATGTACGCACATGTTTAGAATTACAAAAAAGTGAAAATGAAAACAAAAAATTCATTCTTCGGACGAGGTTTTTGTCGCGTCCTCTTTACTCTTTGATTTGGGCGAACATCATCAAGTGTAAGCTGCCATGGATTGAAGATTGTAGATGACAACGGGAGGCAAATCAGTGGGCTACTCTAGGCAAAAACAAACCCACAGCTTGTGGGTGATTTTATAACCTAGATTCTTTTTTTGGTACTGATGTACAGGAACGGTCAAAGAGGCAGCACCTAGCGCTTAATTAAAGATAATTTGGAGATCGTTATATACTAAACGTGCATTACTAGGGCTCCAAAAAACGAAATCTCCAACGGAGTTCTTACCATCACCGAGTCACTTCAGACAATCAATCACAAAAAGAATGTTCGGTCAAAATTATCAACCTTTATTTTGTAATTTTTTCATGTAATCTAGACTGTTTTGTTGATATTGGTTATTTGCATGGACAGTACTAAGAATGTTAGAAGAAATAAGGCCAAATAATGAATAAAAACTTCGATAAAAATTGGTTTTGTGTTTCGTCGCTGTACTTCTTTGTATAAAATAATTTCCTACCCCCTTTACTCCTTCCCCGTTACTGTTCCTGCAGTAAACTGATCTACAAGAGTGAATTACATCTAAATCAGGGTAATCAGGTCTGATTTCTTCATTTTAGTATCATTTAAAGGAGACAGAAATGAGAATTTAGACAAACGCTATTACTTGAAAACAAGGGTGAGAGAACCGTTAATGGTGTCATCATATGAAGCTTGCTCGTCCCTCACACAGATGTCGATGCGGCTGTAGCCCTTATTTGTGAAGGCGGGACCTGTATCCACCACCTGGAAGAGACGACAGCTCTGTATTCTTTATCATGTTTATTGGACACAAGAGCTAGTAATTTTATTTTGCTTTGTCTTAAATTTTTTTTAAAAATTATCCTGTATTGTATCAAAGAAAAGTGACGCATGACTTGCCAGGCACTGTATCTGCTAATTTAAGACAACACAATGAATGCATCTAACCCAGTGTAAGGTTACAATTAAGCTTGCGGTTACATCTGAAAAAAATGTAAGGCTACAACTAAAATTGTTCTTAATTATACTATTGGTTAAATCTAACTCTTTTTCTTGACTTCAAACTGATTTTATTGAGTTAATACTTTTGCTTCAAATTATATTTTGCATAGGTTACAACAAATGCTACAAACTTTCTCATTTTAAAACTTGCAAAATTTGAGTGAATTTAAATACTAAAGTTAAAGAGTTACATACAAGTTCTGAGCCTTGTAAATCCCAGACATAAATAAGTAACTATGAAGATCTGGTCAGAACATCTTTCTTGCTCTCGATATCAACACTAACACCATCATCGCTTCTACCACTAAAAACCCCACCACCACCTCAAACACTATCACAACAGTCAGCACGTACATTGTCTAAAGAGTGAGGCTCTGAAAAGTGTCACAAAGTGTCAGTACCTGCTCCTTCTATTGTGCACAAGGTGTTAAAATTACAATTACACACGTTTCAAAATTCAACCAACCTTGAAAACAATGAACTTGTGGTACTTCTGGTTCAGCTCCTTTATGCAAACTTGTGTGCCATAGGCGATATGCAAATTTTCGTCCATGGCAACACTGACGTATGATGCCGACCCTGCCAAGAACTCCTGAAATAAGTCGGTATTGTGTTCGTTCAATTTGTGTTTATTCTTAAATAATCCGGTAGTGTGTTCATTCTACTTCATTCCGTCATTCTTCAAGTTGATGGCATCATAGTAGTGAGGAAATGTCAAAAGTCAACAGATTTGGAGAAAGGCTTGAATTCTAGGAAGTAATGCTGGGCAAAGGCTATGTCAACCATGGCACCAAAATGACATTTTTAGTGGATTGCGAGTGTCAAACATATCTTAATCATATTAGGCCAGAATGGGTGTTACACTGGCGCTGATGAAGAGTTAAGATATGTCAAGGCTTTGGCTCAGCTTGTGCCAGTTTAAGCCTCCTGTATGAAGTCCACATACATATTAATTATATCATTATAATAATATAATATTCTATACCATATTCATGAAATAATACTGAACGAAAAGGAAGCACCAATGTTGGACACCATTTTGTGTTTCTGGGTAAATACCCTCAACATAAATGACTACACCACAGATGCAGCTTTGGCAGCTTTGGAGCTTTTTTGGTGACGTCTCCAGAACGTACAGAACGCGTACTCACCTGAAGAGTATGGAGAGGATGGTCCCTCACGTCCACGTAACCCCCCTCGATAGGGCTGTCATCTGGATAGTAGCCGGTGCCTGTGGCCCGATGGACGTGGCTACCGAAGTCAGAACAGTCCAAAGCTGGCAGAAAAAACATGGACTTTGCTTCAAAATTTAACATCAGCGTTAGCTGCACTGCAAATTTATTCTGTCCGACACAAAGTGTACTTACAGTCTTCTTAAAATAGAGTCGATAGCTGGCTGGTCAGGAATAGATTTTACTTTTCCAAGATGTGAGTTTCTGGAGGTTGATCGAACACAGAAAGTTTCGCATTAAAGAAAAGGGAAAGAAGATATCTAGGCGTGGACGAACAAAGACACGGAGAAACGAGTGTCCACACGCTGGAACACATAAATCCAGAACGAGACTAAGCAGGCAGACAGTCAAACAGAGAGACAGAACAGGTTCATTGCTTCACGTACCTAGTGATAGCACTCCCGGGAGAAAGACTAAACTAACGATAAGATGCAGCTTCATGTTGATGTCTGATGGTTGCAACAAATCTCGACTCGAAATCGAAATGAGAGAGTGAGTGTGAGGACTGTCGGTTTGATTTTATTGTTTAAATCCGGCCCACGGTATGGATGGCTATGGTTTGCTTGCAGTTTTCTTATCATTTTTCTTTGTTTCTAATGACCTGTAGATGATACCACATTTAGGGACTTTTATCTAGGTCACCGAGAAAGATGGCTCAAGAAAGTTCCTCAGGACCATGTGACAGGCATGTCAGGAGTCACCCGCTCAGCCTGACTGTGTGGTGAAGAGCCCGTAGCTTGAGAACATTACCACCTGATGAGCAGTTATCTAACTTTGTGAAAAGTCATTCAGTCTAGACTCACGTGCGAGTTTTTTACACATACAGGGTCCGTAATTATGGACAAGAGGTCTAGATTGCTTCTGAAGCTGCTTTTGTCCCGGTTAATAGTTTTTGAGACATTTGAGGTTTGAGCTTGTTCGCGATCAGAGAACCTCATTTTGTCTTCGTTCCACACACCTCTAAGGCAGCTTTACACCTGGCACAGACGTAATCCTCTCCTTTTCTCCTGGCTTTGCATCTTTAACACGCCGTCATAGACTATGTCCTTACACTGCAGTTTAAAGTACCCCGTTACATCAGCAGTGAATATCAATCTTTTAACCACACTGATTAGTACAGGTAAAATTTGTGATAATGCATCAACATGACTTTCATTACATCAGTCAGGTTGGAGGGTGAGAATTAAGTACAGTTTTATTGCCATCATTGTGTTGCGAAGGTTCTGACGCTACCTTACTCCTTTTTTCAGAATGTCAAGTTTTTGACCAGATGTTACCCGTGTTGCAGTGAAAGTAATTTCTAAATGATATTGTAAGAAAGTAGATGACGTATTGGGACCGTAGGGGCTCAGAGCAGAGAACTGAGTATTTACTTATATAGCTGCTGGGGATGCCAATGATGATGATGATGATGATGACAAACTTTGTTTCCATCACAATATTTATTTCAAGCACGCACGAACGCAAGCAGACACAAATTTAACACAAAAAAATCTAACCGAGGCAGTAATAGAGAAACAATGAGACTACTAGCAACAGAAATGGTAGGGTAACTCAAAGTAAAAAAAGTGTTGTTTTCTCATTAGTATCAGTTCTTTGGGTTCTTTGGTAATTTTCCATTTCTTTACTTGGGTGCTCAGAGAAACTTTTTTTAAAATATTAAAAGACATCACATGAGCAGGAGTAACCAGAAGGCATCTTTTCGTGATATGAACGTACAGTCGACTTCGACTTTCCCATAATAGCTGGATAGTCTCCAAGCTTCTATCGAAGCAAACGGGAATGACAGCTGTGGTACTGACGAAGTCAGCTTCTGTTTAAGGGAAAACAAGGGTGAGTGGGCCATTTATGGTGTGGTCCAAGGAAGCCTTTTCATCTTCGACACAGACGTCAATACGCGTGTAACCCTTTCCTCTGAATGATGGGCCTGTATCGACAACCTGCAAAAAAGGATTTTGTTGATTTTCATGACTTTAGATACACGTGATTTTCCGGTTTGTCTGAGAAGGTTTGATTTCTTTTAAAATATGAATCTTGTACTGCAACGGATATTCTCCTTCTAAATTTATGCAATTCTGCACCAGACCGAAGTTTCCCTTATGTCACACCCTAGATTACGACAGACTGTATGTTTTCAAAAAGTACTCATCTTTTGAGAAGGTAGAATTCAATTAATTTTTGCTTTGTGAAGAGAACTCATTTTTGTGCGGCGACATAATCATCATGATCATGATCAGCAGCAAAAGAAAGGTATGCAGAAGATACAAACCGCGAACACGATGAGCTTGTTGTACTTGATGTTTAGCTCCTTAATACAGATCCGCGTCCCGTAGGCTATACCAGCGTGGTCGTCCATGGCAACACTGACGTACTGTACGCGTCCGTCAAGGAAATCCTGGAATAAATAAATGTGTAGTATGTTCATCTGGCATCACAATGACCTCTCGATGCTATATGGAGTGCTCCATGTTGGAATTTTCAAACAGCTAAACACCGTATTCTTGCTTAGGGATATCAGTCAGACAATGTACGTCACTTCACGCGCCGTCTCACTGCCTCAAGAAAACGTAAATCGCTTTACACTTAAAGCATGCATCAAAAATCGGGTTACAAAGGTCGAGAAATAGTAAACCGGTTGTAAAGGACGCATCAAAGGATAAGTAAAAAAAAAAAAAGGAAATGTGTGTTAAGATATTACTAGTATGCCACATGTATGGAGGTACTGTAGCACAGTGTCTGGGTAAATAGTGGAATTTAACAATACTATCCATCTCGACGTTAGCAGTTGTAAAGTGAATACCAAACATATGACGAGCAAGTAATGTTGACAGTTGTTGAAGTCAAACGTAGATCCTGAATAAATATGAAATATAAAAAAACTGTTAAAAGTGATTACAATTGACTCCCCTGCAGTTAGGAAGATAATGATTACGTACCAAAATTTATTTACAAATATTTCTCCTTCCTCACTTCCTACTCCCTGAGTCGTCCCAGACCAGATCCTCTAGTCAGTCTTCTCCTAGTTATCGAGTTAAGGTAGAACCATGTAGAGTCTCACCTGTAGGGTACGGAGCGGGCGGCCCCTCATGTCCAAATAGCCCCCCTCGATAGGGCTGTCGTCGGGATAGTACCCCGTGCCTGTGGCATGGTATGTGCGGCTTCCAAATCCAGAGCAATCCAGCCCTTCCAAACAGAACGCATACAGATGATCTCTAAAGCTTTGATGCTTTCGTCCACCATTGACTCTCACTCTTTTCTTCCACAGCTATTGGCTGAGCGCATGTCACACAGTATAACATTTAACAATGCCGAAAGGTGAGCGTGTAGGGAGGTATACAGATACCTTAATCTTGACAAAAGAATGGCGTATTCATCCAGAATTTAAAAAATATTACCTTGCGACGAGCTTGACCCTAGTCATTTGCAAAAAAGATTTGCACCCCACTAGAACTTTAAATAAATATTGCAGTGTTTCTCTTTATGAGTACAAATGCCAAAACGGAAACACGATATGTCATTCCAAACTACACCAGAAATCCTCAATAATGAGAGTTACTATTCCTTTTGTCACAGATTAGTATTGAATGGGACTTTGGGTGGGTGACCATTCTATGGACCATTGATCGATGACATAAACGGAGAGAGATACCTTGCTACATGGCAGATCTTTAAACCTAGGCATGAGACCAGCCAGTCTGTTTGCCATTGTTCTCGACTTTGCTACAAAGCCTTATGGTTCTTTTCTCAACGCAATTTTTGCGAATACAAATCCCACACTTTTGGACGGTTTTGCTGTAAAGAAAGCGAGTTTTTTTGCTTCCTTTCTCCAGTTTTCCATACAAGAAGGTCAGTCAGTTTCCATTTAGTATTTATCTACAGACGGGATTAGTGAGAATAAAAATAGGTAGTGACTTGGGCGAAATAATCATCAGCAGCAAATTCTCTGAGGTCAGGAGCTGGAGATACTCACGTCTCTACAACGCAACTCTTTACTTCTGCCTTACATCCTTCTGCACATGTATTTGCTCCCTTTAATACTGTCTGTCTCGCAACTGATTTAACTAACCTTCACCTGTCGTGCCTAATTCCAACAAAGGTAAAATAAGTGACAGACACCTTGGGCCACGGATGGAAAGACGAGAGTGAGGGCGCCGTTAATCGTGGTTTCGCGAGAAGCTTGTTCGTCCCGAACACAAATGTCGATACGAGAATGACCCTTTCCACTTGTGTCGGGCCCCATGTCCACAACCTTCAAAAAAAGACAGACCAGCTCATTTGTTTTGTCTTCTAATAATTTTTAAAAAAATGACTCACATTGATTTAGGGTTTGTGGAGAGTGGGGAAGACTTTGAAAATAATCTGCAATATAAGTAGGACTTTGTTCTGGGCGTAATCCTTATCTGACACAAGATTTCAGGTCAAAATATGACAATAGAAACCGAGTGGATGCACGCTTATTATTGAGATAAATGTATATTAGTCACAACAAGCTGCTGTCACAAACTATAGCTGCCACATTCATAAATATTTTCTCGCATAGATTATTGGTTCCGAAACGTGAACACTACATGGCCGCTTTCCTAGGCTATAGTCACCAAAAACATATCTGTCTCTTACTCAGGAAATGTAAGTGCCAAAAACTCTCCAATCTTTCTCAGCAACATAAATATCTCAATCATAGCTATCAATAATACCATTACTATTTTCACAATCGTGCAACATAGCGCTGATATGAAAAACTGTAGAGAGATTGTTGACAAGAACTTTAAATGGCAAGCGGCTAGGCTCGCAAATAAAGACGACAAACCGCAAACACGATGAAGGTGTTGTACTTGATGTTCAATTCTGGAATACAGATGTTGGTACCATAGATAATGCCTGCGCGGTCGTCCATGGCAACGCTGACATATGGGGCGTGTCCAGCCAAGAATTGCTGAAAAAATTGTGAAACAGTGTGATTGTCGCCTTTTTCAAGGTAATGTCTAAAGCTTTTTTTCGGTTTTTAGAACGAAAGCACTTTTTTAGCTAATGCACGAAGAAATGGAAATGTCAGGATTCGCTTGTTATATAATTATCTTCGAGTAAACTAGTGTCGCCATTTACTCTAGAAATTCTCATACGCATACGATCACTAGATCGATTCAAAACAGAAGGACTCTGCTAAAGAAAGGTAAGCCCAGTCCAAAAGCACATTCTAAAAATTTGGTTACAAAATGAAAATGTGTTGTAAAATCTTCGCCAATAGAAGATCTGAGTGCTCTTTAAAACTATTACAGGCATAGAGCTGTGTGGTCTAAAAACTATGACAACACTAAGTGTAAAAATTATTTGCTTTTCACTTTAAACGAAACACACCTGAAGAGTGTGGAGCGGGTGGTCATTCATGTCTACGTCACCCCCTTCGTCCTCGGGGTAGTACGCTGAACCCGTGGCTTGGTATATGTCGGCTCCAAAATCGGAACAGTCCAAGGCTAGAAGAAAAAAACAGCTATACATCAAATTGACACATTTGCGAAGGACACACTCTCCTACTTTACTTATTCCTTCGTGTTCTTCTTCCCCTTGTATGTCACACACTGTCATATGTAGTGTGTAATATTTTAAGATTGTCAACAGTAATTGTGTGGTAATTTTGTTTACAGAGACAGTGGAGTCAATTTCTTTTCTAAGGCGGAAAGAAGACTGTATGGGTGATGATATGGTTTTAAAATATTTTGAGAAAATGTTCTGGTATTTAGTAATATCTTGGTTGGCTGGCTGGTCGGGTTATTACACAGGGGAGAGGGAGAGGGGAAGAAATGGAGTACCCGAAGAAACCCGCCACCCTCCTCGACGGCTAAGCCTGTCACGTACATAGAGCAGTTTCAGACGAGGTGGTTCAGACCCAGGACTTTTTTGGTTTTCACTGCAATGATGACAAGCGAGAGGCTTAAGCACATACACTACCGGTTCCTACGGTGATTTTATATTCGCGTGCTTGTGTGTGTGTGTGTGAGAGAGAGAGAGAGAGCGAGAGAAACAGGGACAGTGGGGGGACAGGATCTCTGTCATGTCTTCGTGCAATGCAGTTCGCTAACACACATTCATATTAAAATAATGTCTACCAAATAATAATAATAATAATAATAATAATAATAATAAACATACATTTTAACAAACAATCAGACAATGCTTACCTGCAGAAAACACGCCTGGAAGTAAAGCGCTACAAAGGACAAGAAACGTGTTCATGTTGACGAAGGATGAACAAGAGGGTCTGTGAGGGGCAGACTGCGTATGTGGAGATGGTCGACAAGAGTTTACTTCGACAAACTGGCCTACGGCGTAGATTAAAAAATTCTCATCTAGTTTCTCTTTCAACAAATTTTATAAAACTTTCAGAAGCAGAGGCTACTTTTACTTTATCTTGTGCCCCATAAAAGACAAGCGGAAACAGTAAATCCAAATATGATGATTCTGGTGTCGTGACGAAAGAGCGATTACTCTGTGGTTATCTGGGGGTCACCGCCAGCCTGAGAATCAAAACAGCTGATGGATCGACATTTAGTGCTCAGTGTAATCTGTTTAAGTTATGATGTTAACGATGATTATAGCGATAATGATGATGATGATGATATAATAATTGCTTCCTTTAAAACCTCCGTCATTAGTTAGACCTGCATCATCTGAAAATACAAGCATACAAACATACTGATAGATAGTGCAGATGCATATGGGATAGAGATAAACACCGACAAAAGCAGTCTTTACGATTGCGATAGAACCCAAGAGCTGATTAGGTCAGTTCCATCGTCCTTCAGACAAGATGGTTGCTGAGGAACATGAAAGAAGTTTACCTCGAAAAGTAGTCATTGGGAAACAGACAAAGAAAATCCTAGCAACTATCATTCTATAACCTGACAATAGCGAGATATGTAAACTTTATTCTTCGTGCTGTACTTTAGGTAAAAAGAAAATACTCATCATGTGTATAGAGAGCGCAGACTAATTCATAAAAGACGAAAATGCAAACATCAAGAGACTGCCAAGAATTTACTTATCGGCTTATAGTGTAGACGTTTTCGTCACTTTTTTTAAGATTTTGAATTTCTATGAATGCTTTAGAGCAAAGTCACATTTTAGATTTTATATTTTTAGTAACAGTGAGAATGACAACAGTAACTGCAAGGGCGTTGGTGACGGAAACGGGACCTGTGTGTCATGGAAGCCACGGTAACAGCTGACTCTCCGACTATCATTCTTAGTGCGGAAAGTGCAATGATAATGACAATAATAATTAGGACGATAATGGTGATGACAATAATCTCATTTCCGCAACTGCTACCACCTTTAACATTGCCACTGTTATATTCTGATCCACAGAAAAATATAAAAACAAATTTAAGTTGATGGCTTCGAGTAAAGATGATTTCCTAAAGATGAACACCAACTCTTGGTGTCAAAATACTATTTCGCTCTTCTGTAGCTTTAACAACAACAACAACAACAACAACAACAACAACAACAACAACAATAAAATGGTTGGTTATACAGCCCCATTCCCTAATAGCTCAGCGCTTTCAAAGAAAAAAAAACGTGCTGTACTCTTTTAGTAATATGCTTTGCTCCGAAATAAGTGTTGTTTATTTAATGTTTGCAAGAATGCAAAATTTCTTGCTGTTTCTTTTTAGGCAGCATTCAGTATAAAATGTTATCTTAGTCAACAACCCCATTCTCGAGATAAAAGAGTAAAAACACCAGCACGCACGGAGGTCAAATCCGTGACGAGAACAAATGATAGCTACTGTCTACCTCAAGAAGGCAACCCAGGGAAGCAGCATTACACTGCCTGTAATAAATTATTTTATCAGCTCAACAAAGTGACTGCTAATGTAGATATTAAACATTCAAATGTAAGTTTTAAATGTGTTTAAATGAGAAGGCACGACTGTAAGAAACCTACTTATCGCGAGGTTGTAAAAGTCGCTAACACATTAGGTTTGTCCTTCTAGGGCTTTCTTCAGTTAGTTTGCGACTCATTGTACTCGGGGAATACAATTAAAAAAAGGAAAATCTCTTTTGTCCACAAGGGTGGCGTTGTTGTTGTAGGTTGGTGGTGGAGGTGATGGTAATGGTGGTGGTGAGAAAGGAGAAAATGTGGTCACGAATCCCTTATTGAAAAATACAAAATCAAGACTTGTTTTTACGTTTTAAACGCAAAAGGTCAGTAAAGTCAACTGAAACATTTTAAAATAGTTTTATTTCTCAGCTTCAGCTTTTGAAGACCTGCAGTATCGTATCGTCAAGAACAGGAGAGCCTACATTCATACAAGGAAGACCCCAGTCTGATCTGAAGGTCCTCATGTTTGACAAAGAGGTCCATAAGTGTATAGGTCATCCAAGTTTGACATTTCTCATCTAATGGAAGCAAAGTGTGAGGCCGCCGTTGATAGTGGAGTCTAGCGAATAGGAATAACCTCGAACACAGATGTCGATTCGGGAGTAGCCTTGACCTGTGAACGCGCCTCCTGTGTCAACGACCTGCAACAAAAGGTCAACAGGTCCATTTACCGTTCAACAAAAAAATCATTCTATACGTTTTCTACATCAGTAGATCGTGTTTGCCACAGTGAATAGAAATGTTTAGGTAGATCTTATTACATCTTCAAAATACTACGAACCGCAAAAGGGATGACCCTGTTGTACTTGTGGTTCATTTCTCGAATACAGAGTCGTGTGCCGTAGGCTATGCCGGCCTTGTTGTCCATGGCAACACTGACGTAAGACGCCTTCCCTTCCAGGTAGTCCTTCAAGAAATGAAAGATATGTAGTTGTAATAATCAGGTCACACACATGCTGATTCTCTGCAAGTCTAAAAAATATGCTATCTCCTAAATTACTTAAACCTAGAGAGCAGACTGCTCACAACGCTTACAGAACGGGTGAAGATGTAGTAGCTCACCTGAAGTGTATGGAGTGCAGCACCACGCATGTCCACATAGCCACCCTCGAGAGCACTGCTGTCCGGGTAATAGGCCGTACCCCTGGCGTGGTGGCAGTTGTTAAAACCAGCGCAGTCTACCGAAGCTAAACAAAGACAATAGGAACTACGAAACATTTATTGAAAAAAGTATAAAAATACCAATTCATTTATTGAGCCTTGCGGAAAGTAAATACCATCCAGAATTACAAATAATAAAAAAGCGAGCAGGGAAGGAGACAAGCAAGACACGTTAACTTGATGGAATGTGGATTACGTATTACTGATTACTAATCACTGATTACTGGTGGATGCAGCAGGCAGGCAACAGCGGCGGCTGGCTGCCCCCGAGCACAGGCCGGACTGGTAGTGACCCGAGCAGGACAGGCTGTCATCCTGGCACGTTCCCCCGCTGTTGGTGCAGCCCGTGTCCGCACCTGTCACCACAGGTAACAGTTACAGCGACAGGTAGGCCGTCCGAGCCGCCATTCATGATCATAAATCTGTAAACTGTGGTTCCAGCAATGAGAGCCAGCGTTCACAAGGACACAGCAGACATGCGTACTTTATTAATCGTGTATTTTCTTTGCGGGACTTCCGTCGTGTCCTTAAGAAAGCTCTTGGGACATGATACATAAACATTAACCTGAAAGACACAAAAGAGGCATATAAAGAACAGAGATGGACGGAAAGAAACAGAGACATATAGAGAGATCCAAAGCAAAAAAAAAATTAACATGGAAACATCGCCGCCCAAAGTCCAGTGCAAACGCTGTCCTGACCATTAATACTAAAGACTATAGCAGATGGTAGTTTTACTTACCTTGGGTCAACACTAACAGAGCAGAAAACAAACAACAGACAAAAATTGCCTCCATTTTGCTCAGCGGCAACTTTGAGTGGCTAAAGAAACTTAAGGGCTTAAATATAAGCCTTTCCTTCTTATCATTAGTAAGAAAAAAAATCGGCCTTTAGTACGTGCACAGTTTTACAATCTCAATAGAGTCTACACATTTATGTTCTTTGTACGCTGTTTCTGAAAAATAGATCACTAAATATAAATATTTTAAAAAACTTTTTTTCCCAGCAATATAGAGTAAAACGTCTTTAACTTGTCCGCCTGTTTAGGGAACTCGTTGTGCCCTTTGTGTACCGACTTGTATTTCTGAAACTACAGTTAGTCGCAGTGTCGACCGCCTTACCTTTCCCATGTAATAAACGGATCACGTGGAAAGGTTGCCTGTACCTTTCTGTGACCTGGCCACCTGTACCTTTCTCATTTTTTCCATTCTCCTACTTTTTAATGTACTAAAAAATCTCCTTGATGACTAAAGAGATATAGTTTTTTTTATAATTTCCTAAATACTTTTAGTAATCACGAAATGTTTAGAACAAAGAGGAGAGTGCTATTTTGTAAGTCACGACAAAAATATCTTTGTTTCTAATCACCTTGAGCTCTCCTCAACCTGTAAGCAATGGTTTCTTAAGTGCAGCCAATCATTTCTCAGGGCAAATTTCTTCATTACATTTAAAGATGCTGATGGCGATGATCTCGTCAAGGCATTCTAAGTACTACAGTCACAAAGCAACACATATGTTCCTTTTTGATTTCTAGCGACGTACTCTTAAACAGTACTTTTGTATCCTTTAAAATTGAAAGTAAAATGTGAGGTGATTTTTTTTGTCTAAAGATGTCAACTCAAAACAATGACGGCCAGTATAGATAAGGCTGCTTAAGTTAGTGCCATGCTTGTGATATCTGACGGGGGTAGGGGTAGTGTTGGAGATCGGTCTTCATCGTTTTCAGTTCATTCCCATACTAATCTGAGACATTTTGTGAAAGTCTTCTGAATAACAGTTTTTTGGTAGGACCACAGAATGGACAAAGCTGCCTGAGAATGAGGCTGGTCGCACAAGCGTCTCTGATGGGTTGCAAGTAATCTCCCAAGAAAGGAAAACAAACTCACCCCTTGCCCAACTCTGAGACTATTTACACATGCCTAAATTAATCTCCTTTTGTTAAAACATCTGATCTGGCTTTGTTGTAAATATTCTGGATTACATCAAAGAGGTTGACTTTAACGTCACGATGAAATAACTATTCCTACAGACAGATGTTTTATCGCTTTTATCGAGTGTCTTTTCATCGTCTAGCCAGTGAGCTCCTGTTTTAAACTCGTGAAAATTTTAATTATGTTGCTTATAACAAATATTCTATCCAGTGCTAAATGTGTTCTGCTCTTTACCGAGATATTTTTGTATTTCTTCAATAGTTAGTTGAGACTTTTTGGGATTAACTTCCAAAAACAGTTTAGATTTGCAGGTTCGTTACGTTAAAGCGGTGTGATATAATCCATTTAGTAGAACTTGAGACAGCATATTGGACAGTGCTACGAGGACATCTGTGAATCTGCGAGAACACCTGTACATGCGGATTATTTTTAGAAATTCATAGTTTACCTTGTTCTTTCCACAGTGTTTATTCCTTCTTAAGCGAGAGGGCATTAACTTCACTCTTCGTGATTTGTGAGCCATGACATTCATCATTATATTTATGAGTGTAATAATAGTCTTGATTGAGATTCATACAAGGGATGCAAACACTAGCCTCATTTAAAAAAAGATTCAGAGATAGTTTTCCCAAAAGAAAGCTTCATCAGTGACGCTTGTTTTTGTATCGTATCATCCTCGTCATCACTGCTTTTTTCGAAAAATGGAAAGTAGACATGAACCAAAACGTCAGTTGAAATGATGATGCTGGCGTCAAACCAGTTAGATGTGCCCTCCGATATAACTCCTCGTATATACCGAACCACATAGTATAGTTGGGATGAAAATAGACATCGGGAGTTTCTTGCACTTATTCATTCGGAGACTTTACACAACATTTTAATGAAGTTAATCATCTTATTGATTTTGATTTTTTTCACGCTTTCTCTGTGGGGTGTTAATCATTTTTTGTACCGTTTATCTCGTATTTGTTTTGGTCTTTGCTCTCTAGTGTTTAGACTGGCCGTCTCCCATCTCCGGCCAAGCGCGTGACTGCGGGTCGTGGTAAATACTGATGCTAAACAGCAGTAATAGTACGATAATATATATTAATTAGCGCTTTATATTTTATGGTATTAGCTCTGTTTTATTACATGTACTGTGAATAATGACAGGAGAGACTATCAGCCTTTGTAATTTGTGCTGATGGTCCAAGCAATTAAATAATTCGTCCCTCTATTTTCATACATTAATTGTAATCTGTTACGCTCATCGGCGTGCATTCATCTAAAGACAATCTTCGACGTTTTAGCTGACCTCAGTAGATAATACCCAAGACAATAAATACTTGTGCGAGTTCTTTATTGATTAAAGCAAAAAACTGCGCGGTGGAGTGGTCTAAGACAAGTAGGACTTCGCATTGACCACCTTTACGACAGGAGACATTAATTTACGATGTTTCTGCCGTGGCATAAACACCCTCATAGCTTCCTTCCCAACAAGGGAGTTTATCCTCCTGACCCCTCCGCTTGTTGCCTAACCCTGACGAATGTTGTTGTCGGAGTATTTGATCATGTTAAAGCTAATGTTTATTTTATTTGTTATTACACAGTTACTCGTACCACCGAATAAAAATCTACTAATAAAATTTTGGTGGTCATTTCAGAGGGTACTCTACGAGAGCGGCTGCGAGTGTCGGCGCGCAAGCGGAGAAAAAGGGAGAGAAAAGGGGAAGCTCGGCGATCGGCTCGGCCATGGTTATCTTCCCTTCACTCAGCCTTTTGCATACTTTTCGCGCTGCCCTTTTACATCAATACTTTCAGAGTATGTACTTGTTCCTTCATAGATTTTTACCAGGCTTGATCACAGCGCACCTGATGACTGTGAATGTTATGTGAATTTTATGCTGTTCGTTTTGTCAGTAGACACTTTAAATTATAGATTGTCGGTCTACTGCTTCATGCTGGTAATTTGTCTCAATGTCGTTACGAAAATGTCGTTGATGATCGCTTCATTAGAAAACTAAAAATTAAACCTTTAATCACTGCGTACGTTAGACAACTTATCAGGGATTAGATTATTTGCTGTAACTTTCGTTCTGAAAAAAGATTTTTCCTCCTTTGCTGGTCGCTTCGTTAGAAAAAGGTAAAATGAAACCTTGAGACAGCTCATCAGGAATTAGAGAAGTGATTATTTTGTAAGCATTGTAAAACGCTGCCTGAACACAACTCATTTCCAGTATCTCTGCTATTAATATAGATACCATCTAATAAGATGTAAGAGACGGCTTGGTCTAACGACAAACTAATTCTGATCAAAGCTTAAAGGTGTAGATGAGTAAAAATTTTCGAATACCTAGATTAAGCTATGAGTTCCAAAAACCTGTTTTAGAAAAACCACTACTTGATTAATTGTTTGTTTGATTGATCGACTATGTGAGTGTCATTTTTTCAATTTAAGTCGGACATAAAATCAACCACATTTAAAGTCTCGACTTGAATTATCGACACGTCCACAGGCCAGAGACCATTTACGTAATGAAAGGAGGCGTATGTAACGGTTTAAAAAGGTTTTCATTTTCGGTTTACGTGATTATTATGGAATTGATTGTTGTAACTCATTGGTTGCAGGCTGCCCTACATGCCTTTTTCATAAACTTCACAAAATCCAGAAAGTTCAGAACTCCGCCGCACTTCTTTTGCTTAGAGGTAGGAAACGGGACCATGTCACTCCTCTCCTTCCTTTTCTGCATTGGCTACCCATCTGTTATCACATTCAGTACAAACTGTCTGTGGTGTTTTAATTTCTTTTCAGGCTCCTGTCCTGACTGTTTCTCTAAACTTCTCTTTCCTACATCCCAGCAAGACAACTACGCGTTTTGTCTGGTGACCGTATGCTCTCTATCACTGTCACATAGAGTCAGCGGATTTTTAGTTATTATATTGCAAACCATTGGAACTCGCTTCCCTTCCATATCTGCCATCTACCCACTATGAAGTCATTTAAACGTGCACTAAAAACACCTTTGTTCCATGAGCGTTACTCCTTACACCAATCAACATAGCTGTCAATAGTTGTGATTATAGTCAATGGACTACTCCGTCTGCTCGTCTTTCTCTGCAGATTTTTGACACTCTCCATACTTGTTTGATCCCTGAGTCATCCTTTTTTGTCTTCTTTGTTTGTCTTTTATCATTTCTTGCATAGTTGTTTCTTTTTTCGTCCTTTGTAGTCTGTCCCTGTCTTAAGTGTTGAGAGCATTCTCCTTTGTGGGCGTGATAATGCGCTATATCAATCACATGTGTATTATTATTAGACGACCTTAAGTGGCTAGAATAAGCCAAGTATGAACAGCTGCCCAGTGGCTGTATTAATGACGTCTGTGGCTAATAAACCTGAAGGCTCGACAAACATCTGAGGGCTCTATCACACCTGACTGGCAGGACCTACCAGCACGACAAAGAGGAGGGAAAGAATCAGCCACTTGTCCACCCTGCCAGCAGTATATGGGGCTAATTGTCAAGAGGGGATGGTCTTCCTCTTGTCTGCACTGGCTAATCGTTAATTTATGTATGTACGTGAGCGCGCGTGCATGTGTGTAAGTGTGAATGTACTAAGAGAACTAAGACATAGGAGGACGTTTCTCGGTAAGACGTCAGTGCAGATGAAGCACTTAGCAGCAACACATGATAGTCATCGGCGTTTATTAATGTAAAAAAAAATCCTGCAGCATTTGACCTTAGAAAAAGTGCACACGACATGCGAATTACTATGCTGACTCTTTAATGCTCACAGAATGCAATGGAGGGCGTGTAAATACGGTATAAGACCTTGCAATGACTGGATCTACATCTAGCTTCTCCTGAAGCTTCTGTCAGCGCACAAGCCACCATGGTAGCTGCGTCCCAGGTCTCCTAACACCCCGGGCATCCTTAAGGAATAGAAATAGTGTTCATTACAGTAAAGCGTGTGGGTATTTATAGCATGTCTGAATACATTATCATTATACATACAGCAACAGTATCAAAGACACCATGATATTTCAGCATTATGACAATCATATTCACAAAGGGGGTTCATTTTAACACCTGCAACAATACAGTATTCTCAGCAGCGAGATACGTTTAAAAAATCAAGACAAGATTGGATTGAATAATGTTTATTTTACTCGTTACGACATGAAACTCGTCTCTCTGAATGAAGAATCTTGTTAGCAAAGTAAACTTTTTGGTCGTTTTAGGGTATAACCTAAAATACTTTCAAGGGCCCCCTTCAAATGCCAGACTTCAGTACACCAGAAAGACGTATACAAAAGGCTATGACATATATAACTAACTTGGACAGCAGCAGCGTCTGTTCGCTGGCCCAGAACACAAACCACTCCTGTAATAACCTTTACAGTAGTTGCTGTCATACTGGCAAGTGCCTCCAACTCTAGTGCAAGCAGAGTCCGATGCTAAACAGATATTTTTGTAACCAGCTGATCATAGCAAAAGTAAAATGTTAATATAACAATATTTTACTCTCAAGGTTGAAATACTGGGACTAAGTAGTTTTGTTTAAAACATGTTTCATTGTCTGAAGCAGCTCTAATTTCGTAGAATCAGTATCTAGCGTTTTTTTCACCCCGACTCTGAAAGTTACTCCTGTCTGCGGGAATGCTAAGGACTATTGTCAGAGTATTTCATCATCTTCATTGTTAATGATTATTTTACTCGTAATGACAGGAAACTCGTTTCTCTAAATGAAAAATGTTGTACGCAAAGTAAGCTTTCTTGTCGATTTAGAAAGTAACCAAAAGTACTTTCAGTGGAACCCAATAAAAACTTCAATAAAAATTTACAAAGAAATATACAAAAGAACTTATGACCTATATAATTCACTGACTAACCTGGTACACAGCAACGTCTGTTTGCTGGCCCAGAACACAAACCGGTCCTGTAAGACCCACTACAGTAGTTGCTGTCATACTGGCAAGTGCCTCCAATTCTAGTGCAAGCAGAGTCCGATCCTAAACAGATATTTTTCTAACCAGCTGATTATACCAAAAGTAAAATGTTAATATAACAATATTTTACTCTCAATGTTGAAATACTGGGACTACATGTAAGTAGTTTTGTTTAAACCTGTTTCATTTTCTGAAGCAGCTCCAGTTTTTGGCAGAATGTCAACCTAGTGTTTGTTTCATCCCGAGTCTATAAGTTGTCTGCGGGAATTCTGAAGACTATTGTCGGAGTATTTCATCATCTTCATTATTAATGATTATTTTACTCGTAATGACGTGAAACTCGTAGCTCTAAATAAAGAAAGTTGTACGCAAAGTAAACATTGTTGTCGATTTAGAAAGTAACCTAAAGTATTTTAATAGACCCGAAAAAATGCCAAACTTCAGTAAAACTTTACAAAGAAATATACAAAAGAACTTATGACCTATATAATTCACTGACTAACCTGGTACACAGCAACGTCTGTTTGCTGACCCAGAACACAAACCGGTCCTGTAAGACCCCCTACAGTAGTTGCTGTCATACTGGCAAGTGCCTCCAGTCCGAGTGCAATCAGAGTCCGATGCTAAACAGATATTTTTGTAACCAGCTGATCATAAAAAGTAAAATGTTAATATAACAATATTTTACTCTCATGGTTTAAATACTGGGACTAAGTAGTTTTGCTTAAAACCTGTTTCATTGTCTGAAGCCGCTCCAATTTCGTAGAATCTGCATCTAGTATTTGTTTTATCCCGAGTCTATATGTTACTCCTGTATGCGGGAATGTTGAAGACTATTGTCGGAATATTTCATCATCTTCATTATTAATGATCATTTTACTCGTAATGACATGAGACTCGTTGCTCTAAATAAAAAATGTTGTACGCAAAGTAAACTTTGTTGTCGATTTCGAAAGTAACCTAAAGTACTTTCAGTGGAACCCACAAATGCCAAACTTCAATAAAACTTTACAAAGAAATATATAAAAGGACTATAACATATATGTATCACTGACTAACCTGGTATGCAGCAACGTCTGTTTCCTGCGCCAGAACACAAACCACTCCTGTAAGACCCACTACAATGGTTGCTGTCATACTGGCAAGTGCCTCCAATCCCAGTGCAAGCAGAGTCCGATCCTAAAGAGATATTTCTGTAAGCAGCTGGCCCTTTTACAAGTAAAATGTAATTCTAATAATATTTTACACTCATAGTTGAAGCCCTATGAATGTTATTTTTGTTTTAACTTTGTTCCTGGACCTTCTGTTCCATTGTCTGCAGCAGCTCCACTTTACAGGAATCTGCATCTAGCAGACGGACGACTTGGTAAGACAAGATGAAAGATGTTTAAAATAACACTGTGATTACAGGCTCCGGCAGAGGTACAATGTATACTACGCTGTTTCGCTAATAACTCGTAAAAATCTCACTTTTTAAGAAGCTAGCCCACACAGTAAATTTATAGCTTGTAGGTTCTCAAATTTCTCTCTCATTAGTCATCCTTTTAAGTAAATTGCTACAAATGCCCGTCTTCATACACATTGCGGCTACACTGAAAACAATTTCAGGCGCTGTAACCATAATTCCTGTTCAGCATTAAGTTTACAGCACAATGTTTTTTTTTGGAACAGATCATGATATTGAGAATAAAAAGGCAGTTTATGCTCAGAAAGTAGTTCAGTCTGTTTCTATCTCGTGTCTTCAGTCATAAGCAGACGTCTGGCATCAAATAAAAGAGAAAAATTTTTACTTTAATAAAAAAGGTAGGTGGAATAAGAAAAAGAAACAAACACACTCACTCACCTTGTGCTGCAGTCAGTGCAGCCAGCAGCAAGAACGTGCAGATAAGAGCAGATTCCATTGTCGGCTGTGAAAGCACGTCGTGAGAGTCTAACTTAATATGATGCTGCTTTATGATGAGTGATCCACTGGTGTCAGAGGAACTGAAAATTTAGGAGATTGTATCGATGTATTCTCAATGACAAAAGTTTCCTTACGTTACAGGGGATTTATAAATATGTTATCCAGGACATGGTGTAAGTATCAGTAGTGGATATAACATTACGATAGCAGTCTAAATGAAAACAATTGCCTTAGTGTCTTGATACTCAAGCCTGAAAATAACTCGAAGTCGAAAGGAGTGTGAGAGCGGCCGAAGTGTAAACGCTTCCTGATGGTCTGTCACTTGATGTGAACTGTGTGGGTACAGAGTCGCTGCTCTATATTATGACTGGTGTGTTTGTGACATGTGGTCCCCGTAGACCGGTAGAAGGTCAATACGCTGGCCACGTGTCAGTCACAATACAGTCAGAAGCAACACACACACACACACACACACACACACACACACACACACACACACACACACACACACACAGGCCACATCTCTTTCACAACTTTTTCAGGTTCGCCTGCGCTTGCACTTCGTAGAAACTGAGAGACAAGTATACGAGGATGATTATATAAATATGAAAAGTATTTATGATAAAATTATAAAAATTATATAAATATATAAATATAAATACTCAAGTGTGATGGACACTCATTCCATCCTAACAGATAGATAAAAGCGTTAAGGAAGAAATGTTTTATTTCAATATTTCTAAGAGAGCCCTTCACTCTTATATTTTAAGTTATATGTATTACAAAAAACTCCCGATACAAAATTAGTGTTGAGAGTGTGAAACAATTTTTTTACCTATTTTAAACTTTTTGGTCTTGTTGAATTATGTTATTTTTTCGTTTTACGTTGTGACTTTATTCCCTTCTTTAATTCAATATGAACTATTATACAAGTTATGAATATTAAATTTTTAAATGATGACACTAAATCTGTCATCATTCTAATTCTCAATATAGTCTTCATTGTAAGTTCCCAAACTAATGTGTGATGTTAGCCACTTGAAAGTAAGAGGCTAAGTACAAAGGTTTTTTTAATGTTTCCAATTTCTTTATTTGGTAAGTACAGTTTCACAGAACACAATTGTTGAGTGTCCATACTTAAAAGAAAGAAAAGGGAGAGGGAGAGAGAAACAAGAAGAAAGTATCCGCATGTACCATTACAAAAAGGTTTGCAATGTACAACTGTTCTTGGTTTACAGGGTAAGTGTATGATTATTAAGTTACATACACATATTAAACCATCTACATAAAACAGTCCTGTCAAGCTGACATGCAATTTACACTAAACAGCATACATCAGTCACAGGTAAACCGCTTTGAATGAAAACATTAGAGCCTTCAAGCTCTCAACACCGGGCAAAGTGGTAACATTTGTGGCACCCAACTCTTTATCAAGCTACCAAACTTTTTTATGCTGCTCTGCATACAAGTTATTATTGTGACTTACGCTTACATACATCAGTCATACATGTATTACTCAACACTTTAATGTAAGTGAAACTGTACAGCAGTTGACATTTAACTGGAAAAATACACTGTTGTGATTATATACCAAGAAATTTTGTTGTGTTCAGACTCAAAACATAGGTATCTATGTCACTTACCCAACAAATATTCATTATCATATCAAAATACAAAACTCTTTCAGTTTTTGCTTATCTCAGTCTGTATCCTTCACTCAAAAAACATGGGTGTGTGCACACAATAGAAATATGCACTGGCTGAAGTTGAGATTACTTTAAGATTATGTGCACCATATAAAAATAATAATAATGAGCCTGTATAGTGGTATTCTCAAGGTAATAATAATAATCATCAGACGTATCCAGTCTTTCTCCAGCAGCAGCAATACTCAAAGCGGTCTACAGTAATAAGAGTGCACTGATCTATCGTGCTTCACTGTTGAAAAAACAAGTTCAGTGCTCTGCACAGGAAGATCAAATATAACAATTCAATGAAGAAACAAAACGCATATAAGAAGTGGTGATGTGACACAAGAGCTCACAATGTGGCGATAGCCAGTTTCACTTAGGAAGAATGCAGTAAGAAGATCAACCCAGGTGGAGATCAGCATGAAAAATGTAATGTAGATGCTAGATGCACACTTATACACCATTTATAAAATGCAACAAACATCTCCCCTTACAGCCACAGCACAAAGACATCGTTACTTAGGCATTAAAACATAGTAAACTGTTCCACATTTAAAAGTAGTACTCTAGGAAGAGGTATGTTGGTGAGTCAGATCTCAGGGCTGAAAGAGAGTATGAGTGTCAATATTGTGGGCCAAAGAAATCTAGAGATCAAATCCATAGTAAGAAGTGGAACCTGTACCTACTATAGACATAAGTAAACTAGCAGAATGACAATCCGTCTAATATGATGCAGGCAATTACAGACAGTGTCGTCGTTTAGAGCAGCGTTTCTCAACCTTTTACTTGTGACGCCCCCCCAGACGAATAAAAGTACGTCCGCGCGCCCCCCTTAGCCACTAATACCAATATGAGATATGAGAAAATGACCGCCTTTGCGGCCCCCTTTTCAGCAGCTTGGCGAAATGGGAGCCACTGGCTCCAAAAGGATATTTGTATGTTATTAATAAATGCTGCATATCGCTCTACAATATATCGTGACTTTAAAAAAGGTCTAAACTTATCACCACCATAAAAATCAAGTTTCACTATCTCAGGAGAAATAGCTGACATCAAGCTCGAAAGACTCCCATTTTTAAGTTTCAGCCGTCTTAGCCAGCTAATTTTGAGTGTGGCTATGAAAGAGTTAAGATCTAACATTTGTAGTCCTCCTTCCCGGTATGATTTACAGCTTACAGCTCTTTTGATTTTTGCAGGTTTTCCATTCCAAACAAAGGAAAATAATTTCTTATTAATTCTTTGTATCACATCCGGGGGGGGAGGGGTCAGGTAAGGTAGTTAACAGGTGAACTATTTTAGCTACTACAAGGGATTTCACTACTTTTATTTTCCCCAGAGGTGTTAAATACCTCTTTTCCCAAAATTGTAGGGTTCTTTCCATTTCCTGTATTTTGTCCGTAAAATTTAAGTTAACAATTTCCTCCATGTTTACAGAGAATTTAATACCCAGAATTTTAAAGATTCCCGGGTCCCACTGTAATTCCTGTCTCTCATATATTTAATATGGCTATTTTTCATACTACCTATCCAAACTACTTTAGTCTTGTCATTGTTAACTTTTAATCCTGAGATGTCCGCAAATTTATCTAGCGTGTTAACCGCTTCATTAAAAGATTTTTCACTACCATCTAAAAAACACGTAGTATCATCTGCGAACAAAGCCAATAGCACTTCTTCCTCCTTTAACTTTATTCCCCTTATATTATTATTTTTCCTTATCATTAGTGGAAGTACCTCTGCACAGATTAAGTATAAATAAGGTGAGATTGGATCCCCTTGTCTGCAGCCTCTTTTTAAGCCAAACCAACCAGAGTATTGCCCGTTGAAATATATACAGGAGGATGTATTATTATACAATGTGACAAACCATTTTATGATAGACTCTGGGAAACCAAACAACTTCAGAAATCTTTCAATAAATGACCAGGACACAGAATCGAACGCTTTCTCAAAATCTACAGTTAGCAGTAGTCCAGGGATCTTGTTAACTTGTGTAAAGTAAAGTACATCATAGATTATCCGAATATTGTCTCCCATATATCTACCTTTCATAAATCCTCTCTGACATTCGTCAATAACCAAAGGTAGCACCTGTTGTAATCGTTTAGCAATACATGCTGATGAAATCTTGTAGGCTACATTCAACAAAGAAATTGGCCTCCAATTTTGAATAAACTGTTTTGGTTTCTGGTCTTTGGGTAAACAAGTAATGATGCCTTGCCTTTGTGAGACTGATAACTGACCTTTTTCAACGCCTTCATTATATGACCTAACAAGAAAGGTTCCAATGTCCACAAAGAAAAATTTAAAGAATTCAACAGTAAAACCATCTGGACCAGGGCTTTTGTTGTTTTTCATATTCTTTAGTGCTGAACCCGCCTCCTGCAATGTAAGTACAAAGGTTTATATGGATTACGCGTTCCTTTCTTTCAGAATCCTGTTCTTTGCGTTGTTTTTGAACCTTTTATACAATGTGCCCAACAAAATTTATGTGACTATTTTCAATTTCTTTAAATACACACACACACACACACACACACACACACACACACACACACACACACACACACACACAATGTATAATGATCAGCACATTCAGACTACGTGCGTGTAATTGAGAAACATGCTTTCCCTTGCAACAGCTCCAAATCATTGAAAAGAGTCTGACATGAATAACTTTGGCATGAAAGTGTTTGAAACGCCTTGCTATTAGAAGTTTCTTATCAACTGTTTGACAGGAAGAGTTGCGGAATTCATTTGGTTTTTGTGACAATGCGCCACTTTGAGATTTTTACCGAATTTACATTTAATACCAACCTCCAAGCTAAAGAATAACACGTGAAGAGCTTTAAATAAGCAATCATTTAAAAGAAAATCACGTTATGGACCGTTGCCTGATTTGTTCTCTGAATTTGTATTGCCAAGAGGATATTTTTGTTTAGTAAGATAATGGCTGAGCTCTTGCGAACAATGTATGGCTCTGTCGGTATTATTAAACGTTTCATCAGAGATTGATTCTCTTTTGGGCCTGATTTGATTCGACTTTCGGTGTTGAGACGATAAGATCGTTATGTCCTCAATTCAACTCAGATGGGTGGTAGATATGACTGGAGTAATATGGTTTGAGTGAAAGTTACCAATGAATCTGCATTCTCTTTCAAAATGTACTTGAAAAAGTAAAGGTGATGAATCATCCTTGCCCAAGTCTAAGATCTTTTAACAAAATGCCTAGACTGATTTGCTTTTCATTGCTACCCTTCATTATCTACGATGTAAAAGCAAAAGAGTTTCAGGAATTATTGATAGTGTCTTGGGTAAGGCCTGCGCCTATTGTAAAGATGAATGCATTTCCTCGTCAACTACTACAACAGATTTACTCGGAAACATCCAGCATTTGTAGTACTGTTCATTCAAAATCTGTCACAACGGGGACGAGTGCAAATTATACTATCACTTTCATACAACCAGTCTGCGCAGATCAGTCTCCAGCCTGCATTCTCTTTCTTGTATTCACTTTTATGTTACAGTTCATTCCTTCTGTTACCGGTACATTCTCTTTTCTAAGCGCCATAATGTGTGTTTAGAACTGCTATTTGAAATTTTTCTGTTCAGGCTGAAACGCGCCGTCCACAAAGTTATTTTGTAAGGTAATGTAAAAGTTAATAGTTAGGTTATTTTATAAATAACTGTGTACGTTATTTTGTAAGTTGTTGTGCCCCACTTTCTTCACGTTTTAATTTCTTTGTTCAAAGTCTGTTATATTTGGATAGCTTCAGACGCATTGCACGTTCTCATTTCTCTGTAATCTAAGGTTTGCAAAAAGCCCTCAGAATTCCTTTCCTGATAAAAACTATATCGAACCAGTTTGGTTATGTTGATATCCCAGTATAAACAACACATGCTTGACAGATCGATTAATAAATATTATGATTGATTAATGACAGATGCTATGCATACCTGAGTTATCTATCATTAAACTTATAAATGCATAATAATGAAATAAAATAGAGAAAGTCAATTTTCCACAATGCAGCATTTTTGTCGCCCCCATGAGAGACTGAAAAAGTCACATTTTCGGTTTTCTTCATATTGTCTTTATTCACGAAAGACGTTGGCATCAGACAGAATGGTTAAAGTAATTGCAGATTCTAAGTGTTTCATTTAAAATAAAAGAGAGCCAGATACAGAAATCAAATTTGACTGGCGTCAACAAAAAAAGACCATCTTTACGACCAGCACAGCTTCTTCTGGAGTCACTGCCAGAGAACCAACAAACCTCATAATGTCTCCCGCAAAGGAGAATATCCTCCTAACAGTTCCCTTCTCTTCATTCGGTACCTGATCCTGTAAAAGCTGAATATTGCAATAGAGCATGAAAGTAATCATGACATGTATGGGGACAACAAAACTTTATTAAATCGAATGTTTAACCATTTAGACAATCATATCAATAAAGTGAGTCCATTTTGTAATACATTCATCAGTTCTCTTAGAAGCACGATACGCTTTAGAATTAGATTTACTAGACTGGTTACCAGGAGTATAAGAGATTATGCTCACAAAGAATAGTGGTGTGATTTACACATGTGCATGCACGTATCCATGTAATTGTGTGTGTGTGTGTGTGTGTGTGTGTGTGTGTGTGTGTGTGTGTGTGTGTGTGCTCAACTATAGTTTTAACTGGTCTAAAGCCAGCATGTTCTTCTGCTAGCAGTTCGTCGGCGGTGGTGCTCATAAGTTTTGTATTAGGTTCAGCATGACTTTGATTGCTTGGCTGATAAGGCTTATGGTTCTTTAATGATGTTGGCGTTTTGGGGAGGAGTATGACTAGTGACTGTTTCTATTTTTTGGGGCCATTTTGTGCGTTGCAAGACCTTGGCACAGAACAGTGAGGACCTTTACAGTTTCTTTCTGACCCTGCTTGACCAGCTCAGCTGGAACATTAGCAACACCTGGCTGTCTGTTTCAAAGCACTTTATGCTGATATTAATGAAAGCAATATATTCTCAGAGTGTAGTTCAGCCTCTGGTATGACTGTAGCCACGAACAGATGTTTGGCATAAAAATAAAAGAGACTCAACAAGTTTTACGATAAAAAAACTGTATTGAAAAAAAGAAAGATGCAAAACACACCTCGTGTTGTAGTCATTACAGCCAGTAGCATAAACGCTTGTCGTCCGGGAAACACAAGGCATGGCGGTCTAACGTAGCAGATGCTGTATAGATTCGCTAGCAACGTCAAGACAAGGGTGGTGAAATGTCCCCGTTCCCGGGAGATATTTATGTACTCGTTTCGTGATTGATTTTACCAGGCTCGATCAAAGGCGACGACTGCGAGTTTTCAAGGTGTAAGTCTAGTCATGTTGTATGAAGTAGATTTGCAGATCGTAGCCTTTAGGAACGTGTCGAATTTTCTGTCGTGGCCATTGTCAGTATAAATACCTCAAATACCTTTTGAAAAGCGCTGTGGTGACAACTGGCATGCATTCGGTAGTCACATAACCTGTGACTTTGAGGATGCCCTAATTTTATAAATTTATTTATTGTGTCTTTTTCATAGTCTTTTTCCTTTTCTTTTAAAGCAAGGGGCAATGACTTTACTTACCATGATTTGAGAGCTACGCAATTTATTATTAAAATAATGAGTGTAATAATAATCTTTAAGATTTATACAAATAATAGATTCAAATACTAGCTTTAAACGTTTGCTAGCATCATCTTCATTAAAAAAAAACTCAAGAGATCTGTGCCCAAGATTAAGCTTTATCCCATTGGTTTATGTGTCTTCTTTCTTCGTATTATTTCTTCTTTTTTTTTCTTCTTCTTCTTCCTCTTCTTTCTTCTTCTTATTTTTTCTTTTTCTTATTAAAGAGAGTGCATGAGTAGCTGCTCATGTGAGCTAATTGATTAAATCGCCGAGTGAGTTGGCCACCCAGCCATTTAGTGAGTCCTATCACTGTTTCCTTTTTTTCAATGTAGACGTCACCAGAGTGGACAAAATAAGTAAAAGGTCTGTGTTAGACAGTCTTAGTCAAGAAGTCATTAAAAACCTGATTGGGTATTAAAAGAATTTAAGACTAATTCTCAGTCAAGAAGTTGAAAAGCAAGTCAAGACTATTGTTACAGTTATTGGTGGTGATGAGCTACATTTAGCAGAATCACCCAAAGAACTCTCATAAAATAAAATAGAGATGTGAAATAACTGCAACGTTTTATTTGACCTCGAAAACTACTACAAAGATATGCCAAGGATTGTGCTTGCTTGCTTTTTTCATTATATTCTCTATTACTCAATACATACAATGTAAGTAAAAGCTTTTGAAGACAGGGTAGTACTTTGCAACGACCGTCTTTACGAGCGGATACAGCATCTTCTGGAGGTTCTTCCAGCCTGATAGCAGCCTACACGGCAAAGTAAAGAATCCTGCAGACACCTCCCTCCTCTGTTTAGTCATTTCTCGCGTACCTTTAGGAATACAGTTTATTGCATGAAGACAGGTGAGCAATAATGGCATATATGAACACAAAAAATACATTATCAAGTATATGTAGAATGTCTCAACATTTAGACAATCATATTAACGAATCGGGTCCATTTAAAAACACACGCAACAATATCGTAATCTAAGCAAACAACTCAGTACAAGATTAATTAGAACATTGTAAGTATACAAAATTACATTTAAATAAAGCTGGTGTATTTGTGCATGTGCGTGTGTGTCGTGTGTTTTCATGTGTGATTAATGTCCACACCGTTTGTTCTATCCCAAGTGTATTTTGCCATGTTGCTTCATGTTTTTCTGCGGGAATAATGTAGACTATTGTCGGAGTATTTGATCATCTTTATTATTAATGCTCATTTTATTCGTTATGACATGAAATTCGTGGCTTCGGATGAAAAATCTTGTAAGCAAAAAATGTTTGTGGTCGTTTTAGAAAGTAACACGTGGAGGCGACAACGAGAGCGAGTGATAGAAAGAGAGAGAGAGAGACGAACGGCACCGCGTTGCTTATCTCCCCTTCATTGAGCCTTACACCTTTATTTCGCGCTTCCCTTTGACATCAATACTTTCAGATGCATCCCCCAAATGGAGGATAAAAGAGGACTACGACGTATGTAGTTAACTGACTTACCACTTTCGAAGACAGCAACGTTTGTGTACTGGCCCAGCACACAAACCGTTCGTGGAATGATGACAGTGCATCCAGAGATACTGACAAGTGCCTCCAATCCTTTTGCAAGCAGAGTCAGATCCTAAACAGATATATTTTTGTAACCAGCAGGTCGTCCTACAAGTAGCTTACAAGTAAAACAATATTTACTCTCATGGCTGAAAGCCTAGGAATGTGTATTTTTGTTTTTAATTAACCTGTTCCTGGACGACTGTTCCATTGTCCGAAGCAGCTACAGTTTCCAAGAATCTGCATCTAATGATTGTTTCATCTCGTCTCTAAGTTACTCCTGTCTGCGGGAATGGTGTAGACTACTGCGGGAGTATTTGATCATTTTCCTGGCTAGGAATGAAAACTCTTGTAAGAAAGGCTGTGGTTAAGCACCTAGTTGACAGCACACTGTTTTAGGAACAGATCATGATGTTGAGAATAAAAAGGCAGTTTATTCTCAGAAGGTAGTTCAGCCTGTTTCTGTCTCGTGTCTTCAGTCATAAACAGACGTTTGGCATCAAGTATAAGAGGCTTAAATAGTGTCCTGATCGAGAAATATTTTACTTTGATGAAAAAAGGTGGTTGCGATAACAAAAAAAGAAAGAAAAACACTTACCTGATGGTGTAGTCAGTGCAGCCGGCAACAACAACATGAAGATAAGAGCAGCTTTCATCGCCATTGTCGTCTGCGAAAGCACGGCGTGAGAGTCTATCTTATATGATGCTGCTTTATGATGAGTGATCTGATGGTGTAAGAGAAATTGATAATTTAGGCGATTGTGTCGATGTATTGTCAATGAAAAAAGTTTTCATTCGTTACAGGGGATTTATAAATATGTTATGCACGACATGGTGTAAGTATCAGTAGTTGATATTACATTACTTTATGATAACAATCTGGATAAAAACAATTACCTTAGTGTTTTGATACTCAAGCTTGAAAATAACACGAAGTCAATAGGAGTCTGAGAGCGGGCGAAGTGTAAACGCTTGCTGATGGTCTATCACCTGATGTGAACTGTGTGGGTACAGAGTCGCTGCTCTATATTATGACTGGTGTGTTTGCTGTTAACTTCTGGAAAAGTGACATTTGTTAATTGTAGACGCCCAGTACGCTGGCCGCGTGCCAGTCACAATACAGTCAGGAGCAATGTACACACAGACCACACCACAGCTCTTTCTCAACTTTTTTAAGGTTGCCTGCGCTTTCACATCGCATTGAAAGGCAGGTGTACGAGGATGTAAATATAAATATAACCGTTATATTGTAATAAACTTTATAAATATTAAAGTGTGATGGGCACTCCTTCCATCCTAACAGATACATGAAAACGAGAAGGAAGTAATGTTGTATTTCAATGTTTCTAAGAGTGCCCTTCATTTTTATATTTTAAGTTATATGTATTAATAATAAAATCTTGAGATCTTAGAAACAAAACTTTACTCTGTTCAAACGTCCTCAAAGTCTGCGCTCCTTGCAGGTGGTACAGGCGAGCTCTTTCTGGCGCATGTCTGAGCTTAATGTCAGAAATACTAAACCTTGCTGCTAATTTCAGAACATGAGACTAGCTCTTCAACATAGTCTCGTAAGCCATTCTCGAAAAACAAATTTCAAGGTTGCAAAAAAAGAAGTACTAGGATATGTGATATATTCTCAAAAATAAACCTTCATGGTGTCTCATAAAGTTGCACCTGGTATTATTTTACTGTTTCTTGATGTTATATATTTAATCATACAAACGGGAGAAACTGTAATAGGTACAGTCTATACTTTTCCTGTCACAGTTCAAACCCATTCTTTGCCTTTCTAAAGGCCAGGCTGAAATATGGTGTGCCATCAAAGGCAACTGCTTGCTCTCTGTTGCAGTTTTCGCTGTAGTGAAGTACAAGGATGTTTCTTAATTAAAAATAAAGCACATCTATATGTTATTTGCCGTGTATTTTTAGCTTTAAGTTACTTTAATGTGTGCATTAAAGTTAGCACGTCCCCCTCAGACAAAACTGCAGCGACCGCGAAAGGCAAAAAAAGAAAAAAAAACTAAGGGTGTTAATATAAGGGCTTGTCATCGACAGAAACACAATCAGCCCTCAGTACATGACAGCTTTACTGTCTGATGTGAGTATCCGCGGTCATATTTCTAGCTCGCTGTATAAAAAAACCGGATAGCAATAACTTTTTAAAAATCTTTGTTGACAGCAAATACCTGTCAACTGGCACCTTCAGCTGTTCCCCCTTCATCCTCCCCTATTTGGGACCTCATAACACCCTTTGTGCACCACCATGTATTTCTCACACCACAGTCAGTCGCAGCATCAACCGCCATCGCTGTCCCATAAACGGGTCGCATGGGTAGACTAAAGCTTCCTGCAGCTTTCTCGTATTTTCTTTACTCAAAGATTTGTTAAATGTAAAGAAATCGATATAGAATTTTCTAATTTCTTAAAGAGATTTTAAAGAATCAAGAAATATGTAGATCAAAAAGGTACATCTTATTTACCATCAAACAGGCGCTGACAGTAAGTATAATTCTTAAAGTCGCGACTGAGTCATCACCATCATCAAAGTATAATTACATCAAAAGCGTAATCTGACTTCTTGAACATTTTATGAAGGTACACTTTTATCATTACCATGAAAACTTGAAAGTATGCGAGCCAAAAACTTACATTGTAGACTCGCCAAATGTCCGATTGGTAGAATCATCTCCAGACTCACTAAAATCCACCAAAATAGGGTGATAACTGAAAGAGGTCGTAGTAGGGTGATCAAAGAGTCTGCTTTCATTCCTGAAACCATGACTTTAACGCAAATCTATTTAATGTTGAAATAAATCTTTCAAAAACTATATATCATAATGTCATTTATGGGGATGACACAGAGTGTTTTTCTTTTTTGGTTTATCTTTTAATTAGTTCGTTGACAGATTTGTGACTCCTAAAACGTGATGAATAAAATTTAAATAAGAATAGAACAGTCCTTTTCTACACAACGCTGTCGTTGGTGTACATGGAGGTATTTGGAGACAATGTTGTCACGAATGCCTTGATGCTCAACAAAATAAAATCTTGCAATCAAAAAAAAGATTTTTTCCTAAGTTTTAAATGTAATTTAACTCAACTGAAATACTTTAAGAATTCTTTTATTTTATAACGTCAGCTATTGAAGACCTGCAGTATCGCATCGTCAAGAAGAGGAGAGCCTGCAGTCATACAAGTGCAGTCATACAGTTCGGTTTGAAGGTTCTCATGTTTGACAAAAGAGGTCCATCAAAGTTTAAGACGTGGAAGTTCGACATCTCTCCTCTAGCGAAAGCAAAGTGTGAGGGGGCCGTTAATAGTGGAGTCGAGCGAGTAGGAATAACTTCGCACACAGATGTCGATGCGGGAGTAGCCTCGACCGAAGAACGCGCTTCCTGTGTCAACCACCTGCAAGAGAAGGTCAGAAAGTCAGTTCACTGCTTAACTCAACAAAAAGTCCTTCTATACGTTTTCTACAGCAGTAGGTCGTGTTTGTCGTGTCACGATGACTAGAAATATTTAGCATCTAAGGGCAGTGGTGAAATGCTACGAACCGAGAAAGGGATGACTCTGTTGTACTTGCGGTTCATTTCTGGAATACAGAGCCGTGTGCCGTAGGCTATGTCCGCCCTGTTGTCCATAGCAACACTAACCTAAGACGCCTTTCCCTCCAGGTAGTCCTGCCAAAAAAGTATAATAAATAAATAAATAAATAAAACAGTGACTGCTTTGCTTTAAGAAGTAACATTTCTCGAGTATTTTATGACGCAGAAACGACGACAGAACCTTATTCTTTGCAAGGTTTTAAAAATTATGAGCGCTTTTTTATGTGCACATTGAACATTTTTAACCTTCGCTCCTCGTCTGACGATCGTCTCCTAACTATTCCTGTCAGCAAAACAACAACATATGGCCCAGGATTTTTAGTTACTGTGTGCGAAACAATGGATCTTCCTCCCCTCACATATCCGCCACCTACCCACTACTGAATCCTTTAAATGTGCACTGAAAACACACCTCCTCCTGAAGCATTACTCCTAACAACAGTCCACACAATGCGAGGTTTTTTTTTACACCCTTCCCCCTTTTCCATTTATTGCTACTTTCCTGCTCGTCTTTTTATGCAAAATTATGATACTTTAAGTCCTTGTTATTTGAATCCCCTTTAAATGTTTAGATTTCTTTTATTCTTTATCAGTACTGATGCTTATCCTTCCGTTGTTTGCTTGTTTCTGTCCCTCCTATGTTGCCCATGTCTCACTCATGTTCTTAAGTGCTAAGAGCATGCTCCTTAGAAGTGTCAGTATGCGCATTATAAATTTTGTGTTTATTATTATTATTATTATTATTATTATTATTAGCCTAAAGAACAAAAACTGCTCAAAGTTTTTAAAACACGAATTAAGGTGCCATAATAGCTCACTTGAAGTGTGCGGAGTGCAGCGCCACGCATGTCTACATAGCCACCCTGAAGAGCACTGCTATCTGGGTAATAGGCCGTACCCCTGGCACGGTGGCAGTTGTTAAAGCCAACGCAGTCTACAGAACCTAAACAAAGACAATAAGATGTGCGTAAGGTATAAAAAAATAGATGAAAGCAATGACAATGACAATTTCTTTATTGTAACTTGTGGAAAGTGTACACCAGCCAAAGCTCGTCAGTAATGAAAGGGAATAAACAAGACACGCTAGCTTGACGGTATCTGTTTCACTGATTACTGATCACTGATTACTGGTGGATGTGGCGGGGACACAGCAGCGGCGATTGGCTGCCCCCGAGCACAGGCCGGACTGGTAGTAACCCGAGCAGAACAGGCTGTCATCCTGGCACCTTCCTCCCCTGCTGATGCAGGCCGTGTCCGCACCTGTCACCACAGGTAACAGTTACAGCGAAAGGGGGTCAGTTTGAGTAGACATTCACAGTCATATGTCTGGAAGCTGTAGGTTGATCACAGGATTAATGCAGACACGCATACTTTGTTAGTCGTGCATTTTCATAGCAGGATTCTCGTTCCGTGCGTACAAATGAGCTCTTGGGATACAAAACACGCATTAGCCGCAAAACTGACAGTTCATAAAGAAAACAGGTAGGAAATATATAGAGATGGGCTGGTCCAAAACAGAGACAGAAAGTAAGAAAGACCCACATAAATAAATCAATCAATCAATCAATAACATGGAAATAGTCCAGACTCTTATCAGTAAAGATAGTGTTTTACTTACCTTGGGACAAAAATGCTAGAGCAGAAAACAAACAACAGACAAAAGCTGCCTCCATTATGGTGAGCAGCGACCACGAATGGCTAAAGAAACTAAGAGCGTAAATATAAGGGCGTGTCATCAACGGGAAAACAATCGACCTAAGCGTACGTGTAAACTTTATAGTCTGGGGAGCATCCACCTTCATAGTTTTTGTATGCTGTTTCCGAAAAAAAACCCCAACCTTACTGGATATTTTAAAGCTTTGTTAGCAGCAAAGATCCGTCAACAGACACCCTTCACCTGTTCCCCCTTCATCCTCCACCCATGTGGGACCTAAAAATGCCAGTCAGTCGCAGTATCAATCGCCATCGCTGTCCTATAAAGGGGTCGCGAAGATAGGCTGTAGTTTCCTGTAGCTTTCTCATCAGTTTTTTTTTTTCGCAAATAATTCTTATGTATAAAGAAATCTCTAACTTCTAATTTCTTAATTAAAGACGTTTTAAACTACCAAGAGATACGTAGGCCAAAGGGGCACTGTCTAATTTATTTTTCCACGAGCGCTGACAGTAAGCGCAAATCTTGAAGTGGATATTACCTCAAGCAACCTCAGCCTGATAAGAATCTTATTTCCCTAAACGTTTTCATGAAGATATACTTTTGCCATTACCATTAAAACTTGAGAGTATGCGAGCCAAACTTTCACATTGCAGACTCGCCAAATCCCTGATTTACAGGAAAACCTCATACTGACATGATGACACAGGCGTGTGCTTTAGTGAATAAATGATGTCTTAAGGCTTTTATCAGTTTTGTAAACCAAGGTCAGAATGTTTTTGCTGTATCCAATGGAGTTAATAAACATACTTTGTTTTGTTGATTTTTCAAGGTCTAGGCTTGACGTTTGGAGAGGGCAGCTGCAAACCAATACATATATATATACACATATAAAGAGAGAGAGGGTATAAAAAAGCCTGATGGCTGTCATCGACAAGATGCAGGTTTAGACTATCAGTCTTTCTGTCAGTAAACTTAAGAAAGGAATGCTTGTTTTTTTTTTTTACTAAATACCCACCTATCTCTACAATATTGAGAAAAGTAACTTTATGTTTTCTGTGAAAAAGTTCTGCTGTTTTTTTGCATGAAGAACACGAATAAAAATTAGGGCTCCTGATTTTAAAGGTTGGTACTTTGTTTCATACTATCGAATATAACTATTAATTTTCAGACTTTTTACCACATCTTAGAACAAGAGGCGAGGGTTCAGTGTCGTCCCAGTGTATCAGCAACCACTTTGGACGTGTCACTGTATGTGTGGTACGTATTTACGTATATTTTTATCATCAAAACACGCATTGAATGTAGGAAAACTTTGAAAAAAATAATCAAAACGACAGGATGGGAAAGAAAAGTGTAAAATGCGAAAAAAGAGAGGTTTTGGATGGGAGGACGGTTTCACTGATAAACAACCAAGTATTCAGCCGTGCTGCAGGTTTTGCATGCATCAGCTCAGGGCACAAAGAGTTCCATACACAGGAATCGCATTCTGGGATACCCTGGCGTCGTTTGTTATAGGTGTCCTCTGAAACAGGGAGATTGGCTATGAGGCTAAAAGAACTGGTTGATACTATTACAAAGGCACCGCTTACCGCAACTACTCCGGAGTTGCTTTTCTCGTGCACGAACTAGCGTGTTACAGGTTATCACTGGTAGTCAGTGGAGTGACTGCAGAACAAGGGCTGTGTGTTCAGATGCCTTTCCGCGAGTAAAGATGCCGGATGCTTTGTTTTAAATCTGAAGAAATCTTTCGATATGTGTAACAGGAAGACTTCATAGTCTACTATAGTAAAACCTCTCTACTTAGATTCGCTAAGCCCCACCATGATCGGGTCGTGACTTAGAGGGGTTGTAGTAGGGTCATCAAGCAGTCTGCCTTTATTCCAGGAACCATGACTTCAACCACATTCAAGTTCATTTGTTTAATAATAAAACTCTTAAAAATCATTTCATAATGTTATTTTTGCTTTCACTTGGTCATGCTTATTCTCCCAAGGTTGCGCTTGACCGAAGCTTTTTAGGAGAACTAACTACACATTACCGCAGTAGACAAAGTCGCTCTCTTAAATGCACTATTATATTTTAATGAGGTTTCTTTAGTAAGATGCAAAAGTAGAAACAGTTCACTTCTACAAAAGGTCATTAAAGAAGTACGACTCGACTGATGTGTGCTGATAAACAGACCACAATGAACAAGCGCCGGTCACCAAGACCCAAAACCATAACATATTATCACCCCATATCGATCTCCCGCCTGAATCGCATTAACCACGCCATGACAATACCATGCCACTTAGAATTACATCGTCCCACCGACTTAATTTGCCTGAGGTAAATGTCCTAGTATAAATCTAATAATAACCTCCAAACTATAGAATAATGACGACACAAGCTTTTTAAAAATTAATTTAAGAGAAAATCGCGCTAATGCGCCATTTGAAGATTTTAACCGAATGTCTGCATATATATTCAATACCAACCTTCATGTTGAAGAATAAAACGTCAAGGGTTTTAAATAAGCAATCATTTGAAAAGGAAAATCACGTTATGGACCATTGTCTGATTTGTTCTCTGAATGTGTGCATTTTTGTTTAGATGGCTCTGTTGGTATTATTCAACGTTATTATCTACTCCTTTCATCAGAGATCGATTCTCTTTTTGGCTTGAATCGATTCGATTTTCTTCGTCATAAGATGCATGAGTATAATAGTACTTAGGATTAATATTTATCCAAGGAATGTGATCGAGTGAGAGAGACCTATCCTTTTTTCCTTCATTTAAATGTGGACGCCACAACAATGGACGAAATGTATAAAGTTTGTCTGGCAGACGTTCGCAGTCAAAAGGTCTTTAAAATACAGCTTACTGAATTGACCTGAATGGACATTGGAGAAACTCAATGTCATGAACCAGCCTGGTTCAAGTAGGAATTGGTAACTGCAACACCTCCATCCGTTGCCTGGGGCCAGTAGGATACCTCATCCGTGTTTCCCTGGACGTCTTGGTCGTCTTGTCAACTGTCGCCTAGGATCTTCGTAGGAGCTGCTGTCCGTTGCCTGGGGCAGCCAGAGGGAGCAGAAGTGCAAGTGGGCTAGTGACAGTTTGTCGGAGGGCCCAACTTCTTCATCGTTGACGTCGTTATTGCCTGGGGCAACTGTAAGCAGCCAACAAGGACTTCACAAGTGGTGCCAGTGTGAGCCACTGCAGTTCTGTAGACACTTAAGTACTCCCATCTGCATGCGAGGCTGGGCGAGTGCTCCCGTCGTTGAATGTGAAGGCGAATTGGTCGCCCTGGTTTGAACTCAGAGCCACAAGAACACCCGTGCGTGAGGGAAGTCTTTATATGTATAACTTAAATATGACGGTGTTAACCTTTTATTAATTACTACTTCGAACCGGCTTTTGTCAGGCCACATTATTAGTATCTATAAGCATGGTCAACCTGATATCTATTGACCTAATTTTTCTTTCTTGTGTGTTAATAATAATTGTTTTGCTGGATAACTGTGTTGTCAGTGTTGCTGCACACGTGAGTTGAGATAGTTATCTGTGCGTACGCATGTGGACGTGCGAAAAATCAGGCAGGAGGGCGTGCAAGGGTGAAAGTCGGGAGCTAAGCGAGCCAGCAAGGTGTCCCCTTTCCCCTCGGGCTATTTAGTCCCGACCCTTCTCCCCGCAGTTTCGTCACCCTCAAGACTAATCTGTTACAGTCATTGGTGGGCAGGCGCTACATTTAGTAAAGTCATCTTAAGAAATTTCAGAATAATTGTTTGGTTCTAATCATAGACGTGAAACTATTGCAACGTTTCTCTAAAAAATACCAAAACCATGCAAATAACTGTTTGCTTATTTATTAAGCCAGAGCTTGCAAAAACAGGTTATACTTCGCAACGACTATTTTTACGAACGGGTACAGCATTTTTTGGAGCCAGCGCACCAACCAACCTGGTAGCTGCCTCCCAAGCAAGGAATAATATCGTCTTGACATGTCCCTCCTCTCATCAGCCATTGAAAATTGAGAACAAAGATGAATAGTACTCATTGCAATAGAGAATAAGAAAATTGATGGCATGTCTGCAGTCATCAAATATATTATCAAAGATCTGTAGGATGTCTCAGCAGTATGCAATCATATTAACAAAGTGGGTCCATTTCTGACTTATGAAGCAATATCATCTTCTCAGCATTAAAATACGTTTTAAAATCAATACATGATTCAGCAGCAGTATGCAGTATGTTTGCTCATATAAATAGTAATCCAGTGTGTGTATGTGTGTGTTTTCGTGCGTGCCGTAGTTTGCTTGTACTATGCAAATCCACACCGTTTATTGTACTTAATTCTCAGAAAATTGTGAGAAAAGCACAATTTTGTTGTCGTGTGGTAAAGACAGTGCGAGCGAGCGAGAGAGATCCGGAGATCGGAACCACAATGCTTATCTCCCCTTTACTAAGCCTTTCGTTTGAGTTTTGCGCTTCCTTTTGACATCAATATTTTTTAGAAGCCCGAAACACCAGTAAGACGTAGATAAAATGACTGCCACATATGTAATTCGATGACTCACTTTCAGCTACGCAGCAACGTCTGGAATCTGACCCTGAACACAAACCGCTCCTGTAAGACCCAGCACAGTAAAAGATTTTATCCTGGCAAGTTCCTCCGATCTTATTGCAAGCGTCGTCTGATCCTAAAAAGATATTATTTAAACCAGAGAAACGATAATAACACAGAAAGAATAATAAGAACACATGCACGGACACACGAAACATAACATGCAAATGGATCATGAAACATATGAAGCCAGCAGTCGCTCCCAGTTTGTTCAATCCAACTGAAAAATTACAAGTGCCGGTGGTAGGACGGAACAAACAGACGCGATTCGTTTCTTTTTCCTGCTTGTAGAATAGCTTGCAAAAGCCAGAAAAGCAGTGCAAATCCACCGATATAATATTTAAAGATATAATATTTACAAAATAAAATCAAATTATTATCAATAAGAAAAAGTCACAAATCTAGAGGTGATGAAGATATTGTGTTGATCTGGGGCTTTTTGAATTGTCAAACACCACTAGAAGCTTCCATAGAATACAATGATATCACAGAAGATAGATTAGTAGTGTGGTTTTGTTTCTATTTGTTTTGTTTTTTCTAGAGAACCAAATCAATAATCAAGCATCAACAATAGTCACAAATGATAAATGGAGGGCTGCAGCATCTGTTCACAGATGTTGTAGTGGTCTACAAAGTTATTAGGAGTTTTTAATAAAGCTGATCAGTTCAGACTTGGAAATAGTCACGTGTCTGATGAAATCATCCGTCGATCACTAGGATCAACATGATGGTGAAGCAGAGAGGAAAGAGTGGACTGCACATACTGTAACCTCCTCACCGGCGAATGGCGCAAATAAACCGTTAAATGAAGGAGGCCGACAGTCGCTGGGTCACCAGAAACCCGTAGACAGAATCAAAATGGTCGCAGACAGACAAGCAGATCGATGAACAAAGAAACAGGTTTGTTTAACAAAATTTTACTATCATGGTTGAAAGCTTAGCAATATGTGTTTTTCTTTAATCCTAGGACACGCGCTGTGATTGTTGTCTCCGGCACAGGGACTTTTAGACTTGTGCTGTTTGTGTAAACACGTGGACTCTTAACAGCCCCACAAGTCCAAACTGGCAGCTTTTACGTTCCTAATTAGTCTCCCATTAATCATTATTTCTACTACATTGTTATCAATATACATCCTGATGTACATTGCTGTTATGATGGAAAAATACAGACGTTGCACAAGCATTTTAAATTTACAACACACTGTGTTTAGACCAGCTGGTGATGTTGGTGTTAACAAAAGCAGTATTTGCTCAGAAGGTAGTTCAGCCTGTTTCTCTTTCGGGTCTTTAGTCGCGATCCTTCGTTTGACATCAAATAGAAGAGCCTTTACTAGTTTCACAATCACGAAATTTCTTGCTTTAATGAAAAAAGTGGGTGGGATAAGAAAGAGAAAAAGAAACATTCACCCACCTTGTGCTGCAGTCAGTGCAGCCGGCAACAAGAACGTACAGATAAGAGCAGCTTTCATCGCCATTGTCGCAGGTGGAAGACACGGAAAGCAGTCTGTGAGTTTTGAACGTAAAAAATATATCCCACTGGACTTTACACATTCATTATAAAAAATTGGAGCCCATTAGGCCTTTAAATATTTAACTAAAAGATGACACTAATCACATTCAGAAGACATCTGAAGACATCACTTATGAACGCCTCGAATATGAAATCACAAGGACAAGCAACAATCACCAGAAGATAAATAAAGACGAGTTACCTCACCTGTTCAAATCTCCCTCAGGGCACCAAATGGCGTATTTTATGTTGATACAGAAAAAATTAATGTAGAAAGCGCAAGTGTGACAAAGACCTGTAAAATAATAAGTATAGCTCTGTTCTTACAGAAAACACACATCATCAAAGCTAAACTTTTCTTGTGAGTGTAAACAGATATTTCAACACATCGAGAAAAAGACAAAAACAATGGTAAAGTTTATCAGGGAATAGTTATTGTCTGTACTCACTGAACGGGAGATCGAATGGCGGACTGTGGAGGACAATTCTCTGCTAAGCTAAATGTCGTTGCACACGTTTCCTACAGCAGTATTTTGTGTTTGTCAGGTCACAATGACGAGAAATGATTAATTTCTGAAGGCTGCTTCACAATGCAGGTCGTAACAACACCTATCGCTATGTAGTCAGCTACAACTAAATGTGGACTATCTAAGTAGTCATTCGTGACCAGAAGTCTGTGAGCTGTCGGTTTTACCATGGAGATACCCTGATCACAGGAACAATACAGACATACGTACTTTATTAGTTGTGTAATTTCATAGCAGAACGTACGTCATGCCCTTAAAAATGAGTTCTTACAAAACGATATGTCAGTATTAGTCTTAGAACTGATGGACACAAAAGACAGACGAGAGTAAACAGAACTGCCCTGGCAGGAACATAGAAAGGAAATAAAAGGCATCACCAACAAATTAAACATGAGGTTAAAGTGATATGTCTCTTCTTATTAGGATAAACGGTCTTAAACATTTACACCGATATGCAGTTTGAATACACTCAACATTCATATTTCTTAGCCTTAGAACTGACAGACACAAAATATGAAGCTAACTAGAAGAAAACGAGGAAAAACAGACGGACAGAGAGAAATAAAGATAAAAAGGAAAAACAAACATTAAATGTGACCTCAAATATAAGCCCTTTCTTTTTTTATCAACAGGAAAAAATAGTCTGAAGTAGGTGCGCAATTTACTTTTTGAATATACTACGCAGTTATCTTTCCTGTACGCAGATTTTGAAAAACAGGTACACAGATATGATTTTAAAATCTTTTTCCTCCTCCGCTTTCATCTGTATAGGGAAATAGTAACGCTCTTATTTTGGTTTCTAATTTCCTAAAGATTTGTATTTAGCATCAAAAACAAATAGTCACCTTGTATTCTTCAATCAATCAATCAATCAATCAATCAATCTTGCTTTTTAAAAACATTTTCCTGCTAGTAAACTTCTAACATTATCATGGAGACTTTAAGGCAGAGTCTGGTGAGACGAACTTGATCTTTTTTGTATACAGCGCAGATTCGCCGGATACACGATTTACAGGAAAACTCGTATTGACGTGATGACTCATGTCGTTTGCTTCAGTGAAGAAATTGATTTTTGTATGCTTTTATTAGCTTGGTAAATAACCAAGGTCACATTGCAGTCTACTGAATACAAGGGAGATCAGTTGTTTTGTAGCATTTTTTTAAGGCCGATGCTCGCTGCTAGGAGATGGGAGCTGTTGTGTTATGAATGCTATGCACCGCCCGCAGCTTTTATGTCACGAATGTTAAGATTGCCGATACAAACATGTAGGCCAGTGCTTAATGTATATATATATATATGTACCAATAGAAGTAACTCGGGATGAAAAGTTTTATTACACTGGAATATCCAGTGTCGGTCTTTTACCAAACACCATATTTGTCACACACACATACACGCACACACGCACGCACGCACTATCGATAAATATCCCTCCCCATGTTCTCATTACTCTGGAGTCTAAGGTGTGCAAAAAGCCCTCAAAATTCCTTTCTTGATAAAAACGAGCCAGTTTTGTTATGTTAATATCGCAGTATAAACAACACATGCTTGAGAGATCGATTAAAAATATTATGATTGATTAATGACAGATATATTGGGCATCTATCATTTAACTTATGGATGTATAATAATAAAATAATGTTAAGAAAGCCTATTTTCCAAAAGCAGCACTTTTGGCGCCCCCACGAAATACTGAAAAAGTAACACTTCCATTTCCTTTTTATAGTCTTTATTGACGAAAGACGCTGGCATCAAACAGAGTAAGTTGAAGTAACTGCAGAATCTACGTGTTTTATTAAAATAAAAGAGAGCCAGTTACAGAAATCAAATTTGACTGGCGTCAACAAATGAAGACCATCTTTAAAAGTTGAGAAGGGTGACAACCCTAAGATAATTGGAGGCCGAACTGTAAGTATTATTATTGAAGACTAATATTTTGAAGAGGGACCGAGATGATGCTGAGAGAGCGTATGAGGGCGAGATAGTGTGCATGTTGTAACTTGATACATGAAGAACTCGAACTTTGGAAACTGTTATGTGTAAGTTTAAAATTTAGAGAATTATATATGTATTTAAGAACAAAAGCTATTGGATTACTAGATGTTTATGGTTTGCTTAGAAACCCGCGCCTTAGATGTGTGTGTGTGTGTGTGAGTGTGTGTGTGTGTGTGTGTGTGTGTGTGTGTGTGTGTGTGTGTGTGTGTTAGCTGGTATGAAGCCAGCCTGTCCTTTTGCTAACAGTTCCTGAGAAGGCCTATGGTTCTTTAGTGATGTTGGCGTTTTAAGGGGGGGTATGGCTAGTGACTCTGTCCATTCTTTGAGCCAAGACTCTGGTACAGAATTGTGAGGACCTTTATAGTTTTTCCCCACCTTGCTTGAGCAGGTCAGCTGACACCTGGCTGACTGTTTCCAAGCGGTTGATGCTGATATTAACGAAAGCAACACATTTCAGAGTGTAGCTCAGCCTCTGGTATGACTGTAGCTACGAACAGGTTTCACATCAAAATAAAAGAGACAACAATTTTCACGATAAAAAAACTGTTTTATTGAAAAAAAAAGAAAGATGCAAAGACACACCTCGTGTTGTAGTCATTACAGCCAGTAGCATAAACGCTTGTCGTCCGAGGCACAAGGCATGACGATCTCACTTACCAGATGCTGTATAGATTCGCTAGCAATGTCAAGACAAGGCTGGTGAAATGTCACCGTTCCCGGGAGATGTTTATGTACTCGTTCTGTCATTGATTTTGCCAGACTGGATCAAAGGCGACGACTGTAAGTGTTCAAGAGGTAAGTCTAGTCATGTTGTATAAAGTTCCCTCGCACACCGCATCCTTTAGGAACCTGTTGATTTTTCTGTCGGTCCCTTGTCAGTGTAAATACCTTTTGAAAAGCGCTGTGATGACAACTGGTGCGCATTTAGTGGTCACATGACCTGTGACTATCATATTGCAGTTTTGCGAATAAAGTCAACATTTAAGGACGCACTTATTTTATACATTCATTTAATTGTATTGTCCTTTCCATAATCTGTTATCTTTCTCTTTTAAAGCAAAGGGCAATAACTTTACTTACCATGATTTGAGCTATACAATATACAATAACTATATTCAAACAATAGCTTTATTCTTAAAAAGTACGCAAGCATCACCTTCATCAAAAAAACTCTGTGCCCAAGATAGAGCTTTATCCCATTGGTTTATATGTCTTCTTCTTACTATAATTATTATTATTATTATTATTACTAGTACTACTACTAAAGAAAGTATTTTCATGCGAGCTATATGATTATATCGCCGAGTGAGTTAGTGAGCCAGTCAGTGTGTCCCATCACTTTCTTTTTTCCTTTTATCTTCCAAACGGCCACCCACACCGACTGGGAAATAGTGCGGGAGGATATGGAGGACACAAACCTCTGCCACGCAAGTTTCTTTGCCTGTTTAAAAATAAAACGAGTCTGAGTTCTACTACGTTTAAAAACGGCAAGCTAGGCCGTTAGTACTCCTATCCACACCACAGTGCCGCTCGTAGGACAGACCAGACACACTTTTCGGAAACCTATAAGACATAATAAGCTCACATGCCAGGGTAGCAGTGCAAATCCACCGATTTAATGTTAACTGATATAATATTTAGAAAATACGTTCGAATTGTCATCATCTAGAATGAGCCACATATCTAGAGGTGATTCATAAATTATGTTTATCTGGGGATATTTGGAATGTCGACAACACTAGAAGCTTCCGCAAAAAAAAGAATAATATCACAGAAGATAGACTACTAGAGTGTTTTTTGCGAGGTTTTTTTCATAGAGCAAAAATTCAACAATCTACAATACCATTGGGGGCAATGGTACATATACGGAGGTAGCCTCTGTTCACAGATGTTGTAGCGTACATCTACAAAGTGATTAGGAATGTGATTAAAGCTGATCGGTTTAAACTTGGAAAAAGTCTTGTGTTTGATGAAATCATCTGTCGATCACTAGGATCAACATGATACGAAGCAGAGGGGATAAAGAGTACTGCACCAACTGTGACCTTCTCAGCGGCGAATGTCGCAAATAAACCGTTAGATGAAGGAGGCCGACAGTCGCTGGGTCTCCAAACCCCGTAGACGGAACCAAAATGGTCGCAGACAGACAAGCAGATTGTTAAACAATGACGCATGTTTGTGTAACAGTATTTTATTATTATGGCTGAAAGTTTAGGAATATGTGTTTTTCTGTACATCCTATATGTAGATTTTCTGTTCCACTGTCGGAAGCACATGCGCTTTGCAGGAACTTTCATTCAACACGTGCTTGAGCAAGGTGAAGGACACGTGCTGTGATTGCAGTCACGGGCACAGGGACTTTTAGACTGCGCTGTTTGTGTAAACACGTGGACTCTGAGGAACTTCTCTTCAGCCCCACAAGTCCAAACTGGCAGCTCTTTCGTTCCTTTTTTGTCTTCCATCAATCATTATTTCTAGTACATTGCTACCAATGTCCGACCTGATGTGCATTCCCGCAGCGATGGAAAGTACAGGTGTTGTTAGCCTCATCACAATCATTGACAGCAAGAAATTAACAGCGCACTTTTTTTTAGACCAGCTGCTGATGTTGGTGTTAACAAAAGCAGTATATGCTCAAAAGGTAGCTCAGCCTCTCTCTCGTGTCTTTAGTCGCCCTCAGTGCAGCCAGCAACAAGAACGTGCAGATGACAGAAGCTTTCATCGCCATTGTCGTCTGTGAAAGACACGGTGTAAGAGTCTAACCTATATGATGCTGCTCCATGATGAATGATCCCATGGTGTCAGAGAAATTCCGAATTTTGGAAATTGTATCGATGCGTTGTCAATGACAAAAGCTTCCATACGCTAGAGGGAATTTATAAATATGTTATGCACGACATGGTGTAATTATCAGTTGCGGATATTGCATTACTTCAAGAAAGCAGTCTGAATAAGAACTAATGACCTTAGAGTCTTCATGGTCAAGTTGAAAGCAGTCTGTGAGTTTATTACACAAAATAGTATATCCCACTGAACGTTACATATTTATTAGAAAAACATTGGACACTATAGACCTTTAAATAACTTACCAAGGGGTGACACTAATCACGCTGAGAAGACTTCTTTCATATGACTTATTAACACTTCGAACATGAAATCGCATGGAGAAACATGATTAGCCAGAAGATAAATAAAGACGAGTTCCCCAACCTGTTCAAATCGCCCTCATGGCGTAAGAGTACTTATTTTATGTTATTCCCGGTTGTCTGGTCGTAGTAGAGATGGATGATTACAACGTTTCTGTTGATACACGTACAGAAAATAGTAAATGTCGAAAATGATAGTTGATATATGTGCAGGAAATTTTCAGGTGATAAATGTTCATACTTCACCAGATGATCCGATAAGACAGTAAATTTATGATGATGTCTTCACAGTGTCATGTGCAAACAATAGCATTTAGCTTCTCACTGTTGTCCTTTAATATATATACGAGACTTCCAAAAAGACTTCCAAAGGACTGCCAATAGCGCCCTGCTTACTTTACAGGACAATGCATTTTCTTTTCCATCAACACGACAGTTTCACTTGAAACGTTTAGTCTCTGTAGTTCTTTGATCTTATGAGTACAAGTACAGTTTTACATACTACCAGTCTTCACAGATTAGTCTCGAACAATGTGTGACAAAGACTAGTAAAATAAGAGTTATAGGTCGGTAACTGAAAAGAAAAATACATTATTCAATCTAAACTTTTCTTGTCAATGTAAACAGATAGTTTCAACAAATCGAAAAAAAAATGGGAAAGCTTATCAAGAAGTAGTCATTACCTGTACTCACTGATAGAAAGAACGGGAGATCAAATGGCGGACTGTGGAGGTCAATTCTCTGCTAAGCTAAATGTCGTTCTACAAGTTTCCTACAGCAGTATTTTGTGTTTGTCAGGCCACAATGACAAGAAATGATTAATTTCTGAAGGCTCCTTCACACTGCAGGCCATCGCCACATAGTCAAAGTATGTGGGCAATTTAAGTAGTCATTCGTGACCAGAAGTCTGTAAGCTACCGGTTCCATCACGGAGATACCCTGATCACGGGAACAATAGAAACATACGTACTTTATTATGTCCGTTTTTACTAATAATTTGCTATTTAGGCTAATATTTAATTTGCTAGTGAATTTTTGTATTCTCTTTTTTTGTTCCTGCCAGACCAGTTCTATTTATTCCCGTCTTTATTTTCGTCTTATGTGTCCGTCAGTTTAAAGTACAGGACGAAAGTTCTGCTATGAAATTACACAAGTAAGTGCGTACACCGATGTACAGTTTGAATGCACACAACAGTTATATTTCTTAGCTTGAAAACTGACAGGCACAAAAGAAGAAACTAACGAAACGACAACGGGGAAAAAACAGAGACAGGCAGAGAGAAACAGAAATACAAAAAAAAAGAGACCAACAAAAATTAAATATGACCTTAAATATAAGCTAGTTCTTGTTTTGATCAACAGGAAAAACCAGTCTGAAGAAGGTGCTCAGTTATACATTTTGAATATACTACGCAGTTATCTTTCCTGTACGCAATTCTGAAAAACAGGCAACAGGATATGATTTTTAAATCTTTTTTCCCTTTTCCCCTTTCGCCCGCCTAGGGAAATCGTAATGCTCTTTTTCTTGTTTCTAGTTTCCTAAACTTTTTTCGAAGTCTCAAGAGCAAATAGCAAAGAGGTACTGTTTGATTTTTTCCAAAGAGCGTAGAACGAAAATACAATTTTCTGTCACATCGGAGACATTGCATTTTAATCACCTCAGTCTGAAAGCCATGATATCTGATGTGCAGCCAGCCATTGTTTAATCACAAGGATTGGGGTTAGGTGTGTTTTATGTTGTTGTATTTTAAATGTAAAGCGTATTTATCTTTCTGTTAAGAAGGAAAATTCGCTATATAAACTTCCTTTATTATTCATATTCTCATTCGGTGGCGGTTCATGACGCAGCGGCTCAATAATTAAGTGCCTGATTCGGGTTTCGTAGGTTTTAGTGTCTTGGCTCCCGACATGCGATCCTCGGAATGTGCTACCTGTTCACATGACTAACCCTCGGTGGTATTTTCCGGATACCCTTCACCTTGTGTATTGTTAGTTGCTCTTATTGTTACAGGAATAAATGGATGTTTGTATCCTTTTATCAGCTTGGTAATCAAGTTCACAATACAGTCTACTGTATACAAGGTAGAGAAATATACGTTGTTTTGTATCATTTTTAAGGCTGCTGTTCTCTGTTAAGGGTGGGTAGCTATTGTGCTATGACAACGTTATGTACCGCCTGCAGTTTTTTTGTAACGAATTTTGAGATTGCTGATACAAACCTGTAGGTCAGAGTTTAATGTGTTATGCATATATATATATATATACACACACACACATAGTTTAATGAAAAGTTTTATTACACTCGAATATCCAGGATGCAGGTCTAGACTGTCTGTATTTCTGTCTGTCAATAAACGCAAGAAAGTATTGTCGGTCTTTCACCAAGCACCATGTTTGTTTTTTGTTTGTTTGTTTTTTTGTTGTTTTCAGGAAGAACACGAAGTACACAACAGAGAAAAAATATCATACTGAATCGCACGAGGCCCGGATTTATAACGAACGCTAGCCCTTCCACAGACTCCAAGTAGGGGTTAGCCAAATGCTGCTGCTTTCAAAAACATAAAATATGCTAGAGGGACAAAATAACCTCTGGGACTTTAAGAAAGAGATAAAGAGCAGCCACGACTCATCTACCAAGTAAAGAGAGGTGAATAGCGACATCAAGAAAGTGATGAAGTCAAATAAAAACAACTGGATCGAGGAGCATTGCCGGAAGATAGATGTGGGAATGGCATGGGGCGACAATAAAAGTTCTATCATCTACTCATTAAGACAGGTCAGAGCAAATTTTCAGTCGTCGAGGACAGCAATGGCCACCTTATGGCGAGTATACTAGTCTGGGACTTAGTCCTAGGTTCGCCGGTATTTAGTATATGATTTAGTCAGTAGTTAGTTAATTGTTAATATATCATTATATAAATATATTTCATTAAACATGTATATTATCCATCTTGTTATGTGTATAAATATGTAGATTTGTCTCCGCGTCTGACAAACTTTTAACTGTTGGTGACCCGGCGGTCACGAAACCCACAGACCCCACGTACCTACCCGCGGGTAAACGGAGTAAATGTACAGAGGGCTGTCAATCAGGATTACAAGGGTCTGGTTCCCAATATTCTTGACGTGAGAGAATGACGACAGTTTGTCTGAATGCGTATGGATGATGTCAAAAGATGTGTGACGTGATAGAATCAGGGAGAATGAGAAGGTTCTGAAAGAGAACTTTAGATTGAGGAGCGAAAGACATTTTGTTTTATCTGTAGCAAAACACTGAGACGTTTATTCAATGAGGAGAGAAACAAGGGCGAATCATTAGAGGAGTAGAATAAGAGAAGATGGGAGAGAGAGAGAGAGAGAGAGAGAGAAGAATCTTTTGGAGGAAAAGGAATGAGAAAGGAAAAAGTGTGAATCGTAGAGAGAAGAAAGAACAGTAGATTTCAGATTGAGCTAAGATAGGGCTTAGACCGTCGTTAGGCAATTCTTTTTTATGTTCTTTTGTGTCCTTTTAGCTTTTCTTGTCGAAGTAAACGATTGAAAAGTTTATCAGGGAATAGTTATTGTCTGTACTCACTGATAGAAAAAACGGGAGATCAAATGGCGGACTGCGGAGGTCAATTCTCTGCTAAGCTAAATGTCGTGCTACAAGTTTCCTACAGCAGTATTTTGTGTTTGTCAGGTCACAATGGTTAAATTCTGAAGGCCCCTTCATAATGCAGGCCATGTCCACACCTATCGCCACGTAGTCAGTTACAAGTAAAGGTGGACTATTTAAGTAGTCATTCGTGACCAGAAGTCTATAATAAGCTATCGGTTCTATCACGGAAATACCCTGATCACAGGAACAATACAGACATATGTACTTTATTAGTTGTGTAATTTCATAGCAGAACTTCCGTCCTGTCTTTTAAAATGAGTTCTTAGAAAACAATATATAAGCATTAGCCTTAAAACTGACGGACACAAAATATGAAACTGACGAGAGGTAAAAGGAAAAACAGAGACAGAGAGAAACCGAGATACAAAGGACAAGAGACCACCAAAAATTGTATATGACCTAAAATATAAGCTCTTTCTTTTTTCATCAATAGGAAAAAATAGTCTGTAGTAGATGCGCAATTGAACAATTTTGAACATTAGTTATCTTTCCTGAAAAATAGGTAACCAGATATATCCGCCTAAAGCTTTTTTCTTGTTTCTACTGTCCAAAAGTTTTTTTTTAAGTATCAAGAACAAATAGCAAAGTGGTACTGTTTGTTTTTTTTCCAACGAGCGTTGAAAGAAAATATATTTTTTTAACACATCGGAAACATTACTCTGCCTACATTAATCACCTCAGTCTGAAAGCCATGATAGCTAATGTTCAGCCAGTCATTGTTTAATCACAAGGATTGGGGTTAGGTATATTTTATGTGGTTGTATTTTAAAGTTAAAGTGCATTGAGCATTCTGGTAAGAAGGATGAGGCGTTATATAAATATCTTTCAGTATTCTTATTCTCATTCGGGGGCGGTTGATGAGTGGCTAAAGCTCCTCAATCAGGTTTCGTAGTTTTTCGTATCTCGACTCCCGAATGCCTTTTTCTAAATTTGCCTTCTGTTTACAGGACTAACCGTCGGTGGTATTCTCCGGGTACACTCCATCCTGTGTATTATTAGTTGTTGGTATTATTGCATTTCTTTCTCTTTTCCCGTTTGTTCCACCCTGTGTGTGTGAGAGAGAGGAAAAAAAGAGTTAGTAGTTATGACTTTAATGATGAATCTTCATTATTTCACCGCCATAGTCTTACTTTTTATGTTTTTTATGTTTACCTCCAAGTAAACTTCTACCATTATCATAGAGACTTGAAGGCAGAGTCTTGTGAGCCCAACTTGATCTTTTTTGTCTGCGTTGCAGATTCGCCGGATCCACGATTTACAGGAAAAACTCGTGCTGACTTGATGACTCACGAGGTTTGGTTCAGTGAATATCAGCTTGGTAATCAAGATCAGAATGCAGTCTACTGTATACAAAAGAAATAAACATGCATTGTTTCGTAGCATTTTTAAGCCTGGTGCAACCTGTGACAAGTGGAGAGCTATTGTGTGGTGAATAAGTTATGCACCGCCTGCAGGTTCTGTCACAAATGTTGAGATTGCTGATACAAACATGTAGGCCATTGTTTAATGTATTATAAATATATATATATATATATCATTAAAAGGAACGCATGATGAAACGTTTTATTGCACTGGAATTTGCAAAATAGTCTGAGCTTTAAAGTCACTATCATTACTGACACTGAGGGGCTACGAGTAATCTCACAAGGAAGGGCGACAATTTCTTACCTTGCTGAATTCTAAGACTACTTAAAAAATGCCTGTCCTGATTCCCTGATTTGTTTTTTGTTATGAGTAATCTGGATGACAATCAATAGGTTTCTTTTAACGCAATGATTTAATAGTTTTTCACACAGACAAATGTCTATTTTATCCAATGCTCGTTCATAGTCTATAAAGTCACAACGAACTCTTTGCAGAGTCAGTATGTTATTGCTAAATATTGTTTACGGAACAGATAACTTTCTTCTATTTCTACAGTCGTTACTGAGAATGCTTGTATTTTTTTAACTTCCCAAAACAACCATTATATGACAAAAAAGTAGCGAACAGGGAGGTGCGGGATGCCTTTAGGGAGGCTAAGATAAGGTACAAGGATAAAGTTGAGCTGCAATTCAGTAGTGGCGACCTCGGGGCAGCATGACATGGTATTGAGAATATGTCCTCTGTCAATTTCAAGTAAAACGCTTTTAAAACACCAGTGGCACTTGCAGGCGTTGATGAGTGGGATCTTCCCAACTTGCTTAATTCTTTTTATGCCCTCTTTGAGAAACATGACTTCTCTCTCAATGTTTCCACACTAAAACAGTTTCTGGTCCCTGAGCATGGGTTGATGCACGGACGTGTATAGGTGAACAGATGACTGTCTGCAGAGACCAGAGCTTAGCCTCTTGCGAAGTTCTCGGCGAGCTTAAGCAATGAATGTGACTAAACCAGAAGTTTCTTTTTACACAAAAGCCTCTCGTTCTAACCGTTAACTGAAAAAAAATCGTCTGCATGCAGTCCATGTCTGCTTATCGCGTGCTGTAGGCGCCTTCTCCACTCATCTTACTCCACACTCACGCCAAGCTTAGGCAAACGCATAAAACGTAAGCCCCAGCTACTGGCACTGGTGGTACTGCACAACAATACACAGCAATCTGAACCGCTAGAATATTTTTTCCAAGTGAATAATTGAAGTGCTCGATTCCCCCATTCTCGAAGGTAGCGCCGGAAGTTGCTATAACCCAATGCACGAACAGAGCCGGTTTTCACGCTTTCCAGCGCAGACGGCCAAGATGCTACTCCACTAGTAATATAACTTCGTAGGTTGATGATTGCCTGGTTCTCTGTCAAAGATATCTTGAGGCGAGTTAATTTTATCAAGGCGGGATCTGCGGACCCACCCTTCATTGCTGCACCGAACAACTTAGTGGAGTTTCAAAGCATCTATTCCAGATGTCTGTAGATTCTGGAAACTTTGCACATTGTGCCTGTCCCAAAAATAACTAGGTCCAGTCAACCCAACAATGTCAGACCAGTCACTCTTACCTCAATCATCATGAAATCACTTGAGAAAATCGTATGAAGCGAGGTTATGACTGCTGTTGACCAACATCTTGACCCCTGCAGTTTGCCTACAGAGCTGGAAGAGGTGTCGATGATGCTAAGCTGTTTATACTAAATATGCTGTACAAACATCTGGAGAAACCTAAAGCTCATGCCAGGCTTCATTTGCTAGCGGAGAGTCTAGTCTCAGACTTCCATCTCTCCCACCAACTAACTCCCTGGATTTTGGACTTTTTAACAAACAGACAGCAAAGAGTTTCTGTTAACGGTCTTCTCTCAGATCCTGTTGTCACCTGTACAGGTTCCCCTCAAGGCTGTTGTTTCTCTACATTACTGTTCATACTCTATACTAACAGCTGTAGAAGCACTACTGATAGGAGCTTTCTGATAAAATTTGCTGATGAGGCTGCTCTCCTGTCACTTCTGTATGATAATGAAAGTGTTCACAGTGGCGCTCTTCCTGACTGTTCCCTGGTGTGACGAACACTTCCTTGTCTTGAATGCCTCAAAGATTAAGGAAATTATCTTCGACTTTCGGGTGAACAAGCCTGAGACAGTCATCGGTACTATTCATTATGATGCCATCGAGGTAGTCGACTCTTACAAATATTTAGGTACCATCTTCGACAAGAAGCTTAAATAGGACATCAACACTGACATGATCCTCCGTAAGAGTCAACAACGCCTGTACCTCCTACGGAAACTCAAATCTTTCTGTGCCAGCTCTGTCATCCTCACTCGGTTCTATCAGTCCTTCATTGAAAGTCTCATCACTTTTTCTTTTATCTCCTGGTTCCACAACCTCTCCCTAGGGAACAGGTATAGTCTTGTCTCCCTTGTTAATATCTGTTCTAAGATCACCGAAATCAGGCAGAGGGACTTGGCAGCTTTCTTTCATCAGCAAATCCTTAGGAAGGGATCCCGTATCCTCTCTATTTCTGATCATGTGTTGGTATGTGTTCTCACTCTTGCGGTCTGGCTGTAGGAACGCGATGCCTGTTTGCAAAACCAATCGCCACCGCAATTCATTCCACGTGCCATTCACCTGATTAACTCTACTGTGTACTAGCCTGAGGTGACCTAAGGTCACCACTATATCTACTGTTGCTGGGAATGTGTGTGTGTGTGTGTGTGTGTGTGTGTGTGTGTGTGTGTGTGTGTGTGTGCGAGAGAGAGAGAAAAAAAAATATTTTAACATGTATACATTATCTCCTTTTATATCATGTGTATGTGTGTATTATCTCTCTATCATGTATGTATTACTGCTAGTACGAGCACTATTTGAAATTGCCCTTGTGGATAAATAAAGTGGTATTGTATTGTATTGATGCTACGGTCTGTTTCTTTTGAAAAGCGCTGTAATGACAGCTGGAGATCATTCGGTGCTTGCGTGACCTGTGACTATCCTATTGCAGTTTTGTGAATAGTCAACATTTGAGGATGCACTAATTTCATAAATTCATTTATTGCATTGTCTTTTCCATAGTTTAATTCTTTTTTTAAAGCAAAGGGCACCAACTTTACTTACCGTGATTTTTGAGTTACGCAATTCATTATTAAATTCATGAGTGTAATAATACTCTGTTAAGATTTATACAAGAGATTCAAACATTAGCTTTATATCTAAAAAGTACGCAAGAATCAGCTTCTTAAAACAACTCAGAGATCGTGTGCTCCAGTTAGAGTTTCATACCTATCATTGGTTTATTTCTCTTCTGGTTATTATTATTAAAGAGATTGAATGAGTAGGTGCTCATGTGAGCTATTTGATTAAGTACCTAAGTGAGCCAGTTAGTCAGTCAGATCCCTTTTTCTTTTATTTAAAAGTAGACGCCACGATACTGGACGAAATAAGAAGTCTGTGTTAGACATTATCAGTCAGATGATGTTGTGTTTGTGCCTGTATCACGATGTTACTTGTAGACCAGGGGCCAGTTGCACACAACATTTTGCTTCTTTAAAACAGTTTTAAGGTTTAGAAACAAGTTGTGCAACTGGCCCCAGACGGTGTAGAAACTGTCGATGTTGCTTATCTGGTGCTTGATCTACCAGCAGTCGTAGTTGGTTTTAACAGCTCGTGCTTTTGTATAGTGAGCACTGCTGTAGGAATAAGATTTCTTCATTTTACCGAAAGTCCAAGACTTGCTTGAACTGTAGAAGTGACTGGATAAAAATCGATTTTGAAATGTTTTGAGCAAATTCTTGAGTGCGGTGTGGGGACGAAGCTCGCACGGCACGTTTGAACAAAGCAGAGATCCGTATATATACATCTCTGAACAAAGTGAATCCACTGGCGTTTGCTATCATTATATTTAGGATTTCCTTAATGAGTACAAACTAACACCATCTGAGTGTCGAAGAGAACATTCAACATCACAATGTGTCCCGGTCAGTTTTCTTTTACCGAGGATTGCATCTTTTCTCTTAGACTTTAGGTCGTGCAGACGAAGCTATTTTTAGAAATACTCCGGTTTGGACAAATCCAGGGGTGCTTAAGAGAATAATATTACTATAAAATCTCTTATGCCTCTTTGTCATAAAATACCACCGGAACATGTTTTTGTGATAATTTATGCTTTGTTTCCAGCGATTTTTGCTCAGCGATCGGGTTAGCCTTTATGACTAAGCCGCGTCAGTCATCGGCGGACTTGAATTGCGTTTATTAAAATCATGTAAACATAATCCTGCCGCATTTTATCAGACCTTAAAAAACACAGATGACATGCGAATTACTATGCTTATTCTTTATTGCTCGTTAAATACAGTGAAGGGCTTGCAGATACGTGATAAGACTTTGCAAAGACCGGATCTATCTTCTCTCGGTGCTTCCGCCAGCGCACGTCGGGCATTCTGTACTGCCTCCTTAAGGAATAGAAATAAATTTTTCATTACAGTAGGGCGTGTGGACATTGACAGCGTCTCTGCATACATTATCAGTATACATACAGCAACACTATCAAAGACACCATAATATTTCAGCATTATGACAATAAAATTACAATGTGGGCTTCATTTTAACAAGTGCAACAGTGCAGTATTCTCCGCAGCAAGATACGCTTAAAATCAATACAAGATGGGATTGATTTATGTTTATTTTACTCGTTATGACATTAAACTCGTCGCTCCGAATGAAAAATCTCGTAAGCAAAATAAACCTTTTGGTCGTTTTGGAAAATAACCTAAAATACCACCAGACACTGCCCCCCACCAGAAAGATGTATACAAAAATACTGTGACTTATATCAGTAACCTCGAACGCAGCAGCGTCTGTTCGCTGGCCCATCACACAAACCGGTCTTGTAATAACCCTCACAGGAGTTGCTGTCATACTGGCAAATGCCTCCAATCGCAGTGCAACGAGAGTCCGATCCTAAACAGATATTTTTGTAAGCAGCTGACCCTTCTACAAGTAAAATGTTACTGTAACAATATTTTACTCTTATGGTTGAAAGCTTAGAACTATGTATTTTTGTTCTAAACCTACTCCTTGACTTTGTTCGATTGTCTGACACAGTTCCAATTTCCAAGAAGCTGCATCCTTACAGTGAGCTAGTAGGTTCTCAGATTTATCTCTCATTAGTCATCCTTTTTAGTACATTGCTAAAAATATCCGTCTACACATGCATTGCGGCTGCACTGAAAACAAATTGCAGGTGCTGTAACCATGAATCATGTTCAGCATTAAGTTTACAGAACAATATTTTTGGAACAGATCATGATGCTGAGAATTAAAAAGGCAGTTTATGCTCAGAAGCTAGTTCATTCTGTTTCTGTCTCATGTCTTCAGTCATGAACAGACGTTTGCCATTAAATAAAAGAGGCTTTAATAGTTTCGTGATCAAGAAATTTGATGCCTTAATGAAAAAGGTGGTTGGGATAAGAAAGATAAACAAAATAACTCACTGACCTTGTGCTGTAGTCCGGCTTTACTAGTGATTAGTAACCACCAGTCATGATGAATGATGGATGATGATGAAGGGTTTGATTTGCTTTATATATCGGAAAATCTGTTTCCTGCTCTACAGGTTACTAGTAAATCGCAAAGCAAAGAGTTTGTGTGCTAGTGGAGATGATGCTTTTGCTGATAAATAGCTGATTCTTTAATTGTGCTGCAAATAGAAGAGGCTTAACTAATTTTACGATCAAGAATTTTGTTGATTTAATGAAAAAATGTGAGTGGGTGAAGAAAGAGAATCAAAAACACTCACCTTGTACTGCAGTCAGTGCAGCCAGCAACAAGAACGTGCAGATAAGAGCAACTTTCATCGCCATTATCGTCTGTAAAAGACATTAAAGTCTAACTCTATGATACTTCTTCATCATAATGAGTCGATAATGTCAAAGAAACTGAACAGTTTGGAGACTGTGTAGATGTGTGGTCAATGACAACAACTTCCATACGCTACAACTCATTTATAAATGGTGGAACTATCAGTCGCGGATATTGCATTACTTCAAGAGAGCAATATGGATAAAAATAATGACTTTAGTGTCTTCATACTCAAACCTTGAGTTAACACGAAGTCAAAAGGAGTCTGTTAGCGGCCAGAGTGTAAACGTTTTCTGACGGTCTGTCTCTTTATGGGAACTGTGTGCTTGACGAGCCGCTGCTTTAAATTGTGACTGGCATGTTTGATTTTTTTTTTGAAAGAACTTTCGATACCCGTACAATGTAAACACGCTACGCACACATAGTCCACACAACTCTTTTGCAGCTTTTTCAAGGTCATCCGCTTTTGCGCATCCTGAATGATGACGGCAGGGGTGGGTGAATTGTCACCTGCAGCGACACCTGACGACAGTAAACAAAGAAGTCGTCAATCCAGGCATGTTGTATTTACTGTAGATCGTTATTATTAAGACCTCCCTCTATGCAAACCCCTTTGATATACAACCAAACATTTTTTACCGACGTATTTTGCTATATATGGGTGTCTTTATTGTGACATCCCACCAACGACAGTTTGTACTCTATTAGGACTTTTTCCAGACGTTGCGCGCTCAAAGAAAAGAAGAAAAAATTAAATATATTTTTAAAAAGACTACTTCTGGGACTATTTGCCGTATACTAGGACTTTCAGCAGAGAGAACGTAAGATCAGTTAAGTACATTTTGAAAGAGACTGGTTACTTATTGGGTCAGTGGTCATTTCGATCCAAGCTATATCGCCTCAGCCATGTCAACCACCCGCCTTAGTTAAACTCCGTCATGACCTTATTGTCCAAGAAAGCCTCACTCGACCCAGGCCTAAAAGACGAATCTATTAACGACGACACATGCAGTTAATAACCTCAAATAATACCAACAGAGTCATTCGTTGTTCGTGCAGGTTTAGCCACCAATTTACTAAACAAAAATGTCCGATTGGCAGTACACACTGAAAGAACAAATCTCACAATGGCACATAAATGCGACTTTCTTTTTTTTCGCTGAAAGCCTTCGTTGTCATTTATTCTTTAATTTAGAGTTTTATATTAAATTATATGCAAACAATTGGTTATCATTAAGCAGGTGTTGCTGCTTTGCCAATCATTTATCCTAGGTATATTGAACTTTCAGTGATGGGACGAAGTGGTTTTATGTGAGGCGATACGGACGTAGCGGGAAAGATTTGATTCAGGCGGGAGGTTGGGTCTCTTTCTTTACACTAGTATAATTTAAACTGGTATACAGCTGGGTGTCGTCAGCAAAGGATTGATGGGATATATAATGAGATTGAATTAGAGTGGTAAGTGGCTTCATGTACAAGATGAAGAGGATGGGACCAAGTACAGAGCCTTGGGAGACTCCTGAGTGAATAGAGGCAGGTGAAGACACGCAGCCATCCACTATAACTGACTGAGTCCTATCCGAGAGATATGACTGAAACCAGCTGAGTGGGGAGCCTGAGATGCCATAGAGAGTACTGAGTGTGAATGAGAGTAGTGTGATCTATGGTATCAAATGCAGCAGACAGGTCTAACATGGTGAGAAATGATATGTCACCTCTATCCAGAGCAGACAAAATGTCGTTTGTCACCCTCAGCAGAGCGGTCTCAGTGCTATGAAAAGGGCGATAAGCAGACTGTGATGGAGAGATCAAGTTTTCAGAGTTCAGATGGGATAGAAGTTGCTTGAGAACTATATTCTCAAGGATTTTGGACAGAAATGGCAAGTTTGAGACTGGACGATAATTGTTTAATACATTGATGTCGAGAGTAGGTTTTTTTAACAGCGGCTTCACTAAAGCTGTTTTAAAGGTGGAAGGGAAAATGCCAGAAGTCAAGCTATCGTTTACTATTTCTGTTAGGGAAGGAAGTAGGACGTCAAGCAAGTCTACCAGTAGAGGGGTGGGAACTGGGTCCAGTGGACAGGTTGTGGGTTTTGACTGGACTATCATGGTCCTAAGCTCGCTTTCCGAGATCGGCTGAAAGGAAGAAAAGGAGCACTTTGGCCTAGCAAGATGGTTGATGTGGCTAGCAGGATGGGGCAGAGACTGCTGATCAAGTTTAACCCGGATGTCAAGAATCTTTTGGACAAAAAACTTGCTAAAGGCCTCAGGAAGTGAAGCAGGTGCAATGACCGCAGGCAATTGCGGCCTGCTCGTGCGGCCCACCAGGTGGTTGCAGGTCTTAAACAGACTTCGACTCGACGAGCAAGTGCTGATGTCAGCACGAATGAATGCGGTTTTTGCCGAATGAACAAGATGAATGACTGAACGCTTGGCAGCATTTAGCAGCTGCTTGTGGACGGTCAGCCCAGACCTACGCCACAACCTCTCAGCTCGTCGGCGCTCAGCTTTAGCTCTCCGCAGCTCAACACAAATGTTAGGGTACCATGGCGCATGTTTCCTGGGGTGAACTTGGTGAACAAAAACAAACGTTTCAAAAGACTGATGACAGCGTCTTGCCAACAGCCTGTGCCTACTGTGCAGATGAATTTATTTCCTTGTCCACCAACACGACAGCTTCACTCAACTACATCCAGTACTGGAATCTCATAATCTGTCACAGAGGTGACAAATACAGTTTAACCCATAGCTACTCTACTACCACCACTCTTCACAGATCAGTCTTCTACAGGGTATAAACTTTGAGTAGGTCCTCTGTTTGCCTGTGATATTCATTTATGGCTGTCATGTATAAGTAATAAGAGCTGACTTAGGTAAAGAGTTAAATAATACAACAGGTTTAGGACATTAATATAATATGCTCTCAATACCTATCAGCTCTGAAATTCACATTATGAACTACACATATTAAAATCTGCTGATGAGTTTTTTTTAGTGTGCATTCTTACTGTTTTAGTGTATATACTGAACAGGCTAAAAAGAATGCAGTATTTAAAATGCATACAATGTTTCAGCGTTTCTTACTAAGTTTGGGTCATGACTGCTTTGAAAATATCCTTCCAAATAACGCACAAAGTGACCGAAGCTTTGCTGGATTAAATTCTGGCTTGTAGTTTTAATCTAAAAGGTATCAGAGTCCTCCGTCCTGTCTGTCTTCTACCATAAGAGATCACTTGCTGTCATCTATGAAGTTTCTATCGATTTTTAAAAGCTTGTATGGGTGTATGCATCTCTCTCTCTCTACAGTTTCAGAACATGTTTTGTGGACCTCAATTAATTCTTAGTTTCCATATCCTGAGATGAAAATATTTAGGGTGTTATCAACCAGTTGCAGAAAAATACAATTTTAAATGTTTAACTATGTTTCTATGATTGTGAAACTGTGTATTATTTATGCTATTTTGTATGCATGTAAAGAACATCACTGAGATGTCTTGATAATTAATTATGATAAAATATAAATATTCGCATGCCTCTCTGTTGATGTGTTTTATTACAATATTCAATAATTGCAGATGGTGCAGGTTTGTCTCTGTATAACGCATGTCTATGCTTCATGTTAGAGATACTAAACCTTGCTGCTATTTTCAGGAAATGACAGTAGCTCTACAACTTAGTCTGAAAATACACATTGACCATGCAGCCTTAAAATTCACCACCTTTGAAGGTTGCAAAAAAGTAGTACTAACATATGTGATTTGTTTTCAGAGATAAACTTTTATGGTGTCCCATGCATCTGGCATTATTAGCTGCTTCTTGATATTACATATTTAATCATACACACGCGGGAAACTTACCATAGATACAGTCTACTTCTCCTGTAATAGTTCAAACCCATTCTTTGCCTTTCCGAAGGCAAAGCTGAAACATGGTGTGAAGCAACTGCTTGCTCTCTGTCGCAGTTTTCGCTGTAGTGAAGTGCAGCAAGGATGTTTATTAATTATAAATAAAACACATCTATAGGTAACAGTTATAGTAGAAGTTTGGGATCATATGTCTGTAGGCTTTAAGTTCTAATAAAGAGAGCCTGCAATCACAGGAACAATAAAGAAATACATACTTTGTTAGTTGTGTATTTTCATAGCGGGATTCCCGTCCTTTCCTTACAAATGAGCTCTTGGGATACGAAACATATATGCATTTGCTTTAAAACTGACTGCGCAAAAAGACATATAAAAAAACAAGACGGGAATACACAACGACGGCCTGTTCAAATTAGAGAAAGACAATAAGAGAGACCCAAAGCAAGATAAATAGGTAAATAAATAAATAGAGCCACCCACACTCTAGCACAAAAGGTTAATTCTTACCAGTAAAGATTCAGTGTGTAGCAGATGGTAGTTTAACTAATCTTGATATCACAATGCTAGAGTAGAAAACAAACAGCAGACCAAATAGCCAGGACCGCGAAAAGCTAAAAACAAACAAACAAACAAACAAAAACAAACTAAGGGCGTAAATATAAGGGCATTTCATCAACAGAAAAACAACAGACCCTCAGTACGTGGCAGCTTTATTGTCTGAAGTGAGTATCTGCGGTCATATCTCTTTCATGCTGTTTGAAAATGAGAAACACAACAAACCGAAGATCAATAGCTTTTTTTTAAAAAAAATCTTTGTTAACAGCAAATATCTGTCATCAGACACCTTTAGCTGTTCCCCCTTCATCCTCCACGCATGTGGGACCTCATATATGGAGCGCCAAGAGGGGAATTTTCTCTACTTTCTCTCTCCAACTTTCGCCAACCAAGCTAATAAAAACTGCCACGTACACTGCAAGTCGCATAAACTTAACAAGCAGAAATGCACTTTCTTTCTTTTAACACCTATAAAGATACCCCGCTTTCCCTGCTAAATATAGCTCATTATACATCACTGCTACTGGTCCATCTTTTGCTATCACTTAAAATGTATTTAAATTTGATTTTTTTATATCTGCTCCATTATATATTCCATACATTGTCTACAATGAAACACGTTATTTGCAATGCTTGTCTTGTTTGTTCCCTTTTATTACTGACGAGCTCTGGTTGGTGCAATTTTCCAGAAGGTACAATAAATAGACCTTTATTGACATTGCTTTCATCTATATTTTACACTTTATCGTCGTCTCTAGACTGCACTGGCTAAAGCCAACTGCTATCGTGTTGTATCGAATTGACCCCATCCCACGTAGAACTACATCATCTCATCGACTTAATTTATCTTGGCTAAATGTCTTCGTATAAATATAATAATAACCTCCAAACTATAGAATAATGACGACAAAAGGCTTTAACAAAAATTGATTTAAGAGAAAATCGGGAGTATGCGCCATTTTGAGATTTTAACCGAATGTCGGCATATACATCTAATACCAATCTCCATGCTGAAAAATAAAACGTCAAGTGCTTTAAATAAACAATCATTTAAAAGAAAATCACGTTATGGACCATTGCATGATTTGTTCTCTGAATGGGTATTGCCAAGAGGATATTTTTATTTAGTAAGTTAATGGCTGAGTTCTTTCGAACAACGCATAATTTGGTTTTTGTTATAAATATTCTGTATTACATTGAACAGGTTCTGCTTAACGCTTTGAGTAATTTAATTACTCACACAACCTGTCTGCTTTATCCAGTGTATGTTCATACCCCATGAAGTCACAAAGAACGCTCTTCTTTCTACTCAGAAAAATGTCCATCATGCCTTGTAGACTAAACATGGTGTCCAGTGCTAAATATTCCCTCCTCTTATCGTAGCAGATAAGCTTCTTCTGTTTCTTCCGTCGTTACTGAGAATACTCGTAAATCTTTCCCGAACAGCTAAGAATTGTAGAAAAGTTCCGTTTTCTTTGCATCTGAAAAGTGGTGTCATGACAACTGGTGCTCAGACTCGTACTGGGGTCTCGTGACTCGTGACTCGTGACTATCATACTGGAGAGTGTTGTGAATAAAGAAACATCTGTGCATGCACAGCATTGAGGAATTTATTTGTTTTGTCCTTTTCACAGTCTTTTTTCCTAAAGGGACTAAACTCACTCTCCGCTATTTGAGAGTTGTTCCATTTATCATTATATTCACGAGCATATTAATACTTAGGATTAATATTTATGCAATAGATGTGATCGAGTGAGTGAGACCTATCCTTTTTTCCTTCGTTGAAATGTGGACGCCACAATAATGAACGAAATGAATAAAGTTTGTCTGTCAGACATTCGCAATCAAAACGTCTTTAAAATGCAGTTTACTAAGTTGGTCTGAATGGACATTACAGAAACTCAAGAAGAATCTGTAACGGTCATTGTTGGTCACGAGCTACATTTAGTAGAATCATCTAAAGAAATTTCAGAAATAAATTTTTCGGTTTTAGTCATAGACCTGAAAGTATTGCAAGGTTTTATTTGCCCTCAAAAAATAAAATCCAAGACATGCAAACTGTGCTTAATTGTTTGATTTATTAAGTCAGAGCTTGCAAAGTCAGGTTATACTTAGCAACGACCATTTTTACGACCGGATAGAGGATTTTCTGGAGCCTTTGCATGCGCACAAACTAACCTCGTAGGTGCCTACCAAGCAAAGAATAATATCGTCCTGACATGTCCTTCCTCTGCTCAGGCACTGAGAATCGGATCCTATAAAAACAGACACGAATACTGTTCGGAGCGTGGTCGCGTCCCGCGTGGGACACCAGTAAGCCCTTCTGGCAAAAGGGAAGCGACGCAAGCTGGTCTGGCTCGGCCACGTCGCCCAGTACAACTCTGCTTTAAATCGTTCTTCATGCGCAGTCGAGGGTGAACGTCAAGGACTGGACTGGTCCTTCCATAACAGATCTGCTGAACACCACTCAGACTGAACCAGGCAGCGAGCCTCGTCAGCTGCTGTGGTACCGGACTGGCATACCGGCTTAACGTGATTAGTTTGCACCAGTCATGATGATTCTTCAGCTGTGCTATAGATTCATCACATATATTCAAAATGTTGGCTCACTGCTTGCGCTTCTTGCTGGAAATTTGCAAATGACTGTTTCTCAGTTTTCGTAACTGACGTTAAAGTGGACGGCTGCTTCATTAGAAGAAGTAAAATGAAACCGTTAGGCTACAATTACCAAGTGTTTAAAAAAGCTGCCTAGAGATATTTCGAGTATCAAATGCAGTTGACGTAGATTCTATCTGCTAAAATGCAAGAGATGACTTGGTCTAACGACATACTAACTTGTACCTAAAAGGCCAAGCTGAATGGAAATCATTCTTCAAACATCTCTCGGTGTGCAAAACTGTGTATGACTTAGCACAATGTTACTGCCAGTTGTCATCGTCTCTATTTATATACATTGCAGAGAAAATATATGATCAAGAAAGCGCAAGCGTAGTGGAAGAGCATGTAACATTGCTGAATACAAGGGACAGAATTCTGTGAGAAATGTTTTATTGTTTTAAATGATCAAGTTTGAGGAGACAGATTGTCAATAATACAGCTAATAAATCTATCAAATAATTTAGTTTATCTAACAAAGCAGAGCTTCCTTCAAATCTGTAGTGGCGACCACCATCCCTCTGTGAATTTTGTATATGTTTCTTTATTGGTTATCAGTATTGCTTTTTATCCTTCCATCCTCCCTACGCTGTATGGGCCGTCCGGTAGCGCAACGGTTAGTCAATACAGTGAGGGTTGGCTTTTCCGGGTTCAGTTCTTCTTTCGGGCACGCTGTTCGTTCTTTGCGTGTAGCAGCTGTTTACAGAGTTAGCTGCCTTGCCGTAAAAGAGTCATAGCTGCTTACTCGGCGTAAAACACCGATTGCCCCCCCGCTCACTCCGTATGCTGTCCATGTCTCGATCTTGTCTCGAGCACTTAGAGAACGCTCTTCCATGAGCATGATAGGCACTCAATAAACCACGTGTTGTTTGTTGTTGTTTTATTGTTGTTATTATTATTTAATAATAATATATTCTTGCATAGTTTCTTTCGCGAACAAGAGCGCTTTGCTCTTTATTGTTACCCTTTATTATATGCGATGCAAAAGCAAAAGAGTTTCAGGTATTATTGATAGTGCGCCTATTGTACAGAAGAATTCATTTCCTCGTCCAACACATTTTTACTCGAAAACATCCAGCATTTGTAGTACTGTGTTTTCGGAATCTGTCACGACGGTGAAAAGAGCAAATTAAACTATCGTTTTCATACAGCCAGCCTGTAAAGACCAGTCTACAGCTTGCACTCTCTTTCTTGTATTCACTTTTATGTTAGAGTTCATTCCTTCTGCTACCGGCACACTCTCTTTCCTAAACGCCATCATGTGTGCTTAGACCTGATGTTTGAATTGTTTCTGTTCGGGCAGAAACGCGCCGTTCAGAAAGTTATTTTGTGAGGTATTGTAAAAGTTAATTGCTAGGTTATTTTATTTATAATTGTGTAAGTGATATGTTACTGTGTCAGTTGTGTCCCACTTTCTGCATGTTTTAATTTTTTTGTCGGGAAATTTTATCTATGGGTGATCTCAGACGCAATGCATGTTCCTAGTCTAGAGTCTAAGGTGTGCAAAAAGCCCTCAAGATTTCTTGATAAAAACTATCTAGCCAGTTCGCTATGTTAATATCACAGTATAAACAACACATGCTTGATAGATTTATTAATAAATGCTGTATTATGATTGATTGCTGACATTAATCGGGCATGCTAGAGGCATCTGTCATTAAACTTATGAATGTATATGAAAAAAATAAAATTGAGAAAGTTAATTTGCCACAATGCAGCACTTTTGTCGCCCCCACGAAATACTGAAAAAGTACCATCTCCAGTTTATTCATATGGTCTTTAATTCACGAAAGACGCTGGCATCAAAGATAAGGAAATAAATAATACAAGATTCTATGTGTTTCATTAAAAAAACAGATAGAGAAACGAAATTTGACTGGCGTCAACAAATAAAGACCATCTTTACGACCAGTACAGCTTCTTATGGAGTCACTGCCAGAGAGCTAACGAACCTCATAATGTTTTCCCGGCAAAGGAGAATATCCTCCGAGCAGGTCCCTTCTCTTCATCCAGTACCTGATCCTGTAGAAGCTGAATGTTGCAATAGAGCATGAAAGTATTCATGACATGTATGTGGACAACAATACAAATAATATGTCAAATGTATCAGCATTTAGACAATCATATCAACAAAATGGGTTCATTCTGTAATACATTCATCAATATTTTTAGGAGCCCAATTGTAACGTAAAAGGGGGGTTAGACAGTAATATAGACAAGTCGTAGTTCAACACACAGGGAGCTTTAGTTGTCACTGACACGCAGGAATTTTAAGAAATTCAAGTCTTCGTATTTTTCTTTCTTTCCGGTGCGGAGCTCACCCTCTGTCCAGGTAAACAGGGTGTTTTGATTCTAGTCGCTGCCGCATGGAGATCAGGGGAAGTTTGAAGTTTTCATAAAACTTGTATTTTTCGTGCGGTCTGGGGTGAGCTCACCTTTTGTCCAGGTGGACAGAGGTGGGTATGTATTTAATCCCGACCGCAAGCGGCCAGTGGGCTGCTGCTGCTGATGATGATTCTTCAGTTGTCACACCTTTGCTAAAGCCAGGCTGCTACTGAAGAGATCAGGCTACTATTGCTGTCGCCGGACGAGTTTTTGAGAAGAGAGCTGAAGACTCCACGCCATTCTGCTGCTGTGAGAACAAGTCAGGACAACGGGAGCTGGCGAGAAACGCAGTACGAGTCACATCAGCGTTCCACAGTGTCAAGCTACTGTGCTCCACCAACACCAGTGTCAACGACGTTAACCCACCGACTGAGAGGAGAGCCATCGCGGTATTCTTTATCCCGGGGCAGCGAGCCGAAGAGAGCTACGTCCATCGTGCACCGCACCGTTACGTCCGGGGGACCTCTGACGCAGGGCAAACGTGAGCTATCGGGGACGCCGAACTTCCAAGAGACACGGCGTACAGAAAGTAAGACTTTCTTTGAAATTATTTTCCAGTTATAGGGAGATTACGTCACCTCGTTGACTTTTCTCCACCTTCTACCGGGGGTAGAGGTAAAACTGTTGATTGAGAAGCTTCAGTAATTACAGTAGATTTGTCTGTGTGCGGACTGTTGTGTTGAGGACTTACATATATGCAGTTTAGAGACTGCTGACGACTTGCTTGCTTGCAGTCTGTAAACTTCTAAAGGCGTGTGTGTGTGTGTGTGTGTGCGCGTGCGTGCGTGCGTGCGCGCGCGCGCGCGTGCGTGTGCGTGTGCGTGTGCGTGAACTGTACCTAATGTGGACTTATATGTATGCAGTTTTAGAGACTCCGGACGACTAGCCTGTGTGTGGTCGAGAGATTTTTGCAATTTGAAAGTCTTTAGTATTATTGATAGCATATTGTTGTGCCTGTTATTCTGCTAACAATAGTAGATTGTTTCTTTGGCATTGATTTGGAGATTGCCTAGTGGCAAAGACATTTGTAATTTTGATAATCTTGACATTTGTGTGTATAATAAGTATGTGTCCGGGAAGGGACGTCCTGAACTGAAGCGATCTCGTGTTGTTGTTGTTTGGAACGAATGCGGATGTCAGCGGGTCGTCCGTGACACCAATACATTTTAAAATAAACATTGGTTAACAGCAGTTTAAGTGCTTATGCTCACACATGAAGAATAGTGGTATGATTTACATGTGTGCATGTATGTAATCATATGTGTGCATGTATGTAATTATATGTGTGTGTGTGTGTGTGGTTGTTGTTTTTTTTTTTTTTGACAGTTGAAGATTTGCTCAGCTGGGGGTTTTAACTGCTCTGAAGTAGTCTGTTCCCCGTGGGACCCCGGGGTATGCTTGCCTAGCGAGCATTGTAAGAATAGGGTCCGTGCTGTCCAGCCAGGCATGTCGTAAGAGGCGACTAAGGTGGACACGTCACCTAGAGGTAAATTAGGTTGTGGTAGGACAAACCCACCATATAAAAATGTACGTTACAGAAACCAACACTAGAGAACTCGTTACGGATGGCGAAGGTAATGAAACATACCAGGGAACTGGACTTATGACGGACGACAGTCAAACCCGAGAGGGAGCTGGCGCCCCGATGGTGGATTTACTTAAGACGAAGCAGAAGTTGAGGGTGGGGAGCTGGAACGTCCAGACCTTGTATCAGACTGGCAGGTTGTCCCAACTAGTCAAGGAGTTTGACAATTACAACTTGGACATCCTCGGAGTCAGCGAGGTCAGATGGACCCGCACGGGAAAAAGGAGACTAGCATCAGGACATATTATCCTGTTCTCAGGAAGATCAGATGATCAACACTCGGAAGGAGTAGCACTACTTCTCAATAGGAAAACTGAAAAGACACTGCTGGAATGGAAGCCTTTTGGACCCAGGCTTCTGAGAGCAAGATTCAATTCAAAGTACACCAAGCTGACAGTGCTAGTTTGCTATGCACCAACAGAAGACTCCGAGGCAGAAGACAATGATGCTTCTTACGATCAGCTCCAGGCAGCCACGGAGAGCGTCCGAGCCCATGATATGTTGCTCATCACCGGCGATCTCAATGCCAAGGTGGGAAGTGACAATACCTGCAGGGAGCATATCATGGGCAAGCATGGAATTGGAACCTTCAATGACAACGGAGAGAGAATGGCAGACTTTTTTAAAAAAAATAATCTACTGATTGGAGGCACACTCTTCCAGCACAAAGACATCCACAAGTCAACGTGGACATCACCAGACGGGATCACAAAGAACCAGACAGACCATGTCATCATCAACCGAAGATGGAGGAGCTCACCAAGACGTCAGAGCCTACAGAGGAGCAGACGTTGCCACTGACCACACTCTTGTGATAGCCGCAGTTTCTCTGAAGCTACGTCGATCGCGAGGAAAACAGGCACGTCAGCAGAGAGTGGACTCCGGCAGACTGAAAGACCCAGCCACCAAACGGGCCTTTGTAGTGGAAGTAAAGAACAGGTTCCAGGCACTAGGGGACCAACAGGAGATGACCTTAGAGGACTTCAATCGAGTCTTACAGGAAACAGGAGAGAAAGTACTGGGCTTCCAACGGAAAAGAAAGAACAGTGGATCATAGAAGAGACATGGAAATGGATAGACGAGAGAAAGTCAACTAATCAGAAAATCAACAACACCAGATCTGAACGTCTGAAGGAACAACACAAAGATATACAGAAATAAACAAAGAGGTAAAGAGGATGATCAAAACCGACAATAATAATAATAATAATAATAGTAATAATAATAATAATAATAATTAATTATAATAACGGAAATTTATATAGCGCATTTCCCTGCTTTACAGAAGGCTCAATGCGCTTTACAAAGAAATTCAAAGACACAAATTCACTCAACCGACAAAGTGAAACAGACTAATGGTACAGAGATATATCTACAAAATTAATCGTGGCCTGTGGACAGCTCAAGGAGCTGACGTCAAAATAAGATGACGACAAAATGTGGGTGTGTAGCGGGCCGTCTCCTCCACGTCACAGGGCAGCGTCCACACACAGCAAGAACACAGTCCTCAGCACAAAAGGGACTACATAGAGAAACTGGCAGATGAAGCAGAAGAAATACCAGGAAAAAATGAACTGAAGACACTGTATAAAATCAATAAACAGCTGAACAACAGGTTCAAAAACAGTGAAGTACCAGTGACAGACATAAACGGAAATATTGTCCAGGGAGAGGCAGAAAAACTACAGCGCTGGAGGGAACATGTTGAGTCAGTTCTTAACAGACCAGACCCCCCCCCCCCTCAGGTCGCAGACATCCAGCCAGCAGATGACATCTGCACAGACCCGCCAAGCCTGGAAGAAGTGACAGCAGCAATCAAGGCAATGAAAAGCGGCAAAGCACCAGGGGCAGATGGAATAACAGCAGAGATGTTGAAAACAGATGTGAATGTGACAGCTCCCATGTTGACTGAAATCTTCAGGCAAGTTTGGGAATCAGGACAGATCCCCGATGCGTGGAAGACAGGGCTCATCTTCAAGTTACCCAAGAAAGGAGATCTTGGAGACTGCAATAAATGGAGGGGTATAACACTTCTTTCCCTCACCAGCAAGGTCTTCAACAAGATTGTTTTGTCAAGACTGACGGCAACCGTTGAGAAAGACATCCGGCCTCAGCAAGCAGGATTTCGCCCTGGGCGATCCTGCTCTGAACTCATTTTCACTCTGCGTCAGATTCTGGAGCAGAGCAACGAGTGGAACGCACCGCTGTACATCAACTTCATCGACCTGAAGAAGGCTTTTGACAGCATCCACCGCGAGTCCTTATGGAAGATCCTGAGGCATTACGAAGTCCCTGCGAAACTTGTCCAGGTCGTTGCAATGCTGTACAGAAATTTCAAATCTCAGGTGGTCTGTGACACGGAGCTCACAGCCCCCTTTAACGTCAGTACTGGGGTGAAGCAGGGCTGCATTCTGTTGCCGTTCCTCTTCATCCTGGCCATGGACTGGATCATGAAGAATTCCACCGACAGAGAGAGGAGAGGGATCAAATGGACCAAGACTATGACACCAACAACAATGCTGGAAGACTTGGACTTTGCTGATGACATTGCCCTGTTGTCACATCGCCACCAAGACATGCAGGAGAAAACAAATGCCTTCTCAGAAACAGCTGGAACATTGAAATTCACCACATTTCAATGCTTCAAAAAAGTAGTACTAAGATATGCGATATGCGAAATGTTCTCAAAAACAAACTTTCCTGGTGTCCCATTAAACTACATCTGGCATTATTTTGCTGTTTCTTGATATTAAATATTTAATCATACACACGTGGGAACCTTATCATAGGTGCACTCGACTTTCTACTGTCCTAGTTCAAACTCATTTTTGGCCTTTCTGAAGACCTGGCTGAAACAATGTGTGCCGTCAGAAGCAATTGCTTGCTCTCTGTTATAGTTTTCGCTGAAGTGAAGTACAGCAAGGCTGTTTCTTACTTATAAATATAACACATCTATATAGAATCTGCTGTGTGACTTTGGCTGTCTAGTTCTACGTTATTTTAACGTGTACATTAAAGCCAGCGCGTTCCCCAGACCCTTGCTGATGCAGGTCGTGTCCGCACCAGTAGCTAAAGGTAACAGTTACAGCGAAAGGTGAGCAGTCTAAATATACAATAACAATCATATGTCTGTAAGTTGTAAGTTCTAACATAGAGCGCCTGCGATCACAAGAAGAATACAGACTTGCATAGTTTGTTAGACGTGTATTTTCATAGCGGGATTCCCGACCTGTCGTTAGAAATGAGCTCTTGGGATACGAAACATACGCATTAGCCTGAAACCTGACAGCACAGAAAGACAAATATAAGGAAAACATGACAGGAATACACAAGGATGGCCAGGACAAATTAGATACAGAAGGTAAGAGCGACCCAAACGAGAATATATAAGTAAAAAAATATAGCCGCCCAGACTCTAGTACAAAAGGTTAATTCTTACCAGTAAAGATTCAGAGTGTAGCAGTAATTTTTCTAACCTTGGGATAACAATGCCAGAGTAGAAAACAAAAAAGAGACAAAAACTGCAGCGACCGTGAAAAGCTTAAAAAAAACCCAAAACTAAACATAAGGGCTTGTCATCAACAGGAAAACAACAGACCTTCAGTATGTGACAACTTTACTTCTAAAGTGAGTATCCGCGGTCATATTTCTTGCTGGCTGTTTCGAAATGAAAACTCGAAACTAACCGGATATCAATTTTTTAATCTTGTTAGCAGCAAATATCTGTAAACAGGAACCTTCAGCGGTTCCCCTTTCATCCTTCACCCATGTGGAACCTCATAAGACCTTTGTGCACCGCCATTTATTTCTCACACCACAGTCAGTCTCAGTGTCAACCGCCATCGCTGACCCATAAGCAGTTCGCGTGGACAGACTGTAGCTTGCTCGTCTTTTCTTGTCATAAAGACTTTTTAAGTCTTAGGAAATCTTTCTTGAGAGTAAAGATATATTGTTTTTGTCTCATTTCTTATAGAGTTTTAAATGTTGGAACAATTCTCTTAAAAACGCTATCATAATGTCATTTTCGCTTTCACTTGGGCATGCTAAATTCTGCCATGGGTGCGCTTGACTGAAGCTTTATAGGGGAACTACTTAAACATGTATCACGGAAAACAAAGACAATCTCTTAAACGCATTATTTATAATTTTAATGTGATTTCTTCGAAAAGCCACAAAGGCACAAACAGTCGGTCGCGAGAATTTTATTTTTACAGACATGATTTCTACAAAAGGTTGTTAATGAAGCACAGTCGCTTGATATGCGCTGATGAAAAAGAGCACAACGAACGAGGGAAAGTAATTTAGACCAAAAACCATAATATATTATCACCTCAGCCATATCAGCCTACCGCCTGCATTGCATAGACCCCCCCCCAATAATTCCCTTTAATCCTACCGAATTATTTGGTTTCTATTATAAATATTCTGTATTACACTGACTAGGTTCTACTTAACGCCATGATTTAACAACTTTTCACACAACACGTCTGTTTTATGCAATGCTCGTTCATACTCACGATGAAAGCTCTTCTTTCGATTCAAGAAAATGTCGATTATGCTTTGTAGAGTAAACGCGCTGTCCAGTGTTTGTAGCAGATTACTTTCATATGCTGCTTTAGTAGTTATGAGAACACTCGTAAATAACTTCCCCAAACAGCTAATAGTTGTAGGGATGGTCCGTTCTCGTTGTTTTTAAAAAGAGTTGTGATGACAACTGGGGCTCATATTGTGTCACGTGACCTGTGACTATCATACTGGAGAGTGTTGTGAATAAAGTAAACATCTGTGCATGCGCATTACTTAGGACTTCGTTTATTGTCTTGTCCCTCCCACAGTCTTTTTTTCCTTAGGGCAAAAGGCATTAAAATCACTCTCGTGATTTGAGAATTGTGACATTCGTCATTAGAGTCATGAATATAATAATACTCTGGATTAAGATTTATGCAAGGGATGCAAGCAATAACAGTTAAAAAAGGAATACAAGCACTAGTTTTATGTAAGCTCAGAGAGATCTTGTGCCCAAGATAAAGCTTCATTACTGTCAATATTTTTCGTGTCTTCTTCTTCTTATTGTTGTTAAAAAAGAGAGTTATATGTCCCATCGCCTAACTGGCTTGAGGGGACTCCTCTGTCTCTCTCTCTTTCGTCTGGTTCGTACACCCTCTTGATCTGTGCTTCTGTGTGCATTTACCACTCATATGGGTTGTTCTTTCTTTGTATGCACCAGACCGTTTTCATCTACTCACCTCACGGCGACTTCCCACAATCGCCTGTCTGCCTCCTTTATCTGGCTATAACGGTTTCTTCGTGCAGTTCGCCGTAGACGTCCCACAGTTAATGAAGTACGCCTCATACTCTCTCCTTCGTGATCATGTAGGTCCTAGCAGTCTATGGTGATTTGATAAAAAGCTATTTCCAGTTATACACTGATCTGTTTTTGTCACAGAATACGAATAACTTTGTGGGTCTGAACCTACGAGCTTTACATCAGTAACTCTTGCACATCTTAATCCGTGTAGACATTTTCGACAAATATTCACTTGGTTTGTTGCTCTTGCATACGTACAATTATCATCTATCTTCCGTTACATCATTTTCTGTTGACGATTATTGCAGTGTTTTCTTACAATCTGTTTCACTAAAACTAAACCGTTTGGTGTTGCGAGAGGAGAACAAATAGTTGAACGTCTTGAAACTAAGATGTCGTTGGATTCGCCCTGCTTCTCTTTCGACGGCATGGAAACCCATTTTGGTTTTTCAAATAGGCATTCTACAGGAAACGCAATGAACAGCAAAGAAAAAGCTTCTACTTATTAGATTCTTTCTATGACTGGACATGTGGTGTGCAAAGTAGCCTTTGCAGTGAATTGTGTGAATTGTGCAGGCTGGGAGCAGCTTCTACATATCTTTCATTTGACAGGGCATTCTACGTTTGTTGCGTGCGTCCGTGTATGTCTGCGTTGTCTTTTTAATGTAAAGCGCTATGAACCTGCCAATAGAACTGAAATATTAATTCGCTGATGTGATACTCTGGATTAAGATTTATGCAAGGGATGTGATTGAGTGAGTGAAACCTATGCTTTTTTCCTTTTACTTAAGGGTAGAGGCCGCAATAATAGACGAAATTAATAAAATGTCTGGTTTTAATAATAGACATGAAACGATCCCAAACTTTCATTTGACTTAAGAAAATAATACCCAAGGCATGCAAATAACTGTGCTTACTTGTTTGTTTTATTTATTGCATTATTGCTCAAAACAATGAATTCAAGTTAGAGCTGGCAAAGACAGTCTAGACTGTGCAACGACTAGTTTTACTACCGAATGCAGCATTTTCTGGAGCCTTTGCCAGCGCACAATCCAACCTGGTAGCTGCCTCCCCAGCAAGGGAGAATATCTTCCTGACATGTCCCTCCTCTGTTCTGGCACGGAGAATCCGATCCTTTATAAACAGACACAAATAGTGCTCATTGCAATAAAGAATTAGAGCATTGATGGCATGTATACGGACAACAAATACATTATCAAAGATACATAGTGTCGCGGTCACGCCCCCCGGAGCCGCTGGGAAGCACAAACGCAGCCACTCACTCAGCCGCCACGCTCACACACTCGCTCAATCGGCCAGGGGTGGGACCGGACATGCCTATCGAACTATGGATGAGCGTAGACCAAAACAAAGACAGAGGAACAGTACAAACAAATTTATTATACACAGAAGAAAAAACAAAATAAAATAAAGAAAAAACAAAAGAGGAGCACAGATAAAACTAATGTAACGCCTGTGCGTGCCCAAGCATCCACATATACGTAGCAGAAAAACACCCCGAGCAAAAGGTGGGGGGGGGGGTACCCACACACACACACACAAGGGGTGGAACACGCAAAACAAAAAGGGGATGGGGTGATGCAGGGGACACAACACTGCACACGCCGCAGCGTAGCCCTGGGGAGCAACTGCCCGTCACAATGTTCACTGTCCTGTGGCTCGCCTGTCCTGCGCAACGCTCCAGCGCTGGCCCACCTGAGAGAGGGGAGGGGTGGAGCAGGGGACACGACACCCGCACACACTGCGGTATAGTAGTGGAGGAGCAGACTGTCTCACAGCACAGGCTCCCTCCCTCCTCCGGTCTGTCCAGCACACCTCTGTAGGTCTGAAACCCGAGCAGCCCAGTGGTCACATGGGCTCCCGCGCGCAGCTCCGTCCGCCTGCAACTCCTGAGGAGGGCTTGGTCGTCCCGGGGACGCAGCCGAGTCACGTGCCCAAGAGTCGGCGATGAGGGAGACAAAAGCGATGATCCGATGACTGTGTTATGAAGAGTAAAGAGGGGATTTGGCAGGGGGGGGGGCGTTCTCAAGAGGACATGAAGATGAAGATAATGACGAAAACGACGATAATGACGAATACGAATAAGAAGAATAGGAGCCTGTGGAGGAAACATAGCAAACCTCCATCAGCATGTGGTTAAAACAAAGCTTCCTCTCTAAGCCCCGCTCTCAGCTACGGGCTCTCACACAACAGTACATTCTAGAATACATTTCTCAACGTGAGCTGATCCCAACAACAACAATAACAACAACAAAGATACAGTCGCACACAAGCGCCGCGACTCGCGGATCAGCAAACAGAAAACAGCAAACTACCTCCCGCACACCGAGCACACCCAAAATAATAGACATCCAACTGCAATGCACACACAACATTCTGCCTGCTTTCACGCAAACCCACATCCGCAGCCCTGAATCCCTAAGAACTAGATGGTGCGGAACCAAAAAAACGAACACTCACCCAAACGGCTCGTGAAAAGTCGATCGGTCGATCTGGTCAAACCATAAAGAGCTGGCTGGCATGGCCCCGGTCTACCGGCACGTCCGGCACTGACCGATACCGAAGAAAACTCCCTCGGACCCAAAAACGCGCCACAAACTGCCCGCGCGGGGAGAGGGTGGCAAAAGGTAAGAGAGGGGGGGGGATGACACCCGGCCCCGAACATACCTGCCGATGACCCTGCGAGCAACTGACGCGTGAAGATGACGCTGCGAGCCTCGCGCGGGTCTGAGCCCTGAGGTCCGCGGGGCGGACAGGGTAGCAGAGAAATGACCTGTCGCCTGATGCGACATGGCCCCCCCCCCACCCCTCGTCCGTCCGCGTACCCCCAAGACAGGCCAGCAGAAATCGAGTAAGACAGGAAAACTGAAATGAAAATCGCAGACACGCGACACATAGAATGTCTCAGAACCGTGTTTAATCGTAATAACAAAGTGGATCCATTTCTGACACATCATATTCTCAGCAGTCAAATACTTTTAAAAATTAATACATGATTGATCCCCCTTCACTCAGCCTTCCACTTGAGTTCTGCGCTTCCTTTGGACATTTTTTTAGAGGCCCGAAAAATGATGCGAAACTTCAGAACACCAGTAAGACGAAGATAAAATGACTGCAGCAAATGTAATTCGATGACTCACCTGGAACTACGCAGCAACGTCTGGATGCTGACCCAGAACACAAACCGCTCCTGTAAGACCCACCACAGTAAAAGAAGTCAAACTGGCAAGTCCCTCCGATCCGATTGCAAGGGTCGTCTGATCCTAAATAGATTTTTTTTAAACCAGTTGATCATGACACACAAGAAAATGTTTATGTAACAATATTTTACTATTATGGTTGAAAGCTTAGGAATATGTATTTTTCTCTACATCCTTAATCTGGATTTTCTGTTCCGTTGTCGGAAGCTGTACTTTACAGGAATTTACTTTCAATACACGGTTCAGCAAGGTAAAACACACTACAAGCACACGGGCTGTGATTGTAGTCATCGGCGCTTTTAGACTGCTCTAAGTTTGTGAAATCACATGGACACTACGGAACTAAATTCTCTTTAGCCCCATAGGTACAAACCGGCAGCTTTTACGTTCCTGATGTGTCTCCCATTATTCATTATTTCTAGTACATTGCTACCAACGTCCGACCTGATTTGCATTCTTGTCACGATGGAAAAATACAAATTTACAGCACACTTTTTTAAACAGCTGATGATGTTGAGGTTATAAAAGCAGAACGTAGTGCTCATAAGGTAGTTCACCCTATGTTTCTATCTTGTGTCTTTAGCTGCAAACAGACATTTGATATCAAACAGAAGAGACTCAACTAATTTTACGGTCAAGAATTCTTTTGCTTTCACGAAAAAATGTGTGGGATAAAGAGAATCACAAACACTAACTAACCTTGTGCTACAGTCAGTGCAGCCAGGAACAAGAACGTGAAGATAACAGCAGCTTTCATCGTCACTGTCGTCTGTAAAAGACTAACTTAGATGATGCCTCATCATAATGAGTCAATAATGTCAAAGAAACTGCGAAGTTTGGAAACTGTGTAGATGTGTATCAATGACAAAAACTTCCTCACGCTACAGGGCATTTATAAATGGTGTAACTATCAGTCGCGAATATTGCATTACTTCAAGAAATCAATCTGAATAAAAATAATGACTTTAGTGTCTCAATACTCAAACCTGGAATTAACGTGAAGTCGAAAGTAGTCTGTGAGCGGCCGTAGTGAAAACGTTTGCTGACGGTCTGTCACCTTATGGTAACTGTGCGAAGAGCCGATGCTTTATATTGTGACTGAATTGTTTGCTGTTTACTGCTGGAAGAGTGACGTGTTATCCGAAGACGGTTAACACGCCGGCAACGTGCCAGTCACAATACAGTTAGTGGCTGTGTACACAGAGGTTACACGAGAGCTGGTTCCGCAACTTCTTCAAGGTCATACGCTTTTGCACATCGCATTAAATGAGAGGCAGGTGTACGGGAATGATGAAGGTAGGGGTGGGTGAATTATCACCTGTAGCGGCACATGACGACAGTAAACAAGGAAGTCGTCAATCAAGGCATATTTTATTTACCGTAAAAGGTCTTCATTAAGACCTCACGCAATGCGAGCCACTCTTTGATAGGGCCAAACATTTTTACTGACGTATTTTGCGATATCCGGGTGTCTCAATTGGGACTTCATCGCGAAGACAGTTTGTACTCTAATACGACTTTCTTTCCCAGACGTTGCGCGCTCAAAACACTTTTTGAAATATATTGCTTCTGGGACTATTTGCCGTATACGAGGACTTTTAGCTGAGTAAACGTAAAATCAGTTAAGTATATTTTGAAAAAGACTGGTTGCTTATTGGGTCACCGGTCATTTTGACCCAAACCACATCACCACAGCCACATCAACCACCCCCCTTAGTCGAACTCCGTCACGACTACATTGTCTAAGGAAGACTACATCGACCCAGGCCTAAAAAAATGAATCAATTACCGATGACACAAGTAGTTAATACACTCAAATAATACCAACAGAGCCATGCGTTGTTTGTGCAAGCTCGTCCACCATCTTACTAAACAAAAATGGCCACTTGGCAGTACACATTCAAAAAACAAATCTCACAATGACACACAAAATGCGATTTTCTTTTTAATCCACTAAACGCTTTCGTCTTCAATTATTCTTTAATTTTATTATATTAAATTAGATGCAAGCAATCGGTGAACATTAAACAGGTGTTGCTGCCTGGGCATTCATTTAGTCTGGGAAGATTCGACTTTCAGTGATGGGAAGAAGTGGACTTACGTGAGGCGATATGGTCATGGCGGGAAAGATTTTACTCAGGCGGGAGGTTGGGTTTCTTTCTTTACATCAGTCGATTGTAGTTCGTAAAGAGCCTTTCGAAGAAGAATTTTTGTAACCAGCTGTATGTGCTTTATTGGGACTGTTAGCAAAAGTCACAAATAGAAATACTGCGTGCTTTAAAAAGAATAAGTACATGTGTGTTGATCGATTGCTCCTTCGTGGAGAGTTAGTTCCGATGTAAATCTTGAGTCGATGATAGAATAAGTAACCATGACCAAGTGGAAAAAAAGAACGACAAAGAAAAACACATTGATATGGTTATAAGAACTTTATTATAAGCATATTAATAAATGAACTTTCATTTATGGGTTTTTGAAGTCATGGTTCTAGGAATGAAAGCAGACTGATTGATTTTCCTATCAGGGCTCCTCTCAGTTACGACATTGGTGAATTTGCATACGCAAGCTTTTAAGAAAGAAGTGAATTTTCTGTGTACACATCAGAAAGATCTTTGGTTCACTGCTTCGGCTTTATGACTGCAACGTGCATAAACCTATTCTTCGATTTCATCATGAATTCGTCGTCAGAGTCGAGGATCGCTTCCAAATATAATGTAAAAAGAAACACTTTGACAGCTCATCAGAGATCAGATTGAAAAAAACAATCTCCCTGAAAACGATTCTTTTCGAGAATCTCGTCCAATTAACGTAAATACCATCTGGTAATATTTAAAAGATGACTTGGTCTAATGGCATGCCAATCCTGCTAAAAGGTCTAGTACAGTAAAAAAAAAATTCTAACGACTAGAAAGATTTAGTAGTATAAAATACTATTTCACAAAATCAAAATGAATACTATCCTGTGGTTCTTTGAAACAACATCTACAAACATCACCATGGACAAAATTTGGTGAAACAGGATCTCAGAACTTTACACAGTCACAAGAAAAACATGTATCCCACTATACTTTTCAATAACTTACCACATGGGGACACAAATCACACTCCGAAAATTTCTTTCGTATCACTTTATAATACTTCAAACATAAAATCACAAGAAGATCTTTAGAAATTAAATAAAGATGATTTCCCTGCCCTGTTCAAATCTCCCTCTGAAGAGTAAAAGCTTGTATGATGATATGTAATGTTGCTGGTCTCTGCTCCAAATAAAGATGGCTGAGTATAGCAACTTTGTTTATACAAATTGTACAGAAAGCATCGAATCATGAAAGCAAAAGCGTAATTAAAGCACCTGAACTGTTGATTAATGCGCACAAAAGGATTTTATGTTGATAAATGTTCGTACTTTCCGAGAGGATCCAAAAAGACATCGGGTCAACTTCGCTTGTATGTGAGGGACTGTCTTTATCATATCGACACAGTATCGTGTGCAAGCAAAAGCGATCTGCTTCTCATTTTTAACATATAATATAATATACGAGACAAAAACAAAAGAGTTTAAAAGGACTGATGACGGCTTCTTGCCTACTGTGAAGATGAATGCATTTCCTTGTCCATCAGCATGATAGTTTCACTCAAGTATATCTAGTACTGTGATCTTATGATGTCACAGCTGTGACAAGTACAGTTTCACCCATCGCTACTCTACTACCACTCTTCATAGATCAGTATCAAACTATGTGTGACAAAGCCTTGTAAAATAACATGAAGTTCTGTCACTCACAAAAGAACATACATCATCAAATCTAGCATTTCTTTTCTCGGTGTGTTTCAGTTTCAGATACAAAGTACAAAAATAATGAGACATTTTAGGCGGTAAAAGTCGCTTTCTGCGCTAAATGACAGGGCAAAGGAGGTTGCGGACTACAAAGGTCAATTTTCTGCTTAACAAAATATAGTTGTATGCGTTTTCTACGGTAGTAGCTCGTGTTTTTCAGGTCAAGATGATGAAAAATGATTAATTTCTAAGGGCACCTTCAAAATGCAGTCCGGGTCCACACCTGTCGCCACGCGGTCACTGTTTCAAGAAAAGGTGGGCAACGAGGTCCTTCATGACCAGATGTCTATGAACTCTCGGTTACAACACGGACATCCGCGATCACAGAAACAAATCAGAAATATGCTAGTATTTTCCCTGGAAGCTGTTTCTAAAAACATACGTAACCGGAGATATTTTTTTAAATCTTTGCTCCTAGGTAAGTAAACAAGGAATTTTCATCTGTTTTCCCATTTCACCCCCTTCAGCCGTTCGGAGACCTCGTAACGACCTTTGTGCACTGGCCTTGATACCAGCCGCCATTAGTTTCCCACCCAATGATCGGATCGAATGGATAGGGTAAGCTTACTCATTTCTTTTCCTTTCTCATATACCTTTAAAGGTATAAGGAAATCCCCACAAGGAGTAAAGAGATACTGATCATTTTTGTTTTTAAAGTTAAGTACCAAGAGCTAAGAGGTACTGTTTTATTTTGTTTTCAAAGATCGTTGACAGTACTTGCCGAGGTTTTAGGTGGAAAGGGTAGCGATAGATCTATCACAGTTAATGACCAGATTAGCGAAACTTGACAAAGATGGTGCAGAAAACCAATTCCTACTTAAACGCACCAAAGACCTAGTCGGTGCGGTGTTACTTGATAGTTGTCCGTAAGATGAGAAAGAGAGAAGAGATTGAACGGATGTAAGCGGGGTGGCTTAGTGGCAAAGGGAGAGATAACGGAAAAAACCTGAGTAGATAAGCTTGCCACTGCTATTGTGTGGAAGGAATGTTACACGTGATGCACATTCAGCCAGGTTATAATGTTCATTGCCACTTTGGATCGAATGGCATTTTCTCTTAACTTGTCGAAACTTTGGGTATGGGACAGTGGATAATGCTCTTCTCGAGACAAACAATTAACAACCAAGCCTTGCGGATATCTTAAAGGCCCAAATTTGAGACAAACTCGCCGCCCTCAGTATGGTCGGCTGTGATGTAGACACGCTCGCTAAAAGCATCAAGGACGTACTACTATCAAAACGCTAATAAATACTATGGAGACAAAAGAAAATGAGTCACTGATGATGTTCTAGATTAGTGATGGGGAGCGCCCGGCCCGTCAGCCGTATAAGACCCAGCGAAATCATTTGATCCGGCCATCCAGAGCAACCGCAGATTTCCGTAGCAACATGAATTTATGCTAATTGAATCATATTAATAACATAAATTTTGAGGGACCAGCAAAACACGTCTATTAGGGGACAACCAGGACACATATGAATTCATGACAGGACAGACACTTATGCATCTAGTCAGCTGCACGCGACCTATATAGACAATTTTGGGATCAGAAGCACGTGCACACTCAACACATTTAGCGTTCACTCTATCACCCGCGACGAGCAACAATGCCAACCGATCCTCAGTGGACAAAATGACATACACGTGTTGATAACACAAACAAAACGTTTAATTAAAATACTGAATTGACCTAAACGAAGATTATAGCAACTCGAGTCTAATCTGTTACAGTCATTTGTGGATATTAGCTACATTTAGTTGAATCACCTAAAGAAATGTCATAAAATGAAAGAATGAGCGACGCGAAACTATTGCACCGTCTTATTTGACTTCAAAAATACTACCAGAGACATGCCAGTGGCTGTTCTTGCTTGTTTGTTTATTCATTATATACTCTATTGCTCAATACATAAAATGCAAGTAAGAGCTACCGAAGACAGGGAAAAACTTGACACCGTCCATCTTCTGGAGGTTCTTCCAGCAAATAAATCAGCTTGGTAGCTGCTTCCACTTCAGAGCAAAGAGTCCTCCTGACACATCACTCCTCTGTTTAGCCATAGTTCGGTGGATTCTGGAAGAGAGCTCATTGCAATAAAACATGTAAGCAATAATAGCTTGTATGAAGAACTTAAATACATTATCAAGTGTATGTAGGCTGTCTCAACACTTAGGCACTCATATTAACAAAGTGGGTCAGTTTTTAACACATGCAACCATATCCTTTCTTAGGCAACAAATTCCGTTTTAAAATCAAGACAAGATTGGTAATCAGCAGTGTAAGTAAATATACAATTACATATTTAAATAAAACAGATATATGTATGTGTGCAGGTTTTCATGTGCTATGTGTGCGCACTGTTTGTTCCTGATCAACTCTATTTTGCCAAGTTTCTTTTTTGCGAGAATGGTGTACACTATTGTCAGAGTATTTGATCATGTTCATTATTTATGTTTATTTAACTCGTTATAATATGAAACTCGTGTATTCGAATGAAAAATCTTTTAAGCAAAGCAAAATGTATGGTCCTCTGTGGGAGAAACAAGTATAGCTAGCGAGTGAGAGAAAGAAAAAGAGAGACAATCGCCAGTGCAATGCTTGCATTTCATCCTGCTCTTTGACATCAATACTTTCAGAGGACCCCCACCACAAAATGCCTAACTTAAGTATACCATAAGGACGTATACAAAAGGACTACGACGCATACAGTTCACTGACTAACCTGACGAACGCAGCAGCGTCTGTTTCCTGGTCCAGCACACAAACCGGTCCTGTAAGACCCCCTACAGTAGTTGCTGTCATACTGGCAAGTGCCTCCAATCCGAATGCAAGCAGAGTCCACTTTTAAACAGACAGATATTTTTGTAACCAGCTGATCATCCCACAAATAAAATGTTAATGTAACACTATTTTACTCTCATGGTTGAAAGACTAGGAATATGTGTTTTTGTTTTTAATCTGTTCCTTGGACGTTGTTTCATCATAGAAGCAGGTCTATTTTCTGAAATTCTGCATCTGTTGTTTTGTTTCAATCCGTGTCAATGAGTGACTCTTTGACGATGCGGGATTGGGGTAGAATATTGTCGGGGTATTTGATCATCTTCCTGTTTAATGTTTATGTGACTCGTTATGACAAGATTCAAACTCGTGGCTTCGAATAAAACATCTTGTAAGCAAAATCTGTAGTCCTTTAAGAAAGTAACATGTAGAAGACAGCCAGAATAGGAGAAAAAGGGAAAGAGAGCCAATCGACACTACGATGCTTATCTCGCTATCACTGGGCCTTTCGCCTTCCCTTCGTGATGCTCTTTGACTTCGACGCTTTCAGAGCCCCCGCCCCCCCCCCCACCTTCCCACACATAAAAAGTGCCGAAATTCAGTAATCAGAAAGACGTGTGCAAAAGACTATGACTTATGTAACTGACTAACCTGGAGCGCAGCAACGTCTGTTTGCTGGTCCACCACACAAACCAGTCCTGTAAGACCCCCTACAGTAGGTACTGTCGTTCTGGCAAGTGCCTCCAATCCCAGTGCAAGCAGAGTCCGATTCTAAACAGATGTTTTTGTAACCAGGCGACAATTCTACAAGTAAACTGTTAATGCAGCAATACTTTACTCTCATGGTTTAAAGCTTATGAATAATATATTTTTAAAAGTTGTTTATGGACGTTCTGGTCCATTGTCAGAACAGATATCCTTTCAAAAAACCTGTCTCAGTTATCCTTTCAAAGAATCTGCATCTAGCGTGTGCCAGACTTCAGGACACCACAAAAACTAAAGCAAAAGGACTATGACATATGTAACGGACTAACCTGGAGCGCAGCAACGTCTGTTTGCTGGTCCACCACACAAACCAGTCCTGTAAGACCCACTACAATAGGTACTGTCGTTCTGGCAAGTGCCTCCAATCCCAGTGCAAGCAGAGTCCGATTCTAAACAGATGTTTTTGTAACCAGGTGACAATTCTACAAGTAAACCGTTAATGCAGCAATACTTTACTCTCATGGTTTAAAGCTTATGAATAATGTATTTTTTACAATTGTTTATGGACGTTCTGGTCCATTGTCAGAACAGATATCCTTTCAAAAAACCTGTCTCAGTTATCCTTTCAAAGAATCTGCATCTAGTGTGTGCCAGACTTCAGGACACCACAAAAACTAAAGCAAAAGGACTATGACATATGTAACGGACTAACCTGGAGCGCAGCAACGTCTGTTTGCTGGTCCACCACACAAACCAGTCCTGTAAGACCCACTACAATAGGTACTGTCGTTCTGGCAAGTGCCTCCAATCCCAGTGCAAGCAGAGTCCGATTCTAAACAGATGTTTTTGTAACCAGGCGACAATTCTACAAGTAAACTGTTAATGCAGCAATACTTTACTCTCATGGTTTAAAGCTTATGAATAATATATTTTTAAAAATTGTTTATGGACGTTCTGGTCCATTGTCAGAACAGATATCCTTTCAAAAAACCTGTCTCAGTTATCCTTTCAAAGAATCTGCATCTAGCGTGTGCCAGACTTCAGGACACCACAAAAACTAAAGCAAAAGGACTATGACATATGTAACGGACTAACCTGGAGCGCAGCAACGTCTGTTTGCTGGTCCACCACACAAACCAGTCCTGTAAGACCCACTACAATAGGTACTGTCGTTCTGGCAAGTGCCTCCAATCCCAGTGCAAGCAGAGTCCGATTCTAAACAGATGTTTTTGTAACCAGGTGACAATTCTACAAGTAAACCGTTAATGCAGCAATACTTTACTCTCATGGTTTAAAGCTTATGAATAATGTATTTTTTACAATTGTTTATGGACGTTCTGGTCCATTGTCAGAACAGATATCCTTTCAAAAAACCTGTCTCAGTTATCCTTTCAAAGAATCTGCATCTAGTGTGTGCCAGACTTCAGGACACCACAAAAACTAAAGCAAAAGGACTATGACATATGTAACGGACTAACCTGGAGCGCAGCAACGTCTGTTTGCTGGTCCACCACACAAACCAGTCCTGTAAGACCCACTACAATAGGTACTGTCGTTCTGGCAAGTGCCTCCAATCCCAGTGCAAGCAGAGTCCGATTCTAAACAGATGTTTTTGTAACCAGGCGACAATTCTACAAGTAAACTGTTAATGCAGCAATACTTTACTCTCATGGTTTAAAGCTTATGAATAATATATTTTTAAAAGTTGTTTATGGACGTTCTGGTCCATTGTCAGAACAGATATCCTTTCAAAAAACCTGTCTCAGTTATCCTTTCAAAGAATCTGCATCTAGCGTGTGCCAGACTTCAGGACACCACAAAAACTAAAGCAAAAGGACTATGACATATGTAACGGACTAACCTGGAGCGCAGCAACGTCTGTTTGCTGGTCCACCACACAAACCAGTCCTGTAAGACCCACTACAATAGGTACTGTCGTTCTGGCAAGTGCCTCCAATCCCAGTGCAAGCAGAGTCCGATTCTAAACAGATGTTTTTGTAACCAGGTGACAATTCTACAAGTAAACCGTTAATGCAGCAATACTTTACTCTCATGGTTTAAAGCTTATGAATAATGTATTTTTTACAATTGTTTATGGACGTTCTGGTCCATTGTCAGAACAGATATCCTTTCAAAAAACCTGTCTCAGTTATCCTTTCAAAGAATCTGCATCTAGTGTGTGCCAGACTTCAGGACACCACAAAAACTAAAGCAAAAGGACTATGACATATGTAACGGACTAACCTGGAGCGCAGCAACGTCTGTTTGCTGGTCCACCACACAAACCAGTCCTGTAAGACCCACTACAATAGGTACTGTCGTTCTGGCAAGTGCCTCCAATCCCAGTGCAAGCAGAGTCCGATTCTAAACAGATGTTTTTGTAACCAGGCGACAATTCTACAAGTAAACTGTTAATGCAGCAATACTGTACTCTCATGGTTTAAAGCTTATGAATAAGATATTTTTTTAATTGTTTATGGACGTTCTGGTTCATTGTCAGAACAGATATCTTTCAAAAAACCTGTCTCAGTTATCCTTTCAAAGAATCTGCATCTAGCGTGTGCCAGACTTCAGGACACCACAAAAACTAAAGCAAAAGGACTATGACATATGTAACGGACTAACCTGGAGCGCAGCAACGTCTGTTTGCTGGTCCACCACACAAACCAGTCCTGTAAGACCCACTACAATAGGTACTGTCGTTCTGGCAAGTGCCTCCAATCCCAGTGCAAGCAGAGTCCGATTCTAAACAGATGTTTTTGTAACCAGGCGACAATTCTACAAGTAAACTGTTAATGCAGCAATACTGTACTCTCATGGTTTAAAGCTTATGAATAAGATATTTTTTTAATTGTTTATGGACGTTCTGGTCCATTGTCAGAACAGATATCCTTTCAAAAAACCTGTCTCAGTTATCCTTTCAAAGAATCTGCATCTAGCGTGTGCCAGACTTCAGGACACCACAAAAACTAAAGCAAAAGGACTATGACATATGTAACGGACTAACCTGGAGCGCAGCAACGTCTGTTTGCTGGTCCACCACACAAACCAGTCCTGTAAGACCCACTACAGTAGGTGCTGTCGTTCTGGCAAGTGCCTCCTATCCCAGTGCAAGCAGAGTCCGATCCTAAACAGATATTTTATACCCAGCTGACCATTATAAAAAGGAAATTTTAATGTAAGAAATATGTTACTCTCGTGGTTAAAAACTTAGAGCCAAAGTATTTTTATGTAAAACATGTTCATGGACACTCCGTTCCAATAACTAAATCAGCACTCCGTTCCAACCACCTGCATCTAGTGTATGCCGAATTTCAATTCATTAGAAAGACTAATAATAAAGGACTATGACATATGTAACTGACTTACCTGGAGCGCAGCATCGTCTGTTTGCTGGTCCACCACACAAACCAGTCCTGTAAGACCCACTACAGTAGTTGCTGTCATACTGGCAAGTGCCTCCAATCCCAGTGCAAGCAGAGTCCGATCCTAAACACATATTTTGTAACCAGCTGATCATCCCACAAGTAAAATGTTAGTACGACTCTGTTCTGGGAAAGTTCAATGACTATTTTGTTCCAAAACGCAATATCATCCATGAGCGTGCACGATTTCACGCTAGAAATCAGAAACCAGATGAGAGTATTGAAGAATACATTAGAGAATTGTACGAGCTCGCTGCAAAAGCCGACATAAGAGACAAAGATGAAGCCATCAGAGTTCGCCTCGTGGGATCCTCGACAGAGATTTGTCTGAAAAATTACAAGTAAAAGCGGATTTAACACTGCAAGACGCCATTTTGCAGGCACGGCAACATGAGCAAGTGAAAGCACAGCTTTCTGATCAACGTCGTACAAATGTGGACGCAGTGCAATCCAAGAAAAGTGCCGTTGGTACTGGTGGTGCTCAGCAAGCACATGGTCAGTGCAAAGGTGCAACTGGCAATTCGCGCGGCTTCAGTGGTCGTCGTCGCGGTAGAGCAAAAAATAGTGACTCTGCATCGTGAGCAGTTAAGGTGTCAAGCTGTACTCGTTGTGGCAGGCGGCACGCTAGCACATGTCTTTGCCAGCTCAGGGAAGGAAGTGTAACAAGTGTGGTAGGCTTGGACACTTTGCTACAGTGTGCAGAGCAAAGTCATTGCAGGCATTTGTAGAGGAACATTTGTAGGGACTTTGTGCAGTGACAGTAGAGAACCACCATGGACAACTGTACTACAGTTTGGCGGTTGTGATGTCAAGTTCAAAATTGACACAGGGGCAGATGTTTCTGTCATTTCATCTACACAGTTCAAAAAGTTGTCACCGCGTCCCAAGCTATTGAAGACCGATGTAGTGCTAAAGAGTGTACAAGGAGTCTTGAAGCGTGATGGACAGTTCATTACTGCAACAAGAGTTCATGACCAGCTTCATGTACTGAGAGTGTTTGTTGTGCAAGCAATCACTGAAAATCTACTTAGCAGAAAAGCAGCATCCAGAATAGGTTTAGTGAAGAAGGCAGACTGTCAATGCTTTATTTGGCAAACTTGACAAGACACCTGTGCAGTGTCCACCAGTCAAAATCATCTTGAAAGAAAACATTGAGCCATACAGTGTTCATGCAGCAAGGAGAATCCCAATACTATTGCTGGACAAGGTCAAGGGAGAATTAAAAAGAATGCAAGAAACAGGGATTATAGAGGAAGTAACAGAGCCAACACATTGGTGCTCTCCTATTGTGCCAGTAATGAAGAAATCAGGTAGCATACGTATTTGTGTTGACCACAAGAAACTCAATACCGCAGTGAAGCGAGAGCGGTACACCTTGCCAACACTGGAAGATATTTTACATAAGCTCTCTGGATCAGCAGTTTACAGGAAGCTGGATGCAACATCAGGTTTCTATCAGTCAGTGACTGGTGAACCAGAGGTTGATTCTAGTCTCAATAAGCCCGTATCCAAGTCTGAAACAGAGACAGCGCTTCATGTTAGTGATCCTAGTCAATGTCTAGAATTGACATCTAGTAAAGGTGGTCCTGCTACAGAAGCCAGACGTAGTGCTACTCCAGATCCAGGAGATTTCCATCCCAGTAGCAGCTCAGCACCTAGAATGACTCGTAGCGGCAGAATTATCACCCTGCCTGCGCGATATAAAAACTGGTAATTATGTTTTGAATATTGATTAGAGAGTAAAGACTCTCCCCATCAACTGAAGAATCTTAGGGGAGGGGAGATGTGACGATAAGAGTTATCCCGGTAGGGACATTCGGGGTTTTATGTACGTTTTCGTGATGATCGAGATGGCGGGTTTGCAATATTGCTTTTGTTAAAGTGAGCACATTTTGTCATCAAATCCAGTGTCTTGCGTTCGTCGGCTGAGAGGTCCCAGCACGATACACCTTCAAACATCGGCATTCTCACCTGCAACTAGGAAAGCGGGAAAAAACTACTCTCCTATACTGAAGAGTTCTCTTACGCACTCGAAGTATTTGTAACAGCGGGTGTGCATGTTTTCAAGTCAAATGAAGAAACATCACTCAGCCTGTCGTGTTCAAGAGGCGATTTTTTCCCAAAAAATGAAACAGATGACTTTATAATAAAGCCCTAAACATTGTAACTTTATTTAGAAGCTTCCAATAAAGTTAAAAAATAGTTAAATGGTCCAAATTGAATTCATTCAACAGACTGGTAAGTCAATCAGATCAAAATTTAATGGACAACAATCACGTCGGTCATTGCAGTCTACATTGTATTATTACTGATTGTCTGTTACTGAGTGGGCGCATTTGAGTTTCCCATGTGTATTTTTGTTAATAAAATGTAAACACGTAAACATGTAAAAATTGTTTGTCTAAGAGAAACTCATATTTTTTATTTGATGGTTTCAAGCATTGTATTTTTATTTTATAGTTGTTTTTTTACAATTAAAACTATAATGATAGTTTCAAACTTGTTTATCGATGTAAAAACTTATTTCTTCCTCGTTTAGCTGCATGCAAAATTTTCTATTTACTTACAGATACTCGCACGTGTTCCCGTTTATGCTCCTTATATGTTTATCACTGTCCAATTTTTTTCTTTTTTAGCTGTTTCGAGCAAGCACATCAATGGTGCCCTCCCACTCTCAGTTGTTTTTAGCATTGTGCTGGATAAATATACGACTGATGTGTTTGTGACTGTCACACGATAGACAAGACGGTGTAGAAACTGTCGATGTTGCATATCTAGTGCTTGATCTACCGTAGTCGTAGTTGGTTTTAACATCTCGTGCTTGTGTCTAGTAAGCACTGCTGTAGGAATAAGATTTCTTAGTTTTACTGAAAGTCCAAAACTTGCTTGTACTGTATAAGTGACTGGACAATAATTGATTTTGAAATGTTTGAGCAAATTCTTTACGGTGTTCGGACGCAGTTCGCATGGCATGTTTGAACAAAGCAGAGACTTGTATATACATATCTCTGAACAAAGTTAATCCACTGGCGTTTGCTGCCATTATCTTTAGGATTTCCTTCATGAATGCAAACCAACTCTATCTGAGTTTCGAAGAGATAATTCGGCAACAGCACAATGTGTCCTCGTCAGTTTTCATTTACCGAGGATTGCATCTTTTCTCTTCGATTAGAGCTAGTGCAGACTAAACTATTTTTAGAAATACGTTCGTTTCGTCACTTCCTGTTTTCTCGACAAATCCAGGTGTGCTTAAGAGAAAAAATATTAATATAAAATCTTTCATGCCTCGATCTTTGTCATAAAATATCACCGGAATATGTTTTTGTGATACTTTGTGCTGTTTCCAGCGATGTTTGCTCAGCAATTGGGTTGGGCTTTAAACAGGAGGCTTGTAAATTTTCAGCTTATCTCACACGTCATCTTTTTCAGTACATTGTTACGAATGTCCAACTTCATGAACGTTGCTTGTACATTAAAAAAATTGCAAGTGCTGTAACCATGAATCATGTTCAGCATTAAGTTTACAGTACAGTGTTTTTGGAGTACATTATGATTTTGAGATCAAAAATGCAGTACACGCTCAGAAGGTAGATTAGCCTGCTTCCATCTCGTGTATTTAGTCTCAAACAGACGTTTGGCATCGAAAAGAAGAGGCTTAAATAATGTCCTGGTCGATAAATTTGTTGATTTAATCAAAAAGGTGGATGAGATAATAAAAGAGAAACAAACAAACAAACAAAAAACTCACGCACCTAGTGCTGCAGTCAGTGCCCCTAGCAATGAGAACGTAAAGATAACAGCAGCTTTCATCCCCATTGTCATCTGTGAAAGTCACGCGCGTGAGTCTAACTTATATAATGCTGCTGTATGACGGATGATCCAAAGGTGTAGGAGAAATTGCAAATTTTGGACATTGTATCGATGACAAAAGCTTCCATGCGCTACAGGGCAGACAGAAACAGAGATAGTTATTCTAATTGGTGCATTTAAATAGATAGTAGTTATGATTTGAATGATGATGAATTAATTTGAATACTTTCACCGCCATTATCTTGATTTTTGAACATGTCGCTGCAAGTAAATTTCTACATTTATTATCGAGACTATAAGGTAGTCGATCTGACGTGCCGAATTTGATCTTTTTTTTCGTATACATCACAGATTCGCCGAGTCCACAAGACAGTTTTTACTATACATATACTTCATCTATGAAAAATAAAGATTTTCTACACTGGAATATCCAGGATGCAGGTCTTAACTATCCATATTTCTGTCTGTCAATAAAACACCAGAAAATATTGTCATTCTTTCACCAAAGACCATTTTCTTCCTCTCTCTCTCACACACACACACACACACACACACACACACACACACACACACACACAGAGTATTGATAGATATCCCCCTCATGTTTCTGTGTAAGTAATCGAGGACAGAAATGGCCACTTTCTCGCAGAGTTTCAGGTATCATTGCTAGCGTCTTGCGTAGGGCCTGCGCCTATGGCACAGACGCTCTCACTCATGCAGTCGCCTGGACGTTTGCGCGTTCTTTTTTAAGTTGTAAACAGAACAAATAAATCTGCCTCTTACATTTAATTGCATTTTAAAAAAATCGGTACAGTACTTAATACAATTATACGATAATTATTGAAGAAAAACTAATTCTTAATACACATCCAGAAAGTTACTAATTTAGTCAACAACTATAATTATCAAATATTCCAATAGAAAATTTCTTTTTCCGAGTTTGATTGTCAACTAGAGTTTATAGTTCGACACAAGGTCACTTTTTTACCGTTCACACTTGATAATGTTCTTTTACTACACTATTGATTACATTCACTGGAGCTTGATGGTCCACTGGTTCAAGAATATATATATATGATTGGCACCACCCTCATGTAAATGCTGGCCCCGAGAAAAGTGGGGTCTCTAACACCTCACTCCCCAACGACCTGAAAAGGTTAAGGGATGACCTTTACCTTTTACCTTAAGATTGCATCGACGACAAAAGCTTCCATACGCTACAGGGCAGACAGAAATAGAAATAGTTATTCTAATTAAAGAGCTGGTAGCTATGACTTGAGGGATGGTGAATTAATTTGTATTCTTTCACCGCCTTAAACTTGATTTTTTAAAGTGTCCCTGAAAATAAATTATCATTGGGACTTTAAAGGACAAACCGAATGCAAATTTTTTCTTTCTAATCGGGTTGAGTTCGTTTTAAAATAAAAATTCCCAAAATATGAGTACATAATTATGCTTAATTTCAAAGATGTAAGCCTTCAAAAGTCGGCATTCTCACCTGCAACTAGGTAAGCGGGAAAAATTACTCTCCTATACTGAAGAGTTCTCTTATGCGCCGTCTTCAAGTCAAATGAAGAACCATCGCTCATGTTGTCGTGTTCAAGAAACCATTTTTTCCCAAAAAATTGAAACAGCTGAATTTGGAATACAGATTGGAACTGTATTTAGAAGCTTCGAATGAAGTTAAAAAAATAATTTAATGGTCCAAACTGACTGGTAAGTCAATCAGATCAAAATTTAATGGACAACAATTACGGTCATTGCAGTCTACGTTGTATTATTACTGATTGTCTGTTACTAAGTGGGCGCATTTGGGCTAATTTTCCCATGTGTATTATTGTTAATAAAATGTAAACACGTTTTAAAAGAGTTTGTTTAAGAGAAACTCAGTAATTTTTATTTGATGGTTTTAACCATAGCATTTTTATTTTATAATTACAACTGACTGCTGATAAGGATTTTTTTACAGTTAAAAATATAATGATAGTTTGAAACTTGTTTATCGATGTAAAAACTTATTTCTTCCTTATTAATATGTTTTTGTGGTACTTTGTGCTCTGTTTCCAGCGATGTTTGCTCAGCGATCGTGTTACAAAAGCATAAAAGCATAATATAGTATTGTAAGTATGCAATAGGGTTGGGCTTTAAATACCAACCTGAGTGGTTTTCGAAGTTTTCATGTATCGGTAGATACAAGTGATATAAACCTAACTCGAAATTATAGCCTCCAAAACCCATCCGTTAATTAATTATCCGCTACGATTTGTACTTACGATCAACAAGCATCGCTAACAGTTTACTACGTCACACTAATGCACCATTCACAACACTGGCAGCAGTCAACACCAAACAGAGAGAGAGTGAGCGACAGCTCGGGTTATTCGGACGCTGAAAGTCTGTGTTTCTCGTGGTTTTGAAAAACTGCTACTTTAGCACGTGAAAAGCAGACTTTAACGTCCGACTAATCCCAACTGTCGTTCACTCTCTCTCTCTCTGTTTGGTGTTGACGGCTGCCAATGTTGTGAATGGTGCACTACTGTGACGTAGTACACTGTTAACGGCGCTCGTTGATCGCAGGTGCGAATCGCGTACTTTGCTAGCGGATAATTAATTAACGGATGGGTTTTGGAGGCTGCAATTTACAGGTTAGGTTTATATCGCCTATATCTACTGATATCTGCAAAAAACGCAAACCATTCAGGTTGGTCTTTAAAGTAGTCTTGGGAGCTGAACAATACAATACAATACAATACAACTTTATTTATCCCCAAGGGCAATTCCAAATAGTGCTCGTACTAGCAGTAATACATAAATGATATAAAGAGATAATACATACCTTTACATGATATAAAAGAGATAATACATATACATAATGTAAAAGGAGATAATACAGACATATACATGATATAAAAAGAGATAATGTATGCATGTTAAAATAATTTTTTCCTCTCTCTCGCGCACGCACACACACACACACACACACACACACACATTCCCAGCAACAGTAGATATAGTGATCTTTTTCGTATGCATTGCAGATTCGCCGAGTCCACGATTTTCTTGAAACCTCAAACTGACTTGATGACTACTGTATAATATCTTGTTAGAAAATATGCAAGAAACTCCATTTCCATCATTGGGTTGTCCAGATGCAATTTGCGAATGAGTCTAGGCAGCCGGATAAAGTCGATTTGGTTATGGACCAACCCTTTTGGTGAGTACCATGTGGCCGTCCATGATTTCTTGCAAGGGTATAAGGTGTGGGATAAGGTGAGTCGACGACTCTGCTCAAACTCTAGGAGTCTGATGCCCATATCGTTAGTTTCGCCAGGGCCAAATTTATCCAGCGTTCCTCCCCATTGCTAGTAGGCGTCTGGGCTGACCTCTGTGTGTGTTTTTGATCCTGAGCAGGTTTTACAGGATTATCCCGTACCTCTGCAATAATGGTGCAGACTAATGTCTGAGTATTTAATCATCTTTATTTAAGCAACTGCACGCTCCAGGAATCCTCAGCTAAAAGACGGAGAGCAGCGAAGGCGATGCACAATCGAGAAACAGGTGATGTGCTAACCTTCTCCAGCACAGGTGCAATTTAGATTTTGCTGAGTTTGTGCACACACACGTACAAGGATTGATTCTGAATAAACAAATCTTTCAAGCCTCACCAGTTCGGTTTGCCACCTTTTAGGTTTCCAACTTTTCTCTCATAATTCAGCGTTTCTATTACATTGTTGCGGATGTTCTTCTTTATGTGTATTGCTGCTTCAGTGGTAGTTTATGTATGCTAGTGATTAAATCATTTTCAGAAATAAATTCACCGGTTTGCTGTTTCTCGAGCACTTGTTGATGTCGAGATTAACAATAGCAGCTTGTGCTCACCCCGTGTTTCTATACTTTGTCTTTAGTCACGTTTGGGATCACATAAAGGGGAATCAACTAGTTTTAGGCTAGAGAAATATATGGGTTTTTTTTTTAAACAAAGTAAAGAGACTGGGACAGAGAAATAGAGACAGATATAGAAACACACACTTTGTGCCACACTCAGTGCAGCCAGCAACATTAACGTGCAGATAACAGCGACTTTTATTTCGATTGTAACCTGTGAAACACACGGTCTAATTTACATTATACTAAATACATGCGCGCGCAGGGCTACGACAGGCATATGTCATTTACTTTTCCCAGCGAGTATTTATGTACGTGTTCCGTCATCGATTTTGCCAGGTTGGATTAAAGCAAAACCTGATAACTGAATGTTCAAGAAGCCTAGTCATGTTGTATGAAGTACCTTTACACACGAAACCTTTAACATGTTTTCTGCTGTGCCCCTTGGGCCGAAAGTTTGTCGCGCGGGCATTTTAGGCACCGTGAATTAATTAAACCTTGAACCGCCCGTGACCTGGCCGTCGCCAGGCGAGCGAGTTGCGTGTGAATTGTGTCGCCTTTTCGATCCCAGGGCAACTAGCAGGTACTTTAGACACTCGACCTACATAGTACATAGTACAGTTCTGCTGAAGAACCAAATAGGAGCTTACTTTCGCACCACAGTAGGCGTATGTCAAGGCAGTGGCGTAAGAAGATGTTTGGCTTGGGGGGAGGGGGGGCAAGCTCCATGCTGACAATGAACGACGTTCACATTCTTGCCTTCCCAGCATTTCATTTGGGGGGGGGGCGGCTGCCCCCCCCCCCCGGTTCCTACGCCACTGCAAGGATGTCCCCTATCACCGGTGCTGTTTAATATTTTCTTGGAGAACATATTTGCTCGAAGCTCTCCATGACCATCATACTTCAACAGTGGCGTAGGAAGATGCTCGGCTTTGGGGGGGCCAGCTCCATGCTGACAATGAATAAGGTTCACATGCTTGCCTTCCCAGCATCTTTTTTTTTTGGGGGGGGGGGCGGCTGCCCCCTGTTCCTACGCCACTGTTCAATTTTCATTTGGTGGAAAACAGATCTGCAACCTACGCTTTACAGACGACATAGATCAGTTAGCAGGGACTAACAAAGAACTGTAAGACCTATCCAACAGACTGACAGTTCAAATGCATATGAATGGAGACCAGCACTGAAAAGAGCAAAGTTATGATCAATGCCAGCGGCAAACCAAAGATCTATATGAACGGAGTACAGCTCGAAGAGGTAAGCAGCTTCAAGTATTTGGGAGCCACTCTCACTTGTAAAAGATGCGAGTGTGTGTCCTAACTTTGGTCTAGTAACTTAGAACTACCTCCTCCCGCCACACAAGACGGCATGAAAGCAGGCGGTCTGAAAGAGAGGGAAGGATGACACGTAACTTATTTTGGCCCAGTGGCCAGAGGGACTGAACATAGGCCGAGAGGATAGATTTACAGTCTGATGATACCAGTGAGAGTAATTTACCAGGAGACTGACAAGCAGTCTTGGCAGCCTGGTCCGCTCGAACATTGCCTGGGATACCAGCATAGCCAGGAACCCAGATGAAAACAATGTCTTTTTTCCGTCGGAGGACAGCTGCATGGATAGTGTGAATCTGGACCATGAGGGGGTGTTTGAAACGTTGGGAGAGGGCTTCCTTCCAGAGGCAGCAACCCAAATCAGCAGCAAATTATGCATGACGTCACCATGTATGTTATCTGGATCTATGTACCAAAAACTTAGATTTAACTCTCTGGTCTCTTTTCTGCAATTGCTCCAGGAATTTTCTTAACTGTCGCTATGCTACTCCCCACTGTGAGAGCTGGAACTGTCAGCTGTGTCCTCTTCAGTCTCAGGAAACGTGTAGAGACTATCTGCCAGAGAGATTTGCAGTACAAGATCAGCAGCAGCAGCAACTGCCAGAGCTAAGCTAATGTGCATATATACATGTGAGAGTGGATGGTGGTTTAAAAAGAATTAACAGTACTGTAACATTAGAATTAAGCATAGCACGAATAGTACTGGGACCCCAGCAAAACTGTTGAATGTCTGTATTTGCATAATTTGTATGTTTAATAAATCCTTATAGTTGAACTTTAAGCCAAAGGTCATTAAGTGTATTGTTTGGGGCATAGCAGGGTAGGGGGCTTGTTGTCTGTGTGGCTACAATTGACGTGTAAATTAAATATCATACGTTTCTCTACAAGATTAAGTTAAAGTGGGTGGTAAGACATAGTTGTCACCCATGTGCCCAGTTCCCTGCGGACCAGTGCTCACATGTGATGTTTTTCTTTCTACATTGCTCAAATAATTCTTGCAGAAACTAAGAGAATATAAAACTGATCTTTGTTTATTCTGTCCTTTCTCAAGAATAAACACAAAAACAACTGTCTGATGCACCAACCTGCTCTGTAAAATAATGCCAGCAACAAATATGACATTATGTCAATAAGGACAAACATGACTTAATTTATAAAATGTTTGGATCAAGGTACATGGAAATATAACAATAATTAGCATGTTTCTGTCTTATAAGATAAACAAAATTGTTTATTTATAATCTGAAATACCCAGTTATACACATTTTTATACAAAAATGTGTACAATGACACATGCACAAAATGCACAATTTTAAACTGTCAACATTTGTTGAACTCATTCTGTTTCAAAAATGATTCTGAAAGGGTGTACCATTGTTAACAAATATCACTTGCTTAGGGTAGTGTAATCTTTCTGGTCTTTTTCTCTGGACCACAGATTGCACCTGCTCTGCCTTAAATCATGCTTTAAGTTTACATCCAATGCAAACATGCTCCTCCTATTTTGACTTTTAATTCAAGAGAATTTTCTAGTTTTTTGGCCACAATCAGAAAATAAACCTGTTCAGCTCCAGCAATTATGTACATTAATTTACTGATAATCAAGCATACATCTTTTATACTAAAATATTGCCTAGTTTTTTTTTCTAAAAGAACTACTCAAATCGTCATCAAAGAATTAGTCCTATTGTACCCACACAGCTCAAATAAAGCTGTTAGAAGTTAGGTAATCTGCCAAAAACACTTTTTAAAAAAGCCAATCAAAAGATTTCAATGTCCTTTGATAGTTTCCACTTGCAAGATTCACCCCAATCTCTTAATAGAATTTAAAACAAAACTGGAATGATTTAAGTGAACAAAAGCACATAATGACACAAAAACTTCTCCTGGACACTGCGGCAATACCAAGTTACATGCTCATGTATGCACACAGATAAAAACCTTCCAAGAACATTGAAAAGGGACTAGAAACCAGGAATCTCCTAGAAAAATTATTTTTGCTTGAAATTATTTCTGTGTTAGACTCACAATGTCAAAATAGTATATTTCAAGCATCCACTACATATAAAACACAGAAAACCTTAAATATGTCAGTAGTGATATTCAATTTCTACCATACTGAATTTACTGCATTAAAACTAATAAGCAAAAAAGTGAAAGATATATTCTGTTGCATTGGTCTAAAAATACCAAACATAATCTGACTGTGAGCCTTAGAGAAAATGATTAACAACAACCACCGAGGATTTTTAACATCTTTAAGCAGTACTTTTAGAAATGAAGAGTGTAATTAAATATTACATCAGAGTTGTCTTTATCCATTCCTGGAAAAAAATGTTTTTGTTCACTTGGAACACTTTCAAGCCTTTGAGATACAGAATCCTGAAGGCTACAAAAAGCCTTTCTCAGATTTTAAGATAAAATCAATTCGGTTTTGCCCTCCTTGGTTATCAACTGGACCAGGCTTCCTGAAGGTGGCCGTTCCTGGCCCTCTACCCACTTGGAAAAAAGTCTGAGACAAAAGATCAAGTGCTTATTCAAGTAATGTTGATAACAAAACTGTAAATGTATATACATGGATGCTATAAACAACTACTTCAATAAAAAAAATGATGTTTATGAATACGAAAATGTTACAAAATTGAGAAATAAAGAACTTCTGATAAAAAATAACAGAAATAAATAAAATATGAATGCAAGTTATTTACATGCATTTCAATACTGTTCTATATAATGTAACACACCATCTTGCCAGCTTTGGCATGTCATATCTTGAAAGTCATGAACCACCACCACTGGGCCTCATTCATACCTACATACTCATATAAGCACATACCCAGCTACAAAGTCAAGTGGTGTCCAGGAAGAAAAGTCAGCACTGGCCATCCACTTGCGGTTCATAGGAGTGTCTAGAGTAACTCTGTTTCAAAAATGCAAATGCTACTTAAACATTACGTCATCATACTCAAGGTAGTGATTGTTGAAGACACTTACAAATTACTGTATGCTGACAAGAAAATGAGTTTAATTTCCTTGTCACTGTTGCTAAGATATATTTTGTTAGTCAAATAGACACGGGGCAAAAATGGGTTATAACTTTTTTTTTTCCCCTTTGCTTTTTCCAAATACCATGAGCTCCAGTCAGTGGGAAGGGAGGTAACTGTGAATCTTCTGCCTACGATCGTTAAATTCTTCTGATATCTCATCAATGACATTTACACAGATCAAGGCTTTTTCATCTTCCTTCTCAATAATTAAAAAACATTCACAGAAATGCATGCAAAAAAAAAAAAAAAGACAGCATACAGCTAGAAGCAATTTTGAAAGAGGCACATACGGAAGGATGGCAACAGCCAAGCTATCAGAAGGCATTCCACTGTTATCACCAGCAAGACTCTGAGTTAGCTGGTGCACTGCAGCCTTGGCTAGACCATATCCAACCATTCCTTGAAAAAAATTGATGGTTTTTGAACGTTGGTTTAAGCACTTGATTACTTAAGTACTTATTTTTCACGTTTAACCAGTAACAAGAGTTAAAGGCTGTTCCTTCATACTGTACATTAATATTTCTAATCACTAGTGTGAAAAGTCATAGCCAACAAAAGCCTATTTATCTTCTGTTTATTATTTTCTAATAAGAAACTTTATCAATATATCTATTAAAATAAATCCATAGGCAAATATCCAGTAAAATAATAATACTTTCACTAAAATATTTCATTCAGTTACTTGTAAAACATGATAACTACTATAAGCAATTTCATGCAGGTGACATTTAAAATAGTTTAGCATTTAAGTACTTCATTCAACTGAGGAAATAAGATCTCAGAAAAGCAAGTAAACAGATATGTAATGATCCCAAGAAATATAACTGTCCTGGATAAAACAAAACAAAAAGACTAAAAATTCTTTCCCCTTTTCAGAATAGTCAGTATAATTTTAGAGTATAACTTTTTTATAGACTAAAATTAAAAGCTGATTTTACCTGGGGTGCCTTTAAGTGCTGCCTGTGCACCAGGGAGAGTGAGAACACCCCCATTCTTCAAAAACCGTGCAGCTAGGCTAGATGCAATTACTGACGTCCAAACACTTTGTTTCCACATACTGTCTGCATTCTCAATGAGTTCTAATACAAGTGAGAGAGAGAGAGAGAGCTTAGGAACTCTTGCACAATAATTTAAGCTAACATAATTAATCTAGAAATATTTTATTGTGCACCCTAGTCTTTGTTAGGTACACACATAACATATGCCTAAGATTTTAAGAAATGCAAAACAAAAAAATTTTTTCATGCACATTTTCCAACAAAATGTAGATTGCTTTCTGCAGTTTGTTTTTTATTATTCATAATAAATCACAGAAAAAAGGTTAAGATGCCAGACTAACATGAAACTATAAAACAGAGCTCTGCTCATGCACATCACTTACTTTTAGAGGCTGCATTTCCACCAGCCCATCCTCCAGCAACACAAAATATGGCATCCACTTTATCACTTCCTAGGATTTCCCCAACTCGAGAGCTAACCTCGTCCTCCTGCTCACTCCATGTTGCCATGGGACCAACAACAACATTTGCATCTGCTTCTTCATTGGGTGCAAGATCAATAGAACCAACCCACTGCACAATAAAACAATTGTTAAATTTAGTAATTTTAAGTTTAATGTAACTACCAGCAGAAATACCAATCCTTCATAGGATGTTTAAACAAAATCAGTTTCAGGTCACTGTAGGTTTAAATATGTCAATATGTCCTACTTGTCTTTCATTCTCATCTAAGCAACAAAACAAACATTTGCAATAGTACCCACACTATAACAAACAGCTCTTTATCATATGGTAACAAAGACATAACCTATAGAAGCACAAGCTTTCCAAGAACATGGAGTATGTTGTTGCTTATACACCATCAGATGTCATCTTTGTCTTAAAATCTTGATGCTGACTTGAACAACTAACCCTTTAATTAAAATTGACCTCCTTGTAATTTTTACCTTGATTTCTAAAGATTTTAGAAACTAAGTTAAAAGACCATTCATAAAGACATTTAGTCACTTTGTTTATTCCTTAGTCTAGACAACTGGACTACCAAAATGGCATCTGATAATCTCATGACACTTTCAAAATAGATTAAATGAACACCTCCTCCCCCACCAGTATCAATTTCCAAAGCCCTAGAGCATCAGATTTTGATAGAATAGACACCTATATCATAATAATTTGTATCCTAGCTGACTGCCGCACGGCTATCTTACAGAGTAAAAGGCAATGCCCATTACAAAAATGGCATGCCACCAGGAAGACATACTATGATGGTACTCTGCTTCTGTTGTCTGCTTATCCCAGTCAGACACTCAATTTAACTGATGCAAAAAACTAAAATAGCCCTATCTCCTGGTTCATTTACAGCACACAGCTCTGTGCTCACTCTGGGATCAACCTATGACCTACTACTGCTATTCTATAAGAAAGTTCTTCCTTCCTGCATGATCTACAGATACACATAAACTAAGCTGCTTAATGCTGCATCACATGATATGCAAATGAAGGTCATATCCCTTCTGGAGGGCAGACTCAATTGACTAGTCCACCTGCTGGTCTTTCTTTGTTGATTTATGACACACTCCATCCTTATTGTTTGTTCTCTTTGAGTCTTTTGTTTATCTTCTATTACTTGTCTGCATAGTTGTTTCTCCTTTTGTCCTTTGTATTCTGTTCATTTCTCTTACTTGTCATGCAATGAAAGCATGCTCCTCTGTGAATTTGGTTATGTGCTATATAAATTGCTGTACGCTGAGAGTCAGTAAGCTCATCATCTTCCATGAACATGGTTAAAATACAGTTATTATTCCACCTGTGATAGTAAAAAATTCCTCCATTAAACTTGAATTTTAATGAAAATAAGGATTAGTGTTTTCAAGCGCCAAACTGGTTTCATCTGATCAAGTGCTCACTCGGTCGTCTGCAACAGTCGAATCACATGTGCTTTTTTTGTGTGTACAAGAATATTAAATTAACGGCAATGAGATAAACCCATATTTATTTTTCGTTTAGTGTTCAAGCATAAAAAAGTAATAATTATGATTGTAGCGGTAGCAACGAAGTGATGCTGTCCTCCACGCATGTTTTTGTCACATGGAACAGTTCAATACGAAAAAAGACTGTTGCAGACAGGAATGCAAGCCAGTGACTGTTTAGGAATGTTCATGCTGTTATAACAATAACAGATATCTAAAATTTGGTGGACCGTGGGAGACTATCAAAAGTAGCAATGCTAATGGCAGGGGGCGAAAGAACTCATGTCGTCTGCTGCTCTGCAAATGCAATCTTGGAACGATTAAACTAGCAAACAGACTGACCAAAACAGTGGCAATGCGAAGAAAATAGTACGAGATGAGACCACCCTTTGAATCTTTAACAATATAAACAAATCGTAATGGACAACTATGATATTTTAAGAAGAAATCGATCACAGATGGTTTGCTTCCATTGCAGATGACGTATGTTAGCTACCACCCCCCAAAAAACTGCTGCCCAAATTATAAAATGTAGGACTCCAAAGTTTATCTTTTACAATAGAAAATGCATATACTTACAAAATTCTTAGATTTAAAAAGTTTGACACAAGTGGACCCTAGTGCACCCTTTCCCCCGTAAACAAGCACGCGACCAGCGGCCATAGTTGTTCCTTCAAGTCTCGTGAAAAATCAAGACACTTCGGGGCAACTACTTTTTCTAAATAATTATATATTAACTGTTTTATGTCATTAATGAAGGTCCTTTATTATATATATATTGCTCACTTTTACTGATTTTTGGAATATTTATTTGAACACATTTTAATGTATCGCCGTGCTGGAGCTACAAACGAGAATCCACGTGACGTCATTATGGCCACTGGTAGCTAAAGTGACGAGCAATTTGGAATGAACGACGACAGAGGCGTCTGTTTTATTTTATCATTATATAGGCATTGCTAATATATACAGCAAGGTACATTAACACTGAAGTTCAAGACTGTGTATCACATACGATGTCAAGGCACGAAGGTAAAGCATCTGAAAAATTACTTTTTTTTCCTTAAACATGGCTCCGCCGCTCCGTCTGGAAAAACGCAAAACACCTAGATATATGACATTGGACATGCTTACAGTGTTTACTTATCAAGTGTTTTTGCCTTACAACAAGTATTAGGTTTCTGTATAGTTGTTTCTATTTCATAATAGCGTCATTTGCGCAGTTTCACCGATGCATAATTAGCATTTCATAGTGTTTATTAACACATCAACAGCAACTTCCTTTTATCAGACTGTTCTCTCAGAATTTTTTTTATACGTTATGTAAACAACTTTATTCTATTTTTTAAAACTTGTAGATATTAGGGGTATCATATTGTATCCATTCTGTTTGCATAATCAGCAGTCTACAACCTCGGTAGTTGGCATCTTAGCCTGCTGCTTTCAGTTTCACTGCTGCATGAATTCATCGCATTTACATTGTGACACTATATACACTATTTCATTAATTGTCGAGTGAAAGATTCATGTAGAAATGTTTCTACAATTTTGAACATTTTTCCCCATATCCGCGAGTCAAAAATGTGAGATCCTTAGGCATCATATAGAGATCTAAAACCAGCAGATTAAAATGAGGAGTGACGCGGGTAGGTAAAGGGGGGAATATATTGAGCGTATGTCTTTTGAGTGTTGTGTTGTGAGTACTAGTCTTAACCACTGGCACTGGCATTTAGTTTATTTGTACCTTTGGTGTTCTATGACTTTGGCTCTATCCTTAAAAATACAAACTATGCATTAAGCATTTCAGTGACATTTTATGTAAAATGTATACAGAACATTTAAAGACATTACTAAGGATGATTAAACTATAGTAATACGATTACTACATATTAATCTTACAAGTAACAAGGTTGAAAGCTTTTGTTTTGACAGGTGATTTTAACTTATCCATTTATAAGCTTTATTTATTTAATGACGATTGTTATATCATTTATCTTATATTCTGTGTATATATTATATATTGAATGAGATAAAGAGAACACAAAAGAGCTACTGGTTCCCAAGCAAGAAAGCTGTAAGAATGAAATAATTATTCTGCATGGATACTTGCAGGTGTGAGCTGTGATTCTTGCCTTAAGGGCAACTTTCGAGGTAGACGTTACAAGTGTCTGATATGCTATGACTATGATCTCTGCTCTACATGTTATGAGGCTGGTGCAACTACTACCCGTCACACCACAGACCACCCTGTGCAGTGCATATTGACACGTTCAGATTTTGGTACGTTGTGCAAATAGTTGTGAAGACAAGTAGTGAAAAAGTTAGGTATTGAACATAAGGTACGGGGAAGAAGGCAATACTTAATGGCATAATGTTGAAAGGTACTGTAATTGCTAAGTATGCATTCACTTACCTAGACACCACAGAATTTTCATATTCTTGAGAAAAATTGGACATGGAATTTTAGTGTTTAAAAATTACAGGGGGAAAAAGAGTGTCATAACCATCAACAGTAAAAGTATCATTCCAACTTTGGTTCCAGATATGTACTATGGTGGAGAAGCATTGACAGCAGAGCAGCCACAGTCTTTCACCTGCCCATACTGCTGTAAAATGGGTTTTACTGATGCCACTTTGCATGAACATGTAACAGCAGAGCACACAGACGTCTCACTCGAAGTGGTTTGTAACACCTTTTATTTGTACTAATTGTATCCTGTTGATAGTTAGGTTTGACTAAAATATTTGGATATTTTGATGTTAGATGCTTGTTTTAAATTTTTTTTACCCCTTGACCTTTTGATTCTGATCCTCAGGTATGCACGAAACATTTTCAGAATAATCATAAAAGATTAACTAAAGGAATATAAACTGACAGGAATATAAATTAAAATTATAATTTAAGTTCAAAGTTAGAAGGAAAAAACCATTACCTTATTCCATCATAAATAGCACTTTCTTGCAAGTCTAAAAGAAATCATGTTTATCAGATCATATTTTGCAATAGAAAATTTTTATACAGGTTTACGTATAGATGATGATCACTGTGATGTCTAGGCCAATATTAAGTGGATTTTAATCGTCACACACCATGAATAAATATATGATGATGAAGTGTCTGAATTAGGCTTGAAAATTATTAGTGCCTTGGCTTGTGCACTCTTGTTGCTACCAGTTTTGAAAAGAAAGGTACATCTGGAAAAAGTTCAAATCTTCAAATCAAATTCTTCCTGTTCCCATTTCAAGAGATGTAATTCAGTTCAGATGTGGTTCACGTAGTTAAATGACTGGATTTCATCCCTTTTTGTTTACATAATTTTGTAGTTTTAATTATTGAATGTGTCAGCTCGGACTTAAGGTGAGGAACAGCTTTTAAAAATAGCGGGTTTTAATCGAATTTGAGATAACACAAAACTTTGATACTTTGGTGTAAAATACATAATATTTACATGTATTTCTATTTTAAAAGTATGGGTTTTGATGCTAAATAAATTCATTTTTTACAACTCACCGATATTCTTTCAAAGCCTTGTGCTGATACCAAAAATGACTCTTCATTATGCATGTTGTATACAGCTGAAATCATCAGTCTCTTCCTTAACTATGTAAGTGAAAGGCCTATGTTTTAAATAGTTCTGATACTATTTTCAAGTTTCTTAGGCCACCTGTTAAGCAAATTATTCATGGCTACTGCCTTATTTAGTAGTTTCCAGTTTAAAAAATTTAAAGGATTTGATCTTATTGGTTTGTTCCCCTAGCAATGGACACTTCTGTCATCAACAAAGTGGCTAAAATTTGTTGATTTATTTGAGCTTAGTTATGATTGATGCATAGGTTGATCTGATTTATGAGTTAAAAAAGTAAATGGTGGTGGGAGGAAATATTTTCAGGTTGCAAAAGATAACAACTACGCAGCAAACTAAAGCATGAGTTAGGAAGTACCACACACTGAAATAACATTGCAGTGATGTGCAAGTAATAGCTGCTAATGATAATATTTTTTATCTGTTTGAAAATTTATTATTTGAAAAAGTTCAATTATAATTAAATAAATTTGCTTTAGTGAGTCCACAGATGCCTTCATTTGTTTCCCTGACCTGACCCCCTTACTTCTTCACCCCCTAATCCTCCACAAACACAAAGTACAGATGTTTTAGGACGTATTACACATTTCTGGAGCTCTTTCCCCAGTCTGTTTTGCAGAAGAATAAATTATGAACTAGAACCATTTGTTCCCAGTTCCATGAGCGGTCCTGTGGCGCAACGGTTAGCGCCTGTCACCAATACGGTGAAGGTTCGCTGTCCTGGGTTAAGCTTTCGTCTCAGGAATGCTGTTCTTTCTCTGCATGTGGCATCTGTTTACAGGGCTGGCTGCCTTAGTTGTTGGCTCGGCGTAAAACACCAATCCCAAATCCCAATTACATGAAAATGGAGACTTAACTCTTTCTATATGGATGAAAAGTAAAGGGATTCATCGCTTAGAACCAGAATAGTGGCACAAAATACAGTGTTGTATTTACTCCTAGTAACCTACAATAAAGACAACTATCTTTGACACACCATTTTAAAGAGCATTTTTTAAACATCTAAGTGGTGTGATTTGCGAGAAATGTAGTTTTTATTTTCTTCTACTGAATTTAAATAAAAAGATGGTAACTGTACTGAATGGAGAGCTCCTGTCATGAAAGTAGTTTACAAGGCTTTATTTTTAAAATATTTGTATATTTTTTTTGTATGAAAACATCGGTTTAAGTCCCAGTTTTCATTGTCATTGTTCAAAACTGTTTTTTGTGTGTGTTATTTATATGGCGTTCCAGTGAAACTTGTGCTTTCTGTTGGATGTTGCATTTTCTGTGGAGTGTATGACATGTTTGATATTTGTTCTATGGAGTGTATTCCGGCTTGTATGACATGTTGGATATTTGTGCTGAGGACTGTGTTCTTGCTGTGTGTGGACGCTGCCCTGTGACGTGGAGGAGAGACGGCCCGCTACACACCCACATTTTGTCGTCATCTTATTTTGACGTCAGCGCCTTGAGCTGTCCACAGGCCACGATTTGGCGCTATACAAGCCAACGTCATTATTACATTATTATTTGCAGCCTCACTTACAGATTTTCAATTGGGTTGAGCAAACTGTTACCAACTACTGGCTTCATGTGTTTCTTTGTCCCATTCGTCCTTCTATAGACAATACATTTGCATGTTGCTTTGCGTGCATCCGTGTATGTGTTTTTATTATTGTCCAGAGGTTTTTCTTTTGTGTGTGTGTATGGGGGGGGGTATTAATTTTGTTGATATATCTCTGTACCATTGTTTGTGGACATGTTTTAGTCTGTTTCACTTTGTTGGTTGAGTGAATTTGTGTCTTTGAATTTCTTTGTAAAGCGCATTGAGCCTTCTGTAAAGCAGGGAAATGCGCTATATAAATTTCCGTTATTATTATTATTATATGACATTTTATGACTCTAAATTATTAAAATGAAAACAAAAAAATTTTCAAAACATACATTTTAATATTTTAAGTATCTTTCTAACCTTAATTGTTGCTGAAGGGGTTGAACATATTCGTCTGTTCTGAACTTTAAGTGAAATTTATTTTACTTTTGTAATGCACCATCTTAGATACCATTGATTTGAAGGAATTTATATTGTCTGCTTGCAACATATCCATTTTGCCCTTATTTTAGCTTTATATATATATTAAGGTGACCGGACACTTAATCCCCTAGACATTTAATCCCCAGACACTTAATCCTCAAAAATGCCCCCAATGTTATAAATGTTGAAGTTAAGTATTATTTTAATTGTCAAACTTATTTTGATGTTTACAGGAAAATAATTATTTGAATTTGAATTAAATTTTTCATTCACTTCATAATTAAATTAAATTTTTTATTCACTTCATAATTTCTTGAGTTGAAGTTTTATTTTGAGGATTAAGTGTCCTGGGATTAAGTGTCTGGGGATTAAATGTCTAGGGGATTAAGTGTCTGGGGTTCATATATTAAGATGTCTATTCACCCAGGATTTAACAGTCTTTGTAATTGGGAGAGCTATGATGTACAAGGGGATCAAGATATGCAAAGAAAAAATGCATTTAAATCATTAAACATGCTATTATCTCACATTCTTGTAGGTTTGTCCTATATGTGCCTCTATACCTGGTGGTGAACCTAATCATGTGACAGATGACTTCGCTTCACATTTGGCCCTTGAACATCGTACTCCTAGAGATTTCATATCCTTTCAGTTTTAGAGCTATACATTGAACATTACTAAACATTCTGTCCAGAAAATTTACCTTTTCTTTTATTCTTGTTAAAAGCATCATCAGATAACACATAATGTGGGAATATAAGATACTTATGTAAATATATTTGCCAAAAATGAATAAAACTAGGTTTATGGAGTTTATGATGTGTAGACATAAAAGCATTGCACTTTTCGGCTGCTACAAAGGAGTGTACATACTGTAAATACAGTAATAGGTGTTAGGATTGTGTTCTGCCTAGCATAATGTAATTCCATTAGACAGTAACAGCAATCTTCAGTCTTTAACTCCTACACGATGAACCACCAGGCCTTCGTCATGTGCGTCGTATACCTCACCCAGGTCGGGGTGGTGGCTCGCGAACGCGTCGTGCCAACATGCATTTTGGCTCTTCTGCCAACACCCTAACAGGTCTTTCTCCCAGTGGCCGTGAAAACATGGACCCAATTGCAGGTAAGCTAAGCAAGAAATGTGAAAAACTTAACAGGATTTTTTATTTTATCTTGATTTTTGATGTTTATATTATTTTATCACTTTGCAAGGTCATTCATGAAAAGATATGCATATAATTTTTGTTTGTACATGTTTACATACTTCTGGTCATATATAAAAAGGATTGCAGAGGACATCAGGATTTAATTTATCATTTCTTTTCATCTTTTTCTTTTACTATTGAGATAAGTTGTTTTTTTTCCAGAATGCGAATTTCTAGATGTTTGGTTGATGGGTTTGACTTTGAAATCTTATTTAAAAGTCCATGTATAAAGTCTCTTTTCAATCTTTTTGTTTTTTGTTAATGGAACTAATCCTGATATTACAGTAGTGCATTCCTAGTATTTTATGTCAATTGTACAAAGCTGTTAAGGCCTTCACAACTATTGATGTACTAAAATCTGGGCTTCTTTTCTTTATTTTTTTGTACTGTTGGGTGTTGTGGTAGTTTTTTAGCATGCTGTTCATGAGGTATGGTTGCTTTTTGCTGAATATCAACTGAGTGACAGCATGTTAGCAACTGAATCATGATGTGTTAGTTCATATAGGCTTATGATTGCCATTCACTTATTTGGTTGTTTGTATGATGACTTTAAATGGCATCTTGAAGCAGTTGTAGGTGTCTTTTTTTCGGTAGATGACGTGGAAAGGTTCCAAAGCTGTATGGCACAATTGGCTCTCTGTGCTAGATACTAGACATTCTATCTGTTCATCGGGGATTGGGGGAGCAGTGTGTATGTGTGCGTGTGTGCATGCCTGGATGACCATGCATAAGAGAGAAGAATTTTCTTTTACATTTTTGAAGGTTTCTGATGATTAAGGGCATTTCACAGAGCTGTTTGTGGAGTAACAGGAGAGCCTGGTGTCATATGCTCTGGTTCCTTGTCTGAATTGGTGTCCTTCAAAGAAGCTGTAAAAATTTAGCTGTAGCAGGCTCTGTTTGAATGAAATAATGCAGGAGAATTGGGTATCCAGGCTTTGACGTCACTTTTGTATGTCTACAGACGTTCGTGAGTGGATGCCGGGTAAGCTTGACCTTCCCTGCTAGCTTGTAGTGGTGCCTGTATTCAAGTATTCTTACTGTGGCTCACTTTGATTTAGTTTTGAGTGACCAAACTTGCAAAGAGGAAAACTTAGGAAAGCTAGAATCCCAAGCAGCAGACTGTGGCTGTAAATGTTAAGTCAGGCATGCACACAGCATTTACTAATTTTAATCATTTCTGTTTTAGGATATAGCATAAGAGGTATGTTTATTCCCTTTTTTTAAACAAAATTTTTTGGTTGTAGTATTTTTGTTGCTGTTATGACAGGAAGGAAGGGTCTGCTGCTGATTCTGATGTAGTCATGCAGGATATGATGAAACTGCTTCCCCTATTGTTGCTAGGCTCAGCCTTTAACATCAGTCCGTTAGGACTGGTCTTCAGAACTAGAGGAAATCCCATTACCATAACCTGCTACATCGTTTCAGAGACGTAACAGTAACATGGCAGCTTACATTGTCTTATTCCTTTATTAGCAGTCTGCCAAGGCACTAATGTTGCATGTGGTTGTACTTGGCCAGTCACGAGTTCAAAACTAGGCAATGTTGAGATTTTCCTATGCGGCCTGCATGAAGTTTTGCAAAAGCAGTATGTTTTTGTTGTCTCGTTGTTGTCGTTTACACTGGTTTTACTCAGGGTTGTCCCACACCTGGTCCTGTTTATATTCTTTCATGAAATCGGTTGGCTTTTACTTCTTTTTTTTTTTCTCTCTCTCTTCCATTCCCTAGCTGGTTGCAACAGTTTTTAAGTTATGCTTTGTCACACATCTTTTGTTTAGAGCGTCAGATTCATATCTTGTGTACTGAGCACAAAAAAGCTAAACAGAATCATGCATTGGCACACAACTTCTGAGTTTTGTGAGTGAAAGTTGTAGAGTAACTGCTTACAGTGGTAAGGCTATTGGATATTTTGAGATGGCTGTACAAATTATACTTAACCACAGCACATGTATAATTACTATGATCAACCATTATTTGATGTTGAATGGTACCTTTGTGGCAGCTTTAAGTTGTTTTCCTATCTTCCACCATTTTCTTCATTCTTCGCATCGCAGTTGAAATTGTCGGGGAGGATGCTGTGTAAACAAAGAAAAGCCTCATTGTAAAAAAGTCTGCATATCTTCATCTTTTTTCAGTCACACTCTCAGTATTGTTGGTCTGTGGTAGCAAAATCTGAATTATTATTGATGAACATTCCAAATGTGCATAGCTTTACGTAACACGTTACATCAAAGCTTTTAACGGGATTGATATAATTATTCATACACATCACATATTATACTAAATGGAAATTTATGCTCATCCATCCTCTGAAAAAGTATGAAGCCCACAGTGTGAAGTAAAACTTTTGTGAAAAATTAGTGGATTCATAAGTATGAAGAATATTTTTAAATTACACCTTTTCCACCAAAGTAAGAGTTAACAGACCCATACCTTATTATAAAGTACAAAGATACTAGTAATTGCTTAGTCACATGCAACATGCAAGCACGAACAGTAAAATAAGTCAGCCTTGTATTTTTTAAATATTTTATTAGCTAGTATTTAACACTTTTTATATACAAAATTTTGCATTATATCATAATTTGTTGAAATGAATGTTTCCAGTTTATTATTGTTCTCATTGATTGCCTTAATTATTTTAATTAGAGAAAGGTATTACTACTACTTATGAGCTACATATTTGACTGCTGGGATGAGAATTATTGAGAAATACTGAAGCCTTAAATCTTAGTTTGAAATGTAATAGTTATCAGAAAAACTGAAATTTAATTACTGTTTCAAAGTATATTGCATCAGTTTGTCAAATTGTTAAAATTGCACATTATATTTACATACTTCTGTTACTTTTTAAAAAAAAAAAAAACACACACACACACACCATTTTTACCATTTGCCCGAGCTAATGCTTATACAGAAGACCCAAAACCATTCACATGAGTCAGTGTGTCTAAAGAATTGTACTGGATAAACTCAGATCAGTCATATTTCATGCTTAATTGGAAGGTCAGCATTAGAATATTAGCAAATAAAAGAATATTATCACTTAAATTCCTAGATTATGTGAACATTAGTTGCATTTCTTTTCCTCTTGGATTCACCTGTACTTCAGTCCTATGATAATTTTTGACTCCTACTCATGGTTGGAATGAATTATATGAAATAGTTAAAATCAACAGGTAAGGTTGTCAAACTAAGTTGATTCAGTGCATGAAGGAGCCACATTTTATTTAAAAAAATTTGTTTACATCATACACTTGGAAAATGGTGATGTGTTTGTGCAATGGAATGATCATATGTATTTGACAGCTTTTGTTTCCAAATTGTTCTTACTATGCTTGCTATACATTTCTCAGCATAATGCTACAGGTTTATTTATATGTTCAAAGTACAACTGAATCAAAAGAAAATGGATGTGCATGTAGTGCATTGTTAATTATAATGCATAGTAAGGTAAAAGATGGTCCATACAGGTGATCTTAAGGAAAAAATCAAATATTTTTTTCTTTCCTGGTTTTCTAATTTCTACCCCCTTCATACAGACACACACAAAAACACATATGAATTAAGTTATGAGCTATGATAAGAGAAAAATTTTTTAGCCTGAATGAAGATGTGAGATGTGTAATGCAAAGTAAAAGCAGTGCTTTAATTGTAGCAAAATGTCATTTTGCTCAGTTTTGACTAGGTGTTTTCTGTTTCAGAGCTGCTGTCACAGCTTTCAAATGTGAGGAGTCGAGCTGCTGCAGCACAGAGTGTTTCATCACAACTACAGCAACTTGAGATGCAGCTGCAGTCAACCAGGTGAGGATCAGGTTTTCCAGGACATACTGTTGGATGTTACATTTAGAGAAGGCAAGGTGGGATATTGTGAACATCCTGTATACTCATAAGTGTGCATGTGTCTTGGTTGGGGTGGGGGGCAGGTTGCAAATACAGTTAAAGCCTTTATTAATAATGATAACAGGAAAAGTAAAAGATGAGAAGGCTGTAAGGAATCATACTCAGATGCAGACCAAACAATAAACTTAGCCAGAATATGTTGAGATGCAATATTTTTTCCTTATGAAGTAGAGAGCTATGAAAGTGAATTGCAGGTTTGAGTTGTGTAGAATCATATGGCATTATTTATCTTTTTGTGATTGTTGTTTGATTGCTGTTCTTGTTAACCAAATGACTGTAAGCCCAAGAACCTTTGAAAGAGCTTGAGATAGTGAATAGCATTAGGTTTATGACCATGTCTGCTAGGCAACAGCTGGAGCGCATGCCGCGGCGGCAGGCAGAGACCAGCAAGGCACCTAATCCTAGTACAACAGCTACCACTGTCTGCAACCCTGAAGCAGTGTTGACCACCCAGGCTCCCACCGCTTTGGACTCTCAATATCTGCTAACCAAGTAAAACAGATTTGCTTTGCTATGATGCAGTTTGCAGTTGATTGGAACTAAGGTGCTCAGTGATTGTACATTGTGTTAAATGCTGTAAAATGTGTGTACAGTGCTCGAGTTGAAAGAGTCAACAAATATGACAGAGTTTAAGTAAGTCAGATTTCCTTTTAAATGTGGGAAGAATAAATGCACCAAATTTGGTGTTTTCCATGAAATTTGCTTTGAAAAAAATGTTGATAAATTTCTTTTAAACATAAGCAGTGTTGCAGTACAGAAATGTTATTATTTTAATTATTATGCCTATGTTTTTTTTTAAAGTCAGTTTAAAATGCAAGCAGCTACTTTCAAATTATATCTTGTGTTACAGGATTATGGATGATGGAGCAAACAGTGGTATTTCTGGTACAGGGGAATTGGACCAGGCAGAGCGTAACATGTTTGTGCAGGAGTTATTGCTTTCCACACTTACTGAACAGCTACAACTGGCCACTCATGTTGATGACCCATCTTTTCTGCTCGATTCTCTTCGCTCACCAGATTTTGATGCCAGGAAGAGGGCTGCATCTTTGGGAGCAGAAGCAAGTTCTAGCAATAGCAGAGAGGTAGCTGCAGGGGGCAAGGCTGTTGCCACAGAAGTACAGTGCAACAGTAAGGGCAGATTAGGGGGAGGAGTACAGCAGTCTAGCAGATCTGTATCTCACCCTGCTTCCAACACCAGACCTGGGACAGCAGCAATAAGCAGCCTGACACAGGATGGAAGGAATGGCACACTGTCGGCTCATGGTTCTCCTTCCGTTATGCAGAATTCTACAGCTGCCTACCAGCCTCCTTCCCTGCGCCCTGCATCGGTGCCTGCTTCTCCAACACAGTCTTCTGTACAGCAACAGCAGCCACAAGGATCAGGTGTGACTATGGGTCACGACCATGCTGTGCCCTTATCCCGTCAAGCGGCAGCAAGCATTTCTGCGCGAGATGGTGGTCGCCTGAACCCAGCAGCAGCAGCGAAGCGCAGCATGCTGAAGCACTTGCCAGCGCGAGGGGGAGCCACGGACACAGAGCCTCCGCCTCACTAATGGTTGGCCAGTCACCTGAATATTTTCTTATCTAGTGCTGCCCTTCTGCAGGGTGTCTTTCCCAGTTATGTACTGTGGGCTTTTTTTTCTAAAAAATAATCTTTGTTCTGTTGTTGACAGAGATGTTAAAAATGTGTACAAAACCTGATAAAAATCCTCCTAGCTATGCGATGTGCATCTGCTTGAGATCTTTGCTACATTTTGTGTGTTTGTGTGTCCAGTAGACAAGAAGGCATAAATCATTTTCAACAGGGATGCACACACATGCATACACAGTCAATAACAGAATTGAAGGTATATTATGAAAAAATATTTCATTTAGGTCCTGTCTGACTAGAATATATTTTGTAAGCCCCTTCATATTTAAGAATTGCTCTTGCTGGTAGAAGACATCAGTATGGGTTACAAATTTCTACAAACATTGCATTAAAAAGATTGTGCATCATTGAAACTGGAAATGCTTTGCCAGTAATGGCAGTAGCATATTAATGAGCCAGCAACAGAATTTGCTCCTATCACATCATGATGTTTCGAGCCATAATTTCACTGTGTGAGCCGTGATTATTTTTTGCCATCACAACCACACATGCTCTGAAGTTGAAGTAAATTAAACCTGTTGCACTAACTGATTTAATGCTATGACACTTTTTATGTACCCAAACGTGACATCTTTCTAATAAACAGGTTGGTCTGCATGCCTACTCTGGTGGGAGGGGGAATGTCTTGGTACAGAAGTTGAATGCTATGACTGTAGATGTCCCAGAAATCATACCCTAGGCACAACCTCAATTAAGGAAGAATATTTCATTTATTTTTCTTTGGATAGGATGACCATCATGGTTCTTGTTTTTTGACATCCTGTTACATGTAACATTTGATACCAGATAGTTAAAGATTCTATATGCTGTAAAATGAAAAAAAATAATGATATAAACCCTGTGATATCTGATTGTCTTGTCCCCTTTCTCACTTGCTGATTTCCATCTGGTTTACCTCTGTTAAAGCATCAATTTCCTTCTTTTGTGTTTGTGTGTGCGTGCATGCATGTGCATGTGAAATGGCTTGTCATACCCTTCATGTGGCAAGATCACTTGGTGATGGCTGCTGGGTAATGGTCATAAGTTTGACCTGACGTGATGAATCACTATAGCATGTTGAGTGAAGTTTTGACCATCTGATGTGCACGTGTATACGCTGAAATAAGGAATATCCCACCCACCTCACATTTTAAATATGTTGGCTTTTCATTTAGTCTTACAGATGCCAGCATAAATTGGTGCCTATACTAGGTAACATTTTAAATTAAAAACATGCTAGCCTGACAGCTGATTCCAAGAGTAATTCTGTCATTGTAATACATCATATTTGTGGGTTTTTTTAACAGCTTCTGCATTGATGAGGATTCTTTGAGTGGGTTGTTTTTTTGTTTTTTTTTTTGAAAATAAAGAGCCTAAGTATAGTTTTGGGTCTTGTGACATTAATAAGGTAATCATTTTAATCTGTGTTGCTTAATTCTTCTAAGAACAGAAATATGTTTTGAAGATTTGTGGATTGTTTTAAGTACTTCCTATTATTAAGAAAAATAGGGATGACCATTTTACAAACATTTGTTCGTGAAAAGTCTTAAATCTAGTATATTTTTCTGTTCTCAATAAAAATGCAAAATTTGTTCATTTAGTAAATGAACCATAAAACACGAACATAAGAGTACTTTTTTGCAGGCAGATAAAGAACATCTGTTAAATCATCTTGTAGTTTTTATTTTTTTCCATATGCTAAGTTTACCGCTGCTTTTCTTGCGCAGGGGGTGGTGGGGGGCAAAATGAAATGAGCATGTCTCCCAGTTTTGTATATGTTAGCCACTGACAGGTTTTGGCATCCTCATGCATAAGAATATGGGATGTGTAGCATGAAAAGTGTTGGCTTCTAAGACCTTGACTGTGTTTCTTTTTTGTGAGATTCATGCCAGTTAATCTCAGCATGAATGCCAGGCGTATACAACATTCCCAAACATTGATTCCACATAATTCTACCATCTGCGTTATTCGGCGTTTCCTGTAAAGTGCATTACAGTCTTTTTTTCTAACCTATTAAGCCAGAGATACTCCAACTTAAGAGTTGGTTTTCGTAAATCTATACTATCCTGGAAGATATAAAGAAAAAAGTATTGACAAATACGCATAAAATTAGTTGCTGAGAGTACAAAAAAAAAATTTTTTAAGTAAAACTTCTGTGCTTTGCTTCTGTAATCTTTTTGGGTTTAGACCCACTGAAACTATGATAAGTTGGTAGGTACTTCATTTGTTTCTGCAGGTCTTTATTTTTTGCAGTGATCTATGCTTTGATGCAAGGAGTGGTGAATGGAGGCAAGAAGCTTATCAGTGTAGGGTTTCTGGATGCGGAATAATCTGGGCTTTAGCTTCTTTTTTTTTTTAAACTGTTCATTCCAAATATGGTGTTGTAAAACTTTCTTTCTTTAAGTCATTTTAACAATATTCTTGTGTTAGTTTTCTTATTAATGTTATTAAACGAGTCGTTTTAATAGTTATTTTTTATGGGTCAGATCAGCCAGGGTTCCTGAAAGTGTGAAGGCATATGAAGGTATATGGCAAAGAAATGTTTCAGAATAAAATTTACTGATTGGTTGGACTTCATCATCCTTCCATGTTATTTACAAAACATAAGTGAAAAGTTACGTTTTGGTATTGACTTCGTTTGTGCAGTTTTTGAGAGATTGTTGCAAACTCGAAGTACAGGCATTGGGATTTGGCAGTCAGATTCAATTCTGTATTGTAAAAATAAAACATTTTGAAGAGATTATTTCATTTGATGTAATAAGCACTGGTATTCATAATGTAAGTATATGGTATTTCCAGCTTTGTACATGGAGGTTTTATTAACACCGTCTGTGAAATGGCAATAGTTATTAAAATCTGATGCTCCCAGACTATTTCTTTAGCATATTTTTCTTTGTGTGGTTGTGTGTGTGTGTGGCCTTTCTGCTAATGTGTCTCATTTCTTTTTCAAAATTTTCTGGCAATTACAGAAAGTGGTATCCATATTTTTTCAGAATACCTGGACATGTAAATGAATTGTTGGTCATCCTCCCCCGTTTAACATGTGTGAAAATCTTTGTAATAAGTATTGCAATGCCAGTTTGTTTTTTTTTAATGTTGTTTAGGCTTTTGATTTACTGACATTTGAGATATGGAGAAGTAAGGGCAGATGTATAGTAACTGCATTTCTTTATGCTGCCTAGTTTTTCCTCAGAGAGTTTGGTTCTAAAGTCTTAGAACAAAGTCTTTTGTTCTTATGTAATGAGCTACAAGGTCAGTGGAAATAGCAGACTTTTATCTGAGTGAAAGAATTGTATCATATGCTGCATATGAGAAGATTGCTTCATATAATGTGTTGATATACAGAAAGACACGTGATTTATGTTTCATGTTTTGCATGTGAGGGGGAAAATAACGTTCAGAGAACGTCATGTCTTTCACAAGTCTGGTGCGCAGTGGGAAAAAGAGTAGGTGCGAATGCTGAGGTTTCCTGAGCAAACCTTGTTTCTTTTGAGCCCCCAACCCTCTTCAGACTGCTTATTCCTTTATGGATGCAGCACCTTTTATGCTTTGTATATCACTGAGACCAAATGAGCCTGCTCATTTTTCCAGAGCAAGAGGCATGGGGTTTGATACACTTTGACAAATTTAAAGTCAGTTGTGACATCCAAGACCTGAAAGGCTTGGAGACCTGTGTAAACATGCCTCATTCTTAACACCAGCATGTTCCAGCCTTCACTGTGAACACTACACATTTTGATGAAGTTGTGTTGGTTGGTTCTTGTATGACATGCCACTGAAACCTCCTGTAGTAGCTTTTGATTGAGGAAAAAAATGTATTTATGGGCTCATTTCAGTAATATAATGATGATGGTGCATGTTTGTACCTATGTTGAAAATTAAATGAATTTGAGATGGAACTTCCTTTTGGAGTGTGCATGTGTGAACATGAAAATGAGTGATTTTTAGAAATTTTCTTAACCGCCTACTCTGTGTGAGTTGGAATGAGAGAATTGTCACGAGTAATAGTTTCATTTAGTAAATTATAAGTTTCTGTGTTTGTTGTCTTTTCATTTCTCCTGTGGGTCTTCTGCTGTTGCAAAGATGCTGCTATGTTTTTACCTTTCAAGTAGAACTGAGTATGCATTAACTTCTGTGACCATATTTGCCTGAGTTAGCAATTTGCTTTCAGAAGACTAGGTAAAAGGAGTGAGGAGAAGCAATCAGCTTTTATAGACCTCATCCCAATATATTAATCAGCATCTTAGCTCTCACCATGTTATGGCTTCTGACACTGCATTAAGAAGTACCATTCACACTCATGGCAGAAAGGGACTTGAGCTACAAGCACCAAAATCTCTGTGGCAAGGCCAGAACAATCCAGCCTGAGACATTTGGGGGTGTGGGGGGCAATCAAAAGTATTCTCCAGTGGTGTTAGAGGTTAAAAAAAATACAAACTTTGTGAAACGACTCCAGAAATCAGAAGAAACATTTAATGATTGATTTATTTATCCATTAATGTGAAAGTTTCTTGTTCGAGGTGATAGTGTTTCTCACAGAACATGTGAGATGCAGTAAGACCATATATGTATAATACACTTGCTTCCCTTGGCCTGCGAAAGTACGCTTTGTTCCATGTACAGACGAATCATTCACATATCCAACACCAATGCATTGCAGATTTCAATGTCCCTGCACATAGCAATCTTCGCTGTTAAAAACTCCCCATCACCAACCCCCTCCAAACCTTCCTCAGTACTTTTTTTTCCCCACATCTCGCTCCAGCTGCGATTTCTACGATCGTATCAACGTATCTGCCACTGAATAAAAAGTCAAAAAGTCTGAAACCCTAGAGATATAAGAGCAGTCAACATGGCTCACCATGTCTACTGATCGGTATTTGGAACCCGAAACATGATCATGATCGATCGTTCCGCGTGCCTGCCTCCCTTTTTAAATTAGGAACGGCCATTTTTACAGTTGTTCAGTGGACAAGAGGTGTTTTTAGTCACAAATTCTCAAACTAGCTGTCTTCTGTCACGCAGTCGAGCACGCTGACCACAGGCCACACTGTCCGCCCCTTCGCTATTATACACCGAATATCCTGCATAAATTTTAACTTCAGAAATATGTGAAAGTTGCAAGCAAAAACAAAGAGGTTTTGAAGACAAGCACTATCTTTGGCAATACTATGACCACTGATATAACTTTTAACCTGACTGGCTGGAATAAAATTGTTGAATTAAATGGTATTTTGCTGGACTGGCGCAAGGAAAACAGGCGAAATATATATGTATATGTATATATGCGATTGCTGACGCGAAGTTCGACTTCTTTAAAATTTTCAATTTATTGTCCAGTCAGTCGTTTTAATAACTTAAGTTGGTAGTTTTTTTTATGACCACGCATCGACATCAAAGGCTGGCGCACTGCTGTCACAAGACGTGGGGGTGACTATACAGCTATAGTGACATCACCCCTTCACGCTGTCGTTACTAATTACCTCTTGAGTGTCACGTGATCATGCTGCTTGTCTTCCCCATGTTTCTCAAGCAGCTGCACAATTTTGATGTCCGCTTTTTTATCTGAAAATCTGCAGGACTTTTCAGACTTGTCAGGACCCAGAAGGAGATACTATAGTTAGGCACATGTTACCTTCAGTAGACCGACATCCAACGAGATACATGACTTTGTGGAGGAAAAGCTATCATGCGGAGATTGGCTCTTTACCTTTTTAACACTTTCGCCACCACCGATTTGATGGAACATTCAACATGATGCGACACTTACACATATAGCTACACAAGGAATATGTTCTCTGTTTTTCACAATATCCACCATTTTTCTATGCCCTTAATTGATAATAGTGCATTTCTATGAGAGTTTTTTTGAAAGAGATTTGTTTAAAGCCTCACATCAAATAAAATGATCTGCGTTACTTTTTACCTTATAAAGGTAATTTTAACAATGTTCTCAAGAGGTAAAATTTTTCCATTCTACAAATAAGTTTTATTACGTTCAGTTCGTAACGATTTACAGTGTGCACTATGTTGGAGGGTTAATTAAAGTCAGTCTTCATCCACAGCCGACACTTTTCCTCGGATCTTATCTGACCAGTGGATGCGTGGTTTCTTTAGGTTTACAATTTCTCCCACCCACCCCCTTTCCGACCTCACTTCTCATCAAGATCTATTTTAAAAACACACACACACACAACAACCACAAAAAACTAACAAATTTCTTTTTTCAAATAGATGAGATGATGGCAAACCTCAGCAGGTTCCGACTCGCAGCGCGGGACGACGCGAAGACAGAAACGAGAAGGTGTCGTCTACTTGAGTGACGGCAATACGCTCCCTCGCAGTACGGGGGGTAGGGGGGCAGAACTGTTCTTTTTTAAACCCACTCGTTACTAGGGTGACAGGAAAGACAGCCGGGCTGGCCAAGTAATTTCATTTTCCTCTGCCGCGGAGCGTGGTCGAATGGTTTCTTGGGTCACTGCTTAGTGGGCGTCTGCATTAGGAAGAAGTGGATGTTAGCATTCAAATGACACATTAGATCCCGACCCCAACAACTCTATAATGGCGGTATTTCAAGTACAGTGCAGGCCTCCATTCTGAGGAGGTGTTCGGTGCTGTCAATCAGTAATGTGGAGGAGGTGTTTAAGACCGTGTGCTTGGGGGGCGAGTTAGTGCAGCAACTGATCAACAAAGTGCTTAGGAACGCAACATTGTAACTTTGTAAGAATCTTTTGGTAAAAGTGTTTTTTTCCAGGTGTAAAGTTATTTCATCAATATTTATCACCATGATGTTATTCATTCCGTTACATTTTAAAGTACGTTGGTGAGGTTAGCATAGCGATCGAGGGAACTTGTTTTCTGTTTGTCGTCAGTACTGTCGTTATTCTTCCGTCCCTCGAGTTCTATTCATTTAGTCCATGTCTCTTCCTCGTTTTAAGCGCTAAGAGCATGCGCTCTCTATGAATGTGAATATGCGCTATAAAAATCTTCATCATCATTATTATTATTATTATTATTATTAAATTCCGCTTTTGATCCAGTAGTTCATAGAAAAGCTAAGTTCAAGAGGGAGGGAACGATTAACTTGTCTTTCAAGCTCTCTTAGTTGCCAGTCACATGTGGGGAATTATAATAACGAAAAATCTCATTTTAACTTCTCGATCAGTATTCAGAAAGCCAAGCTTTAATTGGGTCTCAGTACGTGACTTCACTACATGCTCATCTTTCTCTTCTAAATTAACCCTTCTTTCTGCCTGAAGTGGTTGGTTGGTTTGTTGGCTAGGGGGCTGTTTGGTATGAAAGTGCTTATCTTCGCCCACAGAGGAATTCGCACTTCAAGGGGAAAGGGATGATGCAGGGAGGAAAACACCGGGTAAACTCCATAACTTCTGTTTCTATTATCTCCCTTCTCGCTTTTGTTTTATTTATTTAGTTTTGTTTGTATCCTTCTAGCTCCCCCCTATCTCTCCAACCTCCCTCTTCTTGCAGTATCTCGCGCGCTGTCTCGAGCTCAAATGGAAACAGGAAAGGTTTCAATCGCAACACACACATATCGCCAGTCCGCTTGAAAAGGGGTTGATTTTTTAATTCAGGATTGCTTACTTGATAAAAGCTGTAACATTTGTCTGATTTGCTCAAAAGTGGATTTTCACATGGATTGAATGGAAGCAAGGAACTGCAACTCTGTGGTGACAACCTCCAAACAATTCTCTTTGTCTGTCCGACCACCCATCGATCCACCAAAAATGTCTTTAATTAAAAACATAAGACTTCATTATAAAAATAAATTGCCTGTCAAATGACACAAATACCTTTCGATGTGCTACAAGAGGCCCTATTTTTTTCCAAGCCACATGCTACTAAAAGTAACCAAATTTTCATCAGATTAATTTCACTAATTAATGAAATCCAAGATGAGACTATATCACCTACACAATATTTATCATATACTCAAATGAAATAATCTACACATCTCTGATGTTTTTCGTTCGTGATTTTATTTCATTTAGAATAGGCTAGAACTGTTTGGATAACATTTTCTGCTAGTCTTTACCTCTAGTGAGTTTATTAAGTAACGCATTTTTTTCGGTTCGGCAAAGTGTAAGCCTGCAGCGAGTGCAAGTGTCCAGGAGATGACATAACAGCGAGATTAAGCTTTCGTAGCCCATTCTAAAAGATTTCTATTCAGACGATGTAACAATAACATAAGCGAGTCATTACCATCTCGACTGAAATTAAAAATCAGAAATGTTTGACACTAGATCACTTTAAAACGCAAAGATATTAGTTAACGCTAGCAAAACCAGATATTTTAGACACAAAAATAGTATAAAAAATTAATATATATGGACATTAAGAAATCATTTAAAATATAAAACAACTTTTTAATATTGCCTGAAAATATAGAATGATTGCAAGAACAACAAAAAAAAAAAAAAAAAACCTCGTAAGAAATAGTGATTTCATACAAGATTGAATATTGATAGATTTAGAGAACCTGAAAAGTTTGCTGAGCCATAATGGACTCGTAATTCATTTGACTGGAAATTGAATGAAAGTTATTAACTCTTGCTTTTACCGTGTAGTAAAAATTGTGCAGTTTTGAGTATTTGCCGTTGAAAAATTGCCTTAAAAATGGGATATAACCACGGATTGATGTCATCAAAAAAGAAGATTTTGAAGTGCCTGGGATTGCTGGCACCGGACCTGTTGGTGTGAGTGCACCTCCATCAGATTGCTCCCCTACGACTGGTGAATGGAAAGAACGCTAGCTAGGGGAAAAACTGAAAGTGGGCTTGCTGAGATTACGAACATTTGGTAGTCGGCTAGTAAACATGCAAAAATCTCATTCCACTGTTATCAATATTTTCGTAGAGAAACTCTCGGCTCAAAGATCAGAGGAGAAATAAGAACTGGCGATAAGGATCGTAATATGTACATCCCCAAAGGTCCTCGTTACAATATCAGCGAGGTTGGTCTCTTGTGAGCAGCTCTCCGAAGTGACCCACCATGCTGCACTTAAAAAAAAATTCCCCCATTCCGGCAACTTCGCGAAACTTAAGAACATTTTTGGTTGTTGTTTTTGTGTCTTTGTTTTGTTTTGTTCATTCTCAAGAACATTACAACATTGTAAAGGAAGCAGATATAAACAGACAGTAATATTTCAGCCACTGTGATCATTTTTTTTAGTCCTTTTTAGTTCTACGCACTCTAAAGCTTTGAAAGTAAGCATCTAAAACACTTCAGGGTTATAGTTATAAAGCTATACAACCCTACCTCTTGGCTTGATTTACCTCCCCTCAGTCCAAACGACCCTAGTAAGCCTTTGCTGTCGTAACTGTCGTCGTACGCAAGACGGAGACCCTTGGATGGCTAACGACCTCCTAGGTGTTTGCTTGTTTCCAGTTACAGGAGTCCAAAATGTTTCCTGTCCGTAGCTAACCCTGACTTACATCTGCCTCATGATGACGGCCCCTAGAGACTTCACTGAATAAAGATGTCAACGAAAGGCAACGTGTAAGACATTTAGCTGTATGTTTATTATTTTGGACATGACAGTGTGGGTATTTTACGCAATCAGGTCATGACCTGGACATCTTCACAAAGTGGCTACGAAATTATTAAGAAAGGGTTAGGGAGTAGCAGAAAGCTTAATATCCCAAGGTTTGTATTTCGCACTAGATCTATCTAAATCTACCTCTGTCTCTACCCGCCAATATATTAATATGTTGGTAAGGACTAGAAACAAATGTCTACCGAGTGCTCTTTTTTCTCTATTCACAGTTTTGAGCGAGCTTGTCCGGCCGAAAACCTTGCCATATCTGTTAATATTTTTTCATGTGGTGGCATCTTAAACCAAAAGAAATAAACTAGAAATAAACTAGAATAAACTTGAAACGGCCAAGGAGAACAAATCATGCCAAGGGCTTAAAGAGTTTTGGCTACTGGCGTTTGTTTTAAAATTGCTTGCTTCGAAGAGAATAGAACCTGTACAAAAATCACCAGCTGGTATTTACTAAAACCATTACAGCAAAGCCCCCAACCACCGTGACAACCACCATCACACCCACTTGTACTGCCACTGTACCACGTTCATCATCAGCATCGCTATTCTTTTTTTCCCGTTTACATTTTATACGGGTTTATTTTAATGTTGCTTCTAACATGTCACAGCAATCCCGTTATGTCACCATGACACAATGAAGCTGATCTGAGTCATCGATGATACTGCTCCCTACACTGTGACATTAATACTGTCAGAGCTGAATTACATCCAAGAAGACCTTGTCACAGACTGGGTGAGAGCAGAACCATGCCATATCTTCACACAGGCTTGCCACATTTTAACAAATAGGTATAGCTTAATACAAGCACCATCTAGGAAGAATTTGAAAGAATTCTTGCCACAGTTTAGATTATACAATTATCCTCGTCTTAAACTGCAATCACTCTCTCTCTCTTTATTGTGCTCCACTCCATTGATAATTATTAAAATTATCCTCGCCACAACTTGATACTGCAAAGAACCTTGCGAGTAACATTCTGTAAATTCTCTATTACCTGCCCACTCGGCTTCCAAACATTGATATTCAAGAAGAGCCACGAAAGAGCCAAGCAAAGGGATTGTGAAAGTAGACATACTGACCAGTTCATTAAATTCAGACTAAACAAAAAAAATCATCTATCTTTTCCTTTTTCAGTGTCACCATGAGAGAGAAAATAAAACTTTTTCAGTCGGAAAATCCATTTGATAAAAATCCGTCGTTGTGTTAAATCACCCTGCTGCAGTCTGCATTTTCAGATATCAAGAAGGCATTCAAAGAAACCGGATGTCACATCGTAATGTCCGAACGTCGTGACCTCCGTGACTTTTGTCACGCGACAGTCATATGGCACACAAAGACGATATTCCACACATTTCTTTGATTGTGACGACGATGGCCGGGCGGTCATCCCGTTGGCGCCTAGCAGCAGCATGAGCTGCATCTCGCCTTCGAGACCGATCCATGGACGCTGCTTCACGAAAAGGCTTTTCATGTCTAACACACGCCCCTCGGCCACGACACGTATCTTCACCCTGCAGTCCTAGATTCAAGAGCTTCAATCTCCGTCGACGTACTTATCACCTAGCCGACATTTTGTCTGCTGAGAGTCCGCTTCCACTAGGAGACAGGCAGTCGGAATAGTCACATCTTGTCCGCGTGTCAGACATGTTGCCGCAGTCTCTTTGCGACTCCTCCGCGGCGTTTCTCTGAAGAGCTCGCAAACTCTGCGGTGACTCCGTCAGCGGAATGTCCGTCTCCAGGCACAGCGAGGTCCGCAGGCAGGTGGCACCAGCGTCGCGCTCGAGGCCGTTCTTGGTGCGCGTGCACCTAAGCGTGTTGCTGCGGAACGTTCGCACGAACCTGTCCCTGTGGCTTTTGCCCGACGTTGAGGCGGTCCGGCGGGTCTTGCCGGGGCGCGAGGTGGCGCCAGTGGTGTCCAGCTGGTTGAAGTCGTGGCACGACGAGTACCTCTCCGCTTGCTCCGTCAGGAAGACGCGCGGCCGGCGGCGGAACTGGCAACGCAAGATGCGGCGGAAGGCGAACTGGAACTCGCGGCTGGAGCAGGCGTAGATGACCGGGTTCATTAGCGAGTTGCAGTAGCCTAGCCAGAAGAAGATGGTGAAGAGCAGCTGGGGGATGTTGCAATGTTGGCATAGGGAGCCTGCACAAAGAAGAACAGGTTCCTTTCGTTTACCGGGGTGCATACTGTATATGTTACATATGTATGTAGTAATTTGCAGAATGCTGATACCATCTTACAAAATGTTGCTAACTTCTTACAGAATGGAGCTAACATCTTATAGAATGTTGGTTGCATATGATAGAATGTTGTTAACATCTTACAGAATGTAAATAACATCTTATAAACGATACGCGAGGGAAAGAAGAATATTCATTCTATTTTCCTCTCCATCTTTCACTGTCTCTGACGTGAGTGTGTATTTCATAGATTATTTTCCAGCCAGATATTGACGCGGCCACTTACAAAGACGATATCTCCTTATTACAAACCTGTTGTTCTTTTTTTCAAACGTCTAAATGGAAATAGAACGTGAAACGAGAAAGGTGGATGGATGGCGCGTGATTTCCATGGGAGCGTGTGGGTGCAAACTCACATGACGACTGCTTTTTCTTTGATGTAACGACGTTATTGAGAAGCTTCGTTAGGATAAATTGTGAAAGTTAGGGCTGAAGCTAGGAGCGGTTTTTGCTAATGTTTTGTTTTGGAGTCGTCTTCGCCACCCACCTCCCAACCGGAGGTTTTCCTTGGTGTCGTGAAGTCCCAAGCAGCTTTAAATTCAGTTTTTTGTTAGTCTCTTCTTCTTCTCCGTTAGCCACTTTTGCACTTTGCTCTGATATCCGGCTTCACTCTTTTCCCACCATTCATTACTGCCAAGGGTCAGACTCTTCGCTCCAGTGACATTTTCAATCACCAATCTAGTGCCCCACCTGTTGCTTTAGTACTATTCACCATCCTCCACCCCACCCCACCCCCTCCAAAAAAAATTTACCCATGCCAAAAAACCTCTTACGAGACGACAGCAGCCCTGGGGAATCCATTTCGTGAAAAGTTGTGGTCGATTTCTGTCATATTTCAGTTGCAGCTGATAGCCGCTCGATGCTGGTGGGGGTGGGGAGAGGGGTAGCAAAGCCTGGAGCGCATTTCTGTCACTTAATGCGTTGCACAGCTTTGTTCTTGTAAAAGAACGAAATCGACCCGTGGCGCTTCAGCACCTGGCTTCATTGACACGGGAATCGCTTAACCTCTTCCCCACTGAACGATACTCACGAAGGCTCACGGAGACATTTACTTTAAAACGTGAGCGGTTCGCCTGGATGTAGAGTGTCCTGTCCTGATACCAGCTAACTGGTAAGTTTTAAATGCACGTCAGTGGGCATACAGGGTCGACAGTCGCACGAAAGTATAGAGGAAAATTCAGGAAACGGCGTGAAAAGTAACACACACACACACACACACACACACACACACACACACACACACACACACACACACAGGCATGCACGCACGCACGCACGCACACAAGCAGTCATGGAGTATCCAGAACGTCATTACAGCCTTCTCAGCGGGTAGCACTTGCTAGTAGGGGACAATTACCAGTGGCGATCCCAGAACATCATAAATTGGAATGTGCAGAGGAAATAATAACGTTAGCCATAAGGATGTTGGCGCTTAATGGCCTCACTAAAGGTGTTGTCCTCTGAACCGCGCACCTCGTGATAAGAGTAATTTCCCTTTTCATTCCCCTGGGCCATTAAGTACGGGAGTAGCAGAAACTATGTGCTGCCAAGAGGCTGGTCTAAATTAAGGACACGGGAATTTATAAGTAGCTTTTTTTTTCAAAGATTTAGATGGTGGGAAGGGGGAGATGCAGTGGAGGATTTTTTGGTAAGGAGTCCAAAGGTGGGTAGCATGCCCTCACTGATAGACAAATAATTCACAAAAAGATAGTCGATACTACTACTGTCAAAACTTAACAAGTGATAGGATAATAATGCTAAAAAAACGAGTACCCATGTATAATGGTAATTGAAAGTATACATTTTAGCTCCTTCAATTTTATTTGTTCTTAAGTCTTATTTTTATGACTACCAAATCTTTTTCTTTCTTTCTTTTCTTTTTTTCGTCTTTCTTTCTTTCTTTGTTTTTTTTTTGACTGTCATACCAGTCAGTACCCACTCACTACCCTGTGTTAAAAAAAGGAAGCTGCTTGTAAATAAAGAGCACCGCGAGCTCTGAGGAGCTGCATGGAAAAGAAAGGGAGTTTTTTAAGGTTACCACGAACACCCAGACTCAAGAAAGAAAAGGACCAGTGCTACCAAACGCAACCATGCTGTCAGAAAGAGTAAAATGTATGAAATTGGCAATATTTCATAAAGACAGACCAAGACTAACAAAAAATAAAATAATATAATATAAAATAAATCGGTTAGACGCCTATATCTAAGATGCCACAGTCCGGTTACGTGGGAGAATCACAAAAAAACTGACATCAGACGAGGTAAAACAAAAAACAAGGTATTCTGTGCAACCGGAATAAATAATTTCAAAAATATTTAACAGCACAAAACATTTTTGTATATATATATATATATATTCACTATACAAAATAAATCATGCTTCGTCAAATGTCGAACACAAATTTGTTAAATGAGGTGTAAACCTTGATTTCAAAGGTTCGACACCACATTTTTATTACATAGTGAAAAAAAACCGGGAAGAAAGGGAAAGAGAGAGGAATGAAGGGAATATGAGAGTAAGAAATAGAAAACGCAGAATATTCATCGTAGGAAATGTAGACTTAAATCTGGTGAACACTAACGAATATATAAGCATATTTGTCTTAGATCATAAATGAAACAAACAGCCCAACAATAAGACGAAAGATACCGAATACTGCTAAGTACATCAAATACCCACAGAGCCGTTAACTTTACCTACTTTTGTAAAATACAGCCTGCACAAGGATTTGACACATTTCCCCCTAACGCTTACACGTTTACACCAGCAATAGGACGAGAAGTGTGAAGAGACACCACACGCATTCAAAATGACTGACAAGTTCTTGTGAGATCCGTTTGAGCTCGAAGCGTAGAATGCATTAGCTAAGTGGACATTGACAAGGGTTCTGCTTTTCCAGACGTCAACAAACCCTCTGACCTTCTCTGTCTTCCTGGAGTGGCGCGTCCTCGCCAAAGAACGGTCACTCTGGATTCACTTGAGTGAAAATGGAAGACGCCATTGGTTCAGGACTTGAATTCTCTCCCGTTGAAGAGTTCAAAATAAACACTTTAATTGTATCCTTCTCTTCCCACCAGGATGTTTATCGACAGTTCATCGCATTTAGCGCATTCGACACAAAAAAACCCAAAACAGTTTATCTGAAAAATTTCAGTGTTAGTGGATGGATTTTTCTTTTGTTTACTAGCCCAGAAACCTCTATCGAAGTATGGAGGAAGTTACAGTTGTTCAATACTTTAGAAATCTTAGAAATATATAGCACTGAAGAAGGAAAACGAGAACATTCACAAGACTTGCACGTATTAATAAGCGATTTTTTAAATGTTTATTTAACAGCATAAGATCCCTCCAGACAAAACATTTCTGATTTATTATATTCTCATTATATCCCTTTGATCAATATGGCTTGACTGGCATCAGTAATCAGTCATCGAATCTCAATAGTCGACTTTCTTGTTGCTATCGCCTCACGAAAAACCTTCTTTCAGGTCTGTATTACTTAATGGTTTGGGAACTACTAAATGACCTTATTTTATTATCCTTTAGTTTTCACCACAGATCGTGCGATCCTTTTTAGAGATCGTGAAACCAAAGAGCAAGAAACAACTATCAGAAAGATCACTTAATACTTTCTTTGAAACCACCTGAAGATTATACCGGAGGGTCCTAGTCGGTGGGGTTTTTCTTGAGAGAGGGAAGAGGAGGAAGAGGTTCGAAATAAACATGACGTATTTTTGAAAAAAATATTTGCATGGCGCAACCTTGGGATCGACTAACTCCACCGCCACTTTCTAAATCGAGAAAACCAAGATTTCGAGCACTGATGTTACCACCGTTCTGTAAATACAAATACGCTAAATCCATACGAAACTATCATACTAGGTGAAACCCGACCACTCTTAATCTGGTGGTATTGTGTCGAGACAGCACCTATGCAACACTACTCCGCAGGGACCTACCTCTTGCGTCAACGCTGTCATGCGTAGACCCGCTTGTGTGGAGCTGCGAGAATATCGTGAAAACAGTCAGGGCTTTCACCGGGGAACATCAAGAATAGCAACTAATTTACAGGCGGTTGGTACTACTAGCACGAGAAACTCTACTGTGAGGTAATTTGCCCTCCAAACCAATCAGATATAAACGCCAAGATTTTTGCAATTTTCAGGTGGCAGGGGGAATGTGCAGGGCGCTTGCATCACTGTGGAGTCTGTATTGACACACCAAGCAGTGCCGCAAAGACGGGGGCTGATCTTCCGTTGATCTGCAAATACACTTGTTTCCCCTCAACCGCCTCGCCAAAGACGCCTCTGTTGCCTCACGGCCTGTTTCTGTAATAACATATTCCATCAAGATCCGCCTGGCCCTAAGTGGGGGCTGGAGAGAAAAGAAAGGCATCCACGGCAAATGGATTAGATGAGGGAACCTTAAAGCGGTCCGTTAGCTCAGGCGTTGGGGTTTCCAAGGCAATATCAGGCACCAGAACGGCATCATTTAGCCTTTCCACTGCCTTTCTGTATCGTTGTTTACAGGTGACGTATAACAGTTTACTACTACCACTGATGTGTATGTATGTTTACTACTACCATTATTGCGTATGGGACGAGAGTTCGTTCTTTCATTCTTGTGTTTTTGTGTTGAACAATACATCATCCTTAGAGGAATTAGCCCTAACAATGAAACTATCGTACTAAGAAACCTCAGATCCCCAGACGACCGTGACTTTAAATGCTAGTTTAAATGTATAACATAAATGTTGTTATCTCTTATCGTCGATTACATAGTATCGCTTTCTTATCCAACTATGTCCTTAGCATACCTCAACCAAATCTGAGTTCAAAACTACATAATACACATAATCCATGTTGCACAAGAGAGAAAGATAGAAAGGAAAAGAAAGAAAAGTTGAGCTTCAATACTGTGACCATATAACGGACCGACAAACAAACCACTTCAGATCGCTTCGAAGCTGGATGTACTATGCATGCACCACTCCTGTTAAAGAAGCACCCATTGCAAATCCAGGAACAGAGCGCAAGAAATTAAGTCAAGGAGAAGACGAGAAAAACACTACAAGAAGAAATGCAAATCAGAGGCTCTAGACTGGCAATGGATTAATGAAGTGAATGAGATTGTTCGGTAATGTGTTTTGAGGAGCTCAAACACAAATCGCTAGTGTTTTTCAAAAAACAAAAAAGCGCAAGGCTTTCTCAAATGCAGTTTCTATTTTCTTTTACTGAAAGCAGCAAAAAGCTAGTCAAAGAAGGTACCAGATCTGTGCATAATTGTGTCTCTCTTTACTCTCTCTCTCTCACACACACACATGACGCTTGTGTCACGGGGTTCACTTAACCATATCAGGCGAAACTTCCACTGATCACACGACCCAGGGGCTCTGTTTCCAGAAATTGTAAATAAAAACAGGGAAAAACGTGTAGCTCTCTTTTTCTCAACCTGTTCATTTCGGGAGAGACAGGAGCAAAGATGTAGGACAACAGTATGTCGTCAACCCTGATTTGAAAACGATGTTGTTCAAATATCCTATTATCCAATGCCTTCTTTCAATGCAATTTGCTTTTGTTTCCCATGCCTGCGTTTAAATATGAATCGCTGTTATTCGTTCACTCATCCCTTGACAGATACCACGTGACAAACCCCGGTCGTCGGGGAAAAAAGTGGATGGAAGCAGCGACCGACAAGTTTCCCCACTTAGTCCTGTCGAGCGGCGGTGATCAGGTCCTGCATAGAGAAACAAGTCCACTCCTGCATGTTTACAAGCCAGTTTTTCCTTTGTCCACCTCAACGCTGACCCTCTCCAAGTACCCGAAGAACGGTTTAAAACATTATTGCCTTTGATCCCAATCTAATATTGTCCAACAGCTTTTCATAAAGTGTATTTCTCGGCTGCTTACAGTTTTCAGCAAAGTGCGAACCACCTATGCTCAATTAGCAGCTGACGGAATCTTTCAGAACTTGTTTGCTTCTCCGAAACAAAAGAAAAAGTAGACGAATGTGTGAGATTTTTTCAATTGGAAAATCTTTCTGGCGAAACTGGATCGTACATTTACACAGAGTCATCAGACGTTTCGCGACGAACCATTTTAGGTGAGAGAGCCACACCCTGCACGCTTTAGACACCAGCCAAAGGAAACAAAAAATAAAAACCCGAGAGGCCGAGAAATGATAGTTTGTGAAAGTTTTACTAATTACAAGCAGGAAATGGGTCGATACATTCTGAGAGTCACACGCAGTACGTGACCTGACCTTAGCCACTGATGGGTTGCGGCATTTTACGTCTCATCAGTGTAGTCTGTGCTTTCATGACATTCTCTCTTCCATTCCCCTGCCCAAACTCGCGCGCGGACAAGAATACACACGCTTAATATATAATCATAACCACACACAAGCACGTGCATACACACTGTGATATTCCCTGCAATATTGCCGGGAAATGCAATCTTCAAATCGATAGAGCGAGTTAACAGCTTCAAATGATTGTGCGCGTTTGATAATCGAAGCCATCGCAGTGTCTTCCAAGAGTCACAAACTTCCGTTTGTTTGTTGGGTTACGTGCCAGTAACACTATTTAGGAGTGCCTAACGCATGGAACTTTCCACTTATTTAAAGTTTGAATCACAAGGCTATAGACAGCAACCTAATTCACATTTCTGTTTTTAAATCTCCAATCCGCATGCGCTGTTTGAGAAGGACAGCAAACAGACGCTAGCTATTCCAAGTTTAATACCTCTCCCTTTTCTAATATGACAAATCAATTGCTTCAGTGTTTGTGAAAGTGCCAAACTACCAAGCCAGAGACACGAATCTTGAGGTACCATGAAGTCGCTGTTTGGCAGATGGTAGACATATTCTTTGCGCAGACACAATTAACATATTTGTACTGATGCAATAAACATCCTTTAGATCATCACAAAACTCCGACTGGAAACCCCCCGGGTAACCTGCCGGTCCCAAGCCCAACCCCACCCTGTAAAACAACCCTTGCTACAGAAACTACAACTACAACATTACCACAACGAGAGCCTGGACGGGAATATCCCTCTTTGGAGGGGCGTATGACTCGTTTTGGCGAAAGCCTTTCGGGAAGTCAGCTCGCCGACCTATCTTCTCACGGCCAAGGCAAAAACCAGGATAGGGACCTGGAATATCAGAACCCTATACGAGAGAGGGAAATCAGCTCAGGTAACACAGGAGATGAAGAGTTATGACATCAAGCTCCTTGGCCTGTGCGAGACCAGGAATGGTAGCGGTCAGACCAGACTCTCGTCAGGGGAGACTATCATCTACTCTGGACATGAAGACCCTGACCATGACCACTCACAAGGAGTAGCAGTACTGATGACAAAAGAGGATGCAAGGGCACTAATAACATGGGAACCAGTTTCCCCACGACTCATGTCAGCTCGGTTCAACTCCAAAGGAAGAAAGATCACCATCATCCAGTGCCAACCTACCAACTCAGCAAACGAAGAGGAGAATGAGGACTTTTACAACTCCCTACAAGCGCTGGTTGATCGTACTCCAAGACGAGACCTGAAGATCATCATGGGGGACATGAATGCCAAAGTTGGAGATGACAATACGGACAAAGAACACATAATGGGAAAGCACGGTGTAGGCAGCTGCGATGAGAATGGTGAACTGTCCTCAGACTTCTGCTTGTTCAATGACCTTGGAGGCACAGTCTTTCCTCACAAACCATTCACAAGACCACCTGGACTTCACCAGATGGAAAAACAGAAAACCAGATCGATCACATCACCATTAATCAACAGTTTAGAAGAAGTCTGCTGGATGTCAGGGTAAGGAGTGGTGCAGATGCAGCCTCAGACCACTACATGCTTGTAGCAACTTTGAAGATAAAGCTGAGGTCCTTTCATGAATCATCAGACAGACCGCACCACAAATTCAACCTGCAATTTCTTAGAGATCGCAGGAAACAAGAAGAGTTCAACTGTGAAGTCAAAAAAGGTTTGAGGCACTGGAGGGACTCTTTGAAGAAACAGTGGCCAACCACTGGACAGGATTACATGAAACCTGGAAGGCTGCCTGCACACATGTTCTGTGAAAGAAACAGAAACAACACAAGAAATGGCTGACCCTAGGCACCTGGAAAAAGATAGAGGAAAGGAAAGAGCTGAAGCAGAAGATCAACCAGTGTCAAGACCAGCAGGAAAAGAAGAGCTCAGAGCAAAGTACTGGGAGATGAACCGAGAAGTGAAGAAGAGTGCAAGAGGCGACAAGAGACAGTTTGCACACAGGATGACAGAAAAGGCAGAACAAGCAGTTGGGCAAAATAACAGGAAAAGACTATACGAAATTACAAGAACTCTGTCAGGAAGGAAAAACATCAATGCATGCAGGCCAGTAAAAAATAAAAATGGCAACGTCATTACTGGGGATTCAGAACAAAGATCTCGCTGGGTAGAACATTTTAAAGAAATACTGAACCGGCCACCACCAGCAACAATTTTGGACATTGCCCCAGCCAACGAGCAACTCCAGCTGAACACCAACCCACCAACCAAGGCAGAAATCATCAAAGCCATCAAGTCTCTGAAAACTGGTAAGGCGGCAGGCCCAGACGGCATTCCTGCAGAGGCACTCAAGGCAGACCCAACAGCCGCAGCAGAGATGCTACACAACCTGCTGCAGAAAATTTGAAAGCAGGAGCAAGTTCCAGCAGACTGGAAACTTGGCTATCTGGTAAAGCTACCCAAGAAAGGTGACCTGACCCAGTGCAGCAACTGGCGTGGGATTACGCTACTGTTCATTCCCAGCAAGGTGCTGACCAAAATCATCCTGGACAGACTGAAGATTGCCCTAGACAAGAGGCTGTGGCAAGAACAGGCAGGCCTTCGGCAGGGTAGATCATGCACAGATCATATCGCTACAGTGCGAATCATTATTGAACAGTCCATCGAATGGCAGTCCCCACTCTACATGACATTTGTGGATTTTGAGAAGGCATTTGACTCCGTAGACAGAGAGACCATCTGGAAGTTGATGTAGCACCACGGATTTCCACCAAAGTTCATTGCCATCATCCAGCAGCTGTATGAGGACTCGACATGCCAGGTAATCCACAATGGGAAGCTGACGGACCCCTTTGCAGTGAGGACTGGAGTAAGGCAAGGTTGCATGCTCTCGCCGACAATCTTCCTGATCGCCATAGACTGGATCATGAGAAGAACAACCTCTAACAGCAACACAGGCATTAAATAAACATTTGCCATGCAACTTGAGGATCTCGACTTTGCAGACGACATCAGCCTGTTGTCCCACAAGCAACAACATACACAGACAAAGCTCACTCGGCTCTCAGAAGAAGCAGCGACAACTGGCCTGACAATCAACATCAAGAAGACAGAGGTAATGCGGATCAACAACAAGCAAGAAGCCCCACTTCAACTACACGGGGAATGTATTACAGAGACTGACCGCTTCACCTACCTAGGCAGCATAGTCACCAAGGATGGAGGTGCAGATGAAGATGTAAGAAGCAGAATAAATAAATCCAGGCAAGCATTCCACATCCTGCGACCCATATAGAATTCCAAGACATTATCTCAGCACACCAAGATCCGCATCTTTCATGCGAACGTAAAATCTGTCCTTTTATATGGGTCTGAGACATGGCGTGTGACAAACACCATCACCATCAAGATTCAAACATTCATCAACATATGTCTGCGCCACATTTTCAACATCAGAGAAGATCTCCAATGCATACCTGTGGGAGAGAAAGCTGCCAGCCAAGACATCAAGAAGCGAAAGTGGGGCTGGATCGGTCACACCCTGAAAAAGCCCGCCGAAAATCTAACACAACAAGCTCTGGACTGGAACCCACAGGGGAGGCGCAGGGTTGGGAGACCCAGACGGCGAGGTGGAGGCAGCTGGAATGACATGGGCCCAACTGGGGAGGGAGGCCCAGAACCGGGTTCGATGACGTGGTGGAGTTGCGGACCTATGCTCCACTGGGGGCGAAAAGGAATAAGAAGAAGATCATCACAAAAATACGGGAGGTTTACTCCATGAAGAAACAGTTCACTGAGTCAGCTATGCACCGCGCTGCAGCATTCATTCATCTTTTAACAAAAGTCTTTCACTGAAGGGCCTTAAGCGGAAGTACGTAAACTCATCAGAGAACGAGTTTTATTTTATTCACCCATACATTTTTTCATCATTCCGTCGAGGATTCCCGGTGTTTACGAAAGCAAAAGACATGTGTTCGTAACCTCTGATAAATTGTGCATGTATCTCTATGGTACGTCAAAACTGGATTGCGAAAGTAGGGAAAGTTGTGTGCAACAACAATGGCTTCTGATACACTCAACCTCCGAAGAGTCTTCGGCCGGTGCTTGTGTGTCGGGTTTTATGACGAAGTGGGCGAAGAAGGAAGCAAGCTATGCGTTCCACCTTGTTAAGCCCGGGTCTCTTACTGACGGTGTCGTGGTTAGTCTGCTACGCTCCCTGTTGTACTGGGGGGGGGGCAGCCTTCTTATGCAATGTGGGAATGTGGAGCTGAATTGTGGGCCTCCCGGAAAATCCGGCACTTTAATACACACTGGCCTCAGATCTGGTAGTTCTTCACGAAAAAGCAGTTCCTAGAGAGCGGATGGAATATAGGGCAGCATGAGAGGCGACTAATAACCGCGCGACGTCAAGACAGTTGTGCAGGACATGAATTTTAAATTTGACAAAATCAGAAATAATGTCAGAGGTCTGCCTGATGTCTACTCGAGTCAGTAAACACAAGTGCTAGAGATTAGTTAACAAATCTCTACAATGCATAACGAGATTGCAGAACTGACAGACAAGAGTGACGACCTACAGAAAAGACTCTTGGAGGAGGGGAGGAGAACGGACATATTTAAAGACAGATTGAAGAGGAAAAATTTGATCTTTCATGGACATGGCAGAAAGGACAATAAAACGGAAGAATGTGATGAATGGATGTACGACAGACACTGTAAGATAGGCTCTTTAAGACGTTTTATGAGGGAAAAGCTAGGTTTGTCGGAAAATGTGCAGTTATGATCGAGTGCATCGACTCAGTGCTAAGATTTTCTTATATTATTCCAAGGTTTACTTTCTACATTGACAAAATGTGCTTTTTAAGAGCGAAGTCCAAGTTAAAAGGCTGAAAATTCCTCATCGGGGAGGACTATTTCGTGTAACGAGCTAAATAAAGTCGGTAGTCCCAGTCCTGAAGAAGGCGAGGGATGAGGGTGGGTCGACATAAGTGGAACTTGACCACCTGGTCGATCAAGGTAACATGTTTTCTGCGGATGATACAGAAGCCCTCGTCAAGTCTCTTCCACCTATCGTGAGAATAAGGTAATAGCTGACAGCCTCGAGAACAGACCGTACGGATTGTATTCTTTCGCTAGATGAGAAAGTGTTAAGGTATATTAAAAATGAAGTATACATAATTTTATGCAACGATTCGAATAGCAGGACATGTGCAGAAAAGGCAAATTTAGAAGTCGTGATAAGCTACTTCTTTTTCCATAAAGATGAAGTTAAGACGCTTACAAGATGTTCAAATGACTGCTCTTAACCACTTCGGCATGTCTGCTATACATTTGGTCTCAGTATAGTTAATGGGGTCTGTAAGGATGGTATTGAAGGCGAATTTAAATTTTAAAACAACTGTCTGCCTCAAGCACGGCAGTCGCTTACGTGTGACTTAGATAACGCCGTGAACATATTTATTAAGATCATATTTCTGGATTTGAAAGGAATTCTTATATGTTGGTTTTAATATTCTGCTTTTCTTTGTTAATATTATTAATATCTTCACCATGTTGTAATGACGAAGTCAATGGCATTAAAGATATTCAGGACAAATAAAGTCTTATCTTAAAACCGTGTCACTACCCGCACCTAGTCTCTTGCTCTCTCGCTCTCTCACGCACATTCTCTCTCACTCTTTGCTGTCACTATCTTTTTCTGTGTCTTCCCTCTACACCTCGGGCGCGTGCGTGTTTGTGGGCGTGCAAATCCCCAGGGTGCCTTGTCGTTCGAATGGTTTACACATGGTCTGAATAGACGAGAAAAGTTCATAGGTAATCAGACACGCACGAAACAAGCAATCATGGATATCCAGACAGATCAATCACCCAAAAGGTCTTGACCGCCACCAAACGCTGACCAAGCCCAGTGCTCACCGTCTCTCCACACAATTCGATCAGAGACGATAACCCCCAACAGGCTGTCGCCTACGTTTGCTTGACGCTAAAGAGCTCGGCAGGCTTGATCACAAATCTCATCAGCACCTCCTGGTGTACTTCACAGCACTGAAAGGGGAGATCTAAGGCCGGTCACAGAAGCATGGGTGGGTGGGGGGATGAGGTGAGAATAAGGTGGGATGTTTGAAGGGAAAAGGACCAGGGTATCTAAGATAAAGGTGAAGGTCGTCCCCTAACCTTTTCTAGAGTTAGTAGGAGGTGTTAGAGTCCTCAGTTTTCTCGAGGTGAGCTTTCTGCCCATATCTTTACCTTTCTCAACTCTTTATGAAGTTGAGGAACCCAATACCGACAGCTGGTTTGACTGGGGAAAATTTGCTTCGCCACAAGGGTATCGAACCAGCAAGCCTCTCGGTTCAGACCCCAGAGATCTAACCATTAGGCTATGTGCTTACCCGCAAGGGACGGTAGTTATGAAGCGAAGGTAAGTCGTTGACCTGGCGCAACACGGGGAACTCAAAGACAAGCGTCTTGTTTCCAAACTTATAAAACCGAAGTCTAAGCCCCGAAAACATTGTTTAAGCCCTGAAGCCGTAGTTGTAAAGCTGTGGCAAAGATGCCGAGGGATAAAGAAACATGAGGTAGTGCCCCGCGGGGTCTGGATACCTATTTAGAACTTCGGAAACAGGACGCTTTACCTTGAGTTCTTCATATTGCCCTGGAGAGACGACTTACTCTCGCTTCATAGCTACGGCCCCAGGGGAGGACCAGAGACAATACACCTTTGTGCTGGTAAATAAAGACGACTAATTAGATTGTTGGGCACTTGGTTCTGAATGGGATTGTGTCCTTTGCTCAGGCTCTACACTTTTTCTCCTTTGAGGGAGTAAACAAAATGAGGTAGCACAGCGTTGTCAATCACTGCAGTCTCCCACCCGTTACTGTTGGTCAAGCCCTGAGGCCACTCACGTGATTACCAAAACTGTTGTTGTTCCCGAAGTAAGGCTAGTCATGTAATCTAGGGTTTGCTTTTCTTGTAGTCTGAGTTTAAGGTGACGTAATGGCTTCAAACATAATTATATTCTATAAATAACTTGTTTACAGAATATCTCGTAGGGATTCATTCAGGGTGCGCTATTGGTTGTATAGGCGCAGTCTGTGCTTCAGTAGTCAAGATGTTTCCATTAAAAAAAAAATCAGTTTTCTGGCTTTACGCTAAACAATATCTTATTGAATTTTTTTCGGAAAGTACAATTTAACTGTTATGTGGTTGCAGCAGAAATTAGTAAACTTCGCCGTCCTTAGGACTTTCGAGTAACGAACAATCCACGAAGCTGATACTGCAGGTCGGCGTTTCCGCACTTGAAGAGCTCTTCTGTTTCAGTTTTAACGAACATATGAGGATGAGTTTACATAGCAGCTTAGAACACCACTCTATAACGCGAATAGCCTCAAGCTATTCATGGAGGCTTTTTGCTAGCTCCCTCTTAATTGTTTTGTTCTGCAGATTGTTCCGTTATTAGCGATATCTACTAAGTTGCTTTAATGTGACGTTTTGCCATGATACGTAACATGTCTTGGGTGTATACGTGAGTGTGTATAAGTTCTCCCCGTTCCCCGAATGTCTGTTCAATTATTTGAATTAAATGTCTTTTTTCTTGTTTCTGATTCAATCTCTTTCTTATCTGTAAAAATTTCCTGTAGCGTTTCTTTGTTGAATAATTAATTTCCGTTCCTTTTTTCTTTCTTTTCTTTTTAAATATTCCAGACCATTTCCTTCATGTAAGACGAGCAATACATTTGGATTTAACCATTTTTGGAATCTTGCTTCGTTTTTGATGTTTCCCGCACACAACCATCAGCGAAGACCTGATGGACATTCTCTGTGAAGCTTCAAAGCAGTCGGCTTCATAACTCGCCAGAGTCAGTTGTCTTTCTTGAAAAGACGAAGTTTGCGCTAAAAATGGAAGGAGGAGGCCAATCTTGCTCAAGAGAATCTTTAAAGCGCTTTCAGAGATGAAAGGAGTCCGAAATGATTTGAGGTCAAACAAACGGGGTCACTCAGTCCATCAGATAGTACCGTTCCACCAGTCCCCGGTGGCGTTTTAATTAAACGCGTCCTTATTTTGGGAGGAGTGTCGCGACTGAGAAGAGCTCTCACTTTCTCCTAAACTGACGGAAAGCTAAGCGACAACACGGAGTCTTTAAGGATGGCCCCAGAATAATCTCTAGTCGCGGTTACTCCCCTCGTGGGAGCCAGCTTCCTCCTCTTCTCCCTTTCCCCCCAGCACCACACGTGACCCTTAATGGCAGAACGTACTGGGATCAGAGTATACTACAATTACATTTAAACTTCATTTGTTTACAAAGAATTTTTACAGGTTCGCTTTATATATATATATATAGATCCAAATATCTTATACATCATTGCCATTAGTCCCTTGACCGGTGCCGGTCGTTGGGGGGAGCACATGGAAAGATGCAGCTGCTGACAATTCCCGCTACTCACGTGTCTGTCGTGGGCGATAGTGAGCAGATCCTGCACAAGACGACCAGTCTACTCCTTCATGTTTGTAAGCCAGTTCTTCCAATGACACAGCGGTGTCGTGATGGGTCACATGACCAAACCAGAATGTGGAGACCATGCTCTTCATACAATGTCATTGGTTTTGTATTTTGTATACGAGATCAGGAGCAGGTCCTCAGGTTCTCGTATGTTTGGATTCCCCTCGTGTACATATCCGTTCGCTGATTAATACCAGATTGTATATCTCGCTACAGATGCCTAACAGGGATATTTCACAAATTTCCGAGGAGATAATGGTTGCTTTTCAACAAAACTGCCTGAACAATAATAGTTGCAGGATGAAACTTTCTATATACCTATCTAAGTGTGCGCATATGTGAGTGAAGTTTTTTATTTCTTTGCATTTGTTGGGAAGAGGATTGTTTTTTCTGGTTTTATTGTAGATTTATTTTAGTATTTTTATCTCTTATTTTTCAAGGTGGATAATCTCATACCATCATGGGCTAAATGGAATTAAATTTGACCCAAATATCTATCGAAACTGCTTAAAGCTCTTGTTTGATCAAGTAATAATTTTATGTTAATAAGTTATCTGTGGTCACAAACAAGCATTAAAACATTAGCATGTGCAGTATATACGACTCAGGGCCAACAAACCGACCTGTGCCAAACATGAATGCATCCTGACCACGCTCTTTTTTGTCGTGAACCAGTCACCACAGCAGCATGGGATCACAGGCGGCAGTGGTGCTATATAATGGATGAGGACTAAAACCCGGCACGTAGCCAGCTATCTGTCACCTATACGGCAATTTTCAACATGTCGCATAGCAGATCTTTCACTTTTCAACATGAAATAGCCAGGCCTATCTTAGAGAGAAAATCTGCAAGCTTGTTTCCTATTTCCTTATATTAGACATTTCCTATCCTCGTTTGAAATACAACTATCAGTCTCCCTTTAGATATGAATAACATTTACAAAAAATCCAGTGAATATATCATTTAATGTATTATAATAATGTGCTCTATTCATCTGATATCTACGGTTTAGCGTATTGCCTTTGAAATTATTTGCTTAGTTTTTTTGACGTTGTATTTATTTATATATATATATATATAAATGTATTTTCGTTAAAACTGCATTCTATCGAATAGTACAGAGTACAGAATAGTAATGCGTTTTGCTATGGAATCTTGCACTAAGGGGAGATACGCAGGTTTTTGTGGTTTTAGCTCCCCGGAAGGACTAGAAGGAGAAAGAAGATCAGATAACAAGAATTAAATGCACTAGAAAGAAATGACTGATATAAAACTTGTATGGAAGGAAATGACAGCAGAAGGAAACATTAAAATTGCATGTACGAAATTTTAAAGGAATGATTATTGGTGTTTCAGGACCCCAGAAATGTCTTCAAAGAAATGGTTTACTTGTTGGCAATGGAAAAGTTTGCACCTGATATCAAACTATTTTGTGAATTAGCAGACAGCAATTTTACGGGGTTCGCTGTTTTCGCTTAATCTGCCACAAAAGACGCTGACTGGCTGTGGTTCACACTGAAATTTTTCACTATTGCTGGCACGAAGTTCAGTGCAGTCTTCTTGCTCTGAAGCAAGTAGGCGTCCTGAGCATGGACTGGAAAACTAGACTTTCGGTGGAAGACGACAGCTTGAGGCATTTACCTGTTTGTTTCTTCTGATCGAAGAAGACAAGGGGGGATGATCAAGTAAACGCTAAAGGACGATTCTCTATCACAAAGAACTTGAGATACCTTGAGCTGTTTTACTTTAAATTGTCTGTTTGTATCAAACAGCTACATGTCCACATATTAGTCCACAGAACTAGTCTTAGATTTAAGTGGACAGAGTTCCGGACTACGCTGACAATTGTGGGAGGTGGAGATCCTGGACAAGGCAAAGGACTGCGACACGCTTTAAAGATGCTGAGTTGATAAGGTCACCAAACTTCGATAATTCTTTTTTTTTCATGTGGATGTCGGGGAAAAGTGGCTCCTCGTAAAAACTGGGATAATTAATCAATTTCTGAAGAGAAAGGTTTTCTTCGAGACTGCGTTATGTGTTGGAAGTTGAAAAGCAGCAATATTTTATTGCCACTTTTATGCTGCACCGTAATATACGACCAGAATTCTGACGTTCCCGAGCAATCATTGCAACAGATTTTTCCCACTTTTGACTCCTAGTAGAATATATAAACCCAATACATTTCTGCACCTTGGAGAGTTGTGGTCTAAAGCAGGTACTCTGCTGAAATATGCAGAAAAATAAATCTGCCTCATCAGTTTGGCTCTTTATCAATGATGATCATTTAATCATCGGCATCCCCTTCCTCTTCCATTCTTCTTCTTTCATCAATCATCCGCGGGCCTGCTTTATTAAACTACTCTTTTTATTATTCCACCGTATATAGCTATTTTTCTTTGCATCCAGTGTTGCGATGCAGAAACACCAGTTCGACAAGTGCATAATAGAGGTTTGCAAACGGGATGCAGCTGAGCTTAAGCCCCACAGTGCTTGTGCCTGCCAGCTCGGCTTTAGCCGTAAAAAATAAAAATAAAAAAGCTGGCACTTGCTGGTTTCAATTCCCTTCGCTCTTTCTCGTTAGGAAGACTGAGAGAAGAGACGACAGAGTACTCGAGACGAGGGGTTCTAATGCACCATGGTGTGCTCCCAACAGTCATAAACCTGCTTTGAAGGCGACTAGTCCAATGACAGTTGAAACGGACATTCAAATTTCAAGAGAAGCTGGGGATTTCTCGCAAATTCGCTGACTAGGAGATGAGGGAAGCATCAATAAAACTGAGTGAGAGAGAGAGACAACCAACGAGGTCTCTCAGATTACTGTTGAACGTTCCTCCCCATGGCTTCACTTCCGAAACCGGAACTGAAAAAAGGAGCAGGCTGCTAGAGTTCTGTGGCACCGAGAATTCCCACTTTCATTCAGGGGCCTAACCGCAAAGCTTATACTTGTTTCACGGGCTTTAAATCAAAACCTTGATGACGAGTTCTGGACCCCTGGGAAACGTACAGCTTTTCTGGCCAATTTTGAGAGACAAACGAAAGGGTAATATGAAGTTCTGAGCCTGTTATCTGGGTTGAAACTTTTTTTCTGCCAACTGGTTTGATGTAGTGCTGTAAAATGCACTTAGTTTGCTATTGTGGCATGTATCTTCATGATAGATGGCAGATCAAACTGTTTATTACGCTGCTTGTACCTATTATTTCTGAAGACACACGCACAACACACGTTACATACATACACATACGTATATACACGTACATTGAAAAATTAGCAAAAGATAGAAGTTACATGCGCACACCAATTACTAAATACGTTTAAAGGTGACCAAGGCTTTGCTCATAGTCAAGAGTGGAGGCATCGATCCAGTGGTTTAAAACAACACTATGCCTGTCCAGGTAACCTGCTTCAAGACGTACTAGACACACAGGGCTATATTTGAGGGCGCTGCTAAAAGTGCTGATGGCGCATGTTGCCCTTAAGCACTTCAGAGAGAAGGCAAAGAATCAGCAGCTGGCTGCATTTCATTCTAGCTGTTGGAAAAACACCCCATCACACAGATTCTGCGACACACACACACACACACACACACACACACACACACACACACACACACACACACACAATCAATGACTACTCTGGATCCATCGGCAAATTTCTCTCTGGACCCCAAGAACATGGAGAATGGGTTTTACCAGCGAGGGAAATGTAGCGAGAGAAACACGCATCTTCACGAATTTAGGCCGCCTTCTAGACAGCGTAGACGAGAGTTTTAGGAGGGCAAACACTTTTCGTAATGCTGTGGACGTTAGATAGGCGATAAAGTTACGCGGAACATTTTTCTTCGAAAGTGTTTAGATTATCACTCACTCGAAGTACTCGGAGGGAAATAATGTTTAGCGTTCCCTTGGCAAGAATAAGAATTTCGATGGGATGTTACGCTGTGTGATTTCTAGTCTTCTTTACAAATCAATTGAACGTTTGCTTTGCGAGATGTCCAGATATTTTAATCTATTTGTTTAAAATCCTTTAAATTTTTTATCCGAGATATGTCATTTTTTCCAAGTTTTTTGTAGGGACAGGTGGCTAAGATGTCAGCCCTATGTGACATTAGCAAATCTTACTTTTATTTGCGCCTTCTGGTGTGTGTTTCAGAGCGTACTTTTTCTTGGCCAAGATGCTGCCCAGAACGTTTCAAAAGATGTAGTGAAAGAGACAGACGCAATGAATAGAGACGTTGTGTGAGCGAGAAGTGGCCGAGGGATTTCGAGACTCTTGAGAAAGATGGCGCCAGCATCCTGAGCATGCGCAGTCACGGCTAACGTGGGATGGTTTAGCGCAACGAAGAGGCTTGCAGACCTTACGTGACAGATGAATAAAAGACCTGCTCTTTCAGATAAAAGAGAAAAATAAACCCCTGGAAAGCAAATTAATATTCAAATTCATATTTACGGTTGTTACTTGTTGATAAGTGTGCGTCATTAATGTGTGATTAACGCCCTTAACTTTCTGTGTTCACAGGACTTCGCAAACCAAACTCAAACTTCAGTTCTTTTCAGCCAGCAGCAAAATATACTAGATAAAAAATTAATAAATAAAAATGTTCTTAAACAGTTTACTTGATTCTGATGATAGGATAGAACCTTAGTTTCCTATCGGATCGAAAACTTAACGAGTTGGTTTTTTATTTTGAAGTAAATAAATATGACACATCTGAGTTAATTTTATTGCTTTTACTCGAAAGAAGGCAATTGTTGCTTGTTTCTAGGATGTTACCGAAGCCAAAATAAAACAAGACTTCTTCCAATCCTGTTCACAAACACATTCTTCGTGTCTGAAGGCCCAGAACTGACACTTTAAAAATCTTTCATGAAACTTGCTTCGGTTACTACCCCCATTTAACTAATATGTTTCCTTCATGGGAGACAATTTACGATGATTGGGGTCATTAAACAAAGGATGCTGTCACGCTCCGATGCCTTAGACATTTTGATAAATGAGGGGGATTCAAAAAAAAAAGAAAACGAAAACAGATTACAAAATGAACAATCGTTGAAGAAGTCAACTAACAAAGAAAACATATCAAACTGAAAGATAATAAGAAACAAAAATAAAAATAAAAAAGGATACTTCGACAAACAACAAAAAGGTCAAGGCATGACTCAAACTCTTTTGACGTTGAATCAGGTGATAAATTGCTTGTTTTGGAAGTTTAGAAAAGATTAAGACAAATATATCTGCGACAAAAGGAAAGTTTAAAAGCATGATGAGGCCTTATTTTATGGAAAATGACTTTTAATATATCTAGTTTGCTAATTCATGTGTATTTTTTAACATAAATAAATACATTTAAACTACCATTTCTAAGATAGTGGTTGATGATTAAAAACATACTTGTTGCAACAAAGCGGGAACCTGTTCCCCTGTCTCACCGGTTTGTAAACAGCTCAAGAAGCATGTTTTTATCGAAGCCAAACTATCGACTTACCCAGAGGCAGGATGAAGAAGAAAGGGAACCAGCACAGGATGAAGACCCCGACCACGATACCGAGGGTTTTGGCCGCTTTCGTCTCGCGTTTGAAGCGAGCGACCTTCCCGGCAGCCGTCAGACGACCCGAGGTCTTGTTGCCCACGGAGCTCTCCGACCTGTCGCTGGAGGAGCTGCTCTGGTGGCCGGGGGATTCCCGTGACGAGCTCTTTCTCGGCGTGGGGCTGGGTGACGTTGAACTGAGCTGGTTGTTGGCCGTGCAGTGCGATCCCCCCGAGGTACCTCCTCCTCCTTTGTGCACTCGCAGCGTGACTCCGCTTTCGTCCACCTTCGTCATCTTGACCCCGGTGGATAGGAACCTGGAGTGTTTGATGGCCTCGCGGTAGATGCGAAAGTACACGAGAAGGATGATGAGCAGAGGGATGTAGAAGGACCCGGATGCAGAGAATAGCACGTAGCCTGTTTGTGTCGTCACCGTGCACTCGTAGGGATTCTGGCTGGGCGGCTCCTTCCAGCCGATGAGGGGGGCGATGGAGATGGCCATAGACAGCAGCCAGATGAAGACGATGATGTAAAAAGCGCGGCGCTCGGTCATGATGGTGGACCGTTGCAACGGCCGCGTCACGCCGATGTACCGGTCGATGGAGATGACGCAGAGAGAGAAGATAGAAGCCGTGCAGCACAGTACGTCTATGGCAGCCCAGATGTCGCACAGCACTTGGCCAAACAGCCACACCTGAATTAACAGCAGGTACAGCTGTCCGAAGGTGCACATGAAAATGTTCTAATTGAATGCATCTTGAGTGTCATAATTAGTAACTACACGTAACCTACTTTGGTCACACTCATATAAAATAAATAGTTCTTACTCTTATAAAATATGTTCATACTCATATGACGATAATGTAATATTAATGTAGGAGTAGTCCATTATATTATTATATTGTCATGTTAAATTGGAACAAATAGACCAGTACTTAAGTCTTGTGACTGAAAAATTGTTTTTAATGTTTTGGACTCACGGACGTCTTAATAACACTGTCTTTTTAAAAAGAATTAATCCAGTAAGATAAAGTATATCTTACTACAGGCTGTAAATTAACACAGAGAGATAACTGACCGTTCCTCCCTCTCTTATCCAGTCGTTAAAAGCTCATCTACAACAAATTGTTAGTGAGAGGCATGGTCGTTTGGTGTGTGCACGTGCAGTTGGCAAATCTGCCCGATGTTAACCGAATTCTAGGCATAAAAACAAAATTCTTAAAAAATTACATGACACAATTTCTTTTTTATAAGGTGGGGGTGTGACAATTAGAATACGATCAATGTTCGACAGCTCAACTGTTTCACATGCGCAAACGAAGACGGATTGCCTGTTGACTTGCGCCAACACGAACGGAGAGGAAGAAGGAAGGGGGTGGAATAAGGAGATCACATGAGGAGATTCAGATCCACGTTGTGCTCGATTTATTTAAAAACCTCATCACTAAAAGGACCTGCAAAAGACTCTACCATGCCTCAGGCCTGTTTGGTGGTTGGGGGATTGAGACCGCAATTTTCTCGAGGCCAGCGCTTGTGTGATGGAGATGTCCATCTCTCTTTCTTTCTCACTGCCTTACTCCATCTCTCTAAGAAATCAGGTTCTCATTTCAGAGCTTGGGGCGACCTGGGAGACGTAAACTACATTACATGGGGTTCGAACACCAGCTGTAGTGCGCAAGGGCCCACGTTATGCAGTGTACTGCCGGGTTCGGCTGTCTTACACAACACTGCAATTATAAATACTCTTGAAGATCTTGTTGTTAAGTTTTGTTAAGGATTAAAAGGATCTATGAAGGGAGTGGTGTCGCTGGTAATATCATTGTTACTTTTATAAGATGGCGCTCCGCTGGTTTCGAGGATGGTTTCCAACATATACAGAGTATCCGGGGACCGCTGGACCTGTCGTACTCGAAGACCCGCCTCCTTACATAATAAGAAGGAAAGAAAGAGAGACTAAGAAAAGAGTGTAACTGGGCACCAGACAAGCGGTTTTCCTCCTTTACCTGATATACTGGGACTTACGTGCCTTTATTACATATGAGAGAGAGAGAGGGTGGATAAATAAGGGCGAGAAGATCGCACAAGACAATAAATCACATCTCGCAATCTGTTCTTCCTATCAGACTAATTTATGAATTCCACTAAAAATAATTAAACACAAACTTCTGCTCCCTATTCTTAACCTATATACCTGCTTCTACAGTCAAAATATCTTACTTTAAGAAGCTCACATTCTCCGCCCAGCTCACCTCTCGGCCCTCCTCAAACTGTTTGACTGACGTCGCTACATCTCTGTCTCTCCCGAAGTGAAGGGACAACAAAAGAGCAAGCCCCATGTTTCCTTGTTTTTATATGAACGTTCCACATATCGCTTTTGGCACGAACGCCCTTACTTTCCCTTCCGCTGACCGAGCAATCCACGAAGAACTAATGGTCGTGTGTTCAGGGGAAGTAACACCTTGCGTGGCCAAGCGTACCCCATGATACTTACCTTAGACACTTCTAGTGACGCGGAGAACGGTAGTACCGTGGTGCCCAACAAAAGGTCGGCGATGGCCAGGTTGACGATGAAGTAGTTGGTGGTGGAGCGAAGATGCGAGTTGACGAAAACGGCGAGCAGGACCATGACGTTGCCGACGATGGTGCACAGCACGATGGTCGACAGGACCAGCCCCGTGAGAACGGGCCCCACCAGTGACCGCTCCTTCTCACTGTCCCCTTCCCGCTCCCCCTGCCGGCAGCTAGTGTTGGCAAGCAGCCAGGTCAGCGTGGCATTGTCCGTTATGTCATCAGGATCGACCATTGCGCATGCTTCGTTCTTTTATTTTCTTTCAAGGATAAATCCCAATCACGTGCCAATTAATGAAGACATTAGACAAAACTCGGAACTGAGAAAGTGTGGTGCCAAAGCTAGTTTTGTTTTCAACGTCAAGACCGGTGTTGAGGTTGATGTTGTTTATACCACCCATAACGGCGTCTTGTCCTAAGGGTGGGTTTTTTGTTTGCTTGTTGGTTCTTTTTTTTAGGTTGGGGGGGGCAATTATTGAAATCAACACTATCTCTGGTGAGTTACAGGCTACTTTTGCTGTTTGTGGTAGTGCTGATTCAAAGTCGATGGAATGTAAAAGCGACTTAGGCGAGCTTTCAACTTTGTCATTGCTCCAGATTCCAGCGTAGTATGTTTCTTGAGAATGCAGATCAAGAAAGAATAATTACGCAGATAAAATCGCCTGATTTCTCTTCCCACAGATGAAACGATTCCTTGCAGGCGCCAGCATCACACTGCAGTCAAATTTCTCCAAACAGCAGCTCGTCCTGTGTCATCGATCTTCAAGGACTGAAAAAAAACCTGGTAGAATATATCCTTGTGAAGAAGTGACACCAATTATACTGAATAATTAAACTTAACGACTATGTTTGGATACCGTGTGGCAGACTAAAAGTTAATATATAATTTACATATACTGTAAATTATCAATTGAAGAAAGACATGATTTGAAATAATATTATAAAGAGGAATTTATAATGAGAGAAGAGCTCTGTAAAGAAATTATCGTTCTGAAAAGCGGAGCGTGTAGTTAAATCTTACCTAATACTTTCGAATTTCCCAGGTGACGATTAGTAAGCAGTGTGAAATCTTGTCGTTGTAACACACGGGCGCTCACCGGAAAGTGTCCACGATGGGCCAGTCTAATCGACTCTGCCCGAAGCCGTTAGATCTTCTCTCGCTCCATCTGAAATTTGGACAGAGACAAATAGAGATTCTGCTCTTTTTTTGAAAACGACCGTTTCCTTGTCTTAAAGACTTATTGATCAGAAGGGACTGCTTCCAGATTTCAAAGCAGGGCTTAGAGAGTTTGACTGGTAGTGGGCTGAGAGTTGAATACCGACCAACCAATACCAGTTTGTAGTGAAATCAAATAAAAATATGGTCTGTAACAAAAATAAAAATGATATAAAAATTTCATGTCAGAAACGGTTTTAAACATTTGTGTTATTCGCCAATTGCGGACGTAAGACACGATCAACATTTACGCATCCTGATATCAAGTTGCATCTATGAGATTTGAATAAATGTTTTCTGTTGACCTAATATTTTATTTCAGCTCCTGTGCAATGTTATTTGTTCCTAAAGCTAAACTCGAGTGGGTTTACCTAGACTCTTCGCTACATTAAGGGGTGTCCTTTGTTGAATTTTATAAAACCATTGCGTCTTTTCACCTACTTTTGTAAACAATGTTCCATCACAGCTGACATGGAAGACAAGGTAAACCAGCTTAGCTGTGAGGACGTCATGGAAACCATCGTTGCTCCATGCTCTTGTTGTTGGTTAGATTACAGTTGCTTGACAGTTTGATCAGCAACGACGAAAAAATGCTTATCAAATCATTCATATTCTCTTTGAGTTGAACGTTGCCTCAATCCTTGTACTAAAACAGAAGAAAGTATTTATGCTCTACACTCACTTTTCAATCCTGTCTTTCGTGTCGACAACTTTTTCGTCAACGTTTCTCTCTCTACCTCACCTTTTCCGCGCCATTTGTATCTCTCTATATTATCCACTCTCGCCCGCTCTCATTTTGAATGTGCCTGTGTGGGTGCGGCATTTCAAGGCACATCACATAATTACTCATGTGTTTGGATACTTATACATAATTATTAGCTTTGCATTAATCGTTAAGAACAGTCGGAACTGTAGCCTCTAAACATCACAAGAGTTTTAACATTCAGGCGCCGGTTATCCTCTATGTTTTAAGTTGATGAAAAAGCAGTAATTGGCCCGATACAATATGTAGCGTGTAAAGCAGATTGATGTAGTCTACTACAAGACCACAAATCATCATGATATTATTATTATTATTATCATCTGTCATTTTCATCAATACAATCTTATAGTTGTCATTACATTCGCCATCGGCATCGATGATGACTCATAGACATCTGTAGCACAATAAACGACAGTTTCACTCAACAGACTACATTTATTCGTCTCTTGACTGGTACCGGACGTTAGGGAGGCATATGGATAGACGAAGCAGCTGATAAAGCCCGCCTCTCATGCCTGCACAGGACGATCAGTCTACTCTTTCATGTTCGTTTTTTCTCGGGCTACCACGGCGTCGACCTCTCTTGAAAGGTAGCTTGAAACACAGTCTTCTACAGCTTGTCATACCGGATCATGGCCAAACCAGAAGAGGTTTCAACGCTTGACTCTTCCAAATAGGGGTTCCTGGGGTCCTACAAGTGTGGCGACCATGTTTTGTACAGTCATTTGTCTTATGTTCGCTGTACGAGATCCGGAGCAGCCTCCCCAGGCACTTATTTTCAAATGGTTGGATTCTCTTCTATGTATCGGCGAACATAGCCCACTTTCACATCTGTTAAGAAGGATTACTATTACAAGCGACTTGTACACCGTCCGGCCGAGTGATTCTCGCTGTTGCTATCGCGATCCTGATGCGAATCTCTGACGTGGAGCTGCTGCCTTTAGAGAGGATAAACTCTTCAAAGACTTCACTTCAAAGAACAGGCGACTGGTATAAAAATGCAGCGAGATTTGGAATGAAGAATAAACTTTCTAGATTGATTGATTGATTGATTGATTGATTGATTGATTGTGTTCTTTGCCGTAATCAGCTTAGGCTATTTCGCGACGATCTAGTCGTTTGAACTAAACGATGATAAAACGAAAGCCCTCCTATTGCCTAGAAGAAGAAATCAACCTTCGCTCGTCAGTCTGTCCAATCACATCAAGGTTGACGAAACCAACATCACCTTCACGTCATCCCTCAGGAATCTGGGATTTACTGTCACTGCAGACATGACTCTTGATAAACAAGTTACAGCTGTCTGTCAGTCCGTCTGTTATGATAAACAAGTTACAACTGTCTGTCAGTCTGCCTATTATGCCCCGTGGCAACCAAAACAAAGTTGATATAATGATAAAAATAAAAGCATCCACCATATACGGGGCTAAGGTGATGTAGACAGACTCAAAATCACGCGGGAAAGAAACAGCATCAGCCATGTTATTGTGACCTGGGCTAGGTTGAGGATCAGGTGAAAACCCACAGTGATGGCTGATATTCAAAAGGACCTGGCATCATTCTCCCACGGCGTCTCCCCCAGACGAATTTGCTGTCAGCCTCCATTTATCTTACATCGCATTCTCTGGCACCTCTAATCCCGGCATCAAGGGCGGCGTTTCCACCCACTAGAGCTCCACAGACGCGTTACCATCAATTCACAAGCGGCCACAACTCGTGTTGCCACGGGAGACAATCTGGCCCTTGAAAGCGCGATGCTTTTTTTTTTTTTTTTTTTTTGCAGCTGAGCGAAGATCCAAGGTAATCCTGTCCTCTGTCCTCCCAACAGTTTGCGTATGAAACGGTGAATAAAAGTGGGAAGTGAGCGAAAGTCCTGGTGAAGGCTAACATCAGCGACAGCGTGCATGCACGCGCATGCTCGGGTGCCGTAGGTAAGCTTCGCAGCGCCCGCCTCAGTGACCACTAAACGGTAGTGTGCGTCATCCCAGGCAAAGAAACTCATTTCTGGGAGGGATTTCTCTTAGAACAGAACTATGCCTTAGAATCAGTCCCTTTCCGAAACCACGTAGGGAAAACTGCGTGTTTCACTGTAAATAAAAGAAACTTTCTGTAACAACGCAATTTCGATTTTCCCGCTTAGTCACAGGTATTCATGCTCCACTGCTCTGATGAGAATGGAATCTGCAGAGAGAAGTCAATACGCACGCGGTGTCAGAAAAGGAAGAAAGCGAAAAGCAAGTGGTTGCAACTAGAGCTTCGGGAACCGTCGGTATGGTCCACTACCATTGCTAGATTATTCCTTTACTGTGACAGGCTGCTGGGAAGTCTTGGATGCAGCACTGAAAACAGCTGCCATCATATCTTTTCCCTCGGTATTGACTGGTGTTGTCCTTTTATTGAATTTATTCTACCATACCACTCTGAGAATATTGACTCTATAAAAAGTGATGCTCAGGATTGTGTGTGTGTGGGGGGGGGACACGCACGCACAACAACTGAGAACATTATGTTAGAGATGAGTGACATGTTGTCGCTGCATGACAAACACGATGGCATCGTGAATGGGAATTTTCCCTGGCCCCTTTTCATGTGTAAGCATCAGCAACCTTCACTATAAGCTTGTAGTGTTACAAATTAAAGGAGGAAACATCCATAGACTGATCTGCACACTAACGTGTGGCGTCACTGAAGGCTGCAGGTAGCGCGTGAGCTTCCAGCACGTGCCATTAAAGCGTTGCCCTTACAGCAAACCCCCGTTTTTAAAAATGAAGTTGTGACATCCTAATGTTTCAAAGTAGAAATTTTGCGAACAGAATTATTCCCTGCAATCTCGTAAACTTGTGTCGTATACAGGACTAAAGCCAAAAGCTGGACAATAATCGGGATTGACCTTTAAAGCCACCCGAGCATGATTGCAACTGGCGCACACAGACGCCATGTTTCATCGTCAAACATAGGACACTTTTTGTTAGGTACATAGCACACCGGTACTGAAAATTGTATATATCTAGAGTCAGCATTTTCTGTGGGTGTATCTGCTTAGAACAACACAGAGGAAACAAAAGAAGTGATGCACGCATTGTTGCAATTCTTTAGGTTAAAGAATTACTGCGCAAACATATTTTCATAAGAGTTCAAGACACAGGCTTAAATAAAGATACTCGCCCTGACAGTGTTGGATGTTTGTCGTGAGTTACAGTATGAGGGTTTCTCTTTCTCATGATGCTGTTTCCACGGGTGACAACTCATCTGTATCTGAATTCTGCATTAGTACACATAACACAATCACATTCCCACAGCACCACTTAAAGTAAACGTCGGTCTTATCGCATGAAATTGTCCGATGTACTAGTAATCACGGACAGTATTGTGAAAGAGGTTTTGCATTTCCTCCTACTGAGATCGTGCCTGAAGAAAGAGGAGGGAACCTTTTGCGTTAGGTTTTCCTTAACTTCCTCAATTCGTACTGGCGCAGAAATGGAGACAAAGGCTGTTTTACCCTTTTCAAGCTGTGATACCAATGAACTATTATTAACGATTTTTTTTCTCATTTTTCCTTCACAAAGCAGCCAAGTTATTCTTAGACCATAAGTCCTGAATAGTGGTATCTGCTGTTTAAGTTCATTTGACATTTCGTCGGAGCAAAAACGAGGAAACAGAACTGGGATCAAGAAACCTTTTTCTGCTTGGTAACGTGTAAATTATTGTTACTGACACTTTGTACGAAAGTACGGTAAAGACCAGTATACTTTTCCCTTTGACAGCAAACTTAAGTGTATAACATATCTACATAGATTATCATTAAATACTCCCAAAGTCTTACTTTGTTTTAGCTACTGAAACTGTTTTCCTACTGTAATAAAAAGAGCTTTTGTGTAGGGAGAAAAGCGACGTGCTTTATGAAATGATTTATTTAAGCGTCAATTTTTTACACATGATATTTTTCTATGAATAATTATGGGCTACCATATCCTAGCTAAAATTATTTTGAGTACTGAGTGCAATAATGTTACTACAGTGACAGAAATTCAGTGAGACTCATATGAAAGCTATAGACATCTGTCCTCGAGAGTTGGGGAAAAAATCAGAGGGAAGAAACATATCTTGGTACGACGTTTATTTTCAGCACTGAACATAAAACCAATAGCTTCCATTTTTCCCCATGCAAACGAAACACCTGCCAACTCTACAGGCCAGTAGACCTACATTCTTACGTACATACTTATTTCTGACGGAAACATTTCATAAGTTAAGTACTAGAAAAAAAAACCTATAGTTAAGAAATGCGGTGTAGAACTGTTGAATTGACAAATTGACTAGGTTATCGGTCAGTGATTATTTGTCTTATTTTCACCACAATTCCTAGCTGTAGTGCTCTTTGAAAGAAAGTCTGTTCTGCTGCACAGCTTATGTGTGAAGTGACCGGGAGGCTGATGTACTTGTGTATGTGGCCTTGTGACCTACAAAATTCAAGGGATGACAGTTTTGTTGTAGAGCCTTTCCAGTCTCCTCACTGTCCTGTTACTGTTGGTGTGTGCAGTAAATTATACATATATATATATAAGAAAAAATATCCTTCATCAGAAATAAAGGAAATGGACTTTTCCTCTAACCGACAATAATGTGTATTTTTTAGTACACGCGCACCAAGCCGTCTGATGGATGAATTAGACCACACTTTTTCTGCTTTTTCTTGTATTACCATACATACATATTACATCCTGTGCGTATTAAACAGAATAAAATGTCACGGTAGAATTTATTTAGTCGAAAAACAGTATTGGTAAAATATTTTTCATGAAGAGTAAAAAGAAAAAGCAAAAATAATTATTGCAGAGCCTAGAATGTAGGCTGCTCCACAGAGTGGACACACGCACACGCGCGTGCATATAATAGATGTGTGTGTGTGTGTGTGTGTGTGTGTGTGTGTGTGTGTGTGTGTGTGTGTGTGTGTGTGTGTGTGTGTGTGTGTGTGTGTGTGAAGGTAGATATTTTATGATGTAGTGCACAACTATAAACCAATATTTATGTTTCGTGATGTATTTTTCTCATCCACAAATTGCATTTATCTGTTATATTGAGCCAAAGCACCATAAACAAACTAGGTACATGATGTCAGAGACATTCTGGTACCAGCTGACCGGGTCATCGATCAACCGATATTCTTTGCAACTGACAAGGCTGTCGATGTCAACCGAGGCCGTTGCGGACAAAGCAAAAAAAAAATCATCCACGGAAACTGTGCGTCGTCAGTGTGAGATATCGTGTGTATATGGCATGTAGTCTGCCAGACACTTGGCTTCGTAAAGTGAGATGACCAGCCTTTGGGATAGCCTTCATAGCTCATTCACTGCAAATATCACAATGCCATTAGTAAGGTGTTAGCGGTTCTTTTTAATTTCTAATAACATCCACGTCGCTGAGAGTCACATAAGTCAGTAGAGATAAACCGATAACAAGCGTATTTCTGATCCATGATCAGATGTAAGACCTCAAAATCTATTACCGGTGTTATACATTTTACGAGTTAATAATGGTAGTGCCACAGAATATTCTGACGACATAGAATTCAACATTTTAAGACAAGTTAAGAAATATAATTCCGCTTCTACAAAAGCATTACTCATGTCCGCTAAGGTTGTACTATAGAAGTACAGCAGTAAATCTAGTTTGTCGTTAGAATTAATCTCCTATACATCAAGTGTAGATGCGCCTCCACTACTACCAAGTGTGCGTCTATTTGATTTGCCATTTCTATGGAAACAGATTTCCGTGTCCAGCGTCTTGTGGCAGAAAAAACTCTCGATCGAGACAAATGACAAAGTAGTCTGGAATGCACGCTTTGAGTTCCAAGTAAAAAAATATCGGAGTTGCCAGAGAAAAGCACAAGATAGGGGTGCGGGGCCGGACAAGTAAATCTCCTGCCCCAGGCAACACCATCCAAGCATTCATCTGCCACATTTGAGCAGCATCAGAAGGTTTCTACAACTGGGCTCTGGGTCACAAGTGGCCTTACTTGAGTTGACCCCTTTACTGTCAAATCCTTTCGCTAAACTCTTTGATGAGAAAAGAAAACTACATAAAACTTACTGTTTCAAGGACAAGAACAAGGGTAATGACAAGCTGGTCATAAATGATAGACACTGACTATCACAATCATTTCGTAAAGTAATACCGTGCGTTCTTTGTGTCCATAATAAAATGCTATTCAAACTTTTCCCAATCGAATTTAGTACAATTTTCGAATCGAAAGTTGACAGGTTTTAATTTCAAATTAAACCTTATCCTCTTTCCTAGATGATGAAATTGTTAATTTTTTATCCTTTATTCTCAAACCTGGGATTTAAATACAACAGTAAATTAGAGTCTGACGACGGCCATGACAAACTCCTGAAATGCACTTGAATAGGCTGGACACTGTTGTGGGGGGCATTCTTCGCACCAGATTTACTACGAAGTGCTATCTTTACAAGTTCCTTGTAGTACTGATCCTATTTTACGGATGTGAAGCGTGGACTCTGCTTGCCGATGCATTCGAGAACAAGTGCCTGCGGAGGCTGCTCCGGATCGTGTACAGAGCGCATAAAACCAACGAGAGAACGAAGCACGGTCGCCACACTTTTAGGACATCAGGAACACCTACTAGCAACAGTCAAGTGGTGTAAGCTGGTCTGGTCTGGCCATGTGACCCGGCACGAAACTGTGTCAGATTGTCCTTCAGGGTTCCATGAGGATGCCAGCTTACAAACGGTAAGGAGTGGAGTGACCGTCCAGCGGAACTTGCCAGCTGCCGTGTCTAGCCCTGTTCTCCCTACCAGCCATTGTATATATGCATATATGTACGAACGAAGGAACGTATTATGAACGAATGCATGAATAAATGAATGAATGTGTGAATCTTTTAAGAAGCTTTCTTCGGTCATAAGATTTAGACTTTTTACTAAATAGGGTTTGCCATGGAAGCTAAGACTTTGTCATATAAAACCCGTTGGTGCAAAATGAAATACAAGAGCTCACTTGATTGGGTGAACTACTTGCTCCTATTCTCGATAAATTCTAAAGACTTTTGCAGAAGCTAAGACTTTGTCATATGAATTAAGACTTTATAATTTATCGAGAATAGAACCAAGGTGTTCACACAGTAGAGTGAGCTCTTGTATTTCATTTTGCATCAACGGGTTGAGGTTACAATGATACTTGGGGTAGCCATCGCAGGCAAAGTGTAACCAGGCCACTACCCACCCCGGTCACTGAACTCCTTTTTTTCAGAAGACTGGCAATGCCGTGCGTAAAAACAATTTATTTCCATCTTTTTTGGATCGACGTATCGACAACGCCGCCGCCATGTTGCACCATCAAACCTGCAATCCAATTTCAGTGGCGCTGAGCGATTTCCTGCCCTCGTCATAGCAGGACGGCAATGGGACTCACACCACCTCTCCAAGACTGCGTCACGTGGCTGCGACAACACTGAAGGCTGTGGGTCGGGGACAGGTGTGGGCTTGAGATCGTGCAACTCATATTTTAAGTGCAGACGTCGTGAGTCAGAATGGAGGATTTGGTGTTTCAGCATACGAGTTTTGTCAAAGTAAACCCATGCTAGCTGAAGGATGTTGTCTTCAGTTCATTTTCTCTCTTTCTTTATTTTCTTTTTATCTTTCTCTACCTCATTTGGATCTTGTGTATCTCCCGCCATGATACCTTTAACGATGTTGACTGCTCCCTCCCTCCCTCACTCACTCTCACATATACACGTGTGAGAAAAAGAAAAGAGAAAAAAAGAACACATGTAGAACCTACACAGGTCCACACCTATCAACCGTGCTCAGACGGGAGACCTTGATGTAACGGTGTGCTTCGTTTTGTGGAAAGATTCATTCTTTTCTCGTTCAGTCCACGACACCTAGCATGGCCCTGCCAGATAAATTGTAGGTAATTGTCTGACCTTTTCTGACACGGCCCTGCCGAAGCCTGTAAGTCCTTCGTCTCATAATGTTGTTACGTTGCCGTGCTGTGGGTAGGTGCAACAAACTAGGGCCAAGCTGAATGGAGGATAACAGTGAAAGAGATTTATATCGTCTGCCGACAAAAAGGAGCATCACTCTCAGTTAGGTGCGCATTAATCGGTGCCGGAAATGTAGGTCATTTTGCCATGAGTCTAGTCGTCGGTGGATTATTTTTTTACTCACTCACTCAATAACACGTCCACTATGCTGCTCAGTCTATCTTTGAGGCAATCAGTGACTGAACAGAAAAGACAACAAAAGTCAACTACTTAGTCAATCCAGATAAAACGATAATCAAAATAAAATAAGTGTCCCTCCTGTGACAAAATGTTTATTCTACCAAATGACCAACGAGTGAGAGTACTTGGTGACGAAAAAAACCTTGTAAATGTTTAAAATGGTCTTAACCACTTGCACGCAGAGACTTCGTAGGTAAAAAAAAATAAAAATAAAAATAAAAAAACAAAAAACAGCATGTTTGAACTTCTCAGCACGAAGTTTTTTATTTATTTATATATTTATTTATTTCGGGTTCTTTCTGCTTTGCTACTAACTACGAAAGTGTGGCGAGGATTCATATTAGGTCGTAAACCGAAGAACAGAGTAACTTCCGAAATCTAGCAATCACTGAGTCATTGATTTATTTTTTCAAAAGTGGAGAAATTTCTGACGCATTCTAATTATTCTTTACAAACTTCAGAACAAAGTTTAGAATGAGATTTTGTTGAATCTGTGTCGAACTGCATTGTTTATGTTATTCTTTTCGTTATAAACTTCTTTCGAGAAATTTCCATCAGGATGGGCATCATGTTTATGTGAAGGGGAATACGAGAAGAGTTATCGCGCCTAGATTTAGGCAATGAAAAAAAGATGACTCTCTAAATACACCTCCCTTTCCTGCAGGCGCTTAACGATGCCCTTAATTCTGTTTAAGTGCTTTTTTCCACCCTGATGCTCCACAACGTGATGGGTGTGTTAGTAGGCTAGTCCGAGCGGAGTATATAGCTCAGCAGCGGCTGCCAGTTCCCTCGATGTCAATACCTGGAAACGCCTATGACTGGAAACTACATTTTCCGTCGACATTACTGAACATGGGTGCGTGAGAACATATTGGCCAGTAATCTTCCCCAGCAACGCTACGTAAATGGAGATAATTTTGAAGAAAAAAAAATGTTTGCTTGTCCTCTCGTTTTTCAAACTAATTGTTAGTTTTAGTACAGCATCTGGAAACAAAATTTTAATCACGACAAAAGGAACCAGAAATTAAAATTAAGAGTGGGAAAGAAATTGATAAGATAAAATTTTATGGAAATAGGAGAAGATTAGACAAAAATAGCTACGAAAATAAGTATATGGTAAACAGACATGTACCGTTTCTCTCAAGTTTCGCAGTTTTATTTAGTTTTGGCATTAGTCGTGTCTGTAACATTTTAAACATCATCTCGAATCATGTACGCTGACAGTGTCACATACGGTAAAGCTGCTAGCAAAGGCAATTTCTCAAAGAAACACCTGCGGCCATCATCGGGGATCGAATGTGCCTTGTGCAGAATTATCTCTCTTCATCATACTCATCGCATTACCTGAAACGTCCTTGTATCTAGTTTAAAGAATAAAGCAAGATAACAAGTCAGCATTGTTCTTTACTGTCTTACACTCGTACATAGACACTGTTGCACAGGCATAAGCACTCGCAATAACACACACACACACACACACACACACACACACACACACACACTGTACATGAGTTGACCATCAGGTTTGATCTAAGTCATCACATTTGAATTCATGCAAGCTATGATCATGGAGTGTACTAAAATGGTCTCCCTAAGACAGGCACATTACATTTGACATGATATTACATAGCACATACACTCACACAAACCATTTTTCGTTCGCTCTTTTTCTTTTTCTTCCATATACAAGACATGCACACACACACACACACACCAGTATTACGCCATCGGCCCCAGCCTGCTTAACATTTGAGAAGCCAAGCCTGTCAGTCTTACCGCATAAGGTCACATTATAATTAATTATAAATTATTTCCAGTATTCTCGTTGTTGGCTATCAGTTGTTTACTGAGCCTCCTTAATGCATAAAAATATACATCGCGACATTTCTTTTGCTGTTGATCAGGGGGGTGTGATACTTGGCCCTGATATCATCATAGGTTTGTTACTGTAGCAGAAAATGTTCATCTTCCGAATAAATCATATAGTGCAAAGTCAGTTATAACACATGAATTATATTGCCACATTCCTAATATATGATTCATATATCACGGGGTAACAGTCCTAACATATGATTCAGAGAGAGCGCAGTCATACCTGCTGAGCGGATATTCAAACAACCAGCTGCCTGCTTGTTTCTGATAAAACCAGAAGAATCTCCGAGCTTAAGATTTTAATCCCCGTTACTAACAACAGTCTTAATAGCTACTGTGACACCATTCTGAACGATAACATTAAAGCCCCTGTTGATGGTGCTTGCTGATAATGTGCTAGCAGTGACTGTTAAGTAACTGGTCTTGGTGTTTCACTGTTACAGGCTCGTTTGGGTCCAGAAAATCTGGCGGTGTCAACTTCTCAAGAAACACGGAAGCTTTCGTAGTCCAAACAATAAATAATTCTTTATTTTCAGGTTGGTGCAATACTAAGCCACGACACACTTCTCAAGCTAATCCTAAACCTTCTAGCGGCAACACACGCCCGCCCTAAAACTTTAAAACTCAACGGCGACAGAAGCCTACAATACTCTAACCTACTAGCGGCGACACACGCCCGTCCCAAAACCTTAAAACTCAACGGCGACACACGCCTACAGTACTCTTCCAAGCTTGCTTCCTCACTCTCAACGCTCACTAAAACGTTACGCACGCGCTCTCTTGCTCGAACACATCACTGCTTGCGTCATTTATCAAGACTTGCGTCATTCACCAAGGCTCACGTCATTCACACTCGCTCACGCGCTCGCTAGGATGACCTAGACACACTAAAAATTTCATTCGTAACAGTGACTGAGTAGAAATATTGTCACCTATCCTAAATACTAACTCTAGACGAGTTTAAACAGATATGTTTGCAAATAAATTATCAAAAACAAAACTATGGAAGTTATGGAGGCATCTGAAAGACTAAAGGCAGAGTATGGAATAAGTAGAAAAGATACAAAATAAAATAAAGTCTATTTTATTTCATTCCTGCTCCAATAAAGCGTGATTGGACATGTTCATATCTCGAGTGAACGGGACACTAAATAGATAAGCTTTGTAAATCGACCCGATTAGGAAGTTAGTCTTCCCTTACCATTAGTTACAGGCAGAAAGAGAGACACACAGTACTATTTTTTTCTTTTCCATTATCTCCAAGATAAAAAGTTCGCACAAAAACAAAACACACCACAGTACCCATGGATGTCCAACGTTTGATTTACTGACACCCTTTCTGCCCTAATGCCGACCTGTATTCACTACAGCAAAACTCATCAAATCTGTTTGGCGCATTTAGAGCAGCACGTGCTACCAAAGAAAGTTTGGAGAGAAGCGATTCTTTAGGCAGACAAAAAGCTCACTGTGATTTTAAAAAAGGGAACGAAATGTCATCAAAGTAACTAAGACAGAGAGCTCAGCTGTATGCAGGGATGCTCATGTCGTGAAGTGTAAAAGTGGTTTCCAAACTACTTAAAATGTGCATTTAAGTTTTTTTTAAGGAATTGAAGATTTTAAAAGATGTGTTTCTAAAGAGTTGAACGAAAGTGGACAAATGTCAGTTAACACTGTCACAGCTTGAAACTCTGGTCAGCAGCGACATTTATCATGACTGTTATGTGCTTGGTGCTATGTTACATAAATATTGAAAAAATGTAGCATGTGTAGAATGCAGGGACTACAACTTCCAGTATACCTTTCGCAATTACTTTACACAAATATAATATATTGACAGTTACATTGATAAGATCAAGAGTGTACTCAAGGTTGAGAGAAAGACGGATGGATGGAGAGAGGAGAACGAAAGACCTTCAGAATAATACTCAGAGCTAGTCTAACAGAGTTTATCTTTTTTTTGCTATAAAAAGTGTCTGTAACATGCACACTGGGTAGAAAGAAATGTAAGTGTGTGATTGGGTAGACAGAAGGAAAACAAAAGGAAGAGTAACTTTGATATTAAGAACCCACCCCGTCAAATTAAGTCCATTTATAGATTTTTAGAGGTTTTACGGCTGAGTGGACGCGGGTAGGAATGAGAGAAAAAGAGCCAAAGCTGTTTTATTTTTATGTTTTTTCCGTTGCATTTTACCTCTCTTAGCATCTTATAGATGTGATTTTGATGCGTCCCTTGGAATCTATCTCTTGCACAATTTTTGTCAATGCGATGATCTTTTTTGTTTCTTTGCGTGTTTTGCATTGATCTCATTCAAAGAAATACTGGCAACTGAGGTAGAAAAAACCCAATCCATGGCGTATCGGCCAAACGAAAAATCCGTTTCTATGAAGCTAGGAGCGTAGAACCGATGTTACCAGATGTGAAGCATCTGAAAGTGAACGACTGTTAGGTCATAAATGAGAGTTATGACCAGTGCTACAAGTGATCAGGTCTGCATAGAAATCCCGTTTTTTAATGCCATTGAAGATTTTCATCCGCAAAAAAGTATTTCACGTGCAGTTTATTTACAACAGTTTGCTGAGGTTCTACGGCAATAGCTCGAGTCACATTTGTTTATCTAGTTATACGTACATACTAAGACAACGAAGTGGAGGAGTTTTAACAAGAGATAGACAAGGTCATAAGGCAGCACCCGATAAAGGACGTCCTTGTTGTAGTCAGTGACTGAAATGCCAAGGTTAAGTGTAGAAACGGTGGGTACATTTGGCCTCGGTGAAGCCAACGACAGGGACCTCCGCATCCAAGAGTTTGCTCAGTCATCGACTCCCATTAGCAAACACCCTACAGCTCTTCAAGAAATCGAGGACGACAACTTGGCACTCGCCAGATGGGTTAGTCAGTAACCAAACTGACTTCATCCTACTACCTAGAAGCTTCAAATCCAGCATCAACAAGCTAAGACGAGGACATAACTAGGCGCTGACATAGGCAGCTACCATGACCTTGTCTGAACGATACAGAGGGAAGAATCCAGCACTTGATACCAAGTGCCTGAGGAAGCTGCTCTGGATCTCGTACAGGTAACATAAGACTTTGTACACAACATCATCGCTATACTAGTGATACAGCAGGCACCCCTACTTGCAGCAATCAAACAGCGTAAGATGATCTGGTCATGTGATCCGGCACGGCACTTTGTCTTTCAAGCTAGGTCGACTCTGTGGTGATCAGAGGACGATTTTACGAACGTGAAGGAGTGGACTGATCGTCCTGTACCACGCGTTAAGTGTAAACTGTCGTGTCTATCTCCCAACGACCGGTACCAGTCAAATGACTAAGACACTGAGGTACATACATACATATATGCATACACACAAAGTCATGTGCACGTGCATGTAGCTGATTTGTTTCGCTGTTTTTGAAGTCTGCGACTATTATTTTTTGTGCAGATCGTTGCAACCTTTAGTAATGACTTATTTTGAAAGGTTCAAATGATGATGAATAGAAAGAGAGAAGCAAAAGCACAACTTTCATCGGCTGCCTTCACCCATTCTGCATTAAAGTTTTTTTTCAACCAGCTAGTCGCAACCATTTAATCAGCCAGTGACTAAGCCATTTGTATCGTTCGTTGCTGTCAGCAGCCCTCAGCGACCTTCCCCTTCCGTATCCCCCACGATGAACATCGCCTCTCGCACGTCCAGGACGCAACAAGAGTTCTGCTTCTTCCTTCTTGGAAAACGACCGGCCGCACTGCACCTCATTTTCTTTTCAGGACGGTAACCCTGTTAACGGCCCACGTCTCGCGTGCAGATAGCTTGGTGTGGATCACGCAGGAGATTGGCGCAGCCAGTGTTTAGCAGTTGCTTCCGTTTCCAAAAGCCTCTTGCTTCCACACAAAGCTGAGCCTCAAGGTCACGCAGTCTGTCGTGGGGCTGTCAGTGTTCAGGACAATGTCAGAGTTAATAATAATGTTTGCAGTGTCGACTGCGGAATTTTAAAATACGCAAGCAAATGTACGCAAGGCGCAAAGATTGTGGGCGAAAGGAAGTGAATGAATGTATTTTTTAAATTTTTTGTAGCGAAACTTCTCCCCCAAGGAAAGAGTTCGGATTAAAATTTCATTCCGCATCATTTGGCGAGCTGCAAAAACGTCCTGCTACCAAGCCCCCTTGTTCAAACTGTTTGTAGTTTCTATATAACATTTTATTTTAAGTGTTTCCATTTGCTATAAATACTGTTAAAGTATTTTTTCAGATTATTTACGAACTCACTCATCTTTCACGAGTTGTTATTGCATAGACTTAACGGTTTAAAAGTTGTCTACAAAAGAGAGCAAGAAAGGCCTGCTGACAAATTGACGTGTTCGCACATCATTCATCACTGTTGCTTGCTACTGTGTTTCTCCGAAAAGAACTTTGGCTGCAAAAGAGGTGTGAGGACATATTTTCAGACAGTGTCTTATTCAAGTATAAAATATCTACATTTATTTTAATAGTCATCTTCTGTATCGTCATAACTGTCTAAACCATGAATTCCGGCCTGAATTTCTTGTGACTCTACTTCCCGTTAAATCATTGTCCGTTATAGTTTATGTTATCATTTTTTTAAGCATTAATGTAATAGTACTGCTCATTTATAAATATATTAACATCATGGCGTCCGTCCCGTGTTTCAACAAACGAGCGAAATCCGTCTGGCTGACAATCTTAGCTAGGGCTCATATCTGGGGTAGGGCTTATATCACGAGCATCCTGAAAATCCTGCTAGGGCTTATTTGAGGGGGAAAATGGTAGTTAAGTATGCGAGGCTAACAATCAAAAGGAATGCTAAATTTTAAAAAATACAAACGTGATCAGAAGCATAAATAATTATTATAAACCGTAATATTACGAAACAAAAAGTAACGAACAGGTCGACGAAGATTGATGCCGATAATCTCGGGAAGCAGGGGATCAAGTGATGCGTTTCCATTAAGAATCCGAAACAACGACGTCAATTCATTCACGTCAACGACAAGGAACTAGCCGTGGCCAGGATAGCAGATAATCATGTGTCTTCATGTGCGAAGACAATTTTTTAACCCAGTAATCGTTGGCTATCCAGACCACAGGTAACTTGTGGCAAGAGAAGAAAAGATTCTTCTAACTGCAGAAAGATGAACATGGAGTATTGTGGGTGTTAAGTGAAAATGTCAGGATACGTCACTGCAGGACCGAGATGATGAAAGTCATTTCAATAACTTTCTGATTTATTTTCTGGCTTAGACTTATCTTGCTTTACCTCTCCAAGGGCATAAAGTTTGTTTTGATGGGCGTAATAGCCGAGTGGTTGATGTCCAAGACAGGAGGGTCACAGGTTGTGCCCCTGGCACAGTGCACGTCATCACAAGAGACAGGAGAAAAATTTATTTCAGAAGCATGCTCGTTCATCTTCAACTTGATTGCTTTGCGTAAGGTTTCAAAGGGCGCCAAGAGAGGTCTCGCCCTTGTCCGACGTTGTCTGGCCAAGTCTGACGTTCCTTGACGTTTTCTGATGCCGTCTAACGCGGTAGAACTCGAGAGAACGCGCGAGAAAACTGTGTTTACTTGTCGTAGCGAAACAAGCCTCTGCTTTTACCTTAACGCAATGGCCTTCGTCCAACGCGTGTCCTGTTAGCGAGACAAAAGAAGCGACTGCAAACATGAGGCGAAGAGTACACGGTTCCAGCGTCATTGAAAGTGGTCCAGCTGTGGCTCTGACATTTGGAATGGGGCGGGTCGGCGCGAGCATGAGTGCGCCGCTAGGAACCGAGTTGTCTGTGAGCGCGACCGAGTGCCAGAGTGGCCCTTCTCTTGACAGGCTAGGTTCATTCATGATTTTTATTAACTGTTTGCTTTGCTCGTTTTCAAAAGCGGTGCTGGTGTATCTGAGTGAAAGTTCTTGTTGAGAAGAACGGATCAAACATGAATTTTTCAAGGTTACATAGCTGATACTGTCTCTCTGTCTAAAAATTCTGCAATCTTTCTTTTTATCTCTCTCTTTTAAACACACACACACACACACACACACACACACACACACACACACACACACACACACACACACACACACACACACACAAATTGCAATGCGGTATAAGTTTATGGTTTACTTTTATCACTAGCACGATGCCAGGATCGGCTTCATCATGTCTACCTGACTCCAATTTTTGAAAGTAGTTCCAGCTCCCAATTCAACAGTGTGAAATGAGGCCATCTGCCTGTCTTTTTTCTAATCCGTATTACCATTTAACCGTTGCAATTTATTGGCTGAGCCTCTCGTGTCAACAAGTACTCGAAGCGTATACCGACATGTACATGTATTTTAAAATATGTTGGTCGAAAGTAACGTAAATATTGCATGAGGTTCATGGATGCCTGGTTTAGGACAAGTAGAAGGCGGCTTGGGCCCAGATATCCACGTGCCTTAGACACGTTAAGCCACTTATGGTTGACTTTCTCGCCGGCCACTAGTCTATGAACCATTTATCTTACTGTTTATCTTCTATCATAATTTCTTAAATCGCGATAAAACGAATTGCATTCTATTGTCTGGATTTTATCTGTAATCTCAGGAGGTATGAGACTACATGGTGTTAAAACAAACGACGTAGAGATCATACTGGCATCCGTCGAAATTTCTCGAAGGCAGAAAGGGACCTTAATATCTTCCGCCCCAGAACAGATGACAGTAGGAGAGTTCAAGCAAACTTCAGAAAGGCGACACGACTGAGACAGTACTGTCTGCATACTGATAAGCAGCATTTCACCAGACAGAAAATAGTTCTTCTTCCTCTCCAACCAGAGAAATAGTATCTCACAAGACTCTATCCTTCTGGGAGTCACAAACCAAACATCGTTGCTACCCGGTGAAAGGATACAGAAAGTAGCTGCGAGTGCGTGATTTCTTTCAAGGAGACAGGAAGTTTGATTCATTACTGCATCGCAACTGACTAACTTTACTTGGCCAGCAGACGAAGTTCCTGGCCTACACTCATTCAACACAGTAAGGTGCGCTTTCTACTCTAGGTGGAATGGTGAAGTAGCTTCATCCGCTCTTGTATAATATCGCCAGACAGGGCGAATACTCTGGGGGTAATGATAGCCGGCAACTGTCCAAGTGTAAGCGTTCCACCATTTTTCTGATGTCTCTCAACATGGCAGATGCCTTGAAGCAGAAATAAAGTAAAGTTTCTAGCACTTTGAAGCCCGTGTGGCTTTCTTGCACTTTTGGAAGTTTGTTGCCAGCGTCTTCGCCCCCCCCCACCCCCCACTGACATACAAAGCCAGGCGAATGAGCCTCACATTTCCTCAGACCCATCTGGATGATCCGCAACAGTTCAGCCACAAACAGCGGAAAGGAGATGCTGATAAGATGTCCAGTCAATGTTTGCTAGCAGAAGAATGGATATTCCAATAGGCAGCCATTTCCCCGGCCTCTTCACCGTGGCAAAAAAGTAAGCACCAGAAAGACAGATGGACGGTTACAGTTGGCGTTACATTTTGTAACGATCCCCAGGCCCGATCACGTCACGAACCTCGCCAACAACGAATCCAGCGCCAATAAAGGGGAGATACCAAGGTTTGATTGAAACATGGTCGCTAGAAATGAACATAAATTTGTAGAACTAAAATGCTGATGTCAACTACACTTACATCTGTATAAAATAATACAGCTACAGCATCCTCGAGAAAATGTCATCTACTCAAAACACGAAAGGATGTTTCAAAAGCATTACTCCTCACGCCATTTAACATAGTTGTCAATCGTTGTAATTATAGTCTATGGACTAGTCGCCTGCTCGTCTGCCTCTGCAGATTTATGACACTCATTATCCTTGCTGTTTATTCTCTCATTCCTCTTTGCATCTCCTGTATTTGTCTTTTGTGACTTGTCTGTACGGTTGTTTCTCCTTCTGTCCTTTGTATGCTGTCAATGTCTCCTACTTGTCTCAAACACTGAAAGCAAGCTCCTTCATTTATACACATTATTATTATTATTATTATTATTATTATTATTATTATTATTATTATTATTATTATTAAGCTAACTACACGACGTGCTGCACTGTAAATGTAGAGAATTTTCTCGCAGATTGAGCAAATTAGTCACAATCGTAATCTTCATTATCTTGTACACCATATGGTGGTTACTGCAGCATCCGATCAAGTTTCTCTTCCACACGTTTTGGTGAGCAGTATATGTCTATGTTTAAAAATCAATAAAGGATATAAGTACTTACAAATGTAACGAAGAATCAGATTTTAAAAGACTGTAAACATCTCAAACAAAAAGCAGGAAGAGAAAGTTCGACGATCAATCGGGTTTCAGGAACGACAGCTACAGGAGCTCGTGCAAATTTGGTCGACAACCAGACGTTATTATGACTTTACTTGTTGAGACTCAAGATCGCAATGTCGGACGACTAGCAGAAAGAGAGAGGAAGAAAAAGAGATACGGACACTGTGTGTAGAGAGATATAGGTATGCAGCGAGTGTATGAACAGTTAGCTTTTGAAAGAAAACATTTTTATAGCTATGTGACAAGCAATATGTCACTATGCTGACTTTTTATGACAATGACGATTGCTGTAAAGAAAGAAAGAAAGAAAGAAAGAAAGAAAGAAAGAAAGAAAGAAAGAAAGAAAGAAAGAAAGAAAGAAAGAAAGAAAGAAAGCTGGAGGAAGCAGCAAATGAGTGGGGAAAGATGTGTGACAACAGTTTACACTTCTGTACGCAATAGGTTCTAGTTATATTAGATGTCTCTTTTACACTCGGACGAGTGCAACATCTGATAAAGCAAACGTATAGTAAGTTGGTAAGAAGGCCTTGATAAGAACTGCTCAGCTTCTTATGATATCACCGCACAGGTACGTGGACAAACAAGTTTTCAAATGCAAATGTGGTTAAGACTGAAAAAGCAAACAAACGCGATGCAGACTGCCACAAAACAAATATTATTTGTCATTTTCAATGAACTGTAGTAATTGACTCTAGCCTGCTCTGAGGACAATGCGTCTGCACAACCTGGTATTCAGTTACGTCCCTTCCTTCTTTCCATACATCTCCAGATTCCCTCCATCCGATTCCTCCACCATCCATCCCATAACTTTCTTAGTAAGTTTCCTCACATTATGTTCCTTAATTTCTTTGGTCCTTGTTGTCTACAGATGCCCGTCTGAAAACACAGAAGAACCAGACAGGTGTATCAATTTCCCAAACTGTTTTCTAGCCTGAGGTTGTTGTGGGTAGACAGGATGGCTGAGTGTATTCGTAATTTTAGCCTTACGAGGTAGTTGAATGTATTTGCACATGTGAGTGAAAAAATAGCCATCCTCTCTTGAGTACTTGAACTCGTTAAATGGATTTGAGTATGTACGGATCCAGCAAAGTGTCGGTTGTAAAAAAGAAATGGCTTTGATTACTTTAGACAAGTACTTGCAGATTGTTTACAATACGACTTGCACAATGATATGCACAAGAGAACGATTTGAAGTGTACTCTAGTTTTAAGATCGATGTACGGCCTGAGAGATATGTAGATATATTAACTCAGAGTAGTATATATCAAATTTACATTTGGAATATCGCCAATCAAGCACCAGTACCGTTACAAAAATGATGTATCACTAGCCAGTTTGTTCCCCCCCCCCATGCAAAAATGAGCTTAAAGATGAATTACACCTGTTCTTTGACTGTGCTACCTATGAAAAGATAGAGATCTAAAGTTGATGTGTTAAAATCTATGAGGCCCTATGTTTACCTGAGTATTTCTACATAACCCTGAAGCATTGATAAAACAAATTTCTGTATATAAGTATCAAGTATTTAAAAACAGGAATGAAACGTAAACATCAAAATAGCCAAGTAAAAATGTAAACAAAAGATTTTAGTTAAGAATTTTAATCAGTTCAAGCTAAGCATTTTAAACAGTTCAACTCTCGAAAATCCTGGCTTGTGGTGACTGACCTTTGAGTCACCCACCCGTCGCTTTTTTTTCAGTCAGGTTAACATGTCTTTACCATTATTGCCAGCATAATGTGATTTTCTGTTTGCTTTTCGTCCGTTTCTGACATGTTTCCACACGAAAACAATGTTGCTCCCAGAATCAGTATAGCATGCTTCGTTGAAATGCTTTCCTACATTTTTTTTCTTATTTGTTGCAGTGATCTGAAAGATGGTGCGTCATGTGATGATGTCTACCATCAGATATTAAAAATCAAATGTTATCTGATATTGTCCTCACCAGTTTTCTGACATCGGCTACATGTGGACACAAAAGTACTATAATGGAGGCAACATTTCTTAGTTTTTACTTTTTTTTCAAAATCGAAGCGTTGAGTATGTCTGCTAAAAAGGAACGAAAAAAAGATTTCTAGTTTAAAGCTTCAAAACGAATAAAAAATGGCGACTATCCGTTGTATTCTAGTAACTAGAAATAGAAATTTTAATTCTGACAGTAATATTCTGGAACGAATACATCCGCTGAGTAGACAGAGATTTACTTTTCCTAAGTACGCTTGTTCAGGTAAAAAAATTCTTAATTAAAGCTAATTTCTTGAATTTCATTTTACGATAAAGCAGCGATCTCAGACTTTTTATCTGATACTTTAGAAACACTTCTTTAAATAGGCCGGCTTCTTCGATCAAAATTCGAATAATTTAAGGAGGGAAAAAAAATCAATTCTAACAATCTCCAGTTTTGAAGCATGCTGCTTATGTGATGTGACTGGTACAGAACACAGATCACATTTACTGAAACCCGGTTTTTGCCGGTGCTAAAAATAACTTGCAGGGAGCCACCCATGCAATTAGGCGCAGTACACTGTCATGTCTGTATTCAGTGTCTCCGTTGTAAATATTTAACCGGGTCTTTCTCAAACTAAACACAGACAGAGCCTAGACGTCACAGAAGAACGATCAGGCAGTCTGCATCAACACGGGTTTGTTGTTCGCCCAGATATCGAATTGAAGAAAAAGTTCCAAGGGCTCAACCTCATGCGAACACCCATAAATAACTGTTTCCTGTGAATATCACTACAGGTAATGAAAACTTATGTCCATAAAGTATGGGAAACTGTCCATGATGTCATTTCAGGTTACAAAAATCTTTCCCCCAACCTGAAATAAATTGTTCGTCTTTTAAATTCAAGACTTCTTCTTAGGTCCTGTCATAAGTTTTTTATCTGTCGTCTTTTTCGACAATGTCCGATTTTCGGTACCTGGGGTTCATGCATTTTCTATTACAGAGCTCAAATGCTGAAGGTAAGGTAAAGGCAAAGTTCATCCACTAACCTTTTCAGGTCAGTGGGGAGGTGTTAGAGACCTCACTTTTCTCGGGGCCAGCTTTAAATGAAGGGGGTGCCCATCTCTTCTCCCTCGCTGCCTTACCTTCCCCATCCTGAAGGCTTGCGGGGTAAATAGGATTCAGTAGACGTCTTTAGGATTTCTTTCAGAAGCTTTAAACACCAGGATGATCGAGTGAAAACGGAAACCTCCCTATGGTTTTCGGCCTGAAAGCGGAAAATTAATGAAAGAAGCTGAAAACGAGGCTTTATTTTACGAAAGTGTGCAGCTGTTCTCCAGTTCTCTTGTACATCACTGCGTATAAAGAGAGTCGATAACCCAGTTAGTTTTAGTTTCCACGTGACTGCTGCCTTGTGGAGTATTCCTCAAGATGGCCGCTGTTAGAGTGTGCTGACCGTTATTGGTAACAGATGTATGTCCTCATTTGGTCCTGTTGTTTAAACTTCTAAACTTCGTATGCGAGTCTCCAGTTCAACAGTCCTTGCCACAACGAACAGTTTCGTTTCTTACTCCCGTGAGTTTTTGCTTCCCTTGTATCCGTGGATCCGCCAGTGGCGGGCCATCATCATTATTGTTGTACGCCTAGTAAGAGAGGTCACAGAGGTAGCTTGGGGCGCCGATTGAAGAAGATTCATCTTACCGATCGCCGTCGGAATCTACCTCCATCGACATCCAGCAGGCCTGCTTCAGTTCCTGTGTATTGATCTATATGCATCGGGAGATTTTGATGCCGTCCCTTTGCCGTCTGTGAACCCTGTCGGCTTGGCACATCTGCTAGCTGACTACACCCTTGACATTCTCTCCATCACTGAAACCTGGCTTCATGACGGTGATTACCCTAAGTGTAAGGAGTTCACCCCGACAGTCTACCCAATCATGTCTTATCCTCGCCAATCACGAGCGGGTGGCATCTTAAGAGATTGTCTTCACAACTAGTCTTCTTTCTGCGTCTATCTCCCTTTTACCCACCCCAACTTTTAAAACGACAGAGCTCACTATTTCCATCGCCTCATCATCCACCCAAGTGCCAAGATTCTTTAGCACCCAGAAAACCACCCTTCCTGATGAACAACATAACTTTTGTTTTATGTAGGTTAACTAACATATCAAAGTTATCTGCAAATTGACTTCAGGTGAGATAGGGTGTTTCCAGGGTGGACTGCACGCTGCCTCAAAAGGAGTTGCTATTCCTTAAAACGGACAAATATTAATTTATGGTAATGATTCAATACATTTCGCCATGTACCTGTATTGCCTCCTGACAGTGGTTTCATTCTACAAAACAAAGAAAAAGATAAAAGGAAAGATGAATGATAAAGATTGTAGGCAAGAATTACTGAGTAACTTTAGAAGAAGACCTGATGTTTTGTAGAACTCAGACATCTTAATGTGAGAAATGTGAGATTTTTGTTTGCAGAAAAATCCAGAAAAAACGTATATACGCTGGCTACATCCTAAAGACAGAACGGTTGAGAATACATTGTTCTTTTTTCCCTCAGGCAATTTATTGTTGTTTCAGATCGGTGTCAACAATCCAGACAAAGCAAACATGCATGCACGCAAGTAATTTGATTCATAATGTTTTGAATGAATAGTACACATACATGCGCGTACACACACGCACACGCCACTTCTAAGAGGCAATATTTTTAAATATCAGTGCTCTAAATCAATCGTTCGACAAGAAATAACACGTGAAAAACATAGACGACAGAACCACATAAACTTTGCATGCAGATATGCAGGAAGAAATAGTTTGTGTGAAAAAATGTCAATGGCTGTGAGGTCCAGTCTGTGTTTAGAAACAGTCTTTTAATGTCCATATCAAGATTCAAAAGATATTTCCTTCATTGAAGGCGACATCAAATTCCTGAAGAAAAACGTGTGCAGAAACTTTGGTTCTATAACCCAAACAAAATGAGACATTCGAGTTTTTACTGCTTCATCCTTCAGCCATGGTCCTTCTGATAATGTTGTTAGCTCCGATTTGCCCTCATTCATAAGCAGCTACACCCCGGAAAAATTGTTCTTCAGTTAACATTACTCCTCCCTAACTGGTAGCAACGTCAAGAAAGAACAGGTTTGTCCTCCTTCGTAGTGGTTCTAAATGCTTCAGCCATGCAAACAGAGAGGCGCAGTTTCATACTCTTAAAGCACGCAGGCGTGTCATCTCACGTTTGTGGGAAGGGACACAACGGTCTGCCTTTTAGGACGGAATGTTTGCTGAAATTCTAGATTACGAGGGCTGTGCAAACTTGAGATGCTATTTCTTTGAAATAAAGGAAGAGCTGACTTTCCAATTAAACCCAGGAAGTTATTCCAGAGACTGCATATTCATACAACGTCTTCAAAATGGATGTGTTGACATCAGGAAGGAATTTGAGTTTTTACGATTTCGCGCCCCCCCCCCACACACACACACACGAGAGAGGAAGAGAGAAAGAAAAGGAGAACGAAAGACGCTAAGAAACTTGAATTTAGCTCATAAAAAAATGTTATTGACGAATAGCTTTGTAACATTTCATATACAGAATCAGTTTCAATGCGCATATTTGAAAAACCTTAATTTGTGTCTATAAAAAATGTGCTTAAATTTCTTCGTCGGTAAATATCTGACATCAATGCAAATAGAAATACAAGAAATTAAAAATTAGAAGGATCTCCTGTTTTAAACGAAGTTTCATCTCTATCGCATATCAGTGAAACGAGAACTGGTGTCAAGGTATATTTGTTATTTGTCAACATGCACCTCTACATCACACACCACTCAGATGCCAAAGCAAAGACGGGTATTGTGAATAAGGTCTAATAATAGAGTCGCTAATATTTATTGTTATACGGGAAGTAGTACAATGAAGAAAAAACACGAAACTGTTATTACTTGAATGAAGAAAAATGTTTTGCAAACTGTGTTGTGGTTAACATGACATTTTAAAAGTAAGATCAAAAGTATTTCTGCTAAAAACACAGTTTCAAAAATGTTTCTTTTATTCAAAGTTATACAAAGAAGACTTCGATAGATTTTACAAATCAGACAAATGAAAACTGAATGTCAAAGTGTTTTTTTGAAAAACACAGAAATCTTTTCCAAAGCAAGAAATTGTTGGGAGGAGCAAGGAGGAAGACACAAGAATCATACACACTCTGCAAGTATCTCTCTCTCTCTCTCACACACACACACACACACACACACACACACACACAATCATGCACTCGATCCCTCTTGCCCAGCTGTATACAGGAGCCCCTTACCGTCACTTCGATGTTAAATGAGATAAGAGGAAGTTGATTGACGCGAGCGTTAACGACGCAATCAAAGAGTAAAGAGACAATGGCCCTGGTTTCTAGATCGAGCGACGAAGAAAAGCCCTAGTAATAAAAGTGTAATCACAAAAGGGGAATGAATCTTATAGATAATGCATTTGTATGTCACTTGAGGAAATCAGTTCGTATTGAAAAGTCTTATGTTGGGCACGTAAAAAGATGGGTTTGGGATCACCTCTTCTTTCTCGACGGTAACAGTAAGCATCGGAATACAACAGGGATGCACTGTATGTCTTTCCTCTGTTCTGTGCTTTGATTTCTCTTTGCATGATGCCAGTTTGAGCTCCATGCTTTTCTTTTTTGAGTTAAATCATTTATCCCTTTGCCTGTTCATTTCCGACTACACAAAATGTTGGTAATAGTAAGCAGCTTGATAAGTTTTTGCTTGAGAACAAATTTTTTCTTAATATAATGGCTACAAATCTTAGAGCCTACACACAAGTACAACCAGTGTTGAAGTATGGTGCAGAACTTTGGGGCTGAGACAATGCAGCACAGTATTGTGAAGCAGTTCATCTCTTTGCCCCTAAAAAGTTCTTAGGTGTAGATGGGCGCCCCTTCCCCAACAATTTAGTGTATGGTGAACTACACCGTTAACATATATTTGTGAATTCAGTTATTAGATGTATTAGCTATTGGTTAAAAGTTACTAATATGAACAATGATAGACTGCCACATAAAGCATATAAGATGTTACAAGATTTAGACAGCAGGGGCAAATCAAATTGGGTATCTATCATTAGAATGACACTTTTTCCTCTTGGATTTGGTTTTGTTTGGATAAATCAAGGTGTTGAAAATATAAATCTTTTTATTAAAGAGTTGAAAGAAATATTAATTGTGTGCAGGTGGCAGGAGTGGAATAACCATATTTACAGTAGTGACAGATTCTCCTTTTACAGTATTAATGGGATGTTGAACAAATATTTATTTATTAATGAATTTAGATTTGCATTTGCAGAATATTATGGCAAAATTTAGAATAGGCGTTTCAAGTATTGCTGTGCATTATTTTAGACAAAAACAGCACACTGTACAGGACTTAATGTGCCCCTCGTGTAATGTAGCTGAGGAAGACAAAGTACATTTTGTGTTATGTTGTGAAGCATATCTGCACCTTAGATATTTACATAGTTTGCCAGATTTATCTTAACTTAGTGTATTGTTAGCATCAACAGACAAAAGTACCATAAAAACTGTCATTATACCTTTTTATGCATTTAAAGTTAGAAATATTCTTACCATAGAATGATTTCAAGATTGGTTAATTATAGTAACTGCATATGTAGTCTCTTTTCTTAGCCATCTAGTTTAAATTGTCATTTACTGTTTGTAAGATTGATTATCATGGCTTTGTTATCCCCCTTCAGTATGGTAATGGTCCTGGAATAAATAAATAATAAATCAGTTAATCAATCAATCTCTCATCAGTAGTGGTGGATTTTCCTTTTACTGTACAAGTTTTTTTTATAAAACGTTAAAATATATTTATCCATGAACTTAGATTTTCCCTTGCACAATACAAAGGCAAATTTAGAATGTGTTTATCAAATTGTGCTACTCATTACTTCAGCTATAGGCAACATTGTGTCCCGGATTTAATTTACTCACCATGTAAATCAGCTGAAGAAGATGAAGCTCATTTTGTATTATGCTGTGAAACTTATCTGCATCTTAGAGTTACAGTCACAGGAAATTTTACACGTTGCTAGACTTATTTAATCTTAGTATCTTCTTGTCATCATTAGATAAAAATTTTCTTGTCATTATATCTTTTTATGCACTGAAAGGTAGAAATAGGATTGCTGGCATAAAATTACCTAATGTTTGGTTAATTACGATTTTTTTTTTTTATTTTGCTTCAGTATTTATTGATAGCTTAAACTGTAATATTGTCATGTTTGTTTCCCACCCTTCCATAGGGCAATGGCCCTGAAATAAATAAATTGAATCTTGAATCTACAATTGTTTATATAAATATATATATAGCTTGATGTATCCTTGTGTCATCCCATACACAATAATAATATTTTTAAATTAGCAGTGACAACCATCTAGACCGAACCCAAGTGGTAACGGCGCCGTAGAGGTTTAAAGGCCAGACACGAAATTAGACGAAACGGTATAGATTATGGAAATCGAACAGGTTTCGTACATAAAGATCCAGACTTCAGAGCAGTCGTGGCGTCATTTCCGGAGGAGATGGTGGCAAGAATTAAGGCCCTTACAAAAGTGTCCACAAAAGGCAACGCCACGGAAAGTTATGTCCCTTCTTCCTCTGATGAAGTCACAGGCGTAAGTCTAGCCATCCTTGTGTGAGCGCCTTTCGCTGCAAATTTCTGTAGTCCCAACACCAAACAGCTGATCTTTAAGACTTATATCATTTATGATTTGTTTCACATCGTTATTTGGTTTTGTAAAATTTTAGTATATATAGGCGCACACACACACACACACACACACACACACACACACACACACACACACACACACACACACACACACACACACACACAGAGAAATTGCACGGCAGAGAAACAAAAATACATGTCAGACAGACAGACAGACAGACGGACGGACGGACGATACAAAGCTCCTCCACAGTCTGATTCAAAGAAAACACTAATTTCAACAATGAAGGTAGGTATTACTTAACCTTTTCCTTGTATCCGCTTGGTGAATTAACAAGTATTCTTTTTTCCCCTTTAGCCGGGTAAGGGAGGTTGTTATTATTAGTCAGCAACATTTTTTACTTAGCCAATATAGAAATATAGAAACCAATCTTATGAAAACAGTTTTTGTATCACAGAGTAAACGATTCAAGAATATGCCGCAGAAAGAGACGGTTTTTAAATGAAATAGTTTGTTCAAGTGTACAGAAGGCAATGATATTTTTAAAGAACGCTGTTTTGTCACGTTCTGTAACAATAGAGAAGGAGAGTCTGAGCAAGAGGTTCGCAAATGAACTTTGCAAGAAAATAACCTCTTTTTGATATGCAAATTATAGAGGTGTTGCAGACCTTTCAAGGTGGCGTTCGACGAAAACCAGCACAGAACCGGTGCAACTTCTTGAATGAAGTTCATTAAGACACCTCATCTACTTTGTAGTCAAAACTTTTGTTATCTCTATTTCCTGTTCTACAAGTAAGAGGATTTTCAAACGCAGTAACCAATCAAGTTGGTACACGCTCTCAGTCGCACTAGGATCAACGGTTTCTTTACTGAGCTCTTTACTGAAGCAAAATATACAAAGAACTGAAAATCTTGCCATTTGCTCTGGCCTTGACCAACAGTCAAAAGTGAGTTTTACTTGTAAGTGGTTGTCTGTGTCCATCTCATTACTTTTACTCTGAGCTAGGACGTTTGGAAGTTTCCTTTCATAGTAAAGATGTGTGTAAGGTGTCGATACGTGTCGCACGTGTGACTGAGTGCATGTATGTGCATCTTCTGTCTTTCTATCTTTCTTTCTTCACACATTTTTATCTTTGATACAGATAAGACACGTCCCTCACATCAGCAAATTAAGCTACAAATAGAGTTGGTCGTGGACGTTAACAAGTTTCCAAATTTTGCAACTACAGCCTGCTTAAATTTGTATGTTATTCATTAAGAGAGGTTTTGTTTCCTGCATATAATTTTATTTAAATTACGTTGATGATGTAATTTCTTTTACCTGTGGGTTTCTTTTCTAATAGTTTTTATTTGTTTTTGTGTATTTTTTTAGTAATGAAGGTGTAGAAGTTGTTATTTTGAAAGACAAAAAGCAGCTTGTCTCATTACAATACATTTACGTAAAAGATTAGGAGACTAATTATAAGGGAAGCACGAAGCAAGGAGAATAACAACCTGGGAAAGATATAAAACAGCTCAAACAAGCAGTAAAGCACAGGAATATGTGAGAAAAGCTATAAAGAGTTCAGCTAATGATGGAAATATTTTCTTCTTTAATCAGTCCCATTCATGAAATGCTAGTAATATTTCGATAAACAATGTACATAAAATACGATTTTAGTAGATCATGATCAAGATTCCTTGGTATAAATAAATAACAGATGCACGTGCATGTTGGAAGATGATTTCCCGCTATATATACATGCACACACACTTATCCTCTAACGCTTTTGAAGTGTTCTCTTGTATGAAACTCCTGACCAGTCTGTAAAATGAATAGATATTTTTCCCCGCAAGTGTTGCTAACAACGCACAGCTCTAGCATTCTCAGTATCTCTAGGGGGCCCTTTAATCTCTGATGGAGATATACTGTACTCATACTAGCCTAGTCCAGTGTATTCGGACATCACGTGTTCATAACTTTAGACCCGCGGGAAGAAGAGAAGACAGAATGACAGGCAAGCATACACGGTGAGAAACAAAAGTAAATTCAAAGTTCTTCCTCAGACTGATTATGGGAAAAGAGCAGCCACCGATCGGGACACCGAGACGAGGTCTGCTACCCCTGGTCTAAGCGGCGCCAAAGAGTCTCAGTACCTCTCTACCACAGGCCAGAATTGTACAGTGTCAACATACGGTCGGCAGTCCATATCGCACAAATGACTAAAACCACACAGACAGTGCAGGAATCGCTGGACTCCATGCACCCGGTCTTAGTTCGCTTTTGTCAACACAAATTTCTTACGGAGTCACAACCCCGTCTACTCTGGTGTCGCCCTGACGTCATCGGTGCTCAGCGAGGTGCTGCGGCCTGCCTGGTCGAGTCGCCGTGGGCGAGCTTTCCAGACCGTCTCTCTCTCTCTCCCCCCATCTTGCTGTCTCCTCTTCCCTTGACCAGTGTTCTCGCCAGCCAAGATCTCACTGTCTCCTATTAGAAGCCGTCGGAAGCCTGAGAGGGACTTTGGCCTAACTTCATATACAGACAACCGATACCGTGTTTGCGATCATGGGCCAGACTAGCTCGGATGGTTGAAGGTCTGCTGTTCCTTCCCATGGTCATTCGGTCCCTCTTTCCTTTATCTGTTTAACGCATTCCCCTCACCACCCGCACCGACACCACCACCACACTTTCCACACGAGAATTATTCTATGCTAGACACTAGGCTTTCAGCCCTGTTCAATACCCGATTCGAAAAGATGAAGCAAATAAAGTCAGTAGGAGGTTACAATTGTGCATAAGAGGCTGGTCAATGTTACTTGCACTGAATGTTTTCTAGCTTCGATCGAATGAGTACAGTTACAAAAAAAATCACATTTCCTTTCATGTTTGTTTTAATATTTGATTTCAGCGACAAATGCTTTTATTTCCTTTCTTTTAGTTACTATTGAAACTTGTTCATCATTAATGAATAACGGAAGTGGGAAGGCAACGTCAAGTGGGATGATAACACGAGATCGTTAAAATAACTGATTATAAAAGCGCGCTCTCTCTCACTCACTCACACACACACACTCTCTCTCTTTCTCTCACTGTTAATACGCATGATATACACGCAAAAGACACATCTCAGACATAAAAGTCTATATTCTCTCTTTAGATTAAAAGGAGACACTAAGCGTGACAGTGAAGGAAGATATTAATCTCTAGCTAAACCAGTTCCTTGTGTCTTGGTGAACTAATAAGTATTATTTTTCCCCCATTTAGTGGGGTTAGGTAGATGGTTATTATTAGCCAGAATTATTTTACGCGACAGACATAAAAACGAGTCATAAAAACATTATCATTATTGATGCATAAGTTATTCAAAAGTATGCCTCATGAATGACTGACTTCAAAATGCAATAATTATTTGTTCCAATAGACTCAGATATTGCAGGTAATGTAATTTTCTTTATTATCTCAAAAGTTGCCAGTTTTATTTGTCTTTTCGAAACCATGCAGTTAAAAATTAGGCTACGACCATCTGCAGGAAGCATAATTTCCATGAACTGTGCAAAAAGATTCAAGGCAAATTACAAGGACATTAAAAAGCGTCTGGCACATGACTTTCGAAGCAACAAAGGGTTGTTTGCTGTCCCCTGGAGCCAAAGTAGACAAAGCTTGCCTCAGGAAACGCATGTGATTGGCAAATTAATTCAAGCCTGATGCCCCACATCAACTTATAAAAACGATCTTGGTAATGCGTCGACCACCACGTTAAATGGCAAGTAGGATACAAAATCGTTTTTTTTTTTATTAATCATCTTTGGGTACAGGTCAATGCAAAGTACTATTTCTCCAAATCTGGGTGTAAAATTGCTTCCAGTTTTCAAAATATAAAAGCATATAAAATCACCAGGCGCAAAAAGAGATAAAAATCTTGACGTTTGTATACTGATAGCCCTATATGATACAACCTCTTCCATTCATATGAGCGTTTTCATGCTTAACACTGACGTCTGTGTTGTTGACCTCTTTCTCTGCATTGTGATGTTTGAAAGCATACATCTTGAAAATGGAAAGAAAAAAAATCACTCATTTTAATGAAACTATTATCTTGCCTTACTGTATCATTAAAAGATAATTGCACCCCACTAGGTCTTCCACATGAAGCTACCTACCAGGGAAACAAAAAAGCTATGTTAGCGTTATCCCAACTACTCCATACTCCAGTCTTCCAGACGTGCCTCAAGGGGCTCTTACAAGGGTTGATCATATTATCATGCTTCACGAGACATCTGGTGAAGCAGCTGGAGAAGTACTGAGCTTACATAATGATGTATAAAGTATATTATGAAATTGTTTTAGCAACTTGTAATCGCAAAATAAGAGCGACTGAAACTGTAATACAGTTAGAGCACCTGAAACTGTAGTGCTGTTAGAGCGACTGAAACTGTAATGTTAGGGCGACTCACACGGTAGTGCTGTTAGAGCGACTGAAATGAAGTGCTGTTAGAGCCCCTGAAACGGTAGTGCTGTTAGAGCCCCTGAAACGGTAGTGCTGTTAGAGCCCCTGAAACGGTAGTGCTGTTAGAGCAACTGAAACTTTAGTGCTGTTAGAGCAACTGAAACTTTAGTGCTGTTAGAGCTACTGAAACTTTAGTGCTGTTAGAGCTACTGAAACTGTAGTGTTGCCAGAGCGAATGAAACTGTAGTGTTGCCAGAGCGAATGAAACTGTAGTGTTGTCAGAGCGACTGAAACTGTAGTGCTGCCAGAGCGACTGAAATTGTAGTGCTCTTAGGGCAGCTGAGACTGCAGTGCTGTTAGAGCGAGTTACCTTGTAATGTTAGAGTGACTGACACTGCAGAGCTTTAGGGTGACTGACAATACAACGGTTGGACAGTGGATGGCACTCCAACGGCGCCAAAGACGGACCTCTCAGTCAAGGAAAATAATGATTTCCAAGGCAGCCTGTGCGGTCAGCTGAGCCGCATTCTAGACGAGTGGGTGAAACTTTAAAGACTCTTATTATGCCGGGGGCAGAAAACTCAATAAACCTATCTGTAACCATGCGTGTATACAGTTCTTTCCAGTCTGATGCTGACCTAAGCTCTTGGCCCTCGACTGTTTCCAAACCCTGTGGGCTGGTAGGACTGAATTTGAAGACAGACAATTCGTGCAAATCCGGCTTCTCTGCCTGCTTCAGACCCTGCGCGCTGCTTGCGACGGAAACCGAAATGCAACCACTGAATTTAAATTTTGATCTGAAACCGCAGACGATGAGGCTTATCGATCACAAGTAACATTCCCCACCCCCTATACACACAGATAGACACTCACTCGCACACAGACTTACACCACACATACACCCACACACATCCACATACACACACACACACACACACACACACACACACAAACAGACACTCGCAAACAGACTTAAACACACATACACCCACGCACACACCCACACTCACAGAGCGACGCTCTCTCTCTCTCTCTCACACACACACACACACACACACACACACACACACACACACACACACACACACACACTGAGACTTTCTACTGCTTCCTGAAGTAAGGCCTTACAAATGTCACGCAAGTTACAATCGAGTTGTCATGAAACTATATGACAAATCATCGCTTAAATCAAAAGACTACAATTCATGATTAAAGGTCAGCCATGGGTAGATTTTGAAGTTGCTCTGAATCTGTCTCCAAAAGTGTGTAGAGATTGTCACATGTATATCGTAAACTCGCATGAACCCATCAGTCTTACATGTAAGCTCACTGGCTACTAGTCGCTGCTAGAAATGTTACCCTTACCACCAATGCCATGAGGCTGAGTCCAAACATCTATAAAATCTCGTTTCTTTTATTTTTCCCCCTTAAAACGGAATCTGTCACTTTCCTCTTGAGTGCACTCTGCTGTCGCATGAAAATGGCAGGACCAAATGATATCCAGAATCAGATTTCTGCAGCACGCTCTGTATACACATTTAAAAGAAAAGGACACGTGGAAACATCGGAACGGACTCCCACAAAGAAGAGATTTTTCGGGTTCCCATTATAACTTCTCCAGCACACTCATCGCACTCTTGCCCTCCATAGTCTAGAATAAACTTCTATATGTATCAGTATTTGCTTGAAAGTGATTCCGATGATGGTTATAGGGAGTTGGTCGATTACAAATAACTTACGTGTCAGACCTACAGAAGACTGGTATTGGGTTCAGCAGGTATAAGTTACTCTTCTTGCTGTGAATATGTCCCTGAGGTGGAGAAACGGGTTTCCCAATCAGTGCCGGCCAGAACCAGAGTGAACGTGGCCCACAAATGTTTCCGGACTAAGGTATGGCACGCACATCATTTACAACTTTAACATACGGAATTTGGGGTCTGCTAAAATTTCTCTGTGCCTCGACACTGGAAAAACATTTGGACGCTGCTAGTGTTCTTACATGCACGTGGCACATAACCATATAGACAACCACTTCCTCTCCTTCTCTCTCGCGAACGCGCGCGTGCGTGCACACACACACACACAGCCATGTATATGAATGAGACTGGCGATGTTCAATTATTTTCTAATGATTTGGTAAAACTCAGCGTATGATACTAGTTCCTCAAATCTGGGTAAGTTTTGTTATCATTTTTCTCGAGAACATAGTTCCCCAGATTCTGGTAAATAATATCTTAAACTAAACTTTACAAAATGATTAGAATAAATTTGCATCCTATTAGTCCTTTAACCGTTCACGAAGCTCTTCCTTTTTCGTTCAGCTAAGTGACACCTGCAACACAGATCCACCGAGCCATTGGTTTCTCACGTTTCTCTAAATCGAATAGTCTAAGTCTAAACTATCTTAATAATGCATAATTATGAAAAGTACTGTGTGCTGTGATTAATTGTTTAATGACTTCTGGCATAATCTGTATTGCGTATACATCATCGTGAAGAGTGTCGTGCATCATAAATCTTCCTGGTGGAGTCAGCCTACCAGCTAACTAGACAATATTTTAACGTATATGAAAGATTTTTGGAGTGATGATGTTGATGTTGATGATGATGATGCTGCTGCTGCTGATGATGATAAAATTATATCAATATATATATATATAACTGATCAGAATAATGAACAACAAGAAAACAATATTTAAAATAATCAAATAATGTTTAGAGTGCAGAAAATCAACATAATATCAATAAAAAGTTTGAGTTCCGAGACATTTGATGATATATCGACAAGTCTGGAATTATTTTTAAGCAAATCAGTGCATGCTGCCACACCGAGCTGAAGTATATTTATGCGCTGAAATTGTGTGTGACAAAACTAAGGAGAATTATGACACAAGGATTCAGGTGGGAACGATTGACATTAAGATCGTTGGACGGGTCCAGATACTGAGGCGGTTTCATCAATTTGAGTTTCTCCACCAAACGCATTTCTCTTCCATTAGAGGCTGTGGGCAGGAGTAGGAGTAAAGTTAAGGCAGATTAAAACTGAATTTGGCTAGACATTTTTTTCGCTGATTTCAGCAACACGCCTGCTTGCAGAATACGAATTAATGTCATCATACGAGTTACGAGTTTGTAGGAGGGAAGAAGAAAAATGAGCCAGGAGCGCAGTCGACCTCCTCAAAGCTTTGATTGCTTGTACATCATGTCCGTCGTATTTCTAGAACACACAGTTAGGACACAAAGCACGTTCGCTCTTTTTGCTCGAAGGAGGGAAGCTCACTATTAGAACTTAAGGTCTCGCTGAAGTTGTGCATAGTTCTCTCCCCAGGGCCTTTATTAGCCGTTTCGCGGGATCGACTTGTAACTAGGCAGTAACTGTGCGGGACTACAGCTTGTGAGCTGATGAAAGGAATTCATAATAAGAAGCCTTTGCTTCATCGTTCACTCCGTGCAGCTTCTGCAGTCTGTAATAAAGTAGGTCACACCTGTTTCATCATTAACTGCACATGAGATTAAGCAATCACTTTTTGAGAATTTTGGCCTATTTGAAGTTACGAAACATTTCAAATTGCAAGGGCACTAGATGGCATCTCATGGCAAAGCTGTAAACTAGTTTAAAGAGGCTGTAAAAAGAGATTAGGATATCGATTTGGAGTATAGCAACTGAGCGTCGTGTGATGTGAGGTATACGAGCTGAGCATCGAATGACCTGGGGTACACCAACTGAGCGTTGTATAATTTTGGCATTATGAAATATTTCTTTTCTATAACCTTAAAATATTCCTATTTACACACAAACACACATATACATACCAGCACACATTTTCCCTTTTTCACTTACACACACACACACACACAGAGCCAGATACATAGACAAGAATGAAGGCAGTGTGACAGTCATACTGAGTGGAACTTTAAAGTCACAAAACATTGACTGAAGTTTCTAAGATCGTGCACACGTGTGATGTTTTAAAGGCTAATCAACGTGCAACATTTTTTTAAGATCGAATGAAATAGATTTTAAAATAATAATTCCAAAATTATGAGTACATATTTATGCTTAATTTTTAAGAAATAAACCTTCAAACATCAGAATTCTCACCTGGCTTTAGGAAATCAGAAGAAAATTAACTTCTTACACTTGGAGAGCTCCGTTAAGTTTAAGTACATGTAGTATTTGTAACAGAGACTTGGCTCAGTTCAGCAAATCTGTGCATGTCTTCGAGTCAGATGAAGAAACATCGCTCAGGCTGTCGTGTTTAAGAAGCAATATTTTGGCCAGGAAAGGAAACAGCTGAGCTTGGAATACAGCCCTACAGATTAGAACTTTACTCGAAGATGATCAAGCCAAAGCTTCGATTGAAGTTAACAAAAACAAAAAAGTCCAACCCGAATTCTCTCGGCAGTCTGGTAAGTACATCTCCAGATCAAAATGTAATGGGCAGCAATCATGGTCATTGCAGTTTACATCTATCTTGAATTATTACTGATTCTCTGGTACTAAGTAGGGGCATTTGAGCACTCGGGTTAGCCTTTAAGATCAAAACTTTCAACCGAATCACCACTAAAAGGCAACAGTAGGTTAGGATAAGGCATATGCGTTGAAAGCATGTTGGGTCTATTAATGTCTGCTTGGATTCAAGTAGCACCAAGTGGATGACATGACTTTGATTTCTTGTAGTCTATAGTCAGGATTATTGATATAAACTGACACACAGTTCAGTTGACAAGAAACTAGGGGTATACAAATTGTTTACGTATAGTTTTGCTGAACTAACCAAAAAAAAGCAATCACTTACTTCAGTCGCAACCTACCTCTGTCTCTCTAATCAAACGTCTGATGACATTTGACATTCCCCGGCACTGTCTGGGGCAGCCTCGACGTGTCTAATCAAAAGTTACACTACTGTTTATCCGATACAGTCGATCACTTCTCGAAGCTTCTATCCCGAAGTTAAACTTCGAGTGATAACACAATCACTGACGCCGCTTACCAATTTCTACTTCGGTCACGCTTACTGAGGACAACCCGCATATGACACTAGGCACAAGAGGGACAGTCAGCAGTCAGCGAGTCTGAGAGCATAACATCAACATTTTAGGTACCTGCTATGCGTTTATTATTTAGCTAAAACCTAGCGACAGGTTGCGCATCTGGACGAAGATTCCTTCATTCCGAATATGAATTTCGAATTCATGCAAAAACTTCAAGAAGTCCACGATTTATTGATTTTGTTTTAATGAAGCTTGCATCCCTAAAGCAATTCACTTTCACAATTTTGGACCTCCGCATTGATATGTATCGGTATCTTAATTAGTATTGCTTGGATTTACTTTTTAGGATGGTCTATTTTTGCTTTGCACCTGATACAGGTCAATGGATAGTTTAAAGCGATGAGTCTCCGTGTCCTTGGATTATGTATTTCATCTTGTCGGTAAACAGAGCCTATTGTAAAGAAGTCTGCAAAAAATTATTCAAACTTAAGGATGTACAAAAAATAACTAATTTGATTTCGCCAAGCTCCTGGATGTGTGAGGTCAACGCACGCATTGTGGAACATTGACAGCAAGCTCTAACAGATTGGATCTCATCTCGTCTCCCCAAACTCACTTGGAAAAAAGATACTTAAAGTGTCATTTTCACTTGAGCATTTGACAATTTTCTCTCCCATGTTATTCAGCTGTTCCAACAAACTAAGCTCCTTATCCCATGGTGACAATGTACATTGTCGCCGAAGAATCAGTGTCAAGTGGAGAATATTTCTTCTGCATTCAAAGGAATCTAATCGACTCCACCCTAATATCACGATAATCTCATCTAAACCTCAGATTTTGAATAAAAGACGAAAAACTGAAGACAGGGGACGGCAAAACAGCTTTACTGATCGATAGACTGACAGAACATTGAAATCGAAATAATGGAAGAAACAATAAAAACAGATGACCCCCTCAACCATCCACACACACCCAGAGACGTTCTTTTTGGTTCTAAAACTTATTTAATCTGTCTTTGAACAGACGTTGTCAAAGAAAGTGACACATACATCTTGAATTGCTTCTAATAGTACCTAAAGCATCCACCGTGAGGCTTATCTTCATGAATGACTTCCTCAATCGCCACCATCCGAACTCTGAATGGTGCTCCGCTACCAACGCCTTGCCCATCGATTGGCGAGTTGTCTCGAGGCCCACTTGTTTGACAACTAGAATGGTTTGCCACATTCGCCAATCTTGTCGCGTAAAGAGCCCTCTTAGCAGTCTTATTTTCTGCCACAAGCTGTGCAAAGGGTGCTTCGGACACATTTATTCCTGACCTGTTAATGTGTCCTTAGAAAGAACTAACGGGAAATGCTTTCCTTTATTTATTTATTTATTTATTTACTTTCTATCTTAGCAAACCAGTAATCCAAATTCATACCGGCTTTATTCAATATCCTGCGGGCGTATTTGCTGTTGTAACATTTTGTTGACACGTGTTTTCATTCATCAAGTACAACTCTCAAAGTCTGTAATTAAATCAACCTTTTATAGTGAAAACATTTACACTTAAAGCTGAACTATGTCGCGCACATAATGGATCAGTAACGATATGCATGACATACTTTAGATCAATTTCAGCTTTCAGATTTCACAAAGAGTATTTACGAGTTTAAAAATCAGACCATGTAAAAATGAGACCAATCCCAACTTTTTTTCTTGCTGCAGTCTAATTTCACTTTTAATATCAAAGATCCGTAGACTGGTGACCACGCCAGCCACACCACTGATCCCCCAGTGTTCAAATAAACAACTGTGCAAAAGTGTTGTCATTGTGGGGCATTGCCAAGGATGGAACGTGTCTAAATAATGGCGTGCATTCAGGTATGTGTGTTTGAAAGAAAAAATAACAAGCACATAGCTTCACAAAACAAAAACTCCCCTTAATGGGGATCACGAACAGACGAAGGCTAATACATTTTGCGGTCTTATCACTGGAGACCGAAGGCTGCTTTTCGATTCGAGGTTTCCAGTTTTCAACCCTGGTGTAGCACAAGTAAATAAATATCTGTTGATATATTTTCGAGAGGACCTATTTGAAAGTGGCAAGCAAAATTTCTAACCGCGTTACGTTCTCAAAGTTGAGCTCAGTACAAAGGCTATTTCCCACAATCTGTGTGGGTGTCTCTTTCCGAAAAATTCTCATATGCTAAAATATAGTCAAAATAAGGCTTTTAAGGATTTCCAAGAATATCTGCGGATACATCTAATTAATATATGGTCCCAGTTGTCTTACTGGCTGTAGCCTTGACAACATAAGCAATGCCTGATGTAAGAGCCGTGTTGTTCTATGCATTGTCTGTTTCTCAAGAACAGAAGATGGTCTCCCAAACGTTATAAAATATTCTCTCGTACTCACAAATCAGTGAGATTAGCCCAAGTAGCTGAAAAAAACTATCCACTAATAAACCTTTAGAACCTGTTAAAAACAGAGTAGTAGAAATAAAATTAGTAACATGTGAAACATTTTTTTACAATCACAAAAACTTGAGAGGCGCTGTAGAGACCAAATTCTGTCTCTTGGAAAACAATGCGAATTCTCTCTTTTTCAAACAGGGTTAGCTCCAGACAATATTCATGAAAGGAAACGCCTTGTATGTGCAAACAGCTAAGGTCCGGACTGAAATCGAGGAATTGCTATAGCAAGACAGTCGAGAGCCGAGAGGTCTTCAGCGCTAGATTATTCCAGTCCAGCTGCGAGTTTGCACGAGTCCTTTCCATCCATTGATCGACAGGCATTTTGGGTTTAAGAGGTTGCGGCAAACTTGAGATTGTCGGCCCGGAGGCTGAAGCAGAATGTCCGGAGACTGGACAACGGTCAGCTCCTGAAATATGGCCGGCCAATGACCGGGGTTTGACGGGAGTCCTTAATTGCGGTACTTACTGCGAGGAGCCGTAGGGCGTCAAATACTAGGTATCAGCTGGCTGACCCGACATCTAGTGGACAGTACTCGCCCTTGTTAATTGCTCTGAATAAGTTCTCAGACGCGTCTGGCATCCGGAACGTTCGGTCAAATATTTCTGATATTTGCGTAGCAAGGTGTTGTTTAAGTGTCTTGTTCTTTAGCATCTCCAAACGCAGATAGCTGAGATCTTTTCTTCACAGGAAGACCCTGGTAATGAGATATTGACGACAACACTAAGAATGCAGATAAGATCTCTCTATGGGAAGAACTTACACAAAAGACAGCTTAAAAACTCGGCATACAGAATCACCCCATCTCGTAACAACTCCATTAACAGTCAGAAGGGCACGAGGAGATAGCAAATGACATGAAGCAAGAGCAGCAAAAGAAAGGAGACAAACACGACAAACAACGAAGAGAAAATAAAAAAGTTGCTAACTTTTCCCCGTCAGCGCAAAATTTAAGGGGGGAAAAAAAGACTCTTAAAAATATTCGATCTCTTTAGGAATCGGTCGGCGACCATACGTTGGTTTATTTCATTAGTTCAGCTTGGCAGTCCCTCATCCTGCGACCGCGGCCAGAGGTCTCGGAAAACCTTCAAAAAAAAAAAAGATTTCGCGAAAGCTGACGACGACCAAAAGATGGCGGGGGCTGATTCAGATTTTAGGCAGCATTGTTGGCAATGCTAACAAGTTTAAAGAGTGCAGCTTTTCCTCCCTGAACCTCTCTTTCTCCACCTCATCGGTATCTGCTATCTCCCCCCCCCCTTCTTCTCTCTCTCCTCCTACCTACTACAGTCTGCGCGCGTTTCAGTAGATATTTGTGCGTTTATGAAGGAAAGTGTATATGTATATGATTTCTTGTGCGTGTGTTTATGATCGGGATTCTGATGAGATTAGGAGAGGTTGTGTGTTATCCGCGCGCACTTCCTCTGTGTGTGGGTGGGGGGGGGGAGGGAAAGATGATGTTTTATTTCTCTGCGAGATTCACGTTCAAGTTTCGACCCTGTCGAGTAAGCGTGATATATAGGTCCACCCACTTCCCTGTGATCAATGTCTATCAACCACTTTGTTGCCATCCATCATTGCCAAGCACGATTGTCCATCTGACTGCCCGTAAGTGTCCGGTAAGGTGTCCAGGACAAGCGAGGTGACCAGTAGAGCGAGCTATCGACCCAAGACAGATGAGATGTCGACACAGCTTTGAATGAGAACGAGAGAAGTGAACGAGAACGCCTTTACTGAGCCCCGCCTCATATTCGCTATCAATAGCTCTTGTTACTCTCTCCTCTTCCACCCTCTCTTCCACACACTTTTTTTTCTTCTCTCTCTCAACTCTTTCTTCTCTCCTGTCCTCTTTTGTGTGCAAACAAAAATATTCCCGTTTTACAGCGTCAGAATCAATAGAAATACAAAACTCCGTACACACTTTGCCCACTTGCAAAAGTACTTCGTATATTATTTTATATTTAGGCTGTTGCAAAGTACATCTCGATTCGTCGATTTTAGTTAACAACAACATAGACAAAGGTCGATTTTTAACATGTTTGCGTGTCCCTGACACTATTTTTTATATAGCCTTTTGGCTATCTCTTACACAACAACATAAACACACACACACACATCTATAAGTATAGTATCGGGTTTCAATCTAGAGTTACAGTATCGGATTACAATTTAAGATTAGTTATAGTACATTAAAATCTAGATTTTTCTAATTTCATGGCGGACCACGTATTCTGCTTACACAGACACGCTTTTACAGATTTTCTTCATATGAATTTTTATCGAGCATTTAGTTTTGATTTAAGAAGTTGCAAGAAGAATGTCAAATCAAAAATGTTATGAAGCAAGATTAACCACAGATAATCTAAAAGTACGGGGTCCATATACACGTTATACGGAAGTATGGAGTCCGGAGACTGGAAGAAATAAAGAATAAGACAGAGGCAAAGAAACTACCAGCATTTACGAAATGAAGAGCATGGCAAAAAAAACAAGGGCAAATCAAGAAGCTGATTTAATTGGTTGAAGAATCCGTTAAAATTCTAGCACGGTGCATATTTTTAAATTACTGGATAGAGCTCAGTACAAGGTAGTGTTTGGCCGACTTTGGGTGAACAATTCCCTTCCGTTCTCGAGGTACGGGTTTTCAAAGACCACCATGCACAGAAACGGAGTCAGCTCGTATTATCGTTGTCCTTGATGACAAACAAGAAGCGCACTGGAGCCAGAGCCTTCAAAAACGCGGCACCTAAACTGTGGAATGCTCTGCCATCGTCACTGTCCACCATCACCTCACCAACCACGTTTCGAAAAAGACTGAAGACCCATCTGTTTATTTAAGACGGACTTAAACTTAACCAAGCAATACTTCTGTCTTTATTTTTTTTACTTTCCTGCTGTTTTATCTATTTATTTAATTTATTTTTTTCTTATTTTTTATTTATTTTGTTTTTGCTGCGCAATGAGCATTCTTCGGAATGGATACCTGCGCATTACAAATGGACATCATCATCATCATCATCATCATCATCATCATCATCATCATCATCATCATCATCATCTAATTATATTATAGCCCCAACTCTCCCATTGGCTGATGCTTTGACAACGCAAATGTACAATCTGGGACCCTAGTTATGAAGCGAGGGTAAGGCGTTGCCCTGGGGGAAAATGGGGAATTCAAGGAGAGGGGTCGTGTTTCTAAAGCTATAAAGCAATGCACAGACCTCGCAGATGTTTTGCCCTTGAGCCGTACTTATAAAGCGGTGGCAAAGGTGTCCTAGGGTAAAATATGAAGTACTCTACGCGGGACACCCCCTTATAACCTTGGACACAAGACCCTTTTCCTTCTTAAGTTCCCCATTTTCCTCAGCCTTGCCCTCGCTTTATAACTATGGCCCCTGATGTTTGTGCTCTTGACCACCTTTTTATGAGTGGTGATACTTGTAGCCTGTACCTCGAGAACAGAAGGCGGAGAGTATTGTCACCCAAATATGGAAAAATAGTGTCGTACTTATTTCTCCCCAATCATTAGTGTTTGTAGTGTTTTTAGTAGGCTTTTAAGGATGATAACTCGCTTAACCTTTAGGGAACCACGTCATTATTGCTTGCTAACTTTTCTGTCAAGCCCCAAATGTTTGAAGAGATATGTATTTTACGTGGCGGTATTGCCTTTTGTAATAAAACATTCGTGTAAAACTGACACCTTATTAAGAATTGTTCAATAAGCCAAAAATTGTCTCCAGACAGTCGTAAGTACGGATGGCAGACCGGCTGCAAAATTAGTTTTCCACAGAAAACGAAACTTTCTCAACTTTGCTAAACTGAGGAATTTTCTTTTCGCTGCTAAACTGGGTAGTTATCACTGACCGGTCGATAGGATCTAAAGTTTTTTTCACTTGACGAAACCCTACGGCGAAATAGGTCCCCCAAAGACTCTTCAGTCGTGGCAAACTCAATTCTTGTGCACGGCTGGCCATCGAACAAACCAATTTTCTTTCGAATACACAGAACTACACATTAATCAAGATTTTTTATGTAGATATTCCATACTGAGGAAAACGCATCAGACTGATAAGTCTATTTTATTTAAGTTCAAAATAACATTCCATTATAGGCATATTTAAAAATGACTTAGAAACGAAAATTCAATTTGAGATATTTACTGAAGGTCCCTATTAAGTGTTTCTTTAACTGTGTCACGATGTTAAGAACGCTGTATTATTTTTCTGGCTGTTTTATCAAACTGTCAGAAACGTAGATTGAAAAAAATCAGTAAAATTGTTGATTATAAAAGAAATAATGTGGAATTGAAATAAACCTCGAATTTTTATGGTGGACCAGACTGTACGATATTTTTCTTGCCGTTCGTGTCCGTCCATTTAACTACCCTCCATATTTGTGTTGCTACACAAATATTTCTAGTTGTAGAACAAAGAATATAAAAATACGGGGTTTTTCAAGGGAGGGTCGAAGACGTGCTGGCTAAAGCCGATTTGTAAGCTTGAGCGGGATCAAACGGCCATTGGACAACTGACCTATGGTACTGATCGATTTTATCAATATTGGTGGGAGGACGACCCTGTGCTGTTTGAGCGTGTCTCGAAAGTGTGGGGGTCGCAACAAAGACAACAAAATAGAAAGCGAGTTTGTATCAGTATGTGATGGATTATTTGGAATGGGATAGACTGGTCAGTCTGGGATGGGTTGATCGGTCTGGGGTGGATTGGTCAGTCTGGGATGGGTTGGTTTGTATGGCGTGGATTGGTCAAGCTGGAACTGATTGCAAAAAGTACTTCCTTAATTAGGCATTCTAAAGGGAAAAGCTGTCGCGCAGAATGCATGTAAAGCAGAAGCACCAAAACGATTAAATAATAATAATAATAATAATCATAATAATAATAATAATAATAATGCGCAGCAACAAACCAAGATAGATCACAATCTCTGCACAGACCAATAATGATAAATGAAAGATAACAGACAGTGGACGGTGGAATATGTATAGGCACACTGAACAACATAAAGATGAGGTACAAGAGTAGAACGTAAAGCAATGGACGAAGGTATGAATTGTCATAGGTACTGTAAACAGTGTGAGATGGAATCATTACATGATGTTAGCATGGCAGACACTATTGCAACGGAGTTAAGAATAGCAATTCAGATATAGTACTTTGTGGAAAGATATGTTTTTAGAGAGCATTTGAATATAGCCTTGGAGTCCGAGTGCCGAATGGGATGTGAAGAGAGTTCTTGTCCGTATGTGACTGTCTTTGTGGGAGGGAGGGACAGAATGCGCGAGTCTGACGAGGAGCAAAGGTTTCGAGAAGGGGTGTGGACAGACAAGATTTCAGTAAAGTAGTGGGAGGAGGAGCCTTCAAAGAATCCATAGAGTTGAGAACTTGTAATTTATTCTAGTTTTAATTGGTGGCCAATGAAGAGAGTGAAGAAGTGGTGTAACATGTTCAGATTTGCGAGTCCGGAAAAACGAAACGAGCAGCTGAGTTCTGGACTTTCTGAAGCTTATCAATGAGGTACTGTGGACAGCCAGCAAGAAGAGAGTTGCAATAGTCTAGTTTAGGCAGAACAAATGAGCAGATGAGAATTGTGGTGGTTGAGATGGACAGAGCATGGCGAATGGACCTGATCTTCAGAAGCTCATAGTATGCAGAACGAGAAATGTGAGAAACATGCATATCAAAAGACATGTCAGCAGACATTATGTAACCTAGGTGGATTGGCAAACAGCTAATGAAGTCTATTTTAGTAATATAGCTAATAGCAAAAGTGATTACATTAATTGTGCTAGCATTAATGTGCCGATGATAATTTAGACTCCGCTGAATCGAATAACAAAGGAAGGAGCGCTTACAATCATTTATGCGAATTGTTATTGTCATAACAATCATTGTTTTTATCAACATGGGGTGACTGCGCTAATAATAATGTGGCTATGATTGTGACAGTAGTGATTAAGCAAACAGTAAATGTGTTACAAAATCTTAGGTTCTGGACATTAGCTAAAATAACTTAACCCAAGGACCACTCGAGCAATAAAATAAAAGTAAATGGAACCCTCGCTCCGTAAATACACACTCTTTAAGCTTCCATCAGTGTAAACGATGAGGACAGCTGAGATTTTAAAACTTTGAACGGGGCAGAGGTAATACTTCCGTCCGTCCGTCGTCTTCCCTTCCTTTCTTCTCTCCCGTCTCATTGTTTCATTGCATTCAAGTTCGATAAACACCAAAAACCATAGCATGGACCGACCGGTCAAAAAAGCCACAAATGGTAGACTTTTTTCAGTTTAAAACGTTTCCCACGTCCCCTTTCTCTCCAGATAGCATATAAGTGGCACAATATTACACAACAAACTCACTAGCTCTAAAGCCATTGCATATTCCGCGGAAATAGTGTCAGGTGACCCAGAAAGTGTATCAGACTATAAGGCCACTGTCTCAAAACATCCACCTGGTTTTCCCAGAATTCTTTGCGTGAGACCTTGTAGTTTCACGATCATGTCGGAAATGAACAAAACGACGATCTCCGAAAAACAACTTTGAGATTCCGTTTTCCCGATAATTGAAACGCACCGATTTGCCTTCTGAAGGCTATATGAATCCAATTAGGACACTGGTCGACACTGGAAACTTTTTAACTTTATTACAGGGGCGGTAGTCATATCATAAAACCCAGCTGCCATAGAATCTCGAAGACATAACCATGTTTTTAAAGTGGATCATTTAATGAATCTCTCGCTTTACTCTCTCTTGCGCGCATTATTTCTGTAAAAAATCTTATTTCTGAACATTTTCTAAAACATCTCAGTATCACTAAATGTGTGAAATATCACAATGTCACAATATAAACAATAAAGTATCTTGAATTTTAAATCTAAACAATAAGAGGACAATTTGTTCCTGTCACAAGGTCCAGATACAAAACACAACAAAATCCTTTTTCGCTCACAGAGCAGTCAATATGGTCATTCTTAAGTGATCGTACCATTGTCTCCGGCTGACCTTCCAATCAAAACTACAAACCTTTGTCATCCTACCGCTAGCCACGCGTCTGACTGATTGAGCCTGCCAAGAGTTATTACTTCTCGACTTCTCTCCAAGTGAGTCCACTCCTGGAATACCTCAGGTCACTGTGATTAGTACCCTTAAGGCAAGGCTCTGCGCATGAAACAGGGCTTTCATATGACTTCCCCTAATATGATTGCCTTCCGGGGACAAAAATCAAAGTATGTTGTTATGAACCAACTTTCAATAGCTCTTACTCACATTATCTGGAGTGCGTGTTTTTTACTGATGAAATATTTAATAGCCGTTACTCACAGTTATCTGTGAGCGCGCATGTGTCAGTGAGTGCGTGTGTTACTGCGTGGGTGATGGAATAAAAAAAAACTGGAAGGAGAAACTTGCCTGCATTTTGGAAAAAACGTTTTCTCTACAGCGACCTGCTTGACGTGCAGGGAGAGAATTATGTTAGCTCTTTAATCCCCAGACCCACACTTTTCTTTTTATATTATCCATCGAAAACTCAAAAGTAGTCAATAATGTAAAGAAAGCTGTCAGACAATTCCTCTAGCTCGTGAACATTTAACTCAGACACTTAAGTGTGAAACTGATTACTATGAGAACAGAAAAGAGAAAACAAAATCCTATACAATGATTTGATAGCTCTAAAAATATCGGTTGGTCTTGCTGTTCTGTTTCGAGTTTAAAATTCGAGACCTAAGTCTTAAATACTCTATAAAAATAAAAAGCAGCAGCATAATTTCTGCGAATAACCAAACACACACACACACACACACACACACACACACACACACACACACACACTTTTCATTGAAATTTCAGTCTGTGTCAGTAAAATGAAGCAAACACTCTTCGATGTAACTTTATGCTCTTTTACAGTCCGCGTTTTAGTCTTTAGACAATTTTCAGTTTTTAAGTTTGGGTGGTAGCACGGAGCAAAAATAACGGTATTATCGCAAACTGTAAATTAATTTTTGCTCTCAGAGGAGCAAAAGGACGAATCTGGTGCAGTCTTAGAGCTCTGCACTGACAATAAAACAGCCTTAGAGGGGAAATGAGAACTAGACGAGAAATGCAGTATGTTTGGAGAGCACTTGCTTGGAGATTCGTTTTATAGATCTTTTTACCACTTATCCCACGCACATTATTTTTGTCGAATCGTAAACAAGCCTGCAACGTCCCGTCCTCGCCTGCTGCAGAGAGGGAGATGCTTTCGAACATTGCTGTCTTCATCAAAGCAGGAAGCTACACTGCTTGACCAATAAGGTGATCGAAATCGAATTATGTTACTTTTATGGTTTGTGTAATCGGGCACCATTCTCATTTTCGCTTGCAATCCTACTGGCATGGCACTGTTGGTGGCTGTGTTTAAACTTGGAACTCTCGTATCGATGAACGCCAGAATGTAATTATTAGTCTTGCTTTTTTGATAGCCTGCAGATGGGCAATCATGTCCATCACGAAAGTTGCAGTATTTCTTTGAGATCTGCGCTTTCATCAGAGGCGTTTAAAACTGCAAAGAAGAATTTAGTTGCGGTTGGCGGCACAGTGGCTGAAGTACCTGTCACCATGATGGTTAGTCGGGATCTAGGCTACGACACCCCCGCTCTCAATTGTTGGAGTACCTTTTGTGCATTGCTTACATTTTGAACTGTTTCTGCCACCAGTTGGTCTCTACACAGCCATTGTATGGTTTTGTGGCAGTAGCAGATGTGTTTCCTTTGAAAAGAAGGTTTCTTCAAGTGGTCAACATAGCCTTTCTTTAGTGTTCGAGATAGTTCATGTTCGTATTTCTTCTTTATGCATGAAAGACCCTTTTACACAAAATGACTTTTTATCGTACAGACTGTATTTTCTAGAGTCCGTGTTCGTCATTTATAGAATATTAAGTATCCTTTGTGATAATTACTGTCGAAAACATGTTCTTCATTTAGTATTCCCGTTTTCTGCGTTATTCAGAATTTCAAGAATTCATAAAAATTCACAAAACCAAACCTAGAAGAAACAGTAAAACATTTTGTATGTGAATCATATTCCACAATCGCAATATTTTCTACCCTGCAGTTTTTCAAGAAATAAATTTTCTTTGACAGGGTTTTCTTCTTACACTGAAACTCCGAATCCTACTGTAAGGAATTTAGCCACATGGATTAAGCAAACATTTTCCAGTTGTACACTCAATGCATTTTTAAGTTGAAAAAAATATTCTAAGCGGAAATTTTTCCTGACAAAAAAAGACAAACTTGATACACGTTGGCCAAATAACAAAATAGCCCAATTGGGAAAATAAGAAGAAAGAAAAAGACTAGTAAAATCTCCGAGTTACTACTCACGAGCACGTTTTTAACAAGGGTAAAAAACATACCTGCCAACTCACATCGCCTTAACACAGGCAGACCACTTCTTTAGAAAGTAAGACACTTTTTTCCACACTGCTTACGGCGGTCCACAGAAAGCGACTGTAGGCAGTTTTTGATCCCACGTTCTTTATTATTTCATATTAAACCCCCGCTTTGTCCTTCCAGCTCTTGGGCGGACAAGAGGTCGTTGTTGAGCGAGAGAACAGCGGTTTGTTATGGATGGTACTCCTCGCGCCTTCTGTTGACGCACGCGCTCTGCGAGCGCTTCCCCCCGCCGTGCACGCGCTCCTGATGGACAGCTAGACGGATGAGGACCCTGCCACACGTCACCCCACACAGCCGCCTACATCTCGAGGCATACCGCTAGACTGTTAGAGGTACCCCCTCACGTTACGTCACAGACCCGCTGGCACACCACAGGAGGTCGCCAACATAGGGGTCAAAACAAAAACAAAGTGTGTGTAGATGATGTTTATTATCACGTGCTAAAATGGACAGGAATCTTACCAACGTAGATCTTCGCAATAGATTACGCTTTCACTTTTCTTTGTTAAACTTTTTTGTCCTTTATCCCCTGGTGATGTTGGACCCTGCAGAAAAAAATCTGTAGAAACGGCACATCACGACACTGAAAAAGTACTGGATGTATGTGCATGCACACACACACACACACACGCACACGCACGCACGCACGCACGCATCCACAAAAACCCGCGTAAAGAGATTCACCATGAACCCAGCCAAAAAATGTCTTTAGATTACCTAGTTTGCTGCCTCAACCTGGACATCAATACAAGGCGTGGGAGGTAAACGAGTAATTTTACGCCCAGTCCCTTAAAGGGGATTGGAGGTTACAGACAGGGGAGTGTGAAACGGGAGGTAATTCAATCTAGCATGCATGAACATCCATTGAGGAGTTTTCCAGAAGAAGAAAACATGCATAGAAGTATTCTGCTTGGAAAAATGTTCAATGCAAACCATTCCTACAGAACATACTGTCATACTGAAGATGTGTTCATGAGTTCAAACTGTGTTCGAAAGAAAATTAAGATTGCTCCATAACCGATTGGCTACCTTTTAGATTTTATACAGTACCAAACTTGAAATTCCTCGCTTTCTTTAAGTAGCATGATCGTGTTTTTAAACAGAATCGTGGAAATGTTATCACTGTCAATTGTCTTGTCTTTTAAAATTGAGTGAACTGTTATTGGTCACAGTACTATTGCTATTGACCACATCGTCTTCTCTTTAACTTCCGAGACTAAACAGTACTCAGCCAAGAGCGAGAAAGTGTGAGAGAGAGGCCATCATGCTAGCTCACTTGAGTCACATTCGCTGTTCCCATAGTCCTAAGCTGGACATAATAATCTTAGGTTGTCGTGTTTGAGGATACTTTACAAAACAGCTACAAACACATGCTATCGGCACGATGCTCGCATAGGACTACAAATATCGCATCCCTTTTAAAAATACATCCTGCGTAAACGAAACTCTCTTATGGTGATGCTGAAGGTGATATAGACACCAAGAGACCTTTTATTTCTTCCATTATGGAGGAGGTGGGATAAACAATCAAGGAGGTAGTGGAATTAGGGCAGCACGTGAAGAAGTCACTGTGACGACAGAAGGGCATAGGAGGATGAGTGTTGGCGGTGGTGGTGATGGTGTGGTGGCTGCAGAAACCGAAGTGGAGGAGCGGATCACTGTCTCCGAGGGTCTGATGAGCTACCGTCCTTGAGCTTCTTGTTCGCCTCTGCTCGTTGTCTTTCATGAGCATAGGCGGGACTTTTTGCTTTTCTTTGGCGGGTAAAGTCACTGCAGAGCATGAGGATTATTTTAAGAGGAAAAGGATATATTGGGGTGATTCTTTTCCCCTTTCTTTGGTTGCTGTTTACCACCGGCAGAAAGGTAAGTTCTTCGTTAGAGGTTTTTAGAACTAATAGAGAGAATCATTTTTCCTGTAAAAATTATGGGTGAATCCAGTCAGCAGCTAAGACACTGTTTGATACATTCTCCTGAAAGGAAGCCTCGCACAGATTAAGAATCGGAATATCTGAAAATGCAGCATGGCTTGTTTTTCCTTTTTTTTTTTGTTCCAGACTTTCATTTCGCTCATCACCGGCCCTCAATACCCTCCCTATGACCATTTGTAATACTTTGAAAACATTTTAATTACTATATAACTGTTTAAAAATCTGAAGCTCCAGGAAGTGAGAAAATTATTTTGAGATGTTGTAACGTTTATTTGTTTCAACTTTTTTCCCATTTTGACAAAAGTATACAGTGTTTAAAGAGGCATAAATATCACCACAGGTACTACAGAAATCAAACGCAAATGCACACAGCTCGTCAGACAAGAATGACAGGCATAGAAAAGTAAAGAAAAACCGAACGAGAAAGAACATTGAAAGAAAAAAATGGTGCAAGGTCAAATTTTTTCAGTGATTGAACTGTGCGTGTGTATGTGTGAAGGCATTTGTGTGTACGCACAGGCGTGTATACCACTTGGTCATTTGTATAGACACACACGCGCGCGCGCACGCACGCACGCACGCACGCACACACACAAACACACACACACACACACACGCACACAGTCTTACGCTAAAGCAACAGACCCCGACAGCTCCAGCCAGCAGATTCCATCAATGAATGGCAGTCAACGCACCAAAGGTTTCTCCGCCTCTGCATGAAATGTTTACCGAAGTCTTCAAGTCCCATTAAGAGTCCCTCTCATCGCCCTTCCCTAGCCACCCCACTTCCGACACAAGCCGGACCGCTTCAATCATACTGAAGTAATGATGCCTGACCTTGGCAGACCGGGAAGATCTCGGATCCAATGACAATATTTCGAGAGGGCGTAAATAGAAATCAATGCATTGGCTGGTCCAGTCTAGCTCCTCGCCAGCCAGATTTCGGCTGTAAGTTCCCCCTTTTTTTACCCCCAGCTGGTCCAGTTTCATCAGGCCTAAACAAAAAAAACCCCAGCCAGGTTTCCTAAGTTTTTCTCGGTAATTTTGTACTTGAGAGATTCTGTCTGAAGGCATTAAGTGAAGCCTCAAGCGGATGGTGTGCAATTAAGGACGTGTACATTGCTTCCCCTCTACACGCTTTTTTGTTAATCTGCGGGTAGCGATTGCTAAAACCTAGGTTTTATAGTTTTTCTTTCTTTTACAGTTCAGTGAGCAACAAAACTAACTTGACTAGAAACTGAAATTCATATAGAGTGATCGAGATGTTGATGCATGAACACAACTCACTGATAATAGCCGTGACACCAAGAGATTCAGAAGCGATAAAAATTAGATTTACTAGTACCTTCTTTACTAAACCTTAAACTCATTTATATACTTAAAAGATTTTCATAATGTTGTTTGAATGTTTAAGCTAAAATGGTTTATAGCTCCTGTCTTGCAATTCGTTTTATTGTATTTTTACCATATGGAATGTTCGAAAGCTTTTTTATTTGCACAAATCTTAATTTTCTTATTTTTGATTAATTCAAAGTTTCTTTTTATGTTTTTATTTTGTTCATTTTCAGGAATGGGGGTAGCATGGTATTTATGTCCCCTTAAAAGACATCGTGGTATATTTTTCTCTTGGCTGGAAAAATGTCATACGCGACGCCAGACGAACCCAGCTGGTCGTCGGCTAAGTAATTCTCGACCATCTGAAGACTAGTTTTAAGACAGACCTTCGAACTTCAGAAGCGCAAGAACATCACAATCAGACTTGTCCACAATACTGCACAATTTACTCAAGAACAGTATAGAGAATAGGCTGCTTTGTCACAAAGCGGTGATTACCCTGTAGAAGAAGCCGACCTCCTTTGGAGGTTTTTACTGACTGATTTCAGACCTGGACGATCCTGAGGACACGCCTGCAATTACTGTCTGGGGGCTTGCTTACTTACTAGCGTTGCTGAAGCGCATTCAATAGCGAGGTGCACGAAAACCCCCACATCAACTTCCCCTCAAGCGTCTAGACATGGCCAAGTTTCTGATAATACTGCTGTTGCTTTATTTCGGGTCAAGAATCAGGTTGCTTACTGCTTTCATTTCGAAAGCTGTTGAGCTGCCATCTCATACATTTAGCTAGGATGTAAAAGTCCTTGTAAAAATCAAATATACGCGGGCATTCTACAGTACTCACACGACTTCGGCTTGTAGTAGTATTTTAATAATAATAAATCTTATAGAAGCTATTCACTGCGCACAACAAATACATACATACATACATACATACATACATACATACATACATACATACATACATACATACATACATACATACATACATATGCAAGAGAGTCAATCTGCTACGCGTTTCTAGTAAAGATGATCTGGAAGCAATTTTTTTAAAGTTCCATGTGCATTGGCATGAAATTTCAAATTTTAGGTTCGAATACTTAAAGAAAAAACGTTTCCAAAGGGACAGGGAGAACTTTAGCTTTTGAACCATAAAGGTGTCATTAGATTGTCATAAAAACATCTGCTTATATGTGACATTCCGCCAAAACACAAATATACAAGTAAGTCTGTAACTAAACGTTACCTATGCACGTGTTAGCCTCATTGCCAACATCACATCACATATCACATGTGGGGAAACGTTCGTTGTTGACGTCATTTTCTTTCGTTGTCGGTCAGTAGGCATCGCCTGCAGCAACAACACGTGCTCGACAAAAATAAAAAATCATCTTTTAGAGGCTGCATAGGGACACGTGATCTTGACCGACAAGTAGCTTTACAAGTGCTCTGTCACGTGGGTTTTTCTTCACCTGTCTCTTTCGTTGCCCTTCCACTATAGTTCTCTTGCTGTCTACTTCCAACTTTTTCCTTCCATTCTTTCGTTTAATCGTTCATTTACACTTTCGCTTGTTCGTCCAATCGTTTAGTTCGATGCGTTGACGTCAGACTGTGGTGCGCCTCGGAAAGTGAAAGATCGACTTCTCCCAGACTGATATTGGGTGCGTGACTGCCATTCCACGTGACTGGTTACAGATGGCACCACAAGAAAGTGGATTGATACAGGCACTAGTGCTGAAAGAACAAAGTTTAACCTTTTCTTCTCCCGGCAGCTGTTCAGGCACATTTGATTTAACCCTCTTCACCTGCTGGACCTTTCTCTTTCTTAACAGCTTCCTGGTTATTTCAAATCTGCCCCGCGTAAATAATTTCTGAGGAACAAGTACAACCTGACCAGGGCAGTAATACCCTGGGTTTGGGCTAAACATGTCCAGATCAATAGTTGTGGTAAAGACGAAGATTTATGCAAGTGAGGATTTATGAACACATCATCTATTCGCGGACAAATAAAAGCAAAATTTATAAAAGGTAAGCCCCCATAAAACTATGCGAAAAAAATGGTAAATTAACGTGCCAAGTACATTGCTATTCTGACCTGGCAATGAAACCTGAGTGAAAAATGACAAGACGTTAAAGATGGTGTTTGTTAGAAGACTAGCAAATGAAGAACTTGCGAAAAAACTCTAAGCGAAAGAGGGTTATTAGGAAAAATACAAACTACAGCAGGGTGCAAAAATGTAAGTGAACTTGTAGTTTTGTGCTGCAGAAATACATCCACTAAATAGCTCAATTTACAAAAAATAAGATCATGCTAGCACCTTACCTTGGCTTGGTGGTGGCCTAACTCACGATCCCTTTTTGGCGACAGCCTACATCTCAATCGCGAACAATGGCAGCTGTGTGTTGCAAACGTCTATCGACAGCTTCGATGTCGACTCATACTCACCCCATTCGTGAGTACAGAACGTGCGCAGACGACCGATAATTGACTGTTGGCCGTGAAGTCTCCCAATAAAGAATTTATCACACTAGCTTCATTAACCTTACATCTCGAGTCACCTTGCACTTCACAGTGCTTGACTCCAACATACTACATTCAACCGCTTTTCTTCTCGTGATTCGGGATAAAGGTCATCAAACAGAAGAAGATGACTGCTCTTAAAGATGCTGGATTTTCCAGATAGCATGTATTGATTCCACTCCAGACGCTGTTTACCAAAACCCTTTTTCACCAGAAACAACACAGATTAGAGTAAGTACCTTGAGGACGAAACAAGAGCACCTACTGTTCTTGGTTTTTGACGACTCAAACCCAATATCCTTGCCTACAGCCAATACTAGAAAAGTCCATCAGGTACTATTTTTCCTAATTTAGATTATATCGATTCTGATTAGACATTAGCTTTTATCCATTCACCCCTTGCGAGGGATAGAAAAATGTGTGTTATACATGATAAAGTTCGTCTATACTATTTCCTCGAATAAAGTTTGAGTAAATGTGCAGAAAAGTAAATAGAAGAGTGCTATACAACACAAGTACAATAGAATAATGATGCTAAAGATAAAGGTGATAATGACGTTAATAATATTAGTACAACGTTACCATGGCATAAATCAGTGATATTAGTGATAAAAACTATCACAATGTTTTTTAAATTAGATAAATGTTCTCAATATTTGCTTTAGAACATTTCAAATAAGATTTCAGAATTAATCTTTGTTTCAATACTGAAGTAACCACAAACTAGAATATAGTGAAATTCCTCTCTAATATCACAAGCTTTACATTTAGTACAATAAAGTCGTGATATTGGTATACTGCAAACCACTCTGACTAAATTGGTAGATTATTGTTTAAGATTTTAAACTTAAAATATGTAGCACAATCCTTGTAATCTAATAGAGTAATACAGTTTTCCCAATAAAAGGAGACTACAGATTCTGTAAGTCTGATATGCATCCTTCTAACCAGATATTTAGAATAGTTGGGGAAAGTTTTTTTAAATTCGAATTTTCCTATGGCTCCCAAACCCATAACAAGACTAAACTTTTAAATAAATCTTTAACTATAGTTACATTATCTGAATGGATTCCTTTATTCACGTACACTTTTTAGGTAGACCAGAAACAAGACTGGATTAAACAATCTAAACCAGAAACATATCATCCTAACTTTTGCAAAAGCGTCTAGTGCAAACCCATCTACTCACCAAGTAGGTTTTAAGCTGAGTTTGTTCATTCTTAATCTAAAAACATAACCTAATTGTAATTTTGTAGCAGGGTCACAAGAACCGAAGCCCAACGTTTCACGGCTATATAATATTATATGGGGCATTATCTGATCAAATTAGTAGATCCACCTGTATTATTTTCAGGAAGTGAAGTTTTCTAAGAAAACTTTGTCCGATATGCTCGATTATATAGACTCTTTTGAGTCTCATAGAATGTGTTGTTATAATTGAACTTGGATGTTATAAATCAAACACTACTTAAACAGTTTCCCTATTAAACTTAAAAACAGCTTATGTATTTTTCCAGATGAAAAGATAATTTTCAATAACATTTTTTTCATGATAAGAAACAAATGCTGCTTGGCAAAAATATGCCGACAAAACACTGAGCTCTTCCTGTAAAAAGATTTTCAGATGCAGATTATATTACCGTGTCAGCAGCATACAAAAGTATATATTTCGTCACTGGCCATTTTGACAGCAGTAGTTTCACTCGATAAAGATTGCAAACTATTAATGTTTTCAAGTATGACTTTAAATTTTTTCCTATTGCCGTACCCCACAAGAGTTTGTAAAACAAAACCTGAACAGAATTTGCACATCTTGATTCAAGATCGTCACGGAGTGTATGTATCGCCAAGTGGAGTGTATAGTTAGCCCCCCAGGAAAATATGATACATAGCTGACCCGCTTGTAAAATGACCCTTGCTCGTGGTACAGTGAGTGAGTAGGTTCTTATTTCCATGGGTTTCACAATATCCGAGTACTGGACACAAAAAAAAAATAAAATAAAATAAAACACAAGCGTGAAAGTAGTGTGCGGATAGTTTTCCTAAAAGTTTCCGTGCGCCTCGTGCATTCAGTGCAATGCTCACCCAGGTTTCAAGGAAGTCGAAGTAAGGATACACAAAATGCTGTGGTCAGTCAGTCAACCAGCCAGATCGCTAGATGTGCACCCTTTACGTTGCAACGACACCTGACCCTATAGCGAGACGGAGGGCGAAAGACTGAGGCGCGAGAGCCATGAGCTGACCAGACCTACCGGTGCTGCACTGTTAGCAGCGTGCGAGAGACATCGGCCTACGACTGTAGAGACAGCAGCATCCTGCGACAACAGCCTTGCGTCGTCGAGGAGAAACACGAGACTGTCACCCCGGGGGCAGCCGTGTGCTTCTAGCGAATTAGGTTGGGGCCCACTCGACGAAAGCTCCTGTAACCTCGTCAGAGCTTTTGGTCTACAAGGGACTAATATAAGCGAAAGCTCCAAGCTTTATGTAAGACTAATTAAAACTTTTTATTGCATCCAGTCCGAGCGATTGACTTTTCACAAAATTGGCCTTACAAGAGTAGAAGGATAGAACACGAGAAGGGAGTAATCTGAGTTAAGATTGAAATTTCCCTGGAGCTTGACTCTTTATTCACGAACAGTTAACAAGATTGTTCCCAGTTTTGGGATTGCTATTTGTGACTTTATGTACCACTATGCCACAGTGACCATAATTTTTTAAAAATTATTTTTTGCTTAATTTGAGTATAATATTAGTATGTTGTGCTGGACGTAGTGTTTTGGTGGAGTGAAAGAAACAAATCTACTTCATGTCAGAGCGTGTAGTTGTTAAGATTTTGCACTGACATATGTTTTACGGTTTGAAAAATATAAGCATTATCTTTATGCAAGTTTTTCTCAAAGGAAAGATTTTTCAATTTTATCTAATGGTTTATAGTCAATGAATTCACAATAAAGAACACTTCTTTCTGTTTAAGAAGTTTATTATGCTATGTAAACAAATAACAAAGTGTTAAGTACCCATCCTTGAAGCCTATATTGTTATGACTATCTAAAATGATAATCTTGTATTTAATAAAGAAATAACCAGTCATCCAAAGCTACTAAAAATAGCAATCCCTTTACAGATAGCTAGGATGATTTCGGAATTATTTCAATAATGCAGCATTGTGTTGGAAATTTTCTAGTTTGTACTTTGACATTAAGCAGATAAACAAATACTTCTAACATATGGCTACAAGCAGTTTTCACAAACTCATTCGTAATGTGTCTAGGAAACATGTTTTATTGGCTTCTTTTAACAATTACCAATTTCGTTCTAACAACTTACAGAATGACCAGTCCACTCCTTCACGGTTGTAATCCAGTTCTTTCTCTGGTCACCGTGGCGTCGACACCCCTCCATGGTACCCTTACTGACAGTCTTCAAATCGACAAAGTGTCCTGCCAGGTTACATGGCTAAGCCAGACCAGATGACTCCGTTTTGCTGTTGCAAGTAGTGGTTTGTGCTGTCCTACGAGTTTTGCAACCATGTTTCGTACAAAGTCACTGGTTTTTTTCTGTACAGGAACTGGAACACCCTCCTCGGGGATTTGTTATCGAGTGCCTGGAATCTCCTCTCTGTATCTGCAAGCAGAATCCACGTTACACATCCGAAAAGCAAGATCGCTACTACGAAGGACTTGTACAGATAGTAAACCTGATGTTATGGCTGCACCAGACCCTCCCAGCCCAGCCATTGCCGTCGTTGTTGTTTCGATCATGATGCAGATATCTGTTGTGGAGCTGCTGTCTTTGGAGAGGATTGGTACTTAAAACTTTTTACCTTAATAACTCTCAACAAACTATCACAGCTGTAGAAATACGATAATCTTCACCATATACATAGTCGGTTAAACAATGACGGTGAAATTTATTGTCTCCTCGTTAGTCTCAATGTTAGGGGAGGAAAAGGGAGTCAAAATGATTGAGTTTACCAAAGGAGAATAGTTGAATTACTGCAAAAACCATTGTTTTTATCATTTTCATTAATGCTATTATCAATAAATCTTTGTTTTTGCTGACTGTGATGCCTTGATTTGGAGTCTGTGGTAAGTTTTCCGACAACTGCACTTAGGTGAACACCTCTCAGATGCACCTAGGACAGAATATTTTCATATCAGTGGACCAGGCTTTGTCCCCACACTCCAGTCTTTTGACAAATTTCAGAAGTCTGGTGCTCAGAGGGGTTATGTTATACCTTCTTCCTATAAACAGGATTGTACATAACTGCTTTTGTTCGACATCACTTCCCTCTTATTTTCAACGAGAAACAAATCTACTTCCCTGCTTACGCTTCTGTTCTCTTCGCTGTATAACAAAAATGTCCTCAGGCTTCACTTCTGCTACACAGTCTGCAAAGAGTTTCACAACCATCCCTTTCCTTAAAATTCTCAGGAGGTTCATTCAGACCGGAGATTCTTATGGACTAGTCGACGAGTGTATGCCTCTATTCGGCCCTGTTGATGTTTGAGCTAAAGAACGATCCTCTGTACACATTCTACCATCTCTTGCAGCACTTGCCTCCTCGTTCTCTCCGTAGTGTACTAAGATGATGGTCCAGCGCTTCGGCGACAGCAACAGAGATGGCTGTCTCCAGTGCCAAAAGAGGATGTCTTCACGGCTATCAAACTTGTCGAGGATTGAGGGTTTCGTTAACACAAGTGAAGATGCATGTATATCTGTTGTATGAGGTCTTGCTGGCCTCAAGCTCCCTCAGTTCACAAAGATCATTGTCCGGTCTATTTTAGGATATTTTAGTTGAGAAGCAGGAAGAGGAAGCAGGGGGCTCTTGACTTGTGCCCGAATATCATATGCTGTCTCCTACTGTCGGTTGATATTCTTACTAACAGCGAAAAGTAGCGTTGGATAAGACCAGTCCCAAGAGCTGACACCGACACCAGCAGAAAACTGCGTGAAAATAATTTACTTAAAAATAATAATCAAACTGTTGTTTTCCTTGCTGTGTGGAAAAAAATTTACGTTTAAGTGAGACAATAACTTAAGGAGACAAACATGGAGCTCAATAAGCACACAACTGATCTGCAAATATCACTCATCGATGATAGAAATAAAATTTAAACGCGCAATTAACTGGTTTTTCTTTTTAGTTTGTTTTATTTTATATTCCTTTTTAAAATATGGACTTTGACTTTTCGGTCACAATCCTAGAAAAATCGATTGCTAGAACGTCAGTATAAGTCCTTGGGTACTCACTTGTAAAACAGATTAACAGCAATCGATCACCAGTTTCCCGGTAACTACATCACAGCCCTCCAACTTTCCTGTACTCAACAAACTCCTTTCCAGCCAAACGTCTTACTCTGTTTCACATTTGAGTGCCTCTCCCCTACCACTACCACCACAGTATGCATTGCCCTCGGTTCCCACCCTTTTCTGTTGTTGACAAGTCTGAAGTCTTGTCCGTGCATCCGTCTGTCCGCGTGAGGCGGAGATGAAAGGAGGAGGGTGGTGACAGTGCAGACCTTCAATAGCCTCATCATGGTTAGGCAAAGCATTGACCGACAAGCGAAAAGGGGAAAGAATCGGGGACTATTAGAATACTCGTTATCCATACAACCGTGCTGATATGAATTTCTACGACGATATGGAACTGAATCTGAACCAGCTTATCGACTATGTACAGTTTCCAACTGGACTGCTAAAAGCACTGACGAAAAGGTACCATCCATTGTGGCAAAACTGGGGGGAAGGCCATCTTCTCGTCAGCAGGTTGGGCGCAAAGGTTCTTCTCCTCGTGAAATGGCATCAACAGACCGCCTCCTCCACGCCCATAATGGATGTTTCCTCTTTGCGTTAGTGCAAGTTTTCAATCAATCAACTAGTCAGTCGATCAGTCTGTCTGTATGAGGCACACGTCTGGAACACAAAAAATACATCTTCGGCTTACACAGCACCACAAATGTGACCAGAAGGTAGTAGCTACAAGCTAGGTTGGAGAGGATGTGTAGGATCTGCAGTAATGTGAGCGGCCATTTTTCTGACAGCACAACGATGCAGGTCAGAGAGTGGTAGCTGTTGCCTATTATCTCGCTTGCCTGGTTGACGACTCTGGCCAGCATTGCCTTGTCTTTGACGAGGGGATGGTTTTATGAGGCGACAATGTTAAAAGTAAGAAAACTTTCAACAAGAGACCTGTATACGACTTCCAGAACCTCAGAGCTGATGGCGTTAAAACTGCGGAGTTTCCTCAAAAGACATAGTCTCTGCTGGGCCGTCTTGTACCATTGGTTTATATGATCCCAGAAGGAAAACTTTCCATCCATGACTGTGCCATGGTACTTAAAGATGGTAGCCCTCTTCACCCGCTACTGTCCATTGATTTCGAATGACGAGGTGAGAAAGTTAGTGCCATCACTTTTCATCACGTCTGATACCAAATGCATTCCCCCCTCCCCCCGTTTTTCCACTATTCAGCTACGGTCAACCCAGTCTTGCAGCTCCTCAGCGCAAGCAAGATACTTCTACAGGGAGTTCATCCTTGAGGTAGGCCACTATAGCCATGCCTTCTGCATATTTCACAAGTTTATAATGGTGGATTTGGTGGATAGGGGAGGTGTTTCCGATCACGTTCACTACATAGATATTTTTGATTGAATTTCGCTGGGATACGAACATGTCATCTTCGTACCTTATTGGTCACGACGAGCCATTAATGCCAGCACACACAAAAACAGAATAACTACTGTAGTTTGTACATGAAACGCCGGCTCGCTGTTTTCTCTCAACAGGAAGAAGGCATCTTGCATTATAATAACTAAAACATCCATTTCCTTTACACATTTTAAAATTTGTTGACATATTTTAACAGAGTTTTTAGAGTATCTTTACCTTGTCCTGCTGTTCTGACTAGGATATACTCAAACTTAGAAAGACTGTTTCGGGTGTCTAAATACAGTGAAATGTCCAGTCGATTCCCGTTTCCACGGTATGAGCGCACGGTTCACAGCCAGCATGACCGTCAAAGGGTGCTAAGTAAATTGTTTCTTTACTCACATAAAAGTTCTGTACTTTAATACTGGTAATGGGCTTTCGGGTGGAATGGGAGGTCATGTGCTCTGTTTTGGTCTTCGGGGTGAATCCTTACTTTGAGAAGAGTGGACATACTTTCTAGTCACTGTCGTGCTTTGCTCCAGAGCTTGAGAGCAGTGCTTCTCTTGCATTGAAGAGAGGTTGACAGGGAAGTGTGCCCACACTGTGTTGGATGGTTTGTTCTGCTGGTGGAGGTGACTGCTGCCTTGTGTGAGTGGTTTGTTTCTTTTGTGTTGCTAAATATTGTATTTTTTATGTATATCTGTATAGTTTTGTGGATAAGTGCATTATGGATTTTTTTTTTAAGAAAAAGTTCTGGAATCTTTAAATTAAGCTGTTGGCGCATGCAGATGCTAATAACTAGGCAGCAGAGCACATTGCCCAGCGTGAAGTCGAACTCAGTAGCGCAGATTACCTCGAGCAGTTGTTGTTCCTTGCGTAATGACCAACAGAACTGCCGACCGTACTTACGGACAATCGTTTATCTTGCTTCTGACCGCTGGTGCAGCAGCCGGCACAGCATGGCGATGTGAAGGAGCTTTGAAGTGAAGCGATATGGCCGGCTCAGCGGGCATGTAACCGGCTCAGTCATCGATCTCTCCCACCGTTGGTATTTCAATGGAATTTTCAATAGAATCCCATAAAATCGATTGCGACCTGACAGCTTCTACACTGCAATTTCACTTCGACATGGCGGAATTGGGCTGAGCCGAAATTCGCCTCTTCGTGTGAGGCAGACGATAAGGGTTGCCGTTATTGAGGTCTCGGGTGTTCCATAACATGAAGACCTTTCATGGTGGCTGCTGGTCACAGCAAGTTTCCAGTCAAGTAGAAAAATGGCAGAGCATGGCGCATGCACAAGAAGAATAGATTTGTTCTCAAAAAAACTTCCAAACCCTGGTAGCTGTTTTTGCACCACGATACCAGGCGTCTGACGAGAAAAAAACAGCAGCTTTTCAAATACTCCTGCTTTACTTTCTTAAAATGTTGTTATCCTTTTGCTTTCTGTTTATATTTTACCTACTGTAGATGTGCGAGCACCTTATATGAGTACTTGAGAATGAACAGAAAAATACATTGGTTTTAATATTTTAGTTTATATTGTAGTTTATATTGTAGTTTATATTGTAGTAAACCTCTGATACCCACACATATATTAATTTCTAAGTAAAAGTCATCTTCATTTTTTTTTAAATTTTGGTTTGTTTTTTGTAATAGATTGTTTTGGCTGATTGCTCTAATTTAAATGCATAATTAAGTTATTTATCTGTTTAAAATTACACTGTTTTCGATTTTGAGCATAATTTTTGTCTTGTGCGAAATTGTGAATTAATATCAATTTCCCAAGTTTTCCAATCTTACCTCAGGTTGCAGTTCTTGTGAAGAGGACCCGCATCAATGCAGTTATCGCGTGCGATTGCAGGACAAGCTATACTGTCGGAAACATCTGTGCTGCTTGCTCAGCCAGTCGTGCACCACTTCTTGTAGTTCCTTTATCTTGTGAGTACATTTCTCTCCTTGTGCCGAAAAAATAAAAAAATAATCGAATTTTGATGAATAAGGGCACGAAGGAAAGGGGTGCTAAAGCAAAAGCGCTGTTCTGTGCGATTCTAGTTAAACAGGAAAATGAGAAAGATAATCCGGTGACCGGTCTTCGAAGAGTGAGCTGTTACAACCCTCATCTATGAGCCAGAATTGTATGTAAGGGTAGTGCCTTTCCTAACCCTCAGCACATTTAGGTACTCATTCCACAGCGGATTTCTAGGGAAAATACAATGATGGGGATAGGGGTAGGGTTCAAATCTCGTCTCGGGCACATTGTTTTTTCTCTGAATGCGACACCTCTTTACAGGGCCGCCTGCAATGCCGTGATATGGCCTTTCTTGCTGGCCTGGCGTAAAACACCAATATTTCCCTTCACTAAATTAAACGTAACCTATTCATTTAAAACACTTTAAATGGTTTCTGCTGTTTAAAAACTTCTGACTGGTGCAAAAACTCTTGAAAACTCGTGAAAGGGCTGTGGACACAGAAATTGAGTAAAAAGCAGAGGCTATCACAAGAATATCGCTAAAACATGGCAGTTGCTCTTAGATGATTACTTAAGAACGTCAAAAGATGGGAAACATTCTTATTTTTAGGGTCTGAAAAGTGTTTAAAACTTCTTCAATATCGTCTAGTTTTTCGATAAAAATGTCCTATTTCTTTCTCCACGCCTACGAGGAGATGTATGGCAATCTGTATGTAACTCCTGTTCCGAGGGATCACAGGATCGTCCATCATGAATGGATGCTGCATTAGGTTGAAAAGGGCAAAATGAAGAGTTTTCGTAATTGGAAGGAGTATTTAAATGGACATGGATAAAAGCGCAGAAAAGAGGAATGTGGAAACGAAGGCGCGGATAAACATTTGGTGAAAGGTTTGCAGACTGTTCTGGATAAAAACCAAGGGTAAGTGTGGAATGTAAGACTTTTACAAGCCGACTCTTAATTTGCTGCCAACTTTTCTCTGTTAAGCTCAGCTAATCTCCACATGTCAGCTTCTGACATCTATGTTTGTCGATGTCCTTGATGTTTTTGCCTAGTATCTGGTTTTAAATTTTGCTTTTCGGCTCATCTCGAACGGCCTCGTCTCTTGTCTTATAGAATATTAATGTAATGGCATGTAAAGCTGGAGCTTTGCTAAAGATTTAGGCCATGCATTTACTGCGTGATTAAAAAAAATGTTGGCACAATAAGCACAATAGTGTTGGACTATAAGCACTATCAGCATTTGTGAATGCGTTTGTAAATGGCCTTTTAAGCCGATTATCACAGCCGCATAAGCCAAAAATTCTCATAGTCAAATATTTAACAATATGGGACATTACGAAGGCCCTTAAAGGAAACCAACAGAGACATTACCGCTATCCATTCGCACGCAAAGCCACGACCTTCTGACCTCTTTTGTGTACAGGTCGTTAATCTGTTTCCGGTCCATAATTAACCTCAGAGGTACCTAGAGATCAAATCTTTGGCTGCGACCTCAGAGGTGAATATATATCAAAGCAATAAATTTCAAACGAAGATGTTAATTTTTCTCTTGGATATCTCTGGCTGTCACTACTCGTGTTTGTCAACTTTTCTAATTTTGTGTTAAGAACCCGCGTTGTGTTTCACTGCATAGAAAATATTCTGCAGATTCTTTCATCTCTAGGACTCTTTTACTTCACTACTCTACACTTTTAGCTAACCATTCTAACTCATCGTGACACTGGAGTTATTCATAAAATTGTCTGACATGGATGCAAAAAAAATCATATTTATTAATTTATATACCAGAGGCGTCTCGACTAGTCTCCCGTCGGTTTTTTTTCTCGTCTTGTATTGTCCCTGTTTGTTTGTTTGTTTGTTTTTTTGTTGTTGTTTTTTTTTTGCACTTCATGAACTGACTGAAAAATGATCAGAAAAATTGAGGTTCCCCCTTATCCCCTCCATTGACTCCCGAACCATTTTCCTCCTGGCACACAGTCGTGGCTGCAGCTGAGGTTAGAATAAAAGCTAATGAACGGGTCAAGGATGTCCGCACCACGTTTCGCCTTTTTCGTGGTCGACTCCGGAGCCAATTTCTCGCCGCGATCATCAGATGCGCTGACCAATCCCTGTCAAGCATGTTCGAATCTGGGTGCGCGCCCCTGCATGGACCTAGCATAATAGCAGCCAACGGATTTAATGATCTTCTCCTTCGTCATCCACGGAGGCTTTTTTTTTTGTCATGCAGTTTGACTAGAATGAAAGAGGGAAGTTTGTGTCTGTAGCTTCCCTTCCCCTTCCACCCCTCCCCACATCTCTATCTAGCTATCGAAAGCTGGAGCAAAAAAAGAAACACGCTCTTGATTTATCACTCTCTTTTTCCAAAATCGGAAGTGACAAATCTCAAGCGCGTTCTTCAGTTATTCGGAATGATAAATTGTCTGCTACATCTTGCCGTCTTTAACCATGACCCCTCATTTTCTCTGCCAGAAAGTGTGAAAAAATTACAAATAAAACTTCATGTGCAAAAAGCCATGCACGCTGAGTGAATGAAATCTTGTTCGCTTCACCTAGTGAAGATGCCTGACATGTAGTGCGAAAATAATTAACTCTCAGCTCTTGGTGCAACACAGTTTTTTTTTAATTGGTGTAACGTTTTCTGAGGCTTCACACCCACGCTTCCTTCTCTCGCGCTTCTGGTCACGAGATTTGTGTCTGTGCTAAATGGCCTTCTTGTTCTCACCAGGCAGGCAGCCAGTCATTGTTCTCACCAGCCACACTTTCAGTCTCAGTGTCCTTATGAGGCACAGTGTCAGTGACAGTCTCCTCACCAGGCACACTGCCATTGACAGTCTCCTCACCAGGCACACTGCCAGTGACAGTCTTCTCACCACGCACACTGCCAGTGACAGTCTCGTCACCAGGCACACTGCCAGTGACAGTCTCGTCACCAGGCACACTGCCAGTGACAGTCTCGTCACCAGGCACACTGCCAGTGACAGTCTCCTCACCAGGCACACGTTCAATGTCTGTGTCCTCATCAGGCACACTACCAATGACAGTCCTCACCAGGCACACCTTCAGTTTAAATCTCATCAGACACCTTTCAGTGTCATTGTCCTCACCAGGCACACTTCCGGTATCATTGCCTCCTTCCTACATTAGCTCCTTTATCTTCGCTTTAGGCCGTGTAAAATATCTATTTCCTAAACTTTGATTTGAGACGTCTAAGGAAACCAAGTATCATAATAGATGCTTTTATATTGTGCATCTTGTTTTTACTCACTGGCATCCTATTTGATGCTTTGCATTAGTAGTTAACAGTGGTTTCAGTGGATTTGCTTGGCCTGAATACAGACGTCTAGCTTTAACAACATTATAATCATCATAATATGTTTAATGTGTTCAACTGTATAGGTACCTTTCCGTTTTTTGCGTCTTGGTCTGACTATTGCAAATGCATATTCCCTCGGACACTAGATTTCAGGCTGCAACAGTCTTTGCTTCTCAACCATCGCTGTTATTTCTATTCGTTTTCTCAAGGCATCCAAGCTAATATACACCGAAGTAGCCACTGTTTTTTTCTGTAAAATACAGATCTTTGATTTATCCCGTGGTCACGACACATAAAATATGCACTAGGCGTTCAACACGCTCTTCCCTTACCCTCAGAGGAGATGGCCATAGTCTCACGAGAAATTTCGATATTTTGCTCGCTCGGAAACGCTTCCTATTAATACAAGGCACTCCCCAAAAACTGCCTTTAAGTAATTTATAACCTTTCCTTGCCACCTTATTCTTGATTTCCCTCCTTCCCGAAGAGCTACAGATAACGTTGAACGTTTTTTTTTCGTGTAAATGTTAAACGTTAGACATTATCGAGGACAGATGTGTGATAATTTTCTAGAAATTACAGAAATCGTATGAAATAAAGATAGCAAAAATTTGAGACAAAATGTTCCGATGGAGATGACAGCAACTATTTCTCAGTTTTTCTATCATTTTGAAAGAGAGAGACATAAATATGTGCATCTGCGTGTCTGATTTGCTTCTTTGTGTGCCTATCTTTTAAATAATTGCAATATCATTCATCTCTAAATGAAACCAATGCAGCAAATTTGCTTTGTGGTTTCATGGTAAAATTAATAGCATTCGATCCTTTGCACCGAAAATGGTTCATACAGTAAATACACACTTGAGAAAGCAATTTGTTTTCTCATGCAGCCTTTATGATGTATTTCTAAAAGACTCTGTGTGCAGGGACATGGTGAATTGCTTTTTAAAAAAGAAATCACGTAATCCAGATTCCAAAGAAGGCTCAAAGGAGCAGCAGTGCAGAGAAACATACAATGACATATGAATCCGATGGAGCATAAATTCCATCTGCACCTGGAACTTGTCACGACTACATATAAGAACACTTCAGAACTTTCTTCGAGATAGTCCTTTTTTCTGTGTTACAAGTCTAAAAAGAATAAAAAAGAGGTGGAAACTTTTTTAAAAAATCAATTGACTGGCCTCGGTACAAAATACCAAATAAAATATACATAATAAACGCATTCCGTTCCAGAGATGCAAGTCAACAAAAATCAACGATCACAAGAAGAGGCCACCCCAATGTCGTCACAAATGTCGGCGGCTAATGTAGTATCTATTCCCTTCTATTTGATTGGATGAAGTATTGACAATATAAGTTTAACCATGTGCGTTTCAGATGTCACCATCTCCTTCAATGGCTTCATAGTATATTACATTTCTTACTTAGTTAAAGGGGGTCCGCTTAGCAGGTTTAACTTCCACCAACCGCAAAGTATTTGTCTGACAGCATCCAGACGAGGCGAAGACACTGCTGGTGACAGCATCAAGGCAGTGAAACGCACTTGGACCAAAACGTCAAGACATTCTCCCAACCCGCCCATCACATTTGTTTACGCCAGCCTCCTACGCATACATTCATCATGAACAAAAAACCCAGATAGAATGCTTATTGCAAAACTCTAAACTTGTGTGGTTCCCGAAACAACTTAAAAGTTTTTAAAATAAATCAGCATAGATATGTCTTAGAGAGTTGCGCGCGCACACACACACACACACACACACACACGCGTTTTTCTTAACGTACGAATGCACACGCATACATACATCCATTTCCTCATCGTTTGCACAAAAAGATATCTTTTTTTGTGTTGTCCACCCTGCAGTCCATCTCTAAACAAAACGTCGACTTTGAAGAAGTTATAGGAAAGGTACATGGGTAGAAGGCTGTCCTGAGACAGTAGGCATCGCGCCATACAGCTATTGGTGTACATCCTTAGGTCTCATGGCAGCCATCTGACTCCAATTTACTAAGTGCCTCTGGGTTCAAGCACGAAAGGCAGATGTGAAACTTTAGAGTTCACAGAGTAATGGCCATCGCTGGTGGTTGTACAGCTCACAAATATGTTACACTCTGACCGATTAGGCCTTGTTCTCATTACAGAGGATACACATAGCCAACGCTTGACACTCTTTTTTCTTCCTTCTGCGTGTTTTTCTCCCTCACCTACTCCCACGCACCCACACAGCTAGCCGTTTTCTTTAGGCTTTAAGCATGCACCTTGCTTGTGTCGATGCAGAAATTTAAAGAAACACCCAATAGGTTAGCAGCACCAAGTTAGTACCGAGACCGCAAGTGATCCAAGTGCGTGTTAAATATTTCTGGAGCTTGTTTCGGCTTTAAGGGTATAATTTTCAACATTTCCTTTTATCCAAAAATTTAAATGTTAATTGCACTTTTGCTTCATTTGTAAAATGCTTACACTGACACAACTAGTTCCTTTGTACGCGCATACCTCATACTTTAGACTGTTCCCAGAGGTTCAAAATGGAAAAGACTGGTTCGATGCTGTAGACATAAAACAGGGAAAATGTTTCTCTCGACAACCGCTGAAAGGTCCTCGCCTCCGCTCCATGCAATTATAAGGAATGCCTGGCCGCCATTCTGTCGATACCAACAATATTTACGGTAGGAACAAAATTAAAGTCATTCTTTGCTCTCTCTCTTTTGCTTAGGACTTAATCTGCTTAAGCGACGCACCAGCTTAAGTGCATCTGCGAGTGTTTGAAAAGCGCTCAACCTGTTTTTAAGAGTTTTCTGACTTCTACTTCTGGATAACCAGACTGCGTTGGGGCCTCATCTGCAGTCAGACCAAGGAAGTCAATGGGAGTCTAGTGTCAGTAACCCCATACTTCTGGACCTTTTGACTTTCTGAGCGCTTATCTTCCTCTTGGGATCGCCTGGCCGTAAAAGAAAAAAAGACGGTAGCTCGATGTTAGTTTCTGGAAACAATAATTGTAATTGCAGCGAGTATGAAAGTCTACATTTTCACGCAAACGTACGTGAAAAAGGAAATGTATAAGCAGCCAACGTGCTGGCGTTGAGAAGCTTGAATATTACCGATGTCCCGGATATATATATATAATTGACAAAATATCGATACAGCAACAAGTGTCTTCATTTTTATCTGTTTTCAATTCAAAGCAGCAAATCCCAACCCACACTCTGAATACCATCGCCTGCACGTTTTGTCCATTATCGACCTTTAAAGAATAGCAGACATCATGATGACAGAGCAAAAGGGCTATGCAAAAAAAAAAATAATAATAATAAGTGTAACGAAAGCAACAAAAAGAAAGAAATCTCTTGTGAGTTTCTTTAGACAAAAGATAAAATCTTCTCTGACCTCTCCCACGTCCAGCCCCTCTTGCACTTAAAACTGACGTCAGCAAAATTTGAACTCTCCACCATCACTTCCCATCCACCCCTACCACTACCGCTGCCGGAAGTGATCAAGAAAAGCTGTGTCTGTCGAGCCTTCTGATTGTATCCGTGCTCAGATCAAGAACTATCCCTGGCCAGTCCTAGTCCTTAGAGTCGTCATGCGGCACGAGCGCTCCTCCCAAATGCCCGTCGCGTTGTTTTCTTTCAACATGTCTTCGGCGGCAGCTGCGCTGTCCCTCCACGGGGCAAATGGCCCGCGGGCCGTGGGGGCCCTGATTGCCGGGACGACGACCTTCGACTCTCACACACGTCGGCATCAAATGCCGCGAAACGTTTTGCGGGAGGGTCCTCGATCCGGACGTGCCTAGAACCACTGTCCTTGTCCCTCCCTCTTGTCAATTTATCACGCCAAGCCCACGCCAAACCCACGTCAAGCTTGCAGCAGAATGGATGAGAAGTAGGTTCTTTCATGACCAGAAAACGTTACTTCTAGAAATTCCATCGCAGTTTTATATATATTTTATTTTTTTAATTCTTTCCTCAGGCTCAGACTGATTTTGCACCGACAGCATCAGCCAGTTTTAGACAGTCGAATAACTGACTACTCTTCGCCGGAATAGAGGTGAACTCCCCTGTCTGGGACTGACTTCATCCCGCATCATCACCCAGTGTGAAAGTCGTTTATTCTGTCTGTATTATTTATATATATATATATATATGTCCATTATTCCTTCTGTAAAGCTCTTTAAATGCGATATTAAATGCTTCCATCGGCTGCTGCCCTTTAATCTGGGGTAAGGGTGGCCCTGCACTCCTGCCTCACTCACATTCTCAAAATAATGATTTTGCATGGTGAGTGAAAATGGAACGCCAACACAAATCAGTCTTTTTTCAGCTGTCGCTCTATCTTTCTGCTTCCACATTTCTTTCTTTTCTTCGTCTTTCAGATATTTCAGACTCTGGCACTTCTGGATGATAAACGTCTTTTTTCTTTGAGAAAGCACCTTTTCTCGCACAGAGAATTTTCTTTCCTAGAACAACTCATTTGCGGACCCGCGTATATATCAACAGCTACAATAGCCAAGAACAACAAGAATCAATTTAGGGTTTTTTCCAACTCGTATAGCAGGACAGCTTATTTATCTCAAGGACCCTGCTGATATTAAAGGAGTCACGTACAAAGTCCTTGAAGCCATCGCGAAATGGTTCGGCGAATCATCTCAGCTGCTGACGATTGCCTTCAGGAGTTGAGGACCATTTGCCGGTAGGCTACGAAGTCTGCCAAGCGCTTCAGCCTCGATCTTGCCGAGAGATCGATGAGAAGTCCTTCTACCCGCCAGCCTCTCGAGCTCAGCTGCTGCAGGCTTGATGAGAGTCGAGCGCAGCTGAAAGCCAATGAACGTTAGAGCCAGAAATTTGTGGCCAACCGGCACTTGCCACATGTCATGATGTCAGAAGTCAACTGCCCACGTGACGTTGTCAGACGTTAAACTGCATCACCTCATGTTGTCATACGTCGCCGAAAGCCAATGAACATTAGAGCCAGAAGTTCAGGGTCAAACGATACTTGTGACTAGTCATATTTTCAACCGTTAAACTGCAACATCTCTTGATATCAGATGTCTAACTGCTACGTCATGTTTCACTGCAACGTCGTGTTGTCAGAAGTCGTTTTCCCAAAAGTTTTGCTGTTAGACGCCAAGCTGCAACACGTCTCGTTCTCGTTATCAGACATTAAACTACAACATTTCATGTTTTGTCATGGTTTGCGATGTTCAGTACGAAGATCTCACATGAGCGTTTATTTAGATCAAACATGGTAGGCCCTCCTTAACCGAGAAATCATAACAGCCAAAAAAGTGCAAAAATGGAAGCTTTCTGAGAAATAGATGGACGCTTGATGAAGCCCCTTGATTAGATTGGAAACGATAAAAATATTCTAGTGCGTTTAATGCTATTAATCTGTCATAGATATTCTACGTGTCTCAGCCAACTCGTTGGCATATAAAAAAAGTCTTTGAATATGTCTGCACACTTTCTCAGACGAGATAAGCAAAAACAGATATGTTTTTCACAGAAACTGGGACTGAAAAGACCAATATTCCCGTGATCAGTTACTGATCTGAGCAGACGGTTACTTCTGGCCTTAGTCATGACCGACAACTTGCCTAGGATAGTTAGTTCCGGTGCTCGTCACTCCATGCTAACATCTCGATGAGTGAAGATATTCTCGGATTTAATTGCGACTGACTGCAGGACTATGAAGACTGCTGTTCGGAAAGGCTTCAGTCAGTTACTTAGGAGTCTGTTACTGTTTGCTGTCTTTAATGCTACTGGTGGTGGAGCTGATGATGTTTCTCGCCCCGGATGCTTGCTGCGGTTTCTCGTTGAAGTAGGAAGCCATATTTTGCCATGATAATTGAAATGAAAAAGTCCATAACTCTTCCTTTAGCTACATCCCTGACTACGATTGTGTGCTTGTTTTACACCTGTCACACGTATGCAGTTCTACGTTCTGTCCCTTACGTCTCTCAGCGAATAATTTCGTCCCGATTTCAGCTGACGTTTGTCAGTTTATACACGACTTCACGACGTAGCACATGCATAAATACGTTTTAAATCGATCTGCAAATTCGAAAGTTTAATAACACTTTTTTTCAAGAAGATAGCATAACGCCACCAAAGATTTCCATTTCCTTAGACACGCTTGTCTCTCCCTCCGTGTCCCTGTCCTCTCCAGAGAATTGTTTGCTCTGATAAAATCCAGCAGTAATCAGCTGTCACATTTAAAATCCCCCGCCGTGAAACATGCCGACAAGGCAAACAGCATGAGCAGGCTGACTTCAGGCAGCTTTCTTTGTGGAATGTGGGTTACAGGTTGCTTCTGTTTTATCACCAGGACACCTTGGCCTCTAGTCCACTAAGAGTGCATACAAAAGTCACCTACACCTGACCGGGCTGCTCCTATGGCGCAGCTGTTAAAATAAGTCCTTTCGTTAGGTGACATTGCAAATCTTTAAACATGCGTGTGTGTGTGTGTGTGTGTGTCAAGAGTGGAGGAGAAACAGAGCCGCGGAGAGTGGAGGAGACCTACATAAAAACACTCCTATCATGCCAGAGACCGTTGAGAAATGACCGTTTTCGAGGAATAATTTCTCACGGGAGACGCAATTTCAGTTTATTCTTTCGTTTCTTTTATTCTTGTTCAAAATGGCAACGTGAATAAGTTCGATATTTTACAAGTACTTCATTTAATCAATTTTACCTTCACAACTGCTCCCAATTAACCTGAGAGATAGTTTCAATTTTGTTCCTTGCACACGAGAAAGATGTGCGACAAAAGCAGTCGGAGATTCCGAAGAACATAAAATGATTGAGAGCGATCCCGTGTCGTCTGGATACATCAAGTTCCCAAGTTGCTAGACAACTGAAGCCAGAGGTCAGACTGGGATCCATAATAGTTTTGTTCGTATTAGCGCGCAAAAGGTGGGTCACTTGCTCTCATCCTTTTAATGGCTGACCCAAAGCTACGTACTTCCGGTCTCGCACGTGAGCGAACGAATGATGTCTGTGCGTGCAAATGCTTGGGAATGACCTTGATCCCACGAAAAGTGTCGGGCATCTGAATTTTATGCAATGACCCAGAGCAAATCAAACAAGATTTGTTTCTTCTCTCTGTGGAATACGATCAAGAACGCGTCTTCCCAACCAACCCTCATCGCCCGCACACACATATCCCAAAGCTACCACGTTTTTCTTTCCTACACCGAATAAAATGGAAAGATGCTAATTGGTTCTTTAGATATACTCCCTCATACCGTGCAGAACAAGCACCCCTTCAGAGACACAGGATGCTGGCCATTTTCCGTCAAGCGTTCATTAACGGTCGCTCATTTTTAGCTCCGTGTCACGGTGACAAGTTACCTCGCGACGGAAAAAAGGAACTGGGAAGATATTAACAGACCGCGAGGAGTATACTCTGTGGTGGTAATGGAACTTTGTGAGGGCGAGAGGGTTAATGGTGTTGTGGGAAGCCCAGCAATAACTGCTGCGACGACATTCTCCGGCGCACATTGTAGGCTGGCGTGGTAGCGCGAACCTGATGGTGTCAATGGGGTTGTTCCAGACGGTTCCTGGGCCGCCGAATCGCTGGGCCCGCAAAGCCCCGTCCACCGACATATCGCTCATTAACTCTGCCCCTACATGGCCTCGGGCACGAGCACTTCACCACAATTCAGGGCAGCATCCTGTGGTTGCAAGTGATCCCCAAGGCACTTAGCAGCACTTGAAGTGCGAAGGACGCTGGCTGGCAAGGTGCGTTTACGCAGGACAGAGTAAACACGTCCAAAGTGCGTTGATGTCGAGATTCAGCATCTCGTGAAATGGAAGTGGGTTGATGTCGCGATGAGTTGATGAACATGCGTTGGTGTCGAGATGCGGCACTACATGCTATCGATGCTTGTATTATCTGTGTCCATAAATACATGTTGTCTGCTTAGTGTCGACGATTCTTCGCTGGCATTGTTGCACCTCTCCTGCGCCCCTCCTCTCAATCACGCATCCAGCCTGGAATTCGCATGTTCCTTCGAACAACAACACAAAGACAACTACATCTGCGTCTGGATGCTCTTTATACTTCAAGACATATAACAAACAAAAATATCATTCAATAACCAATACATCTCACACACTCTGTCCTTGATAAAACAAAAAGTTCCATTTCGATTTAATTCCCTTCAACGCACATCAAATAAATCTTATAGCAAAAGACTGGAAATGCAAAACTTACTAGATGAACGAAATATATAGGGCCAGCTAAATATCCTTCTAGAGCATTCAATGCCGGCTAACACAAGCATGCGCTCGCGCTAAGGGTATTTCAGCAGTTGTGCCGTTCTTTGTATTGCACGATGTATCCAACAGCCAAGAGAACAGCTTACAAACGATCGAAGACCATGCAACGCCATTTCTTTCCAGCTGAAACTTTATTTTCCGTGTCCACGTATTAAAAATATATTTCACAATAGCATTTTAAAAATAAATATTCTTATAGTTTGCCTCCCGCGGCAAGCAGCTCATCAACCAGCTGTGAAAGATCATTCACGATGACGTCAGGTTTTACTCTGGGATGGTTCTCATCTGAAGCTCTGAGGACATAAATTAATGGTAATTAAACTGAAAACTAAAAACTGATGCATACCTCAATCAACAGAGGTGAAATTTTTCAAGAAAATTTCTTTTCCAAGCTTCTACAAAAAGCATGGCGCACTTGGTGTACATGTTAATTCTGGACCGGGATCAGTACTGCTGAACCAGCATGCCCTCATACTAAACAACAAAAATTGAAAGAATTTTGTTTTATTCTACAAAGGCTACAAGCAGTTGGACTTTAGGGTCCTTTCGTGTCTAAGAAACCATTTTAAAAAGATGTGTAACAACCCTAGCACCACAGAATGCCGAAAACACATGGGTCCCATATGTGGGACCCATGTTCTACACCAGGGGACCAAAGTATTTGTTGGCATTCTTTGCTGCTAGGGAAACCAGTCAAACCAGGATGCATTAACACCTTCTTACCTGTATTTACCTGTCCTAACCAATGCAGCACGTATTCCACATCGCTGTGCGCCACCTACATCATTCTCTATATCATCTCCAACCATCAGTGTCTGGGAACACAGCAGGTAAAAAAAAAAACCCACTATAATAAAGGAATTTATTATTACAGATATATAAAATAAATAAATATATAAGATGCAATCTAACAGGTGTCACATTTAAAATACCCTTTTACATGAAGCATGCATCTCACACACACACTCCCACTCTTTTCCTCTTTAATCACGTGACATAAGAAACCTCTTCTGGCACTTGCTCCATGTCTTGTAAAACTGCCATGAAAAATGATGTGGATGGTTTCCCAACAACTTCTGCTTCAATGTCACAGGCATACTGCAGAGAACAAAGAATTTACTTTGAAGAGGAATGGCAATCAATTTATTGTGACTGTATACCCGCCCATAAACATTAATAATTATAATGCACACACATTATGCAATCCTTAGTGCACATCGCCACAAAACTAATATAAGTCATGCTTGCTTCGCTTTTCTCATGCTAGAAGTTTAAAGAATGATTTCCTTCCCACATAATCAGATTTTGTCGGAACATTTTGTGCTGAAGCACAACTTAGCCTTTTTCTCTCTATCTTGCCTTTACAACATCCAGTCTTCAACAAGTTCCCTAAAGCTCACTGACTGATCCAGGAATAAAGCCTATGTTGCTTGTCTCTTCAAGAGAATGTAATGTCGTGTGCTCCAACCATTCTAACCCTGCAATTAACCTGACACAGTGCTTTTAATCTTTTGTCTTTAAATTTGGGAATCTGCAACATAGCTTTAAAATCCTCCCTTACTATTTCCAATTTAGCCAAAAGAATATGACAAAGACCATAGTTTATTTACTGAAACCAAATAACAAATAAGTTTCAAGGCGTATCGACAATTGTTCCACTCTGCAATGCATTGTTTTCTTTCCTAGAACAGTGAATACCTGTCCAGATGAAAATTTCAAAAAAAGAAAAAAATTGATCACATCAGGATTAAGTTAATAGCAAAATTCTTTTTAGTGCTTTTACAAACGGCTTAAAATATACATGAGCAAGCTCTGAAAAAGAAATCCAATAGCCTTTGACTGACTTTTTTAAAGATGAAACTTTACAAATAAATTCAGATTATCTTTTCTATTCAAACTTCTATTGAACAGATGACAAGTTGAACTTGCTCTAGCAATATTTTCAGGAGGCTAGTGTCATCATTAAAACAAATCCCAGAAATCATGTCGGTAAACTTCTTACTTCAAGAGCCTTTGTGTAAGCACCAACATCAAGGATGAGAGTGTTGCTGTCTTTGTAATATTTTCTGCAGCAGAAATATTGTATTTTGTATATATGCGATTTCAATGACATTTTGAGCCATAACATGATGCACAACAACCTCTTTAAAAGATTATGAAGGAACAAAGTAAAAATAAAAATAAAACTTAATTAAATAATAATAGAAAACAACATTAGAGTGTTTTCAGAAACATTAACTCTCAGATGACATCAGCAGTGATCAATAGCATATTTCACTACTGCTCCAATTAAGGATGTTATGTAGCAGTGTCATACATGTGTGTGCTTAGAAATAAACTGAAGATGATTTTAAAGATTTTGTTGAAAAATCAACACTAAACAACAAATATTCTGCCCATCTCCCACTTACTATATATAAACATTTTTACACTCCCCAAATCTCATAAATTTGTTATTTGCATGATTAAAAGGGAAATATTTTATTATATTATTAATGTAGTGTCAGATTACAGACCTGGCAACAGGTAGAATATTTTAGCAGGTTACTCATAGGACAGCCAAGGTAATTTTTAACATCTCCTATATCTTGGCTAATACTTAAAAAGAAATGTTTGTAATCTGCTATACATGTATACCATGTTATATCCAAAGTAATACTTCAGCCAACTTTTAATGTAACAGTCCTTTTCTGACTAAAATGGTAATTTAAAAAAAAATAGTGAAAAATACACAAAGCTGGATGGCAAGAAAAATAATATTAGCATAAAAATGATAAATGTATAGATGTATGATGCTATTCATTAGTATTGGATTATATAGTGAAAATAGGTACAAGTGTGATAGTTCTACTTGATATAACTACATTTTTATAGATGTTTTAATGCATCATGTCAATAATGAGGGGTATAGGGAGAGGGGGATTAACCTACAAGCACCAAATTTCATATATACCTGCAAAATCTGCTCGTGCACAGCTCACATTTCACTTTTAAAATCAGAGTTAAAAGTTATACAACAAAAGATATCTTACAGATTTTCTTCCACTCACTATGTTGTAAGAAAAGTTAACCAGTGTGACGGATTGCTAAAAAAAACTATTCCTGAAATGTTTGTTATTAAACACTCTATTTCTTTACCCCTCATTCTCCAACAGATTAATTTCAGATGATAAAATAATTTTGAAGTGCTGAAGTAATTTTTCTTCATTAAAATGCAAAAGTCCTTAAACATATTTTGATAATTTTTAGCTCCCCACTTACTAATAATAATAATACAGCATTTATTCAGTGCCTTTACCAGCACCAAAATTGGGTTCAAAGTGCTTTACAAACAGGCACACTAGCACACACCATTTTAGGGTAGGCATCGAATGCATCCTCATACACAAACACGCACACAACACACTATTTGGTTCTAGTCATCATACACAACCATGCGCACAACACACTAACCACACCACTTGGTTAAAGTCATCATGGTGCCATGGGGCAGTGTGCATGTCATTCCATGATAGCAAAATGATATTTTAATTTAATTTTAAATGGGAAGCCACCACCTACACAAATTTAGTTTAGGGTCTCGAGGTCATTTGTTCAAGGTATTACTCCCATTTATTCTCTATTAAAAATGTTAACAGCTCAGTAATATTCAGTTATCTGCCGTCTGTTAGATCTGATCAGCCAGCTTTGGAAGAAAGCGTTAGCCCTCATAAACAGATAACATTTTCACCAATAATTTGAAGGAAATGGCAGTGTCATCATCTAGCCAGATATGATCTTTTGATTAAAATAAAAAAAAAGGTTTCCATGAACTTATTGATATGGAAAATATAATTACTCTATATAGTGACTATGCATTCATGTAAGTCGACATCTAATTTCTAAAGTAAGTGGCAATACTAATAATGTGTTCCTTGAAGTTTTTGGAGCAGTTACGTGAAATTTCTATAAATAATGTACCAATGTGAGTTCTGTACTTTTATTCAAATTTCAGAAAGACTATTGTCCAAGCACCAAAACTTGACTCAGGAATAAGCAAAAAAGGAGAAAGAGTGTGAAAAAGGCGTAGCATTGTGGGAACTGGTGTTAGGATTAATGCTTAAGGAAGAGGTGCGTTTTCAGTGCACATTTAAAGTTTTGTAACATTTGTCACTTTTATGGTAGCTCTGAATATTCACAACTTTGTGTGGAATGAACATGACCTGGTTCACTTTTGCAAAGATCAAAACTCTGAAAAAGATAAGTGCTCACCCTTTTCCCATGGAAATCAAAACTGGGTTGTCCATAGATATGAGTGTTTGAAAGGCCTTGTTCATATTCTCATAGCTGAAGTTGTCAGCAGCATCACCAATAACAACACAGTTTGGTTTATTTTTGTCCACAGCATCAAAGTCTGCTTCTGAAGCTGAAAGACATAAATATTAAACACAGCTCTTAATTAGTATATATTTTGAGCACCATCACCTAATACACTCATCATGAATTTACTGACATTAAAACATTTCACTCTACCTGGATGAACAAGGAGATGAGGTCGCAGCCCCCGTTGCTGTAGAACCTGGCAAACAGCTGGTGCTGGGGAAAACACCTCCTCTTCCCTGATGCTAAATCCAAGTTTTCGCAGGCTATCTACAAGGTTTTTACGTGTAGTGGTAGTTTCATTTGTGCAGAATCTTACTGGTAAACCTGCTGCTTTCAACCTGGCACATAACCATACTACATTTTTCAAATAGTGGGCGGGCATACCATTCGATGTCTGTTTGGTGATGATGTTCAAGGGTTTTATTTTTCTTAGTAACTGTAAGCTGCATGCTCCATTTATTATCTGTGATGTAAGCATTAATGTTATTGTACTTTTGAAATATTTGATTTTCATAACTGATGAGATTGCTTACTTCTCGTTTACCCATTACTTATGACACTAGACTTCTCAAGAGCATTCAGATCTTAAACGGTTAACAGCAATGCCAGACAGAATATTTACGTGACCATTTTTAAAATAATCACTGTTAAAGTATGCTTTATGTGCAATCTGTAAGTAAAGGCCCGATTATGTCATGGTGTTGCGCATGTGACTGCAGCTGTTTGTAGGTGAACATTCTCTTAAAACTCATCATTTTCTTATTTGTTTACCTATTTACAGCGTCGGCTGAACCAGGGATTGCAACATCCGCACCATCGGTATTGTCTTTCAACACGCCAGAAATGTCGAGCATTACAGCCTTCACTCCTCTTAAGCAAGCCATGGCGACTGCTTATAGGAAGGGAAACTACTGAAGTCGCGAAAACCTTATTAAAGCGATCTGGAGTGGTCCCCCTTCCCCTAGCTGTCTCACAGCTGTCGGACATGGACCTCATGCGACGGGGATATAACATAAAATAATAATAATAATGATAATAATAAAGTGGATTTGTACAGCGCCATATCCCGGTCCTATGAACAGGCTCATGGCGCTTAACATCCCCCACCCACCCCCAAAAAAGACATGGATGCACGCAACATAACATGCAATATTGTTGTCCTGAGAATGCCAGATGAGATAGTATGAATGACATCTCGCAAGAAGGTGCTCCACTGTGCACAAATCATTTGAAAAACTTATCCAGGCTGCAAATGTTCCTGTTCACACAGTGCAGATCCACAACGTCATTATTAATCCAGGATAAAAGCAGATTTCAAACTTTCGATGGGAACGCAGAAGGCCGTAGTTGGAACCAAAGTGGCCGCAGACAAGCAAATCATTGAACAGAAAGGCGAAGAAGCATGTGTCAAATAATAGGCACGAAACTCACAACAGGTCATCGAAGACAACAACAAATACAGAGAGCTAGTCCCCTCAAGCCGGTTAAGCGAAGGGACGTTACTCGTGCAGTACCTATAGAATTAGCCGTCGGTTTAGTAACCCAGCATGTTTTCTTGCCCATGAATCCGCTCACAGCTTCACCGTTGGTTAGTGTTTAACGGTTGGTTCCCTCACCAGTAGTAGTTAACTTTATTACTGTTTATTTGACCGATGTCTGTTAATACGAGCCCCGGCGATCAAACGGCCTCCCGTTTCATGTCTGTGTGTTTAACTTCAGAGGTTATGCTCGGTTTGCTTTAATAGTAAAATCTAATCTAGTCTTAGTCTCACCGTTTATAGATATAAGTTTACATTGGATGGTCAAGACTTTTCCGTTTTATGCGATGTGTGGAGGAAAGAAATTGCAATGAAGTATTAATTAAAGGACATGATGTATTAACGGTAATACGTTTGCAAATGACCACGAAAACTGATCATAATCTTCTCTCAATCCTCGACCGGCTACTGTCCCCCCTACCCGCCCACTCCTTAATGAAGATTGAAACAAATAAGCAGTTTTATTACAATAAAATGTACCATCTGTCCATTAATTCAACCCTAGACATAAGGTAGTCTTGAGGGGTCGGGGGAGTACATGGATAGATGCAGCAGCTAACAAGGACTGCAACTCACGTCAGTCTTCGGCACAGGACGACCAGTCCCCTCCTTCACGTTCGTGAGCCAGTTTTTCCTCTGGCCACGGTGGCGTCTACCTCCCTCCAAGGTACCTTGCAGCCAGTTGCAGGACAGTCTTTGACAAAGTATCGTGCCGGGTCACATGATCAAATCAGACCAGTTCACGCCGAATAACTGTTGCAAATAGGGGTTCCTGGTGTCCTACAAGTGTGGCGACTATGTTTTGCACAAAGTCATTTGTTTTATGCTTTCTGCACGAGAAAATGGAAAGCATACATATATTTAGAGGAAATTTTATCGCTTTCAAAGGGTATGTGGATAGCCTATAGTGGTGTTGTTTGTCACAACTGTCACGCGTGCCTCTTCTGCCTATCCTAAACGAGGCCTCCTCGATATGACGAAGAATAGCCGAGAGCTCTGCAAAGAAAGCCAAATAGCACAGACACCGCTGTGTCATTTTGTACAAATGATGACAGATGAGGTGGCCAGACTGTCGTTTCTGTCGCATAAAAAAAATTAAAAACGAGATGACTGCTCATCCGGGGACACGGATCCCGAATGCTGTCCCTGTCTAAAGAGCTTATCAGATATCTTTGGCGGCTGTTTGTTCACCCGACTACATTATTACACAACACACAGTGGTACGCGCCGGAATGAACAATGCAACGTACAGCTGACGAACGAACACCTAATGCGATGTAATCCTTCCGACTCCGGTAGTTTGGAGCACAGGCGAATATTAAGACATTCTCTTCTCAAACGGCAACTTCTTCTGTCGGCTTTGGTGATGAACTTCTACCTCTTTCGTCTAGCGTAGTTCTTGGTGTTCCCAAGACGACAGCTGGCAATCCCGACGTTCCGTTGTCACCGACTGGCCCTTGAGTCAAGGTTCTGTAACCCACACGTCACGACGTTCTTACGCCGTCTGACACAAGTCTCGGTCTTGAAGAAAAGTCCCTGAACGTTGAAGAAGCTAAAGACATGTTGACTGCATGGTAACCAAGTGTCTTGCGAAATTCTCGTTCCCTTACTTAAACTTCCCACGCACGCACCGGGTGCCAGTGGAAAAACATATGCAACTATAATTCTTCAACGAATCTTCAACTAGCCAGCGCTAGCAAAAGGAAGACTACACCCCACATGACTATTGTGTCGCCCAAGCCACACCTCAGGTGACGACGGAGGTGGGGGTAAGGGACCGTCTCTCCTGCCTGACCATAATAGACATACCCGTCTGTTCACGCTTGGCTTGCTTCAGCTACAAGGCACTATGAAAAATGCTAAATGCTAATTAGAGGTTGACTTAGGCCATCCATCTAAATGAAAAACCCTTATTACTTAAATGGTTTCTGGCTGTGAACACGTAATCTATTTTACTCTAGACTGTTCATTGTGGGCGATTTTCCTGTCCCACTTTATGTTACTCTATTACAGTGTCTTCACTTTCTCAGTAAGAAATGCAGTGTCACAGATGCAAGAGAACTTTATTATCTTCTAAAAAGCATGTTAACAAAGTTCTCACTGTGGCAAACAACGACTTTCTGTTGTCAGTAAAGCAAATATCCAATACACAACACATTAAAACAATGCACAGAATGTCTGTCTTATATGAGGCATTGCCCTGCATTACCTTGTCGTCATCGTCAAATCAAAAATGGATCAGTATCATCTGTATCTACACGGTAAAAGCTCTCCCTGTACAATGTCTCAGCGTAAAGCTCTCTCTCTCTCCACAGTCTCAGTTGGCATCAACGTTGCCGAATCTAAAAGGCGTCGTGGCCGAGGTGACGCTCTTCTCGATGACGGTGTAGAAGGTCTCCATGCCGGCTTTGATGTGGTCGTGCACATGGCAGTGCAGCAGCCACTTCCCGGGCATGGTGGCGTTCATGGTGACGTCACGGAAGATGCCCGGATACAGCTGCGTCACGTCCCGGTGGTGGGTGCCACTCTCGTACACTGTGATCTCGTTGCCATGGAAATGGACGTCATGGATGTCCAGTTCGGATCCCAAGGTCATGAGCTGCCAGTCAACCAGTTCGTACTGGGGAATGGTTAGTGGAGGGTTGTTCCCGTATAAGTAGCCGTTGATAGCTGGAGGGAGCAAACAAAGGTATTTTGGTAAACTTCATCGAGTTAGTCATTTCATTAGTACATTTTTATAAGGACCCGTCCTCGTTCAGCTCCACCTATGGTTATCACGAATGACCGCTTTTAGGTTGTCTTTACAAACGTGCTTGTTGTTCGATTTAATTTTTTCTGGCCTTCTGAGCTGTTTGAACGATGCATGTTGTCAACAATATACCATTTACAGTCGAGAGGAGAACAAACCAACGCTTAAAGTTTATCGTCAACATCTTAATGTTAGGTATAAGACTGACTGGTTTAATTTTTTCATCAAAACAAAACTGTACCATCTTGCAACTCATGCATTGGGCTCACTTCATACTTCTCGTCTAGTCCAAAAGACCCTTGACCTGCATATCATTGATGTATATTTATTGGACCGCTTCACATATCTGGGAAGCATCGTTAACAAGGACGGTGGAGCGGACGACGACATCAGAAGCTGCATAAACAAGGCCAGGCATGCTTTTAACACCCTACGCCCCATCTGGAACTCCCGAGGATTATCCCTCCGCAGTAAGACCCGCATCTTCAACACCAATGTGAAGGCAGTCCTGCTGTACGGCTCTGAAACCTGGAGAGTGACAAACACCATCAACAACAAGCTCCAGATCTTTACCAACCGATGCCTTCGCCATATTTTGGGAATAAGGTGGCCTGAAAAGATCTCCAATAGCAGCCTGTGGAAAAGAACTACCCAGAATGCAACTAGTCAAAACATCAAAAAGCGCAAGTGGGGCTGGATAGGACACACCCTGCGCAAACCAGCTGACACCATTGCCTGGCAGGCACTTGACTGGAACACTCAGGGTAAGAGGAGAGCCGGAAGGCCAAAACAGACTTGGAGAAGATCAGTAGAGAGCGAGGCAAAGGATGCCGGAACCACATGGGCCCAACTGAGGTGGGCTGCCCAAAACCGGGTCCGCTGGCGAGGTGTTGTTGCGGCCCTATGCTCCTCGCGGAGTCGCAAGGAATGATGATGATGATGATGATGATGATGATGATGATGATGATGATGATGATGATGATGATGATGATGATGATGATGATGATGATGATGATTGACTTTACAATTTGTTGAAGTTTTTGTTATTTTAAGGCCACGTCTGGATCACGAGAAGGTAATGTCGACACCATGGACATCGACATCGACACCATTCTTGTGAGTACAAACAATTAAAATAAATATGCATATAATATATCTTTTAAAATCGATCTTGTTGTTCGCAGCTATAATATTTAAATAAAAGTAGTCTCCCTTTAATAAAAATAACAAACAATAATGTTATGTGCATATGAGCACTGACGACACATGAAATGACTCGTCTCGGATTTATTTTTACAGATTGTATATAATCGAATGACGTTATAAACATCCTAAACGATTTATGCATTTTAGTATCCCATATACATCGTGCTTCAGTGGGAAGTTTCTGAAGATTGGAAAAACGTGTTTTGATATATTATGTCTCTTTTTCAGTCTGATTGTTTGATGATAAGCTAACAAATTGACGCAGGTCTATTGCCAAACCGTAAAACGAAAAGTCAGTTTGCCTGTGGCTCCATTTAATTCAATGTATAATGTTTAAGTTGTTAAAATAAACTTTACTATTACTGAGCACAATGTATGACTTTCTGCTGTAGTGTAATTTGGTTCAATGTTACAGTGGTTGACCGTTTTTAATATTTGTTATATATATATATATATTAATTTAATATGTAAATAGAATGTGCTTCATGTTTTGCAGAAACATGGAATGCATTTTGGAGAAAATGGTGCATAAATGTTCGTAAATATTAATACTCTGAGTGCAAATAGCTCCTTATCCCGGGCCTATGGACAGGCTCATGGCGCTTTACAAAACTTAATCACGGAGTAGGTCCGGAGAAGACGGTCAAGCTGTTCCTCCATTTTCATGAGGGTAAGTTTGCATGATGTATATCTTACGTTATGCAGCTTTATTTAAATATTGCACATTAAGTTTTAACTATGTAGCGCTATGTAGGTTACACTAGGTCTACACACGCTATATGTGCCATTTGGAAGGATGATTTCAGTCATGCATGCGATGTCTGGGTTTTCTTTTTAACAGGTTTCTTCCTATCACAAGTTAAAAATCTTAACATTTAGGCTCATTACAAATCAAGAAGTTTTCTTACTGTGCATAAGATTGCTTTCTTTAAAGTCAGGGTCACTGGCAGACTCGGCAGTACCAAACTGTCTGATGTTCTCGTCGATGTACCAGCTGACATTTTCGTCGAAGATGCTAAACAATAGCGGCACTGACTTGCTCACGTCATTTCTTTTTCCTTTGGAATCAAGAACTCCAGGCTTGCAGATCACCAACGGTCCTACCGGAAAGAAGAATACTTGGTTACAAAAGTTCCTTTGTAAGACACTTCGTTCAGCTAGAAAGATGTCATCACGTGGAAATGTGGAACTGGTCCCTCTGGGGACAAGGAGAGAAATTAGTAAATGTAGGCACATGTAAATAAGCAGGATACAGCTGCATCTTGGAGTAGGATATAAAAGGTGTCATCCCTAACCTTTTCATGTCATTGGGGGTGAGGTGATAGAGACCTCGCTTTTCTCATGGCCCATCTCATATCCCTCGCTGTCTTATCTTTCCCAACCCTCTGTGGAGTCAGATATCCAATCCCGAAAAAGTTTGCTGCGCAAAGGTGGCATTGAACCAGCGCGCACTCAATTTGGACGCCAGCGCTCTAACCACTCAGCTATCCACTTCCCGGTGGGATATTACGATAAGACGAATCTATCGCAAGACGTTTTATAAGATGATGGTTGCAGACTATACAAGACGACATTACAGATAATAGAAAAGTCCAGAATATTCATTTTAAGACTCCGACCAATTACCGAGGAGCCCAGAGTTTGTGTCCCGTTGGGGGTCGACAGCCGAGTAGTAGGCCTGTATAATGCAGTTGGGGTCGCCGGTGGCCGGTGCGTAGTCCAGAGGCACTGACCACACATACGTCACAGTTTCACCAGGGTTCACGCCACGCGAGGCTGACGTGTTGTGGGGGTCACTTCCATAAGCAAGACCTTCGTAGCTTTTGTTGTAGAAAAGACCCTGCAAAAGGTTCATATTTCCATTTAGGAAGTAAATCAAAACTCGCGGGTATCTGGACATGTTTGTAGGCAACCGTGCATGTTTGTAGGCATTTGTGCATGTTTGTTTGCATCTGTGAATGTTTTAGTTATCTGTGCATGTTTTAGGTATCTGTGCGTGTTTTAGGTATCTGTGCATGTTTGTAACCTGTCATGAAACGGTTTGTAGTGCAGTTTCAGGTGTACATACATGAAGGAGAAGCATAAGCAGTACACAGATTAAAACTTTACTGAAAACCTAATGCATGTGGATTCTCACATGACGATCGTTCTTCCTTGCGTCTTCATATTAACAAATCGCACACTTTAATTGTTTACATATGTAAGACAGCATGAACGAGTTTTCTTATATTCTTTCCGATATGTACCTGGGCGTGAATAGTATAAGGCCTTGAGGCGTTATTCCGAAAGTGCACTTCGATAATGTCCAGATACTCTGCTTTGATGACTGGCCCAAGGATGCCCATGAACTGGTCGTCGTCCTCTCGCGGGATCTCGGTTGTGAACGTGGCATCAGTATACTGATGATAGCGGGCTTTTTTGTAAAGTGTACCCAAAAATGGAGGATCAGACCTCGTAAAGATGTATCCGTCACTGTGGGGCAGAATAGACAAAAGATGTGTGTGGCGTTAACCAGATATTTATTTTCATTGCTTGATTACGATAACCTGGTGTTCAGATGGAATAGTGGTTGACAAGCAGACAGCAAGGATGCAACGCTCACACTTTATATTATTGACCACGCACAACTCTCATCACATCGACCCACCCATGTTTGTAAAGGTACCCTGAAGAAGTTTCCTGCTAACTGGACCATTTCTTGAAGGTAGGCATTCATGCTGTTATCAAGGAAACATCTCTACATCCTGAACCTATTTCAGCACTCACAAGTGCATATCGCGGGTACTTACAAGCTGGAATCATTGAATGGCGTCCCAGTGATGCTATCTACCGCCAAGGGCGCAAAATCCCAAAGCTCCTCCTGTGCCTGTATGTAGTACACTCGCCTGGGCCGGTTGAAAACGTCGCTGGGCCCCATGTTGTGCTCGCGTCTCAAGCCGCAGTGGTCGCTGACGTTGTAGAGGGCGATGGAGCCTGCTTTGTAGTGAGAATTCGTACGGCAGATCACCGCCCACTCACCTGACCAGATAAGTCAAAGCATCTGAATTATTCCATTCTCCGTATATATTTTCTTTGAAGAATTAAATTCGTCTATAATGAATGTTCCGCATCACATCATCACTACTGTTATTTTCTTGCAATTTACTTTCTTCTTAGCCATATCATTCTCATCCAGATTTTGCACCATGCATCATTTTTGCATTCCGCTTTATCCTAGATGTTGAACATTCGAAAAGAGAAATCTGTTAGAAATCTTTTCTGCACTATGGTCATGGAAATTTGCGTTTATTGGGAATTAGACAAACACGCGACAAAAAAATACATTAATCAGTGTTAATGTTTTAAAGTTTTAAAAAATAATTAGAAACTTTAGATGTTTCCTCGAATTCTGACATGACCATTGATGCAGGCTAAAAATGAATCAGCGAATGTTTTACACTCTTCTTTACACACAGTTTACACTAGTATGAAGGGGCGCAGTACCCTCTTCACACATAGTTAACGCTAGTATGAAGGGGTGCAGTACCCGGGTTGAGAGTATGCATGTATAGCGTCTTGGTGAGGCCCGGCTGGAGGGGGACGGCGCTACGGCGGGTGTCGAAGTCAGTGACGTCATGTCCGTGGAAGTAGACGCTGTGCACGTCAGTCTCGGTGCCCGTGCTCAGCAGGTGCCACGACACGCGATCCCCCGCACACATGTCCAGGCCGGGTAAGTTGCCATAGATATATCCGTTGATACCTGGAAAGAAATGAAAAAAATGGCTGTCTTAGCGAAAATTCTATCAATTTACAGAGGACGATCGCGCTATACTGACAAAAAAACTCACTGCAGCGACTGGCTAAAAGAGAGAGAAAAAAACATGATTGTTTATTGTCTCAGTTTTCGACGTCAAAACAAATGAGATTTGCAAGTGGGTGGGGTTTTATAAAATTATTCGTCACATACAGTGAATATATGCTCACCTTTTAACATATTGATACATCTTGGTAATGATAAATGAAAACATGGTCTGCTCGTAGGTAGTATTATGAAGCTAAGTTAGTGTATATTTCAAGGGCAAGTCTCGTATTGATTGTCACTCAAAAACCATCTTTCTGAATACTCTCTCTGAATCTAGCTAGTGCTGTTCTTTACCATCCATTTGTAACAATTCTAATATACTTTTCAGGCTGAAATACGTTTGAAATGCTCGGAATTAAGCATATTTGCTGCCTCCTTAGGACGAATGCCAGTTTTGTATAAAACATAAGTCCTTTAAATCTGCTTTTTAAAAAAATGCTGTTTATTCCTTACTCCCTGATGTAGCGATACAGCTGCAAGTCCATTTCTCATCAGAAATGTTTTTACATTAGACACCCAGCTGTGTTGGTAATTCTAATTATAATATCGTATTATCTCGAATGCCTGCCTGTTTAGTCTGTTCCCAGGTAATCTGACCAGCTTCGACTAGTAGTTGATGCATTTAATACCTGTTGTTATATGTAAGGGATATCTACCCGTCTCGCCATACATCATATTGTTGGAAGTATGCTGCGAACTTTAAGGAGGCGTTTCATTGCAAAAACGTAAACTTTTTATATCATTACTCCTCCAGACCCCCGATTTCTGCAGCATATGTCAATACAGGCTCTTTCCGAGTTTCCGAGTGAGAGAAAGTGGCCTTATTTGATGTACCAGTCTTGTTAAAAAGCAGGCAGTAGTCTAACTACCATGATCATACCTAAAGGACAACCATATATTTACCACGATATGTACGGTCAATCGTGCAGACAAAAACAGGTTTTCAAAAAGCTATTAGCGAGTTAGTACTCACCGTGCATGCGGTTGGACTCCTGGAACTCAGATGTCGCATTTTCGGTGATAGAGATAGCGTTAACTATAGCATTGAAGTCATAGTACCAGGACTGGTTCTCGTCCCACACAGAAAACATCAAAAAATACTCGCGGTCAATCTGAATCTGATTGCAACAGAAGATAAAATACAAGGATTAATCGGGACACTTTATGAATCATACAAGGAAACTGTGATCAACATATTTTTATGTCATTATTGGTATACAAAGAAGGTTTGGTGATTTCCTAATTATCATTTAGACTACTGCCCAGTTTTTGCGGCCATCTCGAAACCTTCAACCGTTGACCACCAATACGCGAGAATCAACCACCGGCGTCTTCTCCCCTGTGATCACAGTTAGGTCTCCCTACATAAAGATGATTCATTACCTGTTTACTGTCGCTGCCCAGCGCTCCTCGGCGGCAGATGAGGATGGGCCCGACCAGACCGGCGTTGGAGTCTCGCACCACGTTCAGCGACGATGACGTGTACAGGCGGGTGATGCAGGGGGGATCAGCGGGCCCCGGCCCCATGGTATCAGGGATGTACCAGTAAGTCGTTACCTTCTGCTCCGGCTTCACCAGATCGTCTTTTTTGTCTGCCATCATAGATGGAGAATGCCTTCATATCTTTGCTTTGTTCGTGGAATATGCTTTGAACAACATGTAATCTAGTAAGAAAATGATGAGAGAACCGCGTAATTTGTCATGCATGAGTATTTTGAAGTACATTTACACAAAGCGATGTATATATATATATACATATAAACATTTTTAATAGATGTAAAGATATCATGAGCAGCATCTTTCGATCCTGTGCTTTCATCTACCGTGAATGGCCTGTGCTGTAAATCTCACCAGGTATTCATTAATTAGAAGTTCACTTTAAACGCTGTGCTTTCAAAGGCCTGCTTTTGAAAGTAAAAGCTTTAAATTCAGTAAAAACAACAGTATAAGATCCTAAAGTATCACATTTTTCACATTGAAGCTAGGCTGGTGTGTAATATCAAAATCATTGACTACAACAGGCATTAAGCAAACCTGGGTTTGTTTGTTTGGTGTGGGGAGTTTTTTATGGGTGGGGGCGGAGGTGCTGTGTTTTAAGTCTGCGACTAAAGTAGATAAAGAAGTGGAGACGCTATGCTCACTGGGGTCGCTGTCGTTGTAGAGGGCGCCTTCGTACATCTTGACGAGGACGGCGCCGTGAGGATGGATGGAGTACGGCCGGTCTGCGTTGTTATGAAGGGTTATAGCAACGACATCATCTACTTCCGTTCGAATCACAGGTCCCAATAACCCCATGTGCACTTCGTCTGGTCCACGCTCTTTGGGGTGCTTAAATGTGGTGTCGTTGTATTCCCGGAATATTGCCTTGTAATACTTGAGGCCGATGTGACCACCGTCCTTCTTAGCATAGATTTCAGACGGGCTAAACATAAACCAGTCAAACTGCTTTACCTTTTTAGAGATATTTCACACAGATAATTTCATACAGGCTATGGATCAAAAATTACGGTATTGGCCTTTTCGTAATAAGGTGTGCAATACTGTGTGCGGCAGCATCTGAGAGTGGATATTTTCTGTCCAGCCTCAGCAAAATATAAAACCTTTTCATCAGATTATCCCTGCTTATGGCCTAAGTGTCTTGTAAATAAAAGTTAAGCGATATGTACATCCACAATGTCATAAGTTCAAATATACGAGAACACAGGCGCGGATTCAAGAACTTAATAATTAAATATAACCTTGATAGAACAACACATATAGATGTACGTTCACAGCATATATATGACAGAAAGCTCAGTAGATCAAATAACATACATATGAAAATTAAGAGCTTGAAACAGATGTCAAGAGCCCACATGAAGAATTCACTTAAACATCAAGTAATATTTAGTATTTTATCTATTATTTTATTTGTCATTACCTTCGTGGGTTCTCTAAATGGTCATGCGATGTAGAATATGTTTTAAGATACTATCTAGCATCATTTTTACAAGACAGAAAGAAATACAACTTTTTTGAAGTGACAAAACAAAACACGAAAAACACACATTCAAATAAAGAGATTCAGAATGAAGGTCAGTATCAGAGAAACGTTTGATAGATGAATATTGTAACTAATGTGCATGCGCGCGTGTGGCCGTGTTAAGGAGAAAGAGAGTGCGTGTATATATGTGTGTATGTCTTTGTGTATGTCTGTGTGTATGTGTTTAAGAGAAGGGTAGAGGGACTATACAGAGGAGTATTGCGGGATGGATGAATTTGTAGATGTATTTCTTTCTTTCTTCTATTTAAAACCATTTTAAGCTGCTAATTGCCAGCAAATGTGTTGCAGTAATAACTGACTGGGATTCACCTCTCTGGCACACACCCCTAAAACCCGGATGCTTACGGATGCGGCATGCAGCGGAAACGTCGCTGTTACTGTTGCATGTATTTCGCTTATCATCAGTGACAGATAATGAAACTGGGGACGCCTGGCTTCGCAAGACCTCATTTGACCTTTGCCCGATGAATAACAAGGGATTACCATGTCGCAATGTACTAAATTAACTGTTTCATGTTTCGCTTCTTACATTCTTGCACCAAACGACTAAACTTTAGTTTAGTATGGAGGTACATGAAGATCAAATGCTTTTCGCGAGGACAAATCCCGCCTCTTTGTGATGTAGTTATAACAGTGCATTACACATAGAAATGTATACTGTTTAAAATACACGACTTTAGAAAATTTCACTTTGAAGAAAATGTCTTTATATACATGTACGACTTGACAGCGAATAAAACGGATGTGGTTGGCTTCTTGCGTCAGCTCACGCTAGGTCACGTGACCTAGGTTTCACGTCCATTACAAATTAAGTCCGTGGTCTTTACCTTCCGGGCTGAGTAAGGGAGGTACCGTCGAAGAAGTTTCTGCCCGATGGTGCATAGTCCCAGAGCAGGATGTCTATTCCGATGTAGTAGTTTCGAAATTTCTGGGCATCAGCCAACGATAAACGTTTGCCAACGCGATATGGACATTCGGTGACGTGTAGCCGGGCAACCATTCCAGCTGCACAGCAGAGAAGCTTCACTAACTGTACAAATTCAAATTCAACGGAAACAAATTTCTCTCCTAACACTTACTTATGGCTTACGCACGCGAAGAAATAGACACAAAGTTTGTGTTCTCGTCTCCTTATTGGTGATGTGTTTAAACGTACATCATTAAGATTGTCAAGATTTGTTCTTTTATTTATCTTTATTCTTTTAAAACTGTTAATAAATCAATACAATCATTGTTTCTTAGTCTTTTGGGCATAAAACACGTAAGTATGCATACGCGCTGGCGCGCACATACACTCAAGCGAAGCCAAATTGATTTAAGACACCTTTAGAGGAAATATCTTTATAAGTTTACTCAGCACTTACCACTGATGTGGTCGTTCACATTACAGTTGATGCGCCAGATTCCCTCCGTGTTTACTTCCATCGTTGCTGTCATGAAGTCAACAGGATTCATGCTGACCGAGTCAATCCTATGGCACAGGAGCAACGGTTATCAGGCACATTGGAGGCAGTCACAATGATCTTTGGCACGAAAAAAATCAAATGATCTTTTTTACATAGATCAGTGGGCAGCAGCGCGCGGTAAAACTCCAAGGAGGACCTGCACGTGCACACACATGAGCACTCAAGCACACCCACTAGCACACATCCGCGTGCACACTTGTTTTGTTAGACGTTTCCCTGCTGTCTCTATCACCACATGTCCAGCTGCTATATAGGCCCGTAACCTTAGTTACCAGCTGCATGTCAAGGACTATCCTAAACTCTCTAATCGAACTGGAGTAACGACTCTGAATGTGCTGTTTTGATTAATTACTTAAAACCTCTTCAGATCAGTAAAGCAGCATTGCTGAGATTGTTCGCAGACATGTTTAGCACGAACGAGCATGACGAGGTAAGCAGTGTGTGTGTTGGGATTGTTTAAATGTCTTTTTTTCATATATATACTTGTTTTTCTTTTTCCAAGCGCTGGGGGTTCATCATTAACTAAAGCTTGAAAAACATGTCGGCCAGGTTCCTACACCCGGAACTGATTGTTTTCCGATACAAACCTGTGTTTGTCCGACAAGAATGAGTGGCCGCTGATCCTGAGGGTGTGAATGTCCACTTCAGTGCCAAACCCCACGAGGTGCCACAGGATGTTGTCCCCTACACAAGCTGTCACCCCTTCCAGGTTCCCGTACAACCTTCCATTAATCCCGTGCATTTTGTTGCTTTCCTGTCAACGATAAAACGATTCTGGTGTTTGTTTCGCAGGTCAGGCATTGGTGTTCGCGTGAATTGTGAAACAAGAATAAACCAAGCTATTATTAAAGTATTATAAATATATTATTGTATAAATATTATTACAATGCTAAGCATTGAGTCTCATTTGGTAAATAGGACCTCAAAGAATAAAGTTCAAAGTCATCCTTAAAAAGCAAATAAGTGCATAGTTGATTAGCCCAGTGACTTTTGATTCATTTGATTTTATTCACCTTGTATTTGATTGAATTTTTCAAATAAGAATGCTGCAATCGACTAATAGAAGTCAGTTCATAAACATCTTACTATGAAATCGGGATCCTCTTTGTCAACAGTTGAAGGATTTGTAGCAAATTGTTGAATGTTCTCGTCAATTAACCAGCTTTCGTTTTCATCAGTCACAGTCAAAAATAATGCATATTGCTTGCTGTACTTCTGAGCCAGTGTATCCAATGTACCTGCATTTAAAGCGGCAACAGACAGAGACTCACTATTCTTGACTCGCTAAAGAGAACAAAAATTTCTGTTCTTCTTTCTTTTTTAGATTTTTATCTATCTTTTTCTCTTTTGTTTTTTGTTGTTTAGATGTTGACTTCCTTCTCTACTTACAGGCCCTCAAATAGCGGCATGCGCAGAAAGTGGAAGTCAAATTACAAAAAAGGAGACCTCTCCCAGTGCAACAACTGCCGGGGGATCATGCTGCTGTCCATCCCCAGCAAAGTCCTGACGAGAATAATACTAGAGAGACTGAAGAAGGCACAAGACAAGAGACTGAGACCAAAACAAACAGGGTTTCGCCAGGATAAGTCATGCACTGACCACATTGCAACCCTAATTATCATCATAGAACAATCCATCAAATGGCAATCCTCCCTTTATCTAGCTTTTGTGGATTTTGAGAAGGCCTACGACAGTGTGGACAGGGACGTCATCTGGAGGCTGATGAACCACTATGCTATTCCGCCTAAATTCATAAACATCATCCAGGGATTGTATGAAGACTCGTCCTGCCACATTATCCATAACAGCAAACTCACCAAACCTTTTGTAATGAAGACTGGCGTAAGACAGGGTTGCATATTATCGCCGACAATCTTCCTGATGGTCATAGATTGAATTATGCGTAAGACAACCCAAGACAACAACACCGGTATCTAGTGGACTTTCACCAAACAGCTAGAGGACCTGGACTTTGCAGATGAAATTAGTCTCCTATCTCATCGGCAGCAGCATGCACAAACCAAACTGAGTAAGCTATATGAGGAAGCAGAGAAGACCGGCTTAAAGGTGAACAGAAAAAAGACCGAAGTGATGGAAATCAACAAGCAGGAACCTCCAATCCATCTTCACATATCTGGGGAGCATCGCTAGCAAAGTCGTTGGACGACATCAGAAGCTGCATAAACAAGGCCAGGCATGCTTTTAACACCCTACGCCCCATCTGGAACTCCCGAGCATTATCCTTCCGCAGTAAGATCCGCATCTTCAACACCAATGTGAAGGCAGTCCTGCTGTATGGCTCTGAAACCTGGAGAGTGACAAACACCATCAACAACAAGCTCCAGATCTTTACCAACCGCTTCCTTCGTCATATTTTTGGAATAAGATGGCCTGAAAAGATCTCCAATAGCAGCCTGTGGGAAAGAACCAGAATGCCAGTAGTCAAGACATCAAAACGCGCAAGTGGGGCTGGATAGGACACACCCTGCGCAAACCATCTGACACCATTGCCAGGCAGGCACTCGACTAGAACCCTCAGGGTAAGAGGAGAGTCGGGAGGCCAAAACAGACTTGGAGAAGATCAGTAGAAAGCGAGGCAAATGATGACGGAACCACATGGGCCCAACTGAGGTGTGCTGCCCACAACCGGGTCCACTGGCGAGGTGTTGTTGCGGCCCTATGCTCCTCGAGGAGTAACAAGGAATAATGATGATGATGATGATGATTGATGATGATGATGATGATGATGATGATGATGATGATGATGATGATGATGATGATGATGATGATGATGATGATGATGATGATGATGATGATGATGATGCAGAAAGTGGAAAAACCTGGGGTGTCGTGCAGCAACATAAATACGCTTGCGTCCCGAAAATCATTATTGGAGTCAAAATGTTAATTTAAAAAATCAGACTCTGAATTATTACTTCATTCACGAAAACAGCTATGCAGAAAATAAGTATTTTAGTCTGTTGAAGCCTTATAAATACAAATTATCTCCATCCCAACACAATATCATTTATCAAGAGCCCTTGACAGGATCATTAATTCTAAGTTTATGACAGTCGGACGGGAAAGCCGGATACGAGTAAGGTGAACTAAGGAGGTACAAAGGACATTAATGCAATCTTTTTAAATATATTCCGAGAGTGTCCTGCATAGCAAAATAGTTTTTTGTGTAGAGTTCTTTGAAGCACATCAGAAACTGTCCCAGACCGAGTCGAACCCAGTTCATAAGTGGTGCGGAGGGATTGGTGTTTTACGCTGAGCCAGCAGCTAGGGCTATATCACGGCAAGGCAGCTAGCCCTGTAAACAGATCCCGCATGCAGAGAATAAACAGTGTGCTCGAGACGAGAACTAAAACCCAGGGCAGCTACCCCTCGCTGTATTCGGTTCATGATAGAATCGATGTTTCTCTAAGTCTACCTTTACAAGTTTACTAAGGGAGTGATTTGGTATTATTAAAGGAGACAGTTTAATTTTTCTAAAAGAAGTTTATTTAACATTTGCTGTTTGAATGCCTTTAGGCTGGCTGAGTCACGAAAACTTGATAGATTTTCCGACAAGGTGTGCTGCTTAGAGACTACGAGACAGCGCTCCTTTACTATCAAGGAGTGGTTTATCACACACAATAATCCAGGTTTTTGCCAAATATGACAACCTAATCAAACTCGAAGTTATTGCTTAATATTTTGACATCTGATGAGCTGGATGTCTCCTCGCGACTCTGACAATAGGTGAGCCTGCCAGAGACATTCTGTGACATCTACATATTGTAACAGACAGAGAATGGGAAAAAAAGAAACGACTCGATTGGAAAAATAGAAAACACAAGTGAGTTGTTACCAGTTATCATCATCATCATCATCATCATCATCATCATCATCATCATCATCATCATGGTGTGAGCTTTTATAGCGCGGTATCCCAGCCAAAGTTCAGTTTAAGATATTATTTCCCCATTCTAGAATCGGACCTTTCCCCAATCATTAAGAAGAAAATGTTGCAGCTCACTAGACCTGTAAGTGTAGAGGACTCTGAGACGTACCCGGTTTGCATGTGATCAGGATACCGACAAGGCCCGAGTTGGCATCACGTGGTGTGTTGACGTGAGAATGATAGACCCACGTGAGACAGTCCTCGTCGTCGTCTGTAGGCGACGATGACTCTGTGACGAGCCACTCGTACTTATACTGTTGTCCTGGGGGCACCAAGTCGTCCGCCTTGTCAAAGCCTGAAGTGCCGTCTTGGTAAAAGGCCCCTTAGACAAAACAGTTATCAGGACACATGCTATAAAAATAATGAAATGTTTCATCGAAGTTTCAAAAACAGGATTCAGACATGTTCCATAGCCCACACATTACATTTTTTTTTTAGTATTACTTGTATGATTTTGTCGAATGGTCTTGCAGATGGTCGTTGTTTGACGTTTGAAGATAATCAGTAACTTGTGAAACAATAATTATATTTATAATTATATTTATAATTATATTTATAAAATAAAGCAGACCTTTGACATCGCTAAACGTTAAATGCTAATCCGACGCATTAACTAAAAAAGTGATATAGATATTGATTCTAAAACTACCTTCGCTATTTTTCTTGTACTGCAAGCCGTGTGGATGTATAGAAAACTTTCGGTGGCCCATGTTTTTGAACAAGACGCTAATAGTGTCGCCCTTTTCTCCAGCAAGGATCGGCCCCAGAAACCCCATCCACGCCTCGCGCGGCTTCTGGACCGTGAAGTTTCCGTCCGTGTACTCGCGGTACATGACTTTCTTGTAGCGTCTGCCTATTCTCTGCGGACCTTGCTCCAGGTAGGTATCTGAGATGCTGCTTTGCGAGTGAGCACTGACAGAAAGAAAAACCACCTCCAACTATTTAGTGCTAACTAGAACATGGCGAACGTTGAAACTAAAGCTAAAATCACATGCAATTAGTCACATTAAAATTTAGTTGTTGTAGGAAAACCTAAAGAGACCATATGGAAGAAAAGAGCACCGGAATGTACAAATGCGTTACAGAACATACAATTTAAAATTCTCCTATTGAGCTACTTAAAGTCATAATTTCACCCAAAGTATACAGCACAATCGGTCCGCTGGTACAGGAAACAATGAAGATTGCGGTGATGATGATGAGAGGCCACTGATAGAAAAACAAGATGAATGGATTTTTAATTTGACTCTCTGTTTCCTTCTTTCTTTGTATGCGTGTGCGTATCTGTGTGCGTTCATCTGTGTATCTCAATCATCTTTCGTCTACCACATGCGATATATTTGTCTAACAAACTAACAGGTCACGGGTGAGGACAGTTAAGGGGAAAAGCAACTTAAACGGTAAACTGAGATTAAGTGCTAGATACCACGGACCTTCATTACTAGATAAGTGTCTCATTCGTTGCATCTTCGCCCTATCATAGCAGTCACTAATCGTGACAAACCCTGACAAAGAAGTGCTATTACTTACGTTTTGTTTTCAAAATGGCGCATCTTCCTAACGTCAAAAAATTTTAGAAGTGAATAATTAAGCTTTTATTTCATCAAAACCTTTTTAAAGAAGACTGACTGCATAATCAAAAGTAGACTTTTCTGTGCAATGTGTTCTATTTGTTTATAGAAAACGCATTTGGGTTTGACACAATTTTATCACATAAAGACCTCGTCACAATAGATTATATTAATTTGTTTTACCACTAATAATGATAATAAGTGATAATTTATATAACGCAATACCTCAGCCAAAGGCAAACTCAAAGCGCTGAACAAGATCACGAAATAGTCACAAAGATGTGGAAGGAAGAACAATGCGAAGATTCGCTCCGTTTCATCAGTAAAGGACGATCACTGCAGATTTAACGGTAACGACTCGCACTTCAAAATAACATTATTTACAATCCAGCGGCACAACAGAAAAGGTGAGAAAACGTAGCAGAAGTGCATGTAAAAATCCAAGGTTCAACATTTTTATCTAACCTCAACCGGAAAGCATGACCACAACGCAGAAACAAGGAGAACCGATTCTTTCAGCCGGACATGCAAGGGGCACAATAATTGATATAAATGCTAACCCTCAACATCTCGCTTTATTGGTATGACATCCAACAATGCAATAGTTTGCACCTTTTCCATTTTTTTTCGAATCCATTTACAAGCGAATGGTGTGTGTCTGCCAACCAACGGACCGGAAAACAAGTTTATGTAAGGGAAAGCCGAGACTGACGCCGGCCTTGACCCTGAGTCACATCCGGTAACGAAGGTTCGTGCTAAATACTGACGATCTGGGACCAGTTGCACAACACATTTCTAATTTTAAACACTTTAAGGCCTTAACTCTATTTAGATAATTAGTTTAAAGTGCACACCACAACTTTAGAATTTTTAAAACTAAAACTGCTTTAAGTAAGATAAAGTTTTTTGAGTCTGACTTTCCGTCCTGTCAGTACAATTTTTTGTATGTTTTTCTGCAATGCATCAAAATGGCTAAGAAGAGATTTCGCCTCTTTAGAACAGTTTTAAGGTTTAGAAACGTGTTATGCAACTGGCCCCTGAAACATATCCAATTAATAGTTTGTGTTGCAAAACGCGTCTAACAACACAGTCAGTCTAAACAGGCCGCCATGGTGTGTTGTCGAGTGATGTCTCTGAGTTGTCACACACGAGAGCTGTGTCAGGCTCCTGTCAGTTGTCGAAACGCTGGCATCCTGGATGTCACTGTCGTACAGTGCTGAAATGAGCACAGCGATGAAAAGCTGAACAAACTGGAAAATACTGGCGTGACAGAGGATAGAGTTACAAACAGTAGCATATAAGATCGGTGTAGCTACTGCATGCTGAGCAAACAAATCGTGAAAAAGGGCCCAGTCCCTCGCAGAAGTCTTTCGTTCAAAAAGTATTTGCGTGTTACATAATCCCTGACGTTTTCATCGTGATTCTCGAGTCAAAAACTGGACACCAGAAATTCTGCGACTGAACTGCATCCTTGTTTGAATCCCGCCCTGTGTGTACTTTTTCATCTGGATGAGGAATTTTTCTTGGAAACTTTACGATTCAGCATTTGGTGTTTGGTTTTCGTTGTAATTGTGTAATATTTAACCAACTCTTTCAACTAGTCCTGTTATGATAAACACCCCCAGCGCAATGCCAAGAAAAGGAAAGAAGCAATCAAAAGCAGGAAACACCAGGTTATCGACAGTGCCATGTTAATATTCTTCTACAGTTACTCTTCTTCCGTCTAATTTTCTGTGTACGATTATGATAAGCAGTAGGAAAAAATGAAAAGAGTTTGAGATCCTGGTGGTTGTGGTGGACAGTTGAACTAATGTTTAGAGCAAGCCATGGTGTAGGCGGAGCGCAGAGCTCTCCTTTCGCAACTCCCCGTCCCACTCCCCACTCTGTTACCTAATTCTGTTAATCAGACGCCAAGTAGTTTTGAATGATCTACTTCTAAAATCACAATCCGTCTCTGCCTCAAAGCAAACCCGTGTAATAAGTCTTTTAATGACGAAGCAAATGTTGCTCGATTTAAAAGTTTGACGAATGTGCCACGAAAACAGGTCACAAATCCAGGCTGTTCCACAATACATGACACATGTGAGTGAATACGGCTATTCCTTAACAAGGAAAGATATTTTTACAAAATACTTGGTAAAACGATCATTGAGTAAAATATCTGCTCTTTCAGCTGTTCTTCGGCAAATTGTGGTTTCCTAACCATTCCAAAAAGGAAATAAATCCGTATCCTGTTCTAAGAATATTTCATCGTGATGTTTGGCCGTTACGGATTCCTAGAGACCGAACACTTTCTGAAAAATCTGAAAGCAGTTTCCGGATATGACCTTTTCTTTGGATTGTATGAAACAAAGTAATTAATCAATCAAAAGTAGTTTCAACGCAACAGAATGAAGATGAATATCACTTTATCTGTAATATTCACCTAGTTCAAACTAAAAATTGAATTTTTATTATACTGAATCTGAGCAAACAAGTAATCCCCATTCAAACTCATGAAACATTCCCAACTCACTCATTGCTGGGGGATATATAAGGCATGCTGTCCTTTCGTGAAGGGGCATAATCCCAGATGTCTTCCACAGCAGCCACGTAGTACTCCCGTACAGCTGCACTCACTTGTTCTACCTCTACCAGCACCAGGACACTAAGAAGGAGGATTGCTGATGTTCCCCCGAAAACTCTCGAGCTCTTCATTCCCTTTTTGGACGTGGAGTCCGGTCTGTCAAACAGCAGCTGCAACCAGTTTTATCCCAGGGCGTAAAACAAACCAAGATCGTTCAGGAAAAAAAACTGCCCTGTAAGTTCTGCAATGTTTGGATCGAACGATTTAACCGCAAGGACTGGTTCCTTGCTTGTTCCGCAAGCGACCTGTCTGACTTACGCGCCGCCGACAACAACCGGACGTGCATCCGTCGCTGCGTGCAACGAGACACTCAAGCGGATTGTGACGATCCTGAAGCCTTTTATATATCATACGGCTGGCCGGGCTCACGACCCCGCATGATTGCTTTGACGGCGCCAACACTTTGTGGCGTGACAAAAATCTTTTTTCTAGAAAAAGGGTGGGAGGGGCTTTCGCTTAAAGTTTATGTTTCGGGCACGCAGAGTTTTATTTATAAGTTGTGGCTGGATTTTATTTTTCCTTAGTTTGGGATGAGAAGATCTTTATCTGTCCAATTATAAATTACTGTATAATGCAGAAAAATGGTTAGAAACAAGTTTTGCTTGTATATTTTTAGTAACTATTTGTAGACTAAGAAATAAACGAAAGAAAACTGTCCTTACAGTTTTCATTTATATGGACGCCACATCATCATATTTCGTTTAATTTCGTTATAGTGTGTCTATAGTACAATGATGTTATCTACACATAATATATTGATACTATATTTATATAATTTTTATAATCAATTAGTGGCCGTGGCTGTTCTTTCTTTTTATCTGGTTCTCGAACTTTTGAACGCTTAGCGTAAATCTTTTACAGTCCGTAGACCAGTTACAAATCAATCGGTTGGCTGGTATTATTATAAAAAAGACAACAATTTAAAGTTCAATGTGATTTTCCTAAATGACAAACAAAAAAAGCAAAATCGCTAAGAAGATTATAATAATTTCTCTTTCACTTGTATTTTATATTTTTTAATGTATTTAGAGTTGATCACATAATGATGCAGATGACGCAAAGGTACTCTTGCAGCTACTTTGAAACTTAAGGGAATGATGTTTTATTGTTTTCTCTTCTGTACTCCTTTATGCTGTTAATGGAACAAAAATGTGCCTGCCGCCAGTATATTGAAAACATTTAGTCTAATTATTTGTTTCTCCTACCATAAAATCAATGTCAAAACGTGCTGTCATACATTATTTTTATATCCATAGTGCTCGATGCGCCTCCTTTGAAGGTGTCTAAAAAAATAAATAAGGGGCAGAAAGTGGAATGATTCCATATGTCGCGTGAGAACAGCGTTGACGTAACCCTTGACAACGCCCTTTCTCTTGTTCCTTCTCCGCTGTTTGCTGTTCATGAAGGATATAAGTGGCTCTGGATACATTTCTAATTTTAAACACTTTTACGCATAAACTCTTTTTAGATAATTAGTTTAAAGTGCACACCATAATTTTAGAATTTTTAAAACTAAAACTGCTATAAGTAAACTAAAGTTGTTTCAGTCTGACTTTCCGTCCTGTCAGTACAATTTTTTGTATGTTTGTTTGCAATGCATCAAAATGGCTAAGAAGAGATTTTGCTTCTTTAGAACAGTTTTAAGGTTTAGCAACATGTTGTGAAACTGGCCCCTGGTTTCTGAACCACAAACTTTTCGGAAAAGACTGATGACCCATTTGTTTACTTACGACGGACTTAAACAATCAAGCAACACTTCTGTCTTTATTTTTTTTTTACTTTTTGTTGTTTTAGTTTTTCTTCTCTTCTGTTTTCGCTGCGCAATGAGCATTCTTCTAAATGGATACATGCGCATTACAAATGGACATCATCATCATCCTCATTATCATCATCAAACTTAAAAGCTCCTCGAACATCACGTGCGTTGTGTTAGAAGTGGAGCTATTCCGATTTTCAAACTGGTAGATACAATAAAAAGCGGAAGTTTTAATCTCACTGGAACTTCACTACTGTGGCGCGCGTTACCAAATCTTTTTTTTTTCAAAAAAAAAAAAAAAGCTTAAACTCACAAGGAGATATTTAAAGATCAAACATGCTATTAACACTATCTGGTTAGACAGTGTCAGACTGATATGAGGAAATTGTCAAACCTAACATTAAAGGAAAAGGCCAGTAATACAATAAATTCGGCTTAAATGATAGATACTGACGTTCTAAATTTTGAGAGAAACCGATTCTGGTCTGTATTTGCCATTCAACCCCACTAGCCACTTGACTTTATTTTCTTTTATCAGTGTCAACCTAAGAACGCAAATTTTCGGAAATGTTCTGTCAGATTTAATGTAGTCATGTCAGGTGTAAAATATCTGGCATCAGAAGCACTTTACTCGTGCGAGCGAACAGAGGATTATTCTTTGGTCTATCATCAAGATGGCACGCGTGCTCGTGACCTTTGACCTCGCCGCGTCGAACTCTCATCTAGTCCATCCCTTTCAGAAATGGCTCGTTCCTCAGAAGGAGCAAACTTGATGACCATGTCAGCTAGAAAGATGAGATCCCGGGCAAACGAGCTGCTTTGGAGTGTCTACCGATTATTTTAAATAAACACAGTTTGACAGGTTCTTTTCAACTTATTTTTTCATTGACATAAGAACGCCACTGTTGCACTCCCTTACATTCAATATTTTATCACTGCCTCCTGCCACACGCCTATTCCACTTCACTTAAAAGGATATTACACAAAATATTTTTTGTCTGCTTGGTTGTCTAGCGAACTGGTTTTGTGTGTCATCCGCGATGACCTGAAGAAAGCCAAATAATATACTCATCACTTTCATTCTGCGTGCCGTGCTTTAGGCTTGTGTAGACAAACTTTGCCTAAGAAAGTGATCCGGACAGAGTAGCATCCTATTTATTGACTCCATAATACAAACAGACAGTCAAGGGTCTTGATGTAGCTAACCTAGGTGCTCTTTCTAGGACGGAGTGATACATTTTGACTAGCTGAAATTATCAACCTACTGATGTCAAAGTTGTTAGTGTCTTCTGGTTGTATCATCGTCTTATCTTTGGCTCTCCTTCTATGTTGTTTTTGTTCTTCTCTCTCTCTCTCTCTCTCATAAACATACACAATCTCGCACACACAATAAACACATAAAAACGAACTCACTCCCACACGCACGCGCGCGCGCGCGCACACACACACACACACACACACACACACACACACACACACATATATATATCAAGTCATTCATTCATTCGGACGAATGTAACTGCTTTCTAGGTGAGGTGTCAGAGATCCGAGAACTTTGCTTTATAGCCAGTCAAAAAGGATTTGCGTGAAGAAACAATGTCCCGATAACCTTCTACCCTGTTACTTTTCTTTATTATCACTTGCGAGAAGAACAAGTTGTAGACGGGATTGTATCTTAATTCTCAAAAAAGCTTTTCTTATAATCATGTCACCACTGTAGGAAACCTTATTCACTGTCGCGTTAATTAACATTTTATTTTACCAAACTCGTGGACACATTTTTGCAAGGAGCCTTAAGGGTGGTGAAGGTGAGCACGTATCAGTGTAAGCATTAATGAAGCTCCAAAAGTCTTTTATTATACAGTTTTTACCTCTAAAGTGGGCTTGTCAAGTTGCTTTCACCAGGCTAGCTTAGGGCTGTTTGTTTAGCACAAGGATGTGTACGCATATCTTTTCACATGGACAGGCGAAATACTTCTTTTTCGTCAAGAAAAGCAGGGACAATCCTTGGACATTGACTGCGATGATAGTGATGGGAAGTACGAACTACAACACTCGTAACTTGTATTGTTAGCGTCTCTCCCACAAGACAACCGACAGCCGTTATATTCACATGACGAAAACTGTCTGTTGTTCTGTCTGTCAAACAGATTAATGGTAAAACACCCAGATAGTAGGGAAGCTTCCCTGCACTCTACGCACCTGTTTAAACTCTTTAATGAATATTTAAAAGGAAGTCATGCAGTTTTAAGGAATTAAGTCTTTACGTTATAAACTAAGAAATTCAACAAGTTCGTTTTACAGAGTGATTACACCAGCGACTGGACTCCCCAAAAGTAAACTTCTTTTTATTTACATAAGATTCGGTTGGGTTAGGGTAAGTGTAGGACAGGTCTAAAGGTACTCATTGGATACGGTAATCGAGTGTGCTGAGCAAAGGTCCAGACCCCAACGGGCAATATTGTAAGAAAAGCAAGGAAACTTTTATTGACACCTGGCGTGACCCGAAACAGTGGAGTTGATGCGCTATCCTCGACCTCTACTCTCAACGGTTTCAGGTTTACCCGTCCAGGTCCGATGGTCAATCTTGAATCTTTACTGGATTTACATATCTACACACAGATAAGTACCTTTAGACTTGTCCTACACTTACCCTAACCCGGCCGAATCTTCTGTAAATTTACACAAATTTTACATCGTGAAATGGAAATGTCACGGAGTCCCTGAGTGAGTGACAGAGAGAAAGAGAGAACTAGAACGGGAGAAATTTCGTAATTATAGTCTTATTCGATGGTGCCAAGTTGAGGCTGTTAATTGGCTCTTGGGTAGCCTGCTACCTTTTTTCTATGTTTCAGATGTGGACACTCTAAGCGAAAACGCTCTTAGTCTCTGCGTATTTACATACTAGTAGTAGTAGTAGCGGCGCCTTTGACAGAAGACTGTGTTTTGAATTGTGTTGTGTCAGCACAATCGATCCTCTCATCCATCAGTTCTCAAAGCAAATGGCGTAGTGCGGATACAGCTGTACGGAAGACTGATATACTAGGCTACGTAAAAATGACGGAGTGCATCCGGTTTACGTTACGGCTGCGTAAAACAGGCAACGCGCAGGATCTCGAAACGGTTCAGCTAAAATCACCTTCACAGTCAAAATAAAGGCAGGTTCTAGAATATTCGATTTAATTTCGGTTACATTTCGTTGCAGAAAAAGATTATCCCCACAACAAGACTCCGACGTGCTTACAATTGAATGACATACATGCTGCATACAATCACACAAATTCGTGACCACTTGTTTCAGGGATAAAATCAAAACGTGTGATGTCAGACTAAGTGGGGTGTGGCTTCACGATACGCTTGTCGAGATCTCTATACCCACGCTTACAGTCTAATCTGCCCTTCGTGGAGAAATAAGAAAAATAAGAGAAACAAGGGAGAGAACAAAGAAAACAGTGGGTCGGGGACAAACGGGGACGCACGCCTACGTCTGCCCAGTCCCACCCTCTCCCCGTCCATACCTTGAAATAACGCCCCTCTACGGGAAAGAACTACAGACGAAAGCTATTCCGCTCTGACCACGGACTTCTAACAGACGAATGGCACTTCGCTCGCATAACGCACTTCCCTCAGTCGAAGGCTACTCCGTTCGCACAACGGTCTTCTAACAGATGAATGTTACTCCGTTTACACAACGGTCTTCTAACAGATGAATGCTACTCCATTTACACAACGGTCTTCTAACAGATGAATGCTACTCCGTTTACACAACGGTCTTCTAACAGATGAATGCTACTCCATTTACACAACGGTCTTCTAACAGATGAATGTTACTCCACTCAGCACCGGACTCCCCACAGATGAATGATACTCCGTTCACACAACGGTCTTCTAGCAGATGAATATTACTCCGTCCACACAACGGATTTCTAACAGATGAATGTTACTCCGTTCACACAACGGGTTTCTAACAGATGATCTATTTTGGTGACAGCTCCTGTCTCCCAGCCTCTTTATCTTCCAGCTCCTCAGTCTTTCAGCTCCTCTGTCTTCGATAACCGCTCTCTCTCTCTCTCTCTTCCCATCCTCCCACGTGCCAATGACGTAAAGACAAAATATAAAAATTGCGTCAGATTATAGTGACGCAGTACCCCCCTCCTCATCTCCAGAACTAAAGCTCGGGATGAGCCAGCATGCGACACGCGACAGTCGACCTGCTCACTATCGCTCACAATAGGCAAGAGTGGCGGCCTTGTCCGCTGCCGCGTCTATCCATGTGCTTCCCCCAACGACAAGTACCGGTCAACTGACTGACTGACTGACTGACTGACTGACTGACTGACTGACTGTGGGTAGATATATTTAGATTCAATTTTGATATATGGTGCCATTTTCTGTAGACATAGCTAGCTGTGACATTTTCAGCACTATTTTCAGAAGGTAAACAATTGCGACAGTAAGAAATCCTGTGTTATAATTCCATCGTGAAAGCTAATGTCGATTGTGGTCGGGAACCTACAAGACGTGAACATGTTATGACTAGAATCCGGTTGTGCTGCTTACTGCTTTCTTGCACAGACTTGTTTTTCTGTTTGGTCTGTAAACAGTATTATCAGATGACATGTTTATGCAGCCTATTTCTTGTAGCAAACATACGTTGAATAACACGTTTGTGTTTCGCTCACTCTTTCTTTATTATTCCTCAAGGTGCGAGCGAGCGAGCGAGCGCTCAAAGACAGACACACACAGAAGCATGCGTGACAGAGAGAAAAAAAGAGAGACAGGAAGACAAAGAGATAAAGATACACACATGCGCGACAGAGAGAGAGAGAGGAAAGAGAGAGAAAGTCTCACCTTAGATGTCTTCCGGTGCTCAAAAGCACCACGTACTTTATTAAAACAGAAAATAATAAAACCAGGAAGACTGACCTGGTTTCTAAATAGCTACCAATCGTACGGAAACACGGCATTACATACAATAGACGCTGGCTGCCTTACTCTACGTGTACTTTTCAAATTTATTGTCGAGTGGTTTTTAGGTGTTTTTCCCAGACGAAAGAGGAAGTTTATTCGTGTTTACATGATGCTCAGTTTAACACCATGTCACTGAGTACAAATCCATTCAAACACATCTGCGACTGTAGCTTCTTCATACTGGATGGTACCAACTCTGTCTGGAAAACTTTGCATCATGCTCGCTTAACAGAAAAGTAAATCAATCGCTGTTCTGCACATTTATCTGCAGGTGGACGGAAAGTCCGGATTTGACCGTGTTGAAAATGTTATTGTCTTAGTTTTGTTGCTTGCACTTCCATCTTTCTTGCATATGCGCTAAACTTCTATTTAACTCATTAACGTGCGCCCACACAACATATATATATATAAGCTTTGTAGCGAAGTGGTGTGTGTGTGTGTGTGTGTGTGTGTGTGTGTGTGTGTGTGTGTGTGTGTGTGTGTGTGTGTGTGTGTGTGTGTGTGTGTGTGTGTTACATGTGTTACGGCCAAAGCCCGAAATCGGCCAAAGTGGAAAGAGTCCGGCCAAAACGGTAAATGGAACATGTTGCTGTAAATTGATGACCAATGTCTGTTCTTTTCTTGACTTTGGGGCTTGGCCGGCCAGTTTGCGAAGTGGCATGAAAAGATTTTGTTGGGTCTGTAAATTTCACACTTTAAATTCATTATTAATTATAAATTATCAAACTAAATGTTGATATGGCATTTCAAATTACACAACAGCTTGTTATTTCTACATCTGCAGCGATTTGTTGCGCTTTTAACAGTGCAGTTCCATCGAGTGTAGCCTTAGATGCCGGTCAGTGATTGAGAAGACGCGACGGTTCGTATGGATTTTTCTTCCATGCCTACGGATTCCAGTGTGAGCAGTTTCTCGTGCAGAATGCAAAATTCACTTCTGGAGTACACTTGTTTGAGAACACCATGTTCTGGTCCCATTTAGTAGAAAGCGCCTTCGACTTTCATGACAACTTAATAGCGCTTCTTGGATCACCCTACCTCTGTCAACATCTGGTGTATGGATATATGAGGATATCAAAGTTTTGCCAGGGATTTCCCGCCTCTTCGCGAAATGTCCGGCTAAAGTAGCATATCTTTGGCAATTTCAAGTAACTCGGGCCTTATGGAGAGATTAACTGCCTAAAGTTGTTTACAACTCTTTGTTCTTTTGTTCTCATTTTCCTTTCATTCGACAGAAATAAAATGCATATGTAACCAATGCCAATGAATAGAGAGATACAAATCACCTTTTCGGTGACTAGAGATCCTAGCCTCTCTTTAAACGTTCGCCGACACCCTAAACGAAAGTCTGGGTTTGAAAGCTAGCGGAATCAGCTTCTTCTCCGGCGAGAGAGAGAAAAGAGAGAGAGGGGGACCCAGGAGCAGGATTGTCACCCCTTCTACCTCCCCACTCCCGACACCAGACGCTAGGTACCCCACGGTCAATGTGGCCCGCTTTTCAGCACGCACCACATGAGGAAGGTGCTTTGTGATGTTGCTTCGGTAATAATCATTCCATGGGTTCACCTACGGGAGAAAAAATAAAGACGACAGGGTTAATACTGTCAATTGAAAATAACCCACGCTGCCTTGCTTGATTATTAGTAGCTATAGCAGCTAATCACTGGTAATCTATAGAGATCACTCTAAAACTAGTTGCAAAAACAAATGTGCAATCCTTAAAAAATTCTACTTCGCGCGAATTTATGACAGTTTATTGGCAATGCTTGTTAAATTGTGCCTACAAAACAGTAATCCCATTTATTTATTTTCAGAAGTGTGTGAAGTCTCGATGTCATTTTTGTGATGTATTTGGTTTTTCTATACTTTAGCGGCGGCTTCTACATGCTGCATTCTAGGAATGCGAACAATACCAATTGTCTGATACCTGTATGCTCAATAATAGAATGATCAATAATTCAAAATATTTCCCTAATACAAATATCTCTGAGAGTGAAAGTTAAAGTGATGCTGATGAAGGCGCAGCTATATGTTGACATGAGGTATCACGGGTACTTACAAGCTGGAGTCATTCAGTAGACCCCCTTCCCCGCTGACCTGGTTGACCCACGAGGGCGCATAGTCTCTAAACTCCTCCTCAACCTATATGTAGTATATTCGCCGGGGCCGGTCAAAGATGTCACTGGGCCCCATGCTGAATTCGCGTCTTAAGTCGCAGTGGTCGCTGACGTTGTAGAGGGCGATGTAACCTGCCCTGTAGTGAGAATTTGTCCGGCAGACGACAGGCCACTCACCAGGCCAACGAGTTAAAAATTTCTTTCTCATTAACTACTCCCCTTAGGTTTACTTCTGAAATTAAATGTGTAACTCAAGTGCACATCTCCCCTTAGGTTTACTTCTGAAATTAAATGTGTAACTCAAGTGCACATCTAATTAGTTTTTCTCATTATAAAATGGGTTTTCCGCACTCTAAGAAACATTGTTGTGTTTTTTAGAAATATCCCCACGAAATTTGATGTCAATGTGATAACATTTCTAAGACGTGGACTACCCAATCAGTCAGGTAGAACGCGCTCAGTATTTATTCTCGAATTCACTGATTTGAGACAGACATTCAATAGAAAGAAATCATTTTCGCAGAATTAAATTTCTTAACCGCACATAGATTATCGAGTTTGGACAATTGTTAACCGATAGCCATACAGACAGTCTGGCAAAGACACATATTCTTCAGTGTTTGTCTACTCAAGAAGGGTGTTCAGGCAGGTATATGTTACAAAAGCAAGAAAAGATCGACCTATATGGCCGTCGCCCTTGGATTAATTGCAGCAAAGCCAACCATTGACATTATCGGGTTCATGTGCAGTCAGGCTTGATGTTTTCATCTCAGTTGTTGTACAGCCTTTTTTATAGCCTAAGGCTTTTACACGTGCGATCAAACGAATGCAACGAAAAATATTTTATTTGTCAATACTTTTTGTTACTTTTTATTTGTAACTCATCAAGATGACCCTACTTGTACTGCTCTCTAACTTCGGCTCAACTCTTGTCTCTTCCTTCAACATGACCTCAGACAAGACACCCAATGTCGGTAAAAAGGTCAGCCCGGCACTGTTGTGACGTGTCTACTCCTTACATTTCGTGACAGCAGTCTGGCTCGCCTTTCGCAATGTTTTTACTGGAGGCAGGAAGATCCTATTCTAAAACCGGTCCTGACATTTCCAGTGTCACACTATCTAAATTCTATTTTTTGTTGTTGTTATTGGTGGTGGTGGTGGTGGTGGTAAGGAAGGAGTATTGCCGTGTCCTCCACACGCTCCGGTAACTGTGATTGATTTGGTTACTAAAATTACCTGAGCTGACACAGATTTAACATCCGTTTGCTGTTGTTGGTGTCTAGCTGTTTCTTCTTTGCCTCTCTCTCTCTCCCCCTCCACCTATCTTATAACATGTTAAGCACTGAGCTGTCACAAAATAAAAGAAAATAATGCTTTAAACGAAACTGAGAGCACGGTTCTATTAGCGACAAAAAAAATACATTTTTAAATGCAGCAGGATCATGCACACTATTTATCTAGTATTTACGAATGGATGAAATAGCTGTCATCACCATTATAAGATGCTTCGAAGTCGTTAGCCCTAAAGTGAACACAAGGACGTAGTCGGAGCCTTCATCAGTCGTATCCTTTCGCATCTTTGCCAGCCTTACAATGTCATAATTATTGTCCATGTATATGTTCCTACTTCAATGCACGAAGACAACAAAGTTCAGGAGCTATCACCTGTGCTGTTCAAAATATTTTTGAAGGTCATGCGTGAAAAATTCCACAACCATCACACTTTCCATCGGCGAAAGAATAATTTGTAACCTACGCTTTGCAGATACCACTGATCTGATAGCAGGCACCAACAGAGAACTGCAAGACCTTACTAGCAGGCTGACAAAGAGTTTGAACGCATATGGAATAGAGATCAGCAAGGACAAGAGCAAACTCATGATCATGGGCAACGGAAAAGCAGAGATCTACATGAACAAAGAAGGCTGGAAAAGGTAAACAGTTTTAAGTACGTTGGAGCCACCTTGTCCAAAGATGGTAGCTCACGACAGGTATCCACTGGATCGTGACACCAGCAGCGACAATGCCTAGGTTTGGACACGGACCGGCACAGCCGCTGCATCAGTACAATCTTTACAATTCGTACAAGGAATATAAAACCGATGACCGATAAAACAAAGCATGGTCGTCACACTCGTATGACTCGTATGAACCCTTACAACAGTCAAGCGGCGTAAGCTAGTTTACTTTGGTCGTGTGACCCGGCACGACGCTCTGTCGAAGACTGTTCTTCATGGTATCATAAAGGGAGGTAAACGCCGCGGTGGCTAGAGAAAGACCTGTCTTACGAGCGTGAAGGAAGAGACTGCTCGTCTCGTGCAGGATCTGCTCACTATCACCCAAGTCAGGCCTGAATGGCAGGCCTTGTTAGCTACCACATCTGTCCATGAGCGTCCCACAATGACCGGTACCAGTAAGGACACAAACGAATGAATGAACACAATCGCGTGACAACAAGGAAGATAATTTCCATAAAAAAGCTCTACTATTAGCGGTTTCTCTATATTTTCATGATGTTTGAGATTGGTCTGATTGTTAGACATCTTTTAAATTATGAGAAACATGCTTCGCAAAGTGCAAAGGAGAATTATCGTCTAGAAACGAAGAATTCCTGTTTCCTTAAAAATAAAATTAAGCACCTATGCTCATGCACACACAAAAACACGATAAAAAATTTAAAGAAAATCAGACTTTTGTCAGATATTTTTAATTAACCGTTCTTTTCCTCAGGTCACACAATGGATCAAAATAATTTGTAGCTGTTCTTTCACAATGTCTCAGAACCAATGGTGGTTCTCAGACGACGGTGTAGAAGGTCTCCATGCCAGCTTTCAAATGGTCGTGCACATGGCAGTGCAGCAGCCACTTCCCGCGCATGGTGGCGTTCATGGTGACGTCACGGAAGATGCCCGGATATAGCTGCATCACGTCCCGGTGGTGTAGGCCGCTCTCGTACACATTAATCTCGTTGCCATGGAAATGGACATCGTGAATGTCCAGTTCGGATCCCAAGGTCATGAGCTGCCAGTCAACCAGCTCGTATTGGGGAATAACAAGTGGAGGGCTGTTACCGTATAAGTAGCCGTTGACACCTGGTTGGTGCAAGTCAAGATATTTCAGTAAACTTTATCACAGAAGATAGTAACACCCGACGAATATTCATAGATATAAATTGTCATTGCTTAAACTGTCAACTGCCAACATAAAGGAATCATTCAGAACTGCTTTTATTAAATTTTTTTTACATTTAGTTGTGTTTTCCCCACTAACTTGGAGCTTTGGTCTGTTTGAATGTATGCAAATCTTTTACGAAACCAGTCTACAGTCTAACATTTCTGTCTTCGCCAGGTAAACTAATCTTACCATGTTATCTTTCTGAGAGATGAAAATGGCACCAGTTCTCGATTCTTCTGAATAACCCCACTCACCCCCCACCGCATATTTTGACGAAGAAATAAAAACGACTGTGGCGACACTGCCAGTTAAAATTACCCTTTTCATTTTGTCCGATTATGCTACAAGTATTTTTCTGAAAACGTTGAATGTGAAAAAAAACTGGTAACTCTTTTTGCAAAGAATAAAAATGGATAATACGATTTTAAGCTTAAACTTTATGACTTGAACAAACAATATGATTTATTAATGTGTTATCTTTGGTTGTTTTAGGAGAGGAATAGCACGTGTTTTTCACAAAGCGCATAAAAACAATCAAGCACAAGCCAAGCTGTTAATTAACCCAGGGCCATACGAAAGTTAAGTTTGGGCCTTGTAAAGATTACTCTGAGGCTAGGGTTAGGGTTACCATTAGGACTCGAGGACGTATGGGTAAACTTTTTGTCGTTATTCACTTTTACGCTTTTCACATTAAGCTGTATTTATGTATTTCATTATAATTTATAGTTAGCTCAACATGGTTATGGCTGAGCTCCTTTTTGTAAGCATACCTCCGTCTGTTAAAAAAATATCATGTCTTTACAGTATGGTTAAATATGAAAACTAACGATGATTTTTCTTACTGTGCATTAGATTGCTTTCGTGAAAGTTTGGATGGCTAGCAGAGTCTGGAGTACCAAACATTTTGATGTTATCCTCTAGGTACCAGCTTTCATTTTCGTCGATGATACTGAAATAAAGCGGCGCTGACTTCTTGACGTCCCGACGTCTTCCCTGTGTGTCAAGAATTCCAGGCTTGCAGATCACTAGAGGCCCTGTCGGAAACAAGGAATGTTTTAAAAATACCACTTTTTGAAAAATGAAAAAGTATCAATAATGTCACCTAACCTGGGTCTTGCAATGGCATGTCTCTCTTTTCTTAGCTCTCTCTCTCTCTTACTCCTTTCTTTAAATCTTAGTTCTTTAAAAACAATTACAGTACAGGCTGAGATATGTCAAAGAAATGACATACAAATATGTGGTTAAATAACCAAATGAAAAATTTACCGTTCGTTGATAATTTAGTGTCGTCAAAAATTTTCAAAAGAAGACTTACAAGTGACAAAAACAGAATCTTTAATAGAAGATGTGAACAGGCTACATGCAACATAAGAAAACAGATTTCGAAAATTCTAGAATATAAAAAGTCTTCAAATTATTGACACGTTAGAATTAAACAATATAGCATCGATCAGTAAGAGTTTCCTAATTTTTAAAACAGTAAACACAAATTTCCAGAAAAATACAGCGACATCTTACGGAATGTTCCAAAATGTGTGCAGATTACCAGAAGGGCCACAAGCTGCCAAAACTGTAACAAAAAAAAATTACCTACAAGTCCAGAATTAGTGTCCTGCCGGGGACTAACAGCCGAGTAGTAGGCCTGCACGATGCAGTTGGGGTCCCCGGTGGCCGGCGCGTAGTCCAGTGGTACTGACCATACGTACTTCACAGTTTCACCAGGGTTCACACCACGTGACGCCGACGTGTGCGGGGGGTCACTTCCGTAAGACGCACCTTCAGAACTTTTGTTGTAGAAAAGTCCCTGCAGCACGTTCAGGCTTGCATTTAGCTAGTAAATCAAAACTCTGTGGCATGGGGCTATTTTTGTAAGCATTAGAGTGCAAACACTCCCACCCTCTGGGTAAGTACGCATACGTCTTTAGTCTACGTCCTTCCCTTCTTCATTATGTCCCTTTAGATTTCTTGTATTTATTTTATTATTTTTATGCATGAAATGTTTAAAGGATTAGTGGACTGCACAAGTGTCTCATAATATAGGTATATGATCGAGTGAATAGGACTTAGTTTCGCAATAATACCCTCAGTTTCCAACACACTGCACATTTTTGTCATTGAGTTATAAACATGACTGGATCCAAAATAAACAGCGAAAACCAGCTTGAAACTACACTACTCAAGCGCGGAGTCACATGCTGGTCACTGACAGATTCAGACACTATACTGCCCTGGCGATCTTGATTCCTACTCGGAGCAATTTATGTAGTTGCGTGACTTCAACCTTTTCTCTGACTTAAAAAACACGAGCAGTTAGTGTGTGGAAATGACTTGTAAAACAAAAGAGAAAATAATTCTTATTCTCTTTTTTTCAATGACCATTGACATACAGCTTTTTGTCGGAACAAGGCTAACTTTCGTGCTTTCTTCATTTTCACTGTTGCTCACCAGCTGAAATGTTTGTGCTGGATACCTTGCTTGTTATTCACATCCCAGTTGTCTGACTTATTGCAAGGTGGGAATCATTGACAACAACAGGCAGAAAAGGTCAATAGCATTCCGAAACACTGCCCTCGCACCAATTACCTCGAAGAAAGGATCTTTGGGCAGATGTAATTCAATACGAGCAAGTCACGGCGTGTTTCTGATCAACACCAGTCTTCCCTGCTTATACTGCGGCACAACTACAAAACGGTGGAATCGCTGGGAAAAGTTATGTACAGCCAGAGCTCATGAATGAAGCAAGAACGAAGAACTAGCCATCCCATCAGGTTTACTACAATGTGTACAAAAAAAGAAGTCCCTTGTGGTAGCGCTCTGGCTGTACGAATGTGAACGAATGTTACTGCTTGCCGATACGGAGAGGAAATTCGAGAGTGGGTGCCAGATGATGCTACTCCGGGTCTCATACAAGGAACATAAAACTAATGGCTCTGTACGGTTCCCACACTCGTAAGCTGATCTGGTTTGGCCATGTGACCCAGAACGACACCTTGTCAAAGACCTTGGTATCATTGAAATCAGGATGAAAAATATATTTGTATTTTTCTCTTTGCATGTTATTGATTCCAAAATTATCTTTTAGTTCCTAATTAATAATTGGGTAAATAACAGCGAGAATCTACACGAAATGAGTGAATTCCCGGTTTCTATGTGCGAGATATACATTACCATGCATAGAATGTGGTTTAAACCGTGACATCAGGATACGCCTATTTGCTGAGACCTATTCAATATACACGTGTCAACGCATTCTCCTGACAGATGTTCATCTGTGACTGCGCATGGCGATGTTTGTAGAACGGAAAGGGGGAGGGTAATTTCCTACATTTTGTTGAACGAGATATATAACCAAAAAAAAATCCATCCCTCTAGACCACTGCTCCTTTAAGACTGGATCGTTAGATCAAATTAACAGACTTGCCAGTATATATACCTGGGCATGAATAGTATAAGGCCTTGATGCAGCATTCCGAAAGTAGACTTCGATAATGTCCAGATACTCTGCTTCGATGACTGGCCCAAGGATGCCCATGAACTCCTCGTCGTCTTCTCGCAGAACCTCTGTTTCGAACGTGATATCAGTGTACCGATGATAGCGGACTTTTTTGTAAACTGTACCCAAAAATGGAGGATCAGACGTCGTAAAGATGTATCCATCTCTGTGGGACAAAATAATAATGAAACAAAAGTTCATCACTGCGCGTTAAGGTTAATTTTAAGGGGACAGCTTTGGGGTTATAAGCTTTCTATCCTGTCTTGTACTTGACAGAATTGCTTAATTTGGCATGTAAGCAAAACGCTTGGAAGGCAATATTTTGTCCACGTTTTGAGATTGTCTGCGTGACAGCATTGTTTGTATATATGTTCTTACGCGAACTATCAGAAACAATGGAGGGATAGGTAAATAACTAAGCCACCAGAAAGCAAACTATCATATCATAGACAGACACTTGCTGTAAACGTTATTGCATTTAAGGATGTATTTTACAAAGGCATGTCAGTCTTCGTTATACATTTCACTGCTACGATATGCACTGGGGGAGAAAACGTTAAATGTTAAACATAAACAGCTTAAAGTTTACACACTAAAAGGTATCTTACAGATTTTCTTCCACTTAATTTGTCAAAAGAAAAGTAAAAAGTTTGGTCGTTGCATTTAATACTTAATAACTTATAGAGTTAATCACAAATTCTTGAAAAAAAAAACCAAATGTTTCACGTTGTCAGACGCTCGGAATCTTTGCACCTTATCCTTAAATGCTTGTAATGTTATGCCTTCTCAGTGATGTATACGAAATACAGCATCAGATAATTAACTTATAGTTACATTTCTGTAAGACAATGAAAAATGCAATGGGCAACGATGAATGCGCAGGTCTAAGCACAACATGCTCACATCTGAATGAGTGTTTTTCACGGCAATGTGTTAGGAACGAACAGCTGCGACCCAGACTCTAAAGCTCAATCACACACAAACACACACACACACACACACACACACACACACACACACACACACACACACACACTGAACACCTCGTTCTACATATTATGAAAAGTATACACTTGAATAATTAGTTCTTAGAGAAGGACCCTACTACTTCCACAATGTGCACAAATTAAAGAAAAGGCTAACGTGATCGGCCCTACGCATATCCACACCGTTTGTCCAATCCCTCACCAAATTGAGCAAAAATATTTGTTTCGATTTCGTAGGTGTGCTGTGTTTACGTTGTCTGGAACACGTTTATTATTGACACTGGTATTTATTTTCTCTTTTCTGTTACCAGTTGCGCCGAATAAACGAAACCTTTACGCGGAAGACATTATAATTGCGAAATAACCTCAATTATAAACGTAAATAGCAGTAATTTGAGATAGTAATGCTGACGAAAAAATGGATAAGGAGTGAGGGGGAAGAAGAAAAGTTAGTAACCACAGACTTCTATGATCTAAGTCTGTGTTAGTCACAGTGAGATATGGACACACCTTAAGGTAGCATTGAAAGCCACAATGAAGGGAAGCTACTGGGAAAGCAGCCTTAAAACAATTTACGGGCTGACCTCCCTTGCAAGAGTTTGCCGAGGTAACGTGAGACTCGGTGACTGTCCTACAGGATTATGACTTTATTTACATATCAATTGACGCGCAGTGTAAACCAACTCTATATCGACAAGAACCTACAGCAATTATTTTGTAAAGGCCTATTAAATCACATCAAATTTTTAGAGTTCAGATTTTATTTCTACAACATCCAAAAACATATATAAATTTAAGATGCTGGCTTAAAAGCTTCAATCACAGTTATTAAAACAAACCTACTTCGCTGCTTTCGGGATTCAGCCAGAAGAGTGCACAACACAAAAATCATATACTGACAGAAAACATAGGCATGGAATGAGTTGCGGCAGTGCATTCGTGCCTGACCGGCAGGCTGCAGTGATGTGAATCTTATTGAGACGTAATTAGTTTTCATATTATCAAGAAATGACTTTAATTCATTCATTGAGCGATCCACTTCCGTCTTGCTAGGCCAATCCAAGTTTCACCAAAGCCTGTTAGCCACCCTTTGGCCCTTTATCTCCCACGACGACAGAGCGGCTGGACATTGAAAGGCGACGAAACATCAGAAAGAGGCCCCCAGTGCGTACTATAGGAATTTGCACCTCAGCTTTTTCTGTCATCTCTGCTCATTCTCAGCGGGTACTTACGAGCTGGAGTCATTGAGCAGCTCCCCGCTAATCTGGTTGAACCCTGAGGGCAAGAAGTTCCAAAGCTCCTCCTCAGCTTGTATGTAGTACACTCGCCGGGGCCGGTGAAAGACGTCGCTGGGCCCCATGTTGTGCTCGCGTCTCAAGTTGCAGCGGTCATTGACGTTGTAGATGGCGATGGAGCCGGCTGTGTAGTGAGAATTTGTGCGGCAGACGACAGCCCACTCACCTGACCAGACAAGTTAAAACGTTCTTTCTCATCAACTGCACTACTCCCCATACGAGCTTAACAAAAGCGCAAATCCAGTTTCGAACGAATAGGCTAATTTCATTAAATAATACGAAATTTACAAACTTTGAGAGACGTTCTATGATCGTGAGATACAGATCCGTTTTTCACATGGATTTTAGAAAAAGTTACCTGGACAACGTCTCGTTAGCATATTTAAATGCTTTTGCACTTCATGCACACCAGTGATGTTAGTAGTTTAAGTGATGTCAAGAGAATTTAAATCGATCTACTGTACTTTAACAACAACACAGTAAGCTGGTGAAGGGGTGCAGTACCCGGGTTGATGGTGTGCATATACACCGTCTTGGTGAGGCCCGGCAGAAGGGGGACGGCGCTGCGGTGGGTGTCGAAGTCGGTGACGTCGTGACCGTGGAAGTAGACGCTGTGCAAGTCAGCCTCGGAGCCAATGCTAAGTACGTGCCACGACACGCGATCCCCCACACACATGTCCAGGCCGGGCAAATTGCCGTAAATGTATCCGTTGATGCCTGGGAAAATACAAATTAAGATCATCTCAGTCAGCAGGCTGTCAATACTTCAGCGATCATGATAAACACTTTATAGATGAACTGTTGGGGGGGGGGGGGAACGTACTGCAGCGATCTTGTTAAACGAAATGGTAGATCCAGATGTGCTTTCATAAAAGGTGGCAGGATAAAGGTGCCGGTTCATAGCTCACCGTTCTTGCGGTTCGATTCCTGAAAGTCACTGTCTGCAGGGTTGACGTTGACCAGGCCAGCTTGCTCAATGTTGAAGTCAATGTACCAGGACTCGTTCTCGTCGATTTTAGAAAACAGTAGAAAGAACTCGCGATCTACCTGTACCTGGTGCGAGAGAAGATGAAGAACACACCTGACACCAATTTCTGTGTTTTCTCTAATCACAAAAGTAAAGTGTGTTAGGCATCTACATGGTTAAAACGTATTAATAAACTTTAACACAAATCTTATTTCCGTCTGACGAAACAAAGACAGTTCATTACCTGTTTATTGTCGCTTCCCAGCGCCCCTCGGCGGCAGATGAGGATGGGCCCGAACAGACCGGCGTTGGAGTCTCGAACAACGTCCAGCGACGATGACGTGTACAGGCGGGTGATGCAGGGGGGATCAGCGGGCCCCGGCCCCATGGTATCCGGGATGTACCAGTACATCGTTACCTTCTGCTTCGGCTTCACCAGGTCGTCTTGTTTGTCTGCCATCATACACGAAGGTCGCCGTCATGCAGAATCATAAGACTGCTTTGCTCACAGGACGTACGTATGGATGAAATTACATACAATTACATATTAGGAAACCATGGAAAGAGGTGAGAACCGTATTATCTTCAATACAAGAATTAACCTGACGGTCATTCAAAGCTTTTCATCAAACTAATATGTAACGAGATACACAAAAATTCGTCCATCTCCGGAAAAGACGTCAAGGTTATGTCATATGCTGCTTGACAAACAAGTTTTCTTTTTAAATGTTTCTGAAACAGCCTCGACTTTCTCGCTTGTCATATAACTTACAGCAGAATGCTTCGTAAACATAATGGCGAACTATTTTCACCGTGTTTCGGATTTTAAAATATGATATATTTTTGAGAACGTTCTTCACTCTTAACAAAATGACCTCCAGTGTCTTTGAGCCCGCTTGAAAATTCACATGAGTGTTTTGACATATAAATGGGAAAGTTTCCAGCATCCTAGGAGCTGTTGGACCCAAAAAGACCCAAAAAGACCCAAATATCGAAATAAACAATTTAAACCAAGTTTGTACGATAAGCAGCTCATCAACTCCAAATCGAGTGCATAGGTAAACCTTCAAATTCTGTCATATTTCGGAAGGCAATAATGTGTCACAACTGATGACTATCGCTTCATCAGGGTTATATCATGAAACGTTAAATTGTTCTTTGCCCGTGAGTATATCGCGCAGTTCATAGAAAGTTCTTAGATTCTGACATCCCACAAATCCCAGAAATCTGATTCCGGAACTGAAAACTGTTTGTCAAGTTTAATTTAACACTGGTTTGCATACCTTTTTCTTTTGTTCTTCGTGGAATAGTATGATAACGTATTTAATTAAATACCATGCTTTTTTACTTTGCGTCTGTTGAGCGTTAAACACCGAATATAAATAGGAGAGATTTTAAGATAAATTTTTTTTCACTATAAATAAAAGTAGACAATTAGATATCAAGCTGTTTAGCGTGAAGCTAAAGTCAGGCAGGTCAACAATGGCAGAATCATCAGTTAGAACAAAGAATACGTCGTTAAACTCTTCACTCTTTCGAAGAAGGGAGGTAACAAAAATGAAGACGTTATGCTTACAAGGGTCGCTGTCGTTGTAGAGGGCGCCTTCGTACATCTTGACGAGGACTGCGCCATGGGGATGGATGGAGTAAGGCCGGTCTGCGTTGTTGTACAGCGTTATAGCAACGACCTCATCAACTTCCGTTCGAATCACAGGTCCCATCAATCCTAAGTGATCTTCGTCAGGTCCGCGCTCTTTCAGGTGCTTAAACGTTGAGTCGGTGTACTCCTGGAATCTTGCCTTGTAATACTCAAGGCCAATATGACCACTGTCGCTCTTGGAGTAGATCTCGGACGGGCTAAACAGATACTAATGGTTTATCATACACAGAGCGTTTACGGAGAATATGGGCATCATTATCATCAATCATCATCATCATCATCATCATCATCATCATCCCTTATTTTATTCCCATTTTTGTTTTTAATGGATAACTGCCGGTAATTGCTGATTTGTCTTTTATTATTAACAATAAAATCCGCAATGATTGCTAAAAATTGTCACTGCTAAAAATAGACACCCATTAAAATAAATCTGTGGATATAGGGAGTTTTGGAATATTGAAGACCCTTTTTTAGGTATTATTTTTGCCATCTAACTGATTTAATAATAATAAATAATAGTGAAGATTTTTATAGCGCATATTCACACTCATAGAGAGCATGCTCTTAGCGCTTAAAACGGGGAAGAGACGTGGACTAAGTAGATACAGAACAAAGGGGACGAAAGAAAACGACAGTACTGACGACGAAACAGAAAACAAAAGGCATCAAGTAACAGGAACAGAGAAATATAGTGATTCTGCCGAGAAAGATGGGTAAAGTAGCAAGAGGGAAGGGGGGGGTAAGAAGGACTAGCATTGTGGACTATGTTAGGGGTAATACTCAAGGAAGAGGTGCGTTTTCAAAGCAGATTTGAAAGATTCAATTGTAGGAAGGTGGCGGATATGGAAAGGAAGAGAGTTCCATTGTTTTGCAGCACAGTAGCCAAAAGTCCTGTGACCATATGTTGTTGTTCTGGTGACAGGAACAGTTAGGATACGGTCGTCAGACGAAGAGCGTAGTTGTCTGGACGGAGAGTATATTCTTGTCATTCTTGTCTGGACGGATTTATTGCAAGGACATCGGCATAAGACAAAGGATAGGTTATTTTAATATAAAGAAGAAAAACTGTGTTTTGAAGTTCAAAAGTTATTAACTAAAGGGAAAAACCCCTTGTTGAGAGGTCTGAGCGAGGAGAATGGAGGGCCGTTAACGGCTGAAGGCAGTAATTAATGAGTGGGTGTGCCCTTGTGTGATAAAGAAAAAACGCGCGCTAGTGTGTGTGTGAACGAGAGAGAGATACATGGATTGGTGGATGGCCCAGGGGAGACGTTCCCATTAGATAATCTTTTAATAAAATCTTTGTAAGCCGCCTCAGACCTTCAGATGTTATCAGAAAGGATTTAAAGACAGCCGCTGGTGTTTGACTTTAGTGCACTGACTCGTCAGCCCGTATCAGTGTCCGTGCCTGCTCTACTCTCGGATGTCTCTGCTCTAATCTAGGATGTCTCTGTTCTGTTCAATGATATCTCTGTAGTTGAGCCGTATCTGATGATTGATGTCATGGAGCTCATCCCTGGAGATAACGAATCTAACGACCTTTGTCTCAGCCTCGCGCGATCTCAGTCGTCATTTATTCTTGCAAGAATTATGATCCCTCTCTTGTCTTTTACAATGCCTACACTATGTTTTTGACAGCGATTCATAAGGACTATTCTCGTGAATAATGCCCAGTGAGCTCGCGTACTTTGCTGGGATTTGATGCTATATAAGTGTACATATTTTTATTTATTTTATTTATTTGTTTTTGTTTTTGATCTCCACAGATTATTCTGCTGAGATGACTGAATTAGGGAGAATATCGCTGTAGCCATGTCTTTACCTTCCAGGCTCTGTAAGGGAGGTACCATCGAAAAGGTTCATGCCGGATGGCGCATAGTTCCAGAGTTGGATGTCTATACCAAAGTGGTAGAACCGAAATTTGTGGGCTTTGGACAGTGAGAAGATGTTGTCATGGCCGTACGAACACTGACCGACATTCAGCAGGGCAGCCATTCCACCTGCGGGACAGAGAACCAGTTACCTTTACTTCAAAAATGTCATTAGCTTCAAATTCAAATTTAGGGACCGGCTTCTCTCTAACCAGTTATGTTTCTCCTATTCTGCGTACTCGACTGAATGAATGATGATGTAATTTGTCTCTTTGTCTGAATAAGCAACCCACATTTGTTCTTTTATTCTTCGAAAAATTAAAAAAAAACAGCTGTAAACACATTTAATAAAAAAAAACGGGGCACCGTCAGGCATAATTCAGTAAGTTTTCTTTTTTCTAATACTCACCTTGCAGGTGGTTATTAATATTGCAGTTGACACGCCATTTGCCGGCCGCATTGACTTTCATGGTGGCTGTAATGAAGTCAACCGGATTCATGGTGACTGAGTCAATTCTGTAGCACAAAAGCAACAACTTAACCCCTATGTAGCCCTTTGGAACCAGTTATGATTATTGTTAATTGTATGAAGTGCATGAATCAAGTCACATTGCTGTGAACTGGTTTATGGTATCTGTGCGCTTCACAAGTCTTCTAAACTTTAAGTAAACTGTTAACCCTAAGCACTACCAATAAAATATAATTGCTTATGCCCGGAAGCTTTTAACTTTTAACAATTTCATACTTAAAAGTAAAAGAGAAAATATCAGCAAAAAAAAAGAAAAAAGTAAATGCCCCAGACTTTCAAACAATGAACCGAAAACCAGTCACTCTAGTAACTCGTACGTTTTTGTTTTTTTTAAAAAGGAAGTCGCGTCCTGATTTTTTTTAAATTGTTTGTTTGCGTGTTTGTTGTTGGACATGTGTCACATATTTATTTAACCTAGACTTAGTATTTACCGTATAAAATGATGCTTACGTTTGTGTAGGAAATGCGCCTGTGCATCTGAATGAAATTTTTTTTGAGTACTGAGAGCGTTAGACATTGTGGGAAGAGTCGTTTCTGCATAAGTGTATGTGAGTGGCTCACTTGGCAAGAATGAGACCAGGGAGTAGGGGAGTCTCCGAGCTTTTAATGACGTGTATTTTTTTTTCACACGTTCCTTACCAAGCCGTGTGTCTTCATGTCTAATAAGATCTTTTAAAAAAGGATTGTAACGTTGTCCGTTACAAACCTGTGTTTGTCTGACGAGAAGGAGTGGCCGCTGATCCTGAGGGTGTGAATGTCCACTTCAGTGCCAAACCCCACAAGATGCCAAAGGATGGTGTCCCCTACACAAGCTGTCAGCCCTTCCAGATTCCCGTACACTCTTCCATTAATCCCATGCATTTTGTTGCTTTCCTGCAAACAGTAAAACCATTTCAAGCTACTCTTTGGACATTTTTGCGCTTTAAAATGTCTGATAGGGGGAAAATTGAAATGGTTTGACGAGGTTAGATGTGAACTCCTGGTCGAGGGGTCCAGGGACTACGTTCCCTCCCCCCACCATCCCGTACGCCATCATGACTGGCCCCAGACTTCCTCACACGCTAAAGCAGTTTCTGCAAATGAGGAACTGCTGTTGTTCATACATGTCCTTAGATGTCTTACCCTGTCAGAAAATGTCATAACCGTCCTAAACGTCAGTAAACTCTCTGTGTCTAAATTTGTATCACTTCATTGGTCTCGGTGGTGTCTCACGTGTTAGACAGACAGACAGACAATTATCGTTCGTGGGTACACGTTTGCATCCTCGGAGTTCAGTGTCGCATTTAAAATTAAGAGGGTCCGAAATCTATTTTAGAGGCCAAAGTTAATGACATTGGTAATTCATATAATAAAAAAATTAATAAAAGTATTTAAACAAAAGCATTCTTTACAGTACCCGAAAATCAGGATCGTCTTTGTCGATAATTGAAGGATCGTCAATGAAGGACTGGATATTCTCGTCAATCAGCCAGCTGTCGTTTTCATCCGTCACAAATAATAATAACCCATACTGTTTTTTGTATTTATGTTTCAGTGTGGACAAGGTACCTGCGTTAATAAAACACCAAAAGACAGTTTATGAATTTTTTTGTTTGTTTCTTGCTTTTTTTCTTCCTAACGTATTTTAGGCAAAAATAATATGGACATGGCATTCCTTTATCAACGTTTTGTTTCTATTGACTTCTAGATTTTTTAAGTATAACAAATATAATAAATATAAGAACATAATGAACTTTTATTTTTCTTTTTTACCTCACTTTTTAGCTTGAAGTTAATTTGTTTCTTTACTTTTTTCTTTTTCCTTATTCTACGTTTGTGCTTTTAATAAACCATAATAAACTGGATTAATTGAAGGATACCAGCCCCTGCAACCTGAAGGAACAATTGCAAGATAAGCCATTGATTATTGACATGCAATAGGTTCAGTTTCTGACATCATTTAGGCTGTCGTAAAGGTTAATACGAAATGCATATATATATATATATATATAATCTTTGGAGTCTCCTCAACCCACGTCTCTCCTACCGCACGACGGCGTCGTCACCTTTGACACGAGTCCCATTAACGTAGGCAAATTGTATGGCCTATGGGGCGCCAAGAGGGGAATTTTCTCAAATTTGCTATTTCTAGTTATACATTGCAATGTATAATTATAGAATGCAATCTATAGCTATACATTGCATTTTATACTTATAGATTGCGTTTTATATTTATACAATTCATTCTATACTTATAGATTGCATTCTATAGCTATACATTGCAATGTATAATTATACATTGCAATGTATAGCTAGAGAGAGAAAACTCGGTAAAAACCGAAGTGTTTCATTTATATTATACTCAGAAGTTGCTATCCAATTCATTTTATATATACCTTTCAATTCTTTAGCTATAGAATGCATTCTAGCTATACATTTGAAATCTATATTTATAGATTGCATTCTATAACTTCTGACTTGAAATGTATACGGAACGAGGCTGGCTCATTTGCATATGGGAAAAGAAGGTTCGATACCCGAGCGACACAGAAAAATTCCCCTCAGTCGACCCAGTTTTCGTGAATTAATATCGGACTCCACAAATATTTGAGGAAGGTAACGCAGCGGGAGGGAGAGGAGATGGCCACCGTCCTCACAATAATGCTTGTCCAAAGAAAAGACGACCGAAAAAGGTTTGTTTTATATGAAAAACTGAGCTCCACCTACTCCTTCTCCGTTTTTTACTTGTACTGTACCCATATGCTGGTTTGGCAGGGACACAGTTTTTTCAGTACTAAACGTCGAACAAATATGTTACGGCACCTCTCTGATCGGTGATGAGAGACGAAAGCGGGAAATGAAAAAGAACTAACGACTTAGCTTGTGTTAGAAAGGTGACAAAATAGGTCAGAAGATGAAAAGAAGAAAAAGAGATGAAAGTTCTGCTTTACAGTGAAGGTGTTGGTAAGACGTAGTTAAGATGTACCCGGTTTGCAGGTGATGATCATGCCGATAAGGCCCGTGTTAGGGTCACGGGCTGGGTTGACGTGAGAGTGGTAGGCCCAGGTGAGACAGTCCTCGTCATCGTCGGCAGGGGACGCTGACTCAGTGACGAGCCATTCGTACATGTACACTTGTCCTGGCGGCACCATATCGTCTGCCTTGTTAGAACCAGAAGTGCCGTCCTCGTAGAGAGCACCTTAGACATAACAAACACTTGTCCACTGTTAATTCATAAATATTGAAATGACACGCGAATTCTAAAAAGCGATTCAAAATACTTATTTTAAAATGACTACCTTCGCTGTTTTTCTTGTACTGCAAGCCGTGTGGATGCATAGAGTACACGCGATTTCCCATGTTCTTGAACCAAACGCGAATGGTGTCACCCTTTTCTGCAGCAAGGATCGGCCCCACGAACCCCATCCACGGCTCGCGCGGCTTCTGGACCGTGAAGCTTCTGTCCGTGAACTCGCGGTACATGACTTTCTTGTAGCGTCTGCCTATTCTCTGTGGACCTGGCTCCAGGTAGATATCTGAGGTGCTGTTTTGCGAGAAGGCGCTGTCGGAGAGAAGAAAACGAGTGCTGCAGGTCAAACTAGTGGATGCTGATTGTGAAAGTGAGTAGGGATGAAAAGGATCTCAACGTGAAGCTGAAACCACAACCACGCATATAAAATACCAATGCAAATTCCGGTGCAGTAACTAAGGGGTTCAGACAGAAGCAAGTCAAAAAGTGTGACGTTTTATTTTTTTAAAAAGTACAAGCCATGAAACTTGAATTGCTACAGCTATACAGTTACCATCCCAGCCGTCCTTCGTTAACCTGAAACATACGGCATAGTAGTTACGCCGATACTAAACATCAAAATAGAAAAAATAAGATAAAGACGATAGATAATATGACTACGTCAGAGAAGAAGATGAAAAATAGCATGATGATGATTTGAGCGCTCTTGCCTACCACGAGAGATGTCAGAACAGGTGGACAGCTAGAGCGCACAACCATAATACATGCGTCCCTTTTCGCCTCTCTTGAACCTACAGGGGCAGCCCTAAACTGTGGACGAGTGTCCAAGACAAACATGTCTGCTTAAGATAAACGCTGACAACATTCTGCTGAACGGCGACTTTCCTAACTCATGCAGCTGTAAAAAATAAAACACAAGCAGTTTATTTTGTCGCGGTGACGAAAGCCTTGTGACAGCAACTTTCAGGAATTCTAGTTTATTTTGATATATCAGTCAGCATATTTAACTTTGTCCCGCTATGACATCTTTGTGATGCTAACCTAAGAACTCCCTAATCCTACAACTCTAGCAAACTCTTTCACCTAAATAAAGTCATCTATTACAGATGTTTTCAAACTGTGGTACGCGAAGGTATGACGAATGGTACGCCAGCACCATGCGCCAAAATAAAAGAAAGTATATATATATTTTTTTTTTACGGGGGCCTGTGTGTAGGGTTGGGAGGTGGTACTCGGTCAATTCGAATTTTCGAAAGTGGTACTCGTCTGGAAAAGTTTGAAAACCACTGATCTATTACATGAACAAAAAGCAAACGTTTGTTCAAACAGTTGTCTAAACGTGTGTCCACACATTTGTTGTACATTTGGCCTCTGAACGTGATTTAGGAGTGTTCGAGTTAGCCGCTGGAGAAGCCAAGCATCCGCAAGGATTTGCACGCTGTTCTAATCCGTGACGTTCCCCCTTCTAGTCTCTGTCCTGTCACCACTACAGCACCCTGGGCAAACATCGCATGACTAGATGGCTGAGCACCTGGTAAAAAGCCTGTCCCTCAAAAAGTTTTTGCTTGTTTTAGCGCTCGTGACATTCGAATACGTCTTTTTACAGGCGGCCTCTGTACGTTGTCGAATTGCAAATATCAGGCAACATTTTAAAAGTTTTTTTTTTCATGATGTATAATTAAAATAAAAAGATACTTAAAAGTCGTCCAGTCCGTGTAACGGGGTTTCCTACAACAAAACATATGTTTACATAATTTAACAAGTGACTTCAGTCGACAAAATACGGCCGCGGACAAGATTATCTGAAATGACAGAAACGGGTGAACATCATTATGTGATATACGAAGAGAAAAAGGACAGGTCTCTTTAAGAAACAATTATTTGACCCGCATAACATAAGTTAAAATGTCTTATGTCTATTCCTTGGTAAACTTTCTTTTTCTGGACACTTGAAGAAAGTAAGTCTAATCTTCACGTTTTCCCATTTCGTTCTCATGCTCGGCCGAGACGGATTCCTAGAAATCAAAGACGTTACCTCTGACGATACCTAAATCAATTGTTTCAATGGAAACGCCTTGATATAAGCTTCCACTATTTTTCGACGACACGAGAACTGATTACATACATAATAGACAAAGTTCTTATTGCATAAGGAACTGATACTTTTGAGAACAGTATCATTTAATATTTTTGTTCTTATTATTATTCTCCTATACTCATTTTCTGGGCTAATGTTTCATTATAACTCAATAAATAGATTTAAAGAAGTATTTTGCTCTTTTCGTAAAACTCAAACATATACAACACCTCTTATTTTCTGCAACCCTGAATTTTACATTGAAAATCATAAAAACGGGGGGGTGAACGATCGTCATGGCGGAGGTGGGACACGTCTGTACCTCGGTGTAAAGGAAATGCTTTTATTTACTTAAAGAAAACTTCCCATGGCCTGTGTTGGTGGACTAAACACAACTGCTTTATAATGGCTATAGAGTGCGCCTAAGAAATTTCCAATGGAGAATAAGTTATGTTGAAGTTATTGTAGAAGAAAGTGGAAACATGGGAAGCTGAAATGCGAATTGTGATCACCTCAGTCGAGGGCGGCTGAGCAGTGTGGTGTTATGCTGTGGTGTTTGTTACTCCTGTACACGTTCTTTAAGCTTTTGGACTGCGCGAAAGACTAATGGCTCCAAAAAAGATAATCGACGATAAAAAGAGAAAACAGGCAACCAGCACTAGCGAAAGTATTCTAAGCACGTCCGGAATTGCACCTGGAGAATTGGATGGACGAGAGAGACGACAGCGGGAGAAGGGAGATAATTACATCAGTCAAACGTCGATCTCAATCGCGCGATCGACTAACCCTCCTGACCCAAGTTTTCCCGTCGGCTAACATTACAAACAGTGAGATAGCAGACCGACTGGAAAATCTACAAAGAGCCACTGAAGTTGTGAGGAAGCAAGTGGAAGATGGACATCGCTCACTGACAGAACTTATTGAAAACAAAATTGAGTTCCTAACGAGCATTATCTTCGATCTAAAAAAATGAAAACGATGATTTAAAAGGAACAGTAGAAGCTCTTCACTGGTTTAACCTCACTCACAAAAGAGCACAAAGAGGAGATAAACAATCTGGAAAAATATTCACGAAGAGATTCTGTGAGGATGGATACATGGCCTACCAGATAATGGTAGACAAGAAACAAGTGAGGAATGTGAACAAAAAAAATCCTACACGTTATTAACTCTACTCTTGGTTTGTCCGATATTAACAATCACAACATCTCAGCACAGCATAGAGTCGGGGGACTCCAGAATGGCAAACCGAGACCGGTGATTGTAAAGTTCACCTCAAGAAAAGACAAAGAGAGAGTTATAAAAGCGCGCTCTCGTTTGAAGGGATCAAGGGTTATCATCGCTAAAGATCTGATCCAGTTAAATAAACAAAGACTCATTCGCCTAAAACAACATGATGGAGTGGTAGACGCATGGACGGCAGCAGGGTGTAGGTTGTTCGTTAAGCTATTGGACTTGTCTGTCATAGAGATTAGAAAGGGCAACACTAGCCCCATTGACAAAAAACTGCTAGGAATAAATACCGTAGAACAAAGAAGTCAACACCGGAAGAGGAGCTAGGGCAACCTACAACACTCCTCCCAGGGTAGTCTCCAGTGGAAACATGCTCACCGGTCGCAACTCCATTAGCAGGCAAATCATAAAAATAAGGAAAGAGCTCAGCAGCGACTGCCAACACCTCACTCCCAGTTTGCTCCATCCATACATTACACCCCAACAGAGCGGACTAACCCACATCATCCACGGAAGTAGTTTCCCCCCCCCCAGCCATGTTAACAAACTGACGATAAACAGAAGTTGACGGTGTGTGCAGGGGAGGGTGAGTGTGCAAAAACGAATTTTGTGTGTGTGTGTGTGTGTGTGTGTGTGTGTGTGTGTGTGTGTGTGTGTGTGTGTGTGTGTGTGTGTGTGTGTGTGTGTTAAAGGATACAGGTTGGGGATTGAAAATTTCCACCACGTGTCAGTGTACATGATCACTGCTGCTTGTTTGTTTAGCTGTTTATATTTTTTGCTTTTTTGATCTCTTAATCTAGTTTTGTTGTTGTTGTTGTTGTTGTTGTTGCTGCTGCTGCTGCTGCTGGGCTTGTTTCTGTCTACAATAACTTATTTTAATGTCCTTGCTACTTCTGAACTGTGCTTCCTACTGTCCACATGTGCCAGACCTGGTTTCGCTTTTTGCCAACAAGTATATTGTTATTTGTTTAAATTTAATAGCCAGACCAAGAATAGAGAGACTGCTAGCAATAAAATGGTACGTAGACAGCTTTTTATTTAGATCTTTATGTTGCTATGTATATGTAGGGATTGTCAATTATGATGTTAGTTTCATTAAATAGCTATTACACTCTAGACTGTAGAAGATGAAAATGACTACAAAAAAATGGATTGAAAATAGCTACATTGAATGTTAATGGCCTAAATGACATGGGTAAAGGAAGAGATTATTTGACTTTCTTAGAGCAGAGCTAAAGTATTTATTTTTTACCGAAAAAATGGAAAAATTGGTTCGAGCAGCCTGGGGTTTCGACATGTGGTTGGCAGGGAATAATTCCAATCAAAATGGTGTGGCAGTGTTGCTTAATAATAACTTTGAATACAAACTACATAATGTTACAAGAGATGGTGTGGCAGCGTTGCTTAATAATAACTTTGAATACAAACTACATAATGTTACAAGAGATCCAAATGGTTGTTTTCTTATCCTGAATATTGAATTTTTAAATAAACACCTGACACTAGCAAACTTCTATGGGCCTAGTAGTGGAAACAAACCTGAATTCTTTGGCCATATTTTTGCTCAGATTGAGACGATGGGAAATGAATATGTCATAGCTGAGGGAGATTGGAACTGCCCAATAAATAGACAACTAGATGTTAGGAACTATACCAGCAACAACAGCCGGCCCCGTACTCGCAAGACAATTACAGATGCCATGGTAAAATTTGATCTTGTTGATATATTGAGGGAATTATATCCAGATAAACGGGCCTATACTTGGCACAAATTCAATACTTGGAAACAAGGTCGTCTGGATTATTTCTTAATTTCGGCCGAACTATACAACATAGTAGCTGGATGCTCCATTAATCCAGGATATAGAACAGACTATTCTTTAGTTTTACTCACATAGACAAAACAACAGTTCATACGACATAGACCTTTTTGGAAATTTAATAGCGCTTTGTTAAAAGACAAGAACTTTATACAGTTAATTAAAAATTTAATATTAGATGTAAAAAGACAGTATGCCCTCCTGGTGTACAACTTTGAGAAAATTGGAGAAATACCACTGGAAGAAATTGAGTTAATATTTCTGACCAGCTTTTCTTTGAGACCCTGTTAATGGAGATTAGGGGCAAAACTATCTCATATGCATCATTCAGGAAGAAAGAAGAAATGAGAATAGAACAACAACTGTTAAGTAATATAGCGAGTTTGGAAAACAAAGCTTCGAAATCTAATCTAACTGAAATTGAAAACTTAAAAAAAGAGTTGCAAGAAATAAGAAACAAAAGGATGGAAGGTGTGGCTATGAGATCCAGACTAAAATGGGTCCTAGAAGGAGAAAAAATCTACCAAGTATTTTGTAATTTGGAGAATAGAAACTTTGTAAATAAATCCATGGGATACTTGGATAAGGGAAATGGAAATATTATTATGGATCAGGATGAAATCCTAAGGGAGGTCCAACACTTTTCTGAAGAACTGTACAAATTTCGACCAGTAGACAATGTGAAACTAAGTAGCCTGCTACACGATGCCCCCGAGTTAACTATTGAGAACTCAGAATCTTTGGAGGGCCTTATTACATTGCAGGAGGCGGGTTCAGCACTAAAGAATATGAAAAACAACAAAAGCCCTGGTCCAGATGGTTTTACTGTTGAATTCTTTAAATTTTTCTTTGTGGACATTGGAACTTTTCTTGTTAGCTCATATAATGAAGGCTTTGAAAAAGGTCAGTTATCAGTCTCACAAAGGCCAGAAACCAAAACAGTTTATTCAAAATTGGAGGCCAATTTCCCTGTTGAATGTAGCCTACAAGATTGCATCAGCATGTATTGCTAAACGATTACAACATGTGCTACCTTTGGTTATTGACGAATGTCAGAGAGGATTTATGAAAGGTAGATACATTGGAGACAATATTCGGATGATTTATGAAGGATGTGACAAACTACTTTATGACAGACTCTGAAAAACCAAACAACTTGAGAGATCTTTCAATAAATGACCAAGACACAGACTCGAACGCTTCCTCAAAGTCTACAGTTAGCAGTAGTCCAGGGATCTTGTTAACTTGTGTAAAGTACATCATAAATCATCCGAATATTGACTCCCATATATCAACCTTTCATAAATCCTCTCTGGCATTCGTCGATAACCAAAGGTAGCACATGTTATAATCGTTTAGCGATGTTGTTTTTCATATTCTTTAGTGCTGAACCCGCCTCCTGCAATGTAATAAGGCCCTCCGAAGATTATGAGTTCTCAATAGTTAACATGGGGGCATCGTGTAGCAATATATTATAGTATAGTTTAATATGATGCAGGCAACTACATATGGTGTCGTCGTTTAGAGAGTCACATGGCTAAATGGGAGCCACTGACTCCAAAAGGATATTTGTGTGTTATTAATAGGGTACTGATTATACTTTACCTGTAACCATCATTTCTCTTGTTGCTTAAGTAATGACGGTCCACCTAGAAATTGTTACGCTAAAGACAAACAGTATCATATTTTATTAATCGCTTTGTGACAGAAACTGGTTTCAGATAGAGATAAAACGATACATATAAAGCACAAATCAACTTGATGTAAAAGACATTACCAAACAATTATTTTCAATGTGTTATAAGCAATCCAGGTTTTATACTAGTTAAATGTTCAGCACAATTCTTGCCCAAACTTCACTTAATTGATTTTTCTATTGCAACATGTGTGATTTGCTAAGTCTGTGTCAATAAAAAGGAAAAAACAAACACGGCAATAAACGCAAAAAGTTACGAAAGATTTTTTTTTTGGTTTAAACATAAAAACATTACAACTTACTTATTTTTTTTGGATATGTAGGGCATATTGTCCTTTCCCGACGGGGCGTAATCCCAGATGTCCTTCACAGCACCCACGTAGTACTCCCGTACGACTGCATTGCCTTGTGCTACCTTCACCAGCACCAGGACACCGAGGAGGAGGAGACGTGGTATTGATGTTCCCCCAAAGACTGTCTGGCGCCATTCTCTCTTCATTCTCTGGAGTTGTCAGACGTGGTTCTGACCCGAAGACAAGCAATGTGTAAGAGTGAGCTCAGAACGGCTCAGAAGACTTTACTAAGATTTCGTCGAATGTTTGGGCCGCAGGAAGCGGTGATTCTTTGTTTGTGTGGTGATCTGTCGCGCGCGCGCGCGTGCTGTCTAACAAACAAGGACAGGCCCAGTGTCCTTCACTTCTTATGGCGAGACACTCGAGCGGACTGTGAGGATCCCGGACTCGCTACCCCTTTATATTGTAGTTGGCCGAGCCTACCAGCCTATGGGATCTCTTTGACCGGCGTCCGCAAACACTCTGAGGCGTGACAAAAGGTTTTTCATTTTATTTTTTTTTTTTAGCAGATGAGGAGCGATTTTCCCTTCAGGTTTTGTGCGCTGTACAATTTTATCTTATCTAGGTTTTATCTTTCTCTGGTTCACCACTGCACTGGACATCGTTCACTGATAGTTATTTTTTCTGTGACTACTACAAGATATTCTCTTCTACTATTTGTACGGCAGCACCGAGATCCGACCAACCCTTGTGTTAACATACTTGACACTAGAAAAGATTCTTCAAATGATAACAGGAGAGAAAGAGAGGGAACAATAGGAAAAAGACTGCAAAAAGATTGCGACCGATTCTAAGAAAGAGGAAGAGTACACAATATTGACAGCCGAGAACTTTCCACAGAACTTTTCCTTTAGGTAAGTATCAGCTGAGTGTATTAGCACACGCGACCTTTTGTATTTTTTTCTCTGTGATGTTTTGATGGGAATGAGAAGGGGAACGCTTTTGTATATTATTTAAATGTTAATCTCATGTTGTCGTGAAAGCTATACGCACCTATTAGACCTGATATTTTAAATCAAAGTAATTCAGAGTTAAACTGTACAGCTCATTTCTCCCACACAACGGGCTTAAAACATGGCGCAGACCGACAGCTGCACTTGGGCGTACAAATTACAATACACATAGTTATACATAAACACACAGGCATACACCCGCTAGGGGTATCACATATCTAGACTCTACAAGAACAGTTACAGATCAGAAGCCACGTTCTCATTTACTTTTAAAGTTCTGTTCTCAAAATAAAGAAAGCGTGTGAAACAATATTTGCCAAATATTTTTAAATCTGATATTTGGAATTTGATGCTAAGTGTAAAATATGTCCTTCTTACTGCTGCAATATACACCTGTGACATATGGAAATGAGATACTTTTGATGATGTCTGTATTCTTCTTTATAAAGAGTATAAATACAGCTTAACAAAGCGTCATTAGGGGATTTCTCGATTAATACTGTCATGACACTCCCCTGCTCCTGATGTTTAAGTAGCCAAACGGAGGCTGAGTCAAACCAGGAAACCCGTCTGAAGCGATACAAAAGCCTTGATCTAGCCTAAGGCCGTGTTCATTTTCCATTTTTTCTTTACTGTTGCCATCAACGATGACAGCTTCGATACGTTTCCCGACGTGCACTGCTTTAGAAATGGAGTGCCCGATAACCATCCTACACGTAAAGCAGACACGTCACCAATCTGAGACTAGACTCCTCCACACAAACTGACGCTAATGTAGCCTCCTTCCTAGAGAGCGGACAACCCAATCAATCAGAGAGAAAGCGCTCAGTGAAACATTCTTATACTCACAAATCTGGGGGAAGATATCCACAAGGAAACAAATGCTTCTCGGAAAATAGAGCTATAACTCTTCTTAACCGCATACAGATTATCGAGTGTAGCTCATCGTTACCAGGCGGTCATTTTGACAATTCGCTAAAGACAGTAGCAAACTAGACAATGCGTAGTCTAGTCGAGAAGGGTCTTCATGCAGATGCAGCGCCACTAGCATTAAGTGCAGCAGAACTAGCCAAATAAATTATAGTTCCGGGTTCACATGCATGCAGGTTTAATGTCTTCATTCCACCTGCTGTACAGTATTTTTACAGCCGAAGGTTTTTACGCTTTATGCGGAATATTAATTTCTGTTTCACCTTGGAGGTGGGCCTGTATGATAACGATGTTGGTGTGGTCAACTCTCTTCCAGTCTCTCCTGGTCAAACATGGCTTGTACGACCAAAGCCTCAGACAAGACATACGATACTAGTTGAAAAGATCAACACGGATAAGTGAACTATTTTGATGTGTCTAATCATTCAATGAAAACAGTCTGTAGCGACTTAAGCAATTTTTTTGTACCACATACTGTAACCGGACCTGACAACACCCTAGTTGCACTCCCTAAAACCCTTCCTTTTTCCTTCTTTATCTCTATTTTCTATCTTTCTTTCTTCTTTTACACAACCTCATTCACCCCGCTTGACACGAAGACATAAGACATTAAATATTCTCGCTACAAGGCTAGGCCATGAAGTGTTACTGTCTTATTTCCGGGATAATAAGGACAAATAGTATGAGGCACACCTATTACGTGCCATGCAGCAGCGTCACCACACCTTCGCGGTCTTGCGTGCGGTAAGGAAGAAAGGAATATTGTCGTGTGCCCTCACATGCTCAGTACCCGTGATTGAAATGGTCAAAAAATTACCTGGGCTGGCAGATTTACCATCCTACTGATGTCGTTGGTGTTTCTGGCTTTTCCTGCAATGTTATTCTCTCTCACTTTCATACACTTTTTTTCTCTTTCTCTGCTTGTGTAGGTGTAATGTAACTGCTGTCTAGGTGTAATGTAACTGCTGTCTAGGTGTAATGTAACTGCTGTCTAGGTATAATGCTTCCAGCTTTCCCATTGACTGAGACCCTGACAATGTAAACGCGTGTATGTCCAATCCTGACGTCACTGTTGATCAAAAATAAGAAATATAAGAAATGAAAAATAAGTAGGTGTATAAAACGTTTAAATATGCTCTTACTAAAAATTGTTAAAGATGCTAGTGGAGTTATTAGTCTACTGTAAAAAACACAACTTTACAATTCTACACAAGAAAATCTTGTCCCAGTACTCTTTTTTTTAAACAAGGCACTGTCACTAAAAAACAAATATAACAGAAATCAGAATGTTTTTAAACGATCTCTATAAGGGTATTGTGCTTTTATAAAAGAAAATATGTTATAACTTCCAACTTTTATCGGTCTTTTTTTAAACAAAAAGATGAAATGACTGTAACTACCATCATATCTCATTTACAAATATTTTCAATGTTTTTACTGTATTTCCAAGTGGGCGTTACCTTTCCTGCCCCAGAGCTAGATTTTGATGATTATTTTTCTTTTGTTTGTATTTGTAATCTTGTGACTTTCCTTGAGTATTGTGCGTATTTCACTGTATGAGCGAGAAAAAGTGAGTATAAAATAACTTTATTATCTCCTGAAACACAAAAGACCTTGCTAACGCAAAGACGAGGAGTTCTTGTTATCAGAGAAACAAACACTCATGTACGCACATAAAATATTCAAAGAATATTTTGCATTTAATTTAATTAAACAGTTATCGTCGCTAGATCAAGCAGTAGATATCAGTCATATTCACAAATACATTACTTCTCTGTTACAATGTCTCAGCCCCGTCATGGAAAGTAAATGTATGATGACCCTGTCTTAGCTGATGGTAAAGAGCGTCTCCATGCACGTTTTGATGTAGTCGAGCACATGGCAGTGCAGGAACCATGCTCCGTGTACATGGTGGTGTACATGGTGTCGTCATGGAAGATGCCCAGATACAGCAGCGTCACGTCCAGGTAGTGCGCACCACTCTCGTGACCATTAACCTCGCTGCCATGCAAAAGGACATTGTGGATGACCAGTTCGCATCCCAAGGTAAGTAGCTGCCAGTCAAGCAGGGCGAAGGCTGTTTCAGTATGTGTAGCTGTTGACACCTGGATAGTGCAAAAAAAAAAAAAAGAGAAAATGGTGTCGCTGCTGCCATTAAAAATGTTCACGCTGATTTCTGTTCCAGGACACTGCATTTGTTTAATGTCTAGAAATGCGTTCACTAATTATTCTTCGCTGTTACGAATGGCTACGTTGATGAGTAATTAAAATACAAAATGCCTGCCGAAGGGCAAATATTCTACCTTAAAATGATTTGCATAGTCGCCTTCGGGGCGAGCAGTGACAGTGCAAACATGGGAAAATCTCTAATTTATAAAGATTCCTAAGATAAAGACTGGCGAGGCTGGTCACTGTATCGTATTAGTACGGACCTGGGATTTGCCCTAAATCCGAAATCTAAAAGAACAACTCCTTTTTGCAAACTCCAAGAAAAGTCTGATTAATCTCAAATTTTACTACCAGAATAAACAGAATTATTGTTGAATGTGTTATGATCGGTTCCTTAGATGAAATGCTGCGCATTTGTCTTTCACCTAGTGCAGGTGTTCCCAAAATCGCGGGCCCACATCCCAGAGTGGTAAGAGATGAAATTTCCGTAACTGTAAAATATAGCGGCTTCTGTTTTGTTCACTTTTTTCTGAACAAGTTAAAATATACTTGCTCGATAAATATTTGTTTGTGCTCTGGGTTAACAACCTTTTTTTCTCACCCGCATTATTGCATGTGGGCCAAGTTGTGATTTCCTGGGGCATGAGGCGTAAGAAAGGGTGAGAATCACTGGCCAAAGGTACAAAACAGTACGGCATCGGCCCTGAAGTTCTTTATAAATGTGCAACTGCCACAGCGCTACATATTGAGGCTGCCGATGCAGGCCTGTCAGGTCAGAGCAACAGACCTAATGTCCTACAGAGATGCAATCATCATCATCACCACCACCACCACCACCACCACCTCTGTTAACTGGCACCAGCCGGAAACGGAACAAGCCGAGCCGCTGGTACTTGTCGTCGGAGGGACCCGATGAGACGTAGCAGCGGCGAGGACTCGCCACTGGGCCAGTCATGTACTGTACTTAACAGACCTCTCACTGGCCAGCCATTTCATTCTTTCACATTCTCCAGATAATTTCTTCTCTGCTTACCTCGACTGCGCCCTCCTTCAGAGATCCAATAAGGACGTCCGTTAGGGCTTATGTTTAGGATTAGGATTAAGATTATGGGTTATGGAATTCGGATTAAGGGATAGGGTTAAGGATTAGAGGTTGGGACTTATGCTTAAATGTTAGGTCTAAGATGAGAAAAGGTTAGGACTGAGGAGTAGAGGTTAGGGTTTAGGCTTATGGTTTAGGGTTAAAGGAGGTTAAGTTTAGGAATAGGGGTTTAGGTTAACAATTAAGGTTTATAGCTTAGAGTTAGGGTAGTACAGGGGTAGGGTTCAGAGGTATCTGCAGAGAATAAAATTAGTCACCTGTAAGATCACTTTATCCAAAGATTGATCTTAGAGTTGCTTGTAGGCATGTCCACAAACATCATGTCTCGAATCGCAAATCCCGTCCACAAAAGCTTCATGTCTGAAGGTGCGTGATATCTAGAGGAAGGAGCGCTGTGTCTAGAAGAAGGGGTGTCATATCTAGGGGTAGATTTTTGCACACAAATTCTCCGATTTCCCTCCTTGAAGACACTGTCATGCTGATTTCTTTCGTGTGCGTTTCTTACAGGCAAGTCAGACACGTATCTATCCTAGATAACCATCAGTAATAAAAATAAAAGTGACAATTTTATTTCACGAAAATAGCTGTAAAGAGAGCTGATGAAAGTGACACAAAATATATTGAGAGAAAACAGTTTGTTTGCGGTTACAGTAGATTTGTTTTTAAGAATAAAAGGATGATGACCAGTCCAAGATAGTAGTAGTAAAAGAGTCTGCTATCATTCCTTTCATTAAAACAGTCCTTGTGTTTTATTCAGACATTCAATAGAAATAAGTGCTCATTAGGGAAGAAATCCATATCTTACAAAACGATGCATGACATACTGTTAACAGGGTGGAGGTACAGAATGTTGACAGGTATCTTCCGAAGTTTTCTCTCTTTAAACTCTAGCAGCAAGAAGAAAACAAGACATATCTGATTTTGCTTGTGCATCTGCAATGGTACATATTTGTCCGGTCGATCATATTCTAGAGGTAAAATAGTCTCTTTTTAAACATTTTCCTGGTAATTACTAGTAGTAGTGAGAGCTATACGCTATCCACGAGTACCTCATAACGTAGCCTCCGATGAAAACAGTTGAAGCAAAACTATTTTCTCTATGGAAAGATATCACACCTAATTTCTATATTGGAAGCTGCGAAGGACGTCATCTGTCACTGTAAACAATTTTCACTGCATACATATCAAAAAGCTCTTCTTTCTCTTCGAGTCCTTTATGTGGCACAAATACAATGTTTATGCAATTCAAGGTGTGAACAAAGACACATTTTAGTATAATAAACTGTTACTTATAACAATAGTTTTTCCGACCTTATTTTTAGAACAAGTGGTAAAATACAGCTTGGGTATTTGAAGGCTACGAATCTCATAAGTAGTATCACAGCAAGCATCTAACCAAGTTACTGGCAGATTTGTCGTTATATAGTGACATAGTTGCTGGCTTTGGGTTTAACACAAATTTAAAAAAGTGCTGTGCAGTGCACTGTGTCAGCTGCTGGTTCCCTGACTTTTGATTTCCTCCGTAGAATACACCTCTAAGGGACTAGTGTGGTGGAACGATCTTTAATATCTTTAATAATAATAACCATCACCATCATCGTCAATCATCCACCACCACCACCATCATCATGAAAAGGTACATCTGAATCAAGAAGGATATCAAAGTGATGAAACTGGAATATATATGTTATATGTATTTTGGTTTTTATTCACCATCGGTACTATTATTGATTCTTCCGTAGTTCATATGTTGTTTGCTTGTTCTGTCCCTCGTATGTCGCCCATGTCTCGGTCTTGTTCTTTAGCGCTAAGAGCATGCTCCTTGCGAGTGTGAGTATTCGCTATACAAATTCTACGTTGTTTATTATTATTTTTGTTGAATTCTAATCCTTAGAAAAGATCATGACGATTGAAAAGCTTTACATTTTATCAACTGCTGCCTTCTTTTCAACACTTCACAACAAGGCAAAGGATTCCTTTGATCAACAGAAGGCTCAGTTAGCTGACGGGTGGAAGAGGGGCTTAAGCTGGGGTAATAAAAATAGTAGAGATACATTAAAGACATCTTAATTGAAGTATATATGCTTTATAAAAGGTATTGTCGTAACTGTTTAAAAGAATGTTTTGATTTTAATCACAAAAATGTCCTCGGGCTTTATGACCTTCACAAAGAGAAAATTTATTCATATTCATATTGTATTGGTTTGAATATACCTCATTCTCAGGAAAACTGTTGGCCCCACAATAATAATTTAAGCATTAATAACCATTATCACTTTTTTATTTACTTTTTTAAAAAGTCACACTCTGAGGAAAAACAGAGAAAATGAAAGAATCTGCATATTGAAAGAACATCTCAGAAATCTAATGTGAAAATTTGGACATAATAAGCGAAAGTGACAACAACAGAGACTGATTTCAGTAATAATTCACGATTTCATTGGCCCCTGTTTTCACTCTGAGAGTGCCCCTGCTTTTGAAATCTTAGAATTAGTTAATCCTCTTCACTCCGCCTGGAGCATAAAATCCTAAATCGCCTCCAGCCATCTCGACACTAGGCCAGCCACCTGACTTCGTTCAAGGTACTCCCCTCCACTTTCATCTCCTATGTCGACAATTCGTGGCCACGTAGCCAGCCTCTCTGTATTCTCTAGTGGTGTCACTCTAACATAATCTTTAATTATTTTTCGTATTAACGTCATTATACTGTACAAATGGAAATGACATTTTTAAATGTCTAGTATCACTACTTTAAACATGGAAGACAAAAACCACCTACAAAGGATGAAGGCTGGTGACGATTTTCGTACAGTACACTACAACTTTATTTCTCCAAGGGCACTATCAGACACTGCTCGTATATTAGCAATATATATATATATATATTGAAACAATCACAAACACACACACACACACATTCCCAGCAACAGCAGAGGACTGAATCCGGGACAGTATTTATCTTCCAAGCTCTGTAAGTTGGGGGGGGATGCTACGAGGTTCCTGTCTGATGGAGCATAGTCGCAATATTTATATTTTAAGTAGTTTCGAAATGTGTAAATTCTGTCCAGCAAGAAGGCGCTTTCGTGCTCGTGTGGATATCGCTTGACCAGCGGCAGAGCAACCATATTTTCTGCACAACAGAAAACCAAGTGTAACTAACTGTTCTTAAGCAGAAGTTTCTTTTCAAACATTTAAGATAACTGCGGTTTACTTTCTCTGAGAAGTTGATGCAAATCATCTCTTTATGTTTTTGTTGTTTTCTTATACTCATCTGTAAAAACTGCCAATCACGATTTGTTTAAAGGCATAATTACGTAGCAGATCTGTTTTACAAGCTCTGCTTACTCAGTATTTATCACTAGTGTGGTTATTTGCTTTACACTTTACAAGCCATTTTCCACCGCCTTGGCTCTATAGTGGATGCCATAAAATCAAACTGAATTCATGGCGATCGAGTCAGTATTGTTACACAAGGCAATGACTATACGGTTCATTGGAGACATATAAAATAATCTTTGCCGCAAACAAATGTCTGCTTAAGTTTCAATACAGCGATGGAGCAGGTTGCAGAGACAGACGATAAAACTAAAAACAAAATATTGAAGATCTGTGGAGAGATTCGCTTTACTTTCCCACAAGCGCACACACTATGTGCTTTGTAATCTATTTTCTGCTGTCACTTTTATTACCACATGCCTCGTGGCTACATAGATACGAAACTTATAACTTGATCTTCTACATATAAAACCGCTGGAGAAGACTGCACACGTGTAATTTGTTAATTGATTAGGATTCGTTCTCTGTTCCTCGAGGCATGTCAAGGTTTGCGTCGCTAAAATATTATCGTTGTGCTTTTGAATAAAATAAATGACTCCAAACGAACTGCTTTAACTTTTATGCTTTAAAACTCGTCAAATGTTTGAGAACGGAGACAGTATTAGAGAATGTCACAACAGAACAGCAAATGTCGGCTACACCCCTCTCCATAAAGACATCCATTGTCCACCAAACAAAGCATCTCGGTGTCTTTGTCGTCATTTTACCAATGAAAATTTCAATTTTCTAAATCGTAAGTGTTCTTAGCCTTTAAAGGACAAACCGAGGGCATCATTTTTTTCTTTGTTATCGGGTTAAGTTCATTTTAAAATAATAATTATCAAAATATGAGTACATAAATATGCTTAAAGTTAAAGATATCAGCCTTCAAACATTAGCATTCTCGCCTGCCACTAGGAAAGCAGGAAAAAATTACTCTCCTATACTGAAGAGTTCTCTTACGCGCTGGAAATATTTGTAACAGCAAGTGTGCATGTCTTCAAGTCAAATGAAGAAACATCGCTCAGGTTGTCGTGTTCAAGAAGCGATTATTTTTTTGCCAAAGAAATGAAACAGATGAATTTGGAATACAGCCCTACAGGTTGGAACTTTATTTGGAATCTTGGAATGAAGTTAAAACAATAATTAAATTGTCCAAACTGAATTCATTCAACAGACAGGTAAGTCAATCTTCTCCAGATCAAAATTTAATGGGCAACAATCACGGTCATTGCAGTCTACGTTGTATTATTATTGATTGGCTGTTACTAATTCCGACCGTTTGACTTAATTTTCCAATGTGTATTATTGTTAATAAAGTATAAACACATTTTAAATGTGGTTGTCTAAGATAAACTCCTGTATTTTTTATTTGATGCTTAATTTCAAGCATTGCATTTTTATTTTATAGTTACAACTGACTGCTGAGAAGGACTTTTTAGAATTAAAAATATAATGAAACATGTGAAACATGTTTATCGATGTAAAAACTTATATCTTCCTCATTTAGCTGCATGCAAAATTTTTAAGTTACTGATACTGTTCCCGTTTCAGTTCTTTATACGTTTATCACCCTCAATTATGTTGGTTTTTTTTTAGCTGTTTCGAGCACGCATATATTAATGGTGCATCCACACTGTCAGTTGTTTTTAGCATTATACGAGCTAAAGATACGATTGATGATGATGTGTCACGATGTTACTTATAGACCAGACGTTGTAGAAACCGTCGATGTTGCATATCTGGTGTTTGATCTACCAGCAGTCACAGTTGGTTTTAACAGCTCGGGCTTTTGTATAGTGAGCACTTCTGTAGGAAAAAGACCTCGATCTTCGTTTTACTGAAAGTCCAACACTTTTTTGTAGTGTATAAGTGACTGGATAACAATCGCCTTTTAAATATTTTGAGCAAATTCGGCATGTTTGAAAAAAGCAGAGATCCATATATAAACATCTCTGAACGAATCCCAGACACTTAATCCCCAGACACTTAATCCCCGACACTTAATCCCCTAGACACTTAATCCCCAGACACTTAATCCTCAGACACTTAATCCTCAAAATGAAATTTCAACTCAAAAAATTATGAAGTGAATGAAAAATTTAATTCAAATTCAAATAATTATTTTCATGTAAACATCAAAATAAGTTTGACAATTAAAATAATACTTAATTTCAACATTTATAACATTAGTTAAAGTTCATGTGAGCTATTAAAGTCAATGTTTTTCAACATTAAGATCTGAAAAGTGTTGTTAATCAATATGACAGGTAAGCTAATGATCGAAGGTACAGGAGACGATCCATTGCCTCATATCGCTGTACAATGTTGCTAATTCTCATGGCCAATTCAGCGGACTTCTTCTTTGGACGTTTCTCTGTGCCGCACATGAGACGATGGGGCGGTCTGCTCCTGGTCAGTATGGCCTTGGAACTGGCTGGTTATGTTAGGGAGTCCACCTAGTATCGCCTAGAGGGTAGATCGCTAATTGTAAACCCAGCGCTACCCAGTCTTACCAGAGTTACCCAGAGTTACCACGCGAAACATTTCTCTTACGGTTATAATATTACAAGTTCACAAAATAGCAGTTTTGAGTGTTGTGTTGCGATTTGGGGATTAAGTGTCTGGGGATTAAGTGTCTAGGGGATGAAGTGTCGGGGATGAAGTGTCCGGGGATAAAGTGTCCGGTCACCCTCTGAACTTAGTTAATCCACTGGCGTTTGCTACCATTATCTTTAGAATTTCCTTAATGAGTGCAAACTAACTCCATCTGAGTGTCGGAGAACATTCAGCAACAGCACAATGTGACCTGGTCTGGGTTTTTTTCTTTTTTTAACCAAGGATTGCAACTTTTCTTTTCGAATTCAGCTCAGGCAGATGACGCTATTTTTAAAAATACTTCCCTTTCGTCATTTCCTGTTTTCTCGACAAATCCAGGTGTGCTTAAAAGAAAAATATTAATATAAAATCTCGCATGTCTCTTTATCATAAAATACCACCGGAATATGCTTTTGTGATACTTTGTGCTTTGTTTCCAGCGATTCTCGCTGAGCAGTCAGGATGGCCTTTAAATGCTCTTTGATGACTTCTGTAGAAGAAATAAAGATAAGCCTAAACGGCAGAAAATGAGAGTGTCCCGAGTTTATAAGATCCTCGGAGTCTACTGTCGCAGTCAAAATTAACGTTCTATTCTCGAGGGCAGGGTTCATAAAATCAACAATTCATAAACAACACATGTATTAATAGCAGTATACAAAAAGAGTTGTGTACAATACCGGCTAATCAGATCCTCTTTGCCAACAGTTTAAAGAATCTGTAGCAAAGGTCTGGTTGTTCTCCTCAATTCGTCAGCTTTCATTTTCATCTAAGGCAGTCAAAAATAGACAAATATTTCAGTGTTAATAAGTTCCTGCGTTAAATAAGGCGGCCAAAGACATTAAGAATTTTTACAACCTTTTCCCACGTCTCTGCTTTCTACTATCTTTAGACTAAATAATGTCTTTCAGAGCTCTTTTCTCTATAATAAAAATAGTAAAATTTTATTATTTTTAAACTTCATTTATTCATACTTTCTTCATTTCTTTCTTTTTAATTCTTCTCTAGTCTATTTTTAATCTCTTCCTCGTGTACTGTCTTGACATTAACTTTTTTGTGAGTTTCACTTTGAAGAATCACCCGATTGAATTATTCTCAACACGACGCGATACCACCCCTACAATCTGAAAGAACAATCTCCTTCCTTTTAATATAATCAAATGTCACCATAAAAGAAAGAGATTCAATCTGTGACAGTATGCGACAGCATACTGTCGGTGTTTGCATTTGAAGGATTGAAACAACCAACATGAGTTCCTATGATTTTTTTAAATTTCCTATTAGGAAAGAGAGAGAGAAAAAGAGAGAAACAAGAAATCCCAAACGGTCCCACTGCCTTGTGGGCGATCTTGGGAGAGATAAACGCCAAGGGAGCAAAACCTACAAACACCCCATCGCCTTGTGCACAATCTTGGGAAAAAGAAATGCTACGGAGAAAATGATCCCTACAGGTAATCGGGATGCTAGCACGGCAGAAAGCTTTCAAGAGATCATCAACCACGTGTTCGCAACCAAGGCGACCCATCGAGTGGACGGATGTCGGTTGTGGTGTGGCTGGGAGAGGAGATGGGCGTCGCCAAGCGTACAAGCCCGATGCCACGATCTTGAATGACGAGTCACAACATAATTAACAGCATACCAGATCGGTTACGTTCAGGGTCACCAACGACCGCGCCCCCTCCAGGCTGCTCGAGTTTGTGCAGAGTCACAGGCTTACCCTGGCCAATACTACTCATCCTCACAAAAGGTCGAGGGCGGTAACTGGCATTCCCTGGATAGGTCGATACAAAAAAACCCAGATCGACTATATCTTGCTCTTTAAGTGCTTCATAGATGGCATCAGAGAAGCTAACACGAGGGCGTACCCAAGAGCGTTTTTAGGGAGCGATCACAACCCTGTCTTCACAGGCCTGAAGCAGCATTCATCCAACCCCGAATTTGTTTTGACCTGAACAAGCTGCGGAACCTTAAGGTAGCGAAACTTAGTCGGAGGCAATTTCAGTACCCTTTCTGGAAACAGCATAAAGATTCTTCTGATTCCAGGGAGGCCGAAGTGAAGACAACAGACCAGGGTCACAAAGAAGGAAGCCCCCGAAGAAAAAGAGGGAGGGAGAGAGACAGCTCGGGAAAACTGGATATAGGAAAAATGCCCCGAGAACGATGAGGGCCTGACATGGGGAGATAGCAGTAAGACCTGCCGCTTACTCAGAATCATCACCAAAGAAGGTCAGCAGAAAACATCAGTCATTGAAGAAAGCGCGCGACATTACACAGAGGACAAGGTTGTACTCAACCGATGGACTGAATGCTGAAAAAACCTCTACTGGAGACTAAACCAAACATCCTCTTAAGGCCTAGGCGATCAGGCTCTTGAAAATATCTTATAGCGACTTAAAAACAAATCTCACAGCTTTCACGACAACAATGTCAAATGATATTTTAAGAAGCTACCATTATTTTATTTTTTTTGAACTGCAAGCCATGTGAATGCATGGAGTAAGCTTGCTGGCCGAAGCTCTTGAACCAAACGCAAATATTGTCGCCCTTTTCGCCGGGAAGGATCGGCCCTAGGAACCCCATCCATGGCTCGCGCGGCTTCTGGACCGTGAAGTTTCCGTCCGTGTACTCGCGGTACATGACTTTCTTGTAGCGTCTGCCTATTCTCTGCGGATCTTGCTCCAGGTAGATATCGCTGATGCTGCTTTACCAGAGGGCACTATAACTAATAAAACTAAGGAGTCCAGATGAAAGGGGGAAAAGCGTGCACTGTTACAAATTAATTACAGTCCACATAACCAGAACACTATCATACAATCACTAACTGTCCTTAGTTCATCTGAACACGAACCAGCCGTTACGTTATTACTAATGAATTAGAATAAGGAAAAGAAGAAGGAAGAAGTCTGAGGAGACTGTGACGACTACTACTACTACGACGACGATAACACTTAAAAAGATGAGGAAAATGTCCCTACAAGGGCAGGCCTAAGCTGTCAGTCAGTCAGTCGTCCCTTGACCGGCATCTGTCGTTGAGGGAAGCACATGGATAGACGCGGCAGCTGACAGGCCCCGCCACTCTTTCCTATTTAGGGCGATAAAGAGCAGGTCCTGTGCAGGACGACCAGTCCAGTCTTTGGCGTGGTGGTGGTGGATGATTGATGATGGATAATGATGATGATGGTTATAATTATTAAAGATATTAAAGATCGTTCCACCACACTAGTCCCTTAGAGGTGTATTCTACGGAGGAAATCAAAAGTCAGGGAACCAGCAGCTGACACAGTGCACTGCACAGAACTTTTTTTTAATTGGTGTTAAACCCAAAGCCAGCAACTATGTCACTATATAACGACAAATCTGCCAGTAACTTGGTTAGATGCTTGCTGTGATACTACTTATGAGATTCGTAGCCTTCAAATACCCTAGCTGTATTTTACCACTTGTTCTAAAAATCAGGTCGGAAAAACTATTGTTATAGTTAACAGTTTATTATACTAAAATGTGTCTTTTTCACACTTTGAATTGCATAAACATTGTATTTGTGCCACATAAAGGACTCGAAGAGAAAGAAGAGCTTTTTGATATGTATGCAGTGAAAATTGTTTACAGTGACAGATGACGTCCTTCGCAGCTTCCAATATAGAAATTAGGTGTGATATCTTTCCATAGAGAAAATAGTTTTGCTTCAACTGTTTTCATCGGAGGCTACGTTATGAGGTACTCGCATTAAGCGGATAGCTCTCACTACTACTAGTAATCACCAGGAAAACGTTTAAAAAGAGACTATTTTACCTCTAGAATATGATCGACCGGACAAATATGTACCATTGCAGATGCACAAGCAAAATCAGATATGTCTTGTTTTCTTCTTGCTGCTAGAGTTTAAAGAGAGAACACTTCGGAAGATACCTGTCAACATTCTGTACCTCCACCCTTTTAACAGTATGTCACGCATCGTTTTGTAAGATAGGGATTTCTTTCCTAATAAGCACTTATTTTTATTGAATGTCTGAATAAAACACAAGGACTGTTGTATTGAAAGGAATGAGGGCAGACTCTTTTACTACTACTATCTTGGACTTGTCATCATCCTTTTATTCTTGAAAACAGATCTACCATAACCGCAAACAATTGTTAAATGTGGCCAATAAAGGATGTACCTTTTGCGTAAATTAAATAGTTTTTTAGTTAGCCAAGTAATCTTAGGTCTTTTTTACCAGTCATTCATTGAGAGTCTTCTATCTTTTTCATTTGTATGTTGGTTTCGCAATCTCTCTGTCCATGATAGGAACAGTCTGAACGGTGTTGTGAACATCTGTTCTAAGATAATTAGCATCAAACAGAGGGATTTAGCTTCTTTTTGTGACCGCAAATAGTCAGGAAAGCTTCATGTATTTTATCATTACCTGAACATATACTAACAAAAGAATTTGTATTATTAAGATCAGGTAAACGCTATGCCATGCCTATTTGTAAGAGTAACAGACACCTGAAATCATTTGTGCCATCTGCAGTCCAGTTGCTCAATCTTAGATGAATTGTAAACGATGTGTGTGTGTGTGGGGTGGGTGGGTGGGTGGGTGGGTGTGTGTGTGTGATGTTGTAGGTGGATATTTGATTTCCTTGTTGTAATTTTTTTATCTATATATATATATATATGATATATGCTACTTGCCCACTTCTTTCTTTTTTTCTTTTCTTCATTTTTCAAATTTTTTTTTTCATTGTTGAACTAGAGCACATTTCCATATTCAAATTGCCCACTGGGACAAATAAAGCTGGTCATTGTCATTGTCAACAAACTGTTTTCTCTCAATATATTTTATGTCATTTTCATCATCTCTCTTTACAGCTATTTTTGCGAGATAAAATTGTCACTTTTATTTTATTACTGATGGTTATCTAAGATAGATACGTGTCTGGCTTGCCTGTACGAAACGCACATGAAAGAAATCAGCATGACAGTGTCTTCAAGGAGGGAAATCGGAGAATTTGTGTGCAAAAATCTACCCCTACATATGACACCCCTTCTTCTAGACACAGCGCTCCTTCCTCTAGATATCACGCACCTTCAGACATGAAGCTTTTGTGGACGGGATTTGCGCCTCGAGACATGCTGTTTGTGGACATGCCTACAAGCAACTCTAAGATCAATCTTTGGATAAAGTGATCTTACAGGTGACTACTTTAATTTTATTCTCTGCAGATACCTCTGAACCAAGAAGGATATCAAAGTGATGAAACTGGAATATACAGATCACATACGCTTCTTTTCCAGTTCATAAATACTTAAATACATCTTATTCTTTAGTCCCCACATTGCTACAGGTAGTTAAGGTGGGAATATACACAGCTAGGATACTGTCCTCGCTGTACAACAATCTAGAGGATCTACACCACGCGCCAGCATTTGTTCACGGGGTGGGCCGGGGATTGATGTCTCCGTCAATGGGAACAAACGAGAAGAAAGCGTTTTGCCCTAAGGAGGGAAGACTTTGTTTATCCATGCATGCATTTCTCTCAGGGAGGCACCTGCGGAGAATGAGAAATAAATCTTACAGTCATGTTCACAGGTTCTCCGGATGCTAGTTAATACTACATGGAACACCCATGCACTTTAAATGTCATCATATCTGTCTGAAAGGAGACCTGTTGTTAATGTCATTAATAACTCTACCGGCGTACGAAACTCTATTTTTTTAGTGCTCTCGATAACTGCAGTTTAGTTAGCAGCGCGCATTTGTCTGACGTAACAGCTGTTGATCATTGCACTTTCTCTGCAGGTCCAGGTTAGTGCGTGTAAAACCATTCAAACTTATTCGCGACTGTAACTTCTGTATACCTGTATCTGTCTGGATGACCTTGCATCATGCGTGCTTAACAGGAAAAAATCTATCGTTGTTTTGCACATTTACCTGGAGGTGGCAGAATGTCAGCGCAACCAAGTGGGCTCATCCAGCAGCAGTGAGTACTGATTTATCAGGGAATGTAAAAAAGCAGTCGAACGAAAGGGATATGTTTTGCGTTCATACATGCTAATAACTACTTATATTTCCCTGCCCCTGTAGTCAACAAGGTATGATTCAAAGTGTGCGGGTTCTGGAGGGAAAGATTTATCAAAAGGGGCGCCAAGAAATGAGATCATGATGTATGTTGCTGTGGACTGACTGTGATGCAAGTTGCATACGTTACGTTATCACATGCTAGGACAAAAAGGTGCTGTCCCGCTGCCCAGATCTTGAAATAGCACCATCGAAGATGTAAAATAGCTTAGGATCGGATCCGACTCTTTGCAGACATAAAATGGTATTTAATTCGAGAAGTGACGTGTCTGTAGCCCGCAGCCTGCAACAATAACTGGTTTTAAAGGACAAACCGAGTGCAACATTTTTTTCTTTATGATCGGGTTAAGATCGTTTTAAAATAATAATTCTCAAAATATGAGTACACAAATATGCTTAATTTTCAAGATATAAGCCTTCAAACATCGGCATTCTCCCCTGCCACTAGGAAAGCGGAAAAAATTACTCTCCTGTACTGAAGAGTTCTCTTACGCGCTCCTAGTATTTTGTAGCAGTAAGTGTGCATGTCTTCAAGTCAAATGAAGAAACATCGCTCAGGTTATCGTGTTCAAGAAGCCCAGAAAATGAAACGGTTGATTTTGGAATACAGCCCTAAAGATTAGAACTTTCATTTAGAAGCTTCGAATGAAGTTTAAAAAATAATTAAATGGTCCAAACTGAATTCCTTCAACAGACTGGTAAGTCAGATCAAAATTTAATGGGCAACTATCACGGTCATTGCACTCTACGTTGTATTATTACTGATTGTCTGTTACTAAGTGGGCGCATTTGAGCTAATTTTCCAATGTGTATTATTGTTAATAAAATATAAACACATTTCGAAAGTGTTTGTTTAAGAGAAATTCCTATAATTTTTTATTTGGTTTCAAGCATGGCATTTTTATTTTATAGTTACTGACTGCTGAGAAAGATTTTCTTACAATTAAATATATATATAATGATAGTTTGAAACATGAATTTCCTTAATGAGTACAAACTCCATCTGAGTGTCGAAGAGAACATTCAGAAAAAGCACATTGTGACCTGGTCTGTTTTCTTTTACCGAGGATTGCATCTTTTCTCTTCGATTTCAGCTAGTGCAGATGATGCTATTTTTAGAAATACTTCCCTTTCGTCACTTCCTGTTTTCTCGACAGATCCAGGTGTGCTTAAAAGAAAAATATTAATATAAAATCTCTTATGCCTCTTTGTCATAAAATACCACTGGAATATGTTTTTGTGATACTTTGTGCTCTGTTTCCAGTGATTTTTGCTGAGCAATCCGTTTAGCCTTCAATTCTTTCTTCTGGACACATTTCTTATCGCCCATAATATTAGCCAGGCTGTCGCGAGAATCATTCAACAGAGACGACGTTGACACGTGAAAGACATGGCCTGCTCGCAACAGTGTTCCCGTCTCACTGTCAATAGAGAGTTTGAGATCCACGACGCGTAGTGAGACGTGTGCGGCAACGAGAACGGCGAGCCTCTAAGCCTACCCGTTGTGAGAAAGCGATTGGTTGGATTTTGTGGATGTGATAATGTAGGGCGCAAATTCCCGTGACGCTACAGGTTGCCGCTCCCGCACGCGTCGTGCGAGCGCTGAATCTCAAACTCTCTAATGCTGCATTCGACCGTGACATCCTTCTCCAGCAACTTCTTGGTACTTTTTGGTCTCTGACGCGTTTAAACTGGTTCCGGTCATACCGGATCACACATTTTTGTAGGCACCATATCTTTGCCTGCTGATTTTAAGTACAGGGTGCCTTATGCCTGTTCTTGGGCCTCTTTTATTCACTGTGTACATTCAACCAATTGGTCACACCATCCGCCACATAGGCCTGCAGTATCACTTGCCTGCTACTGTCTGGGGTAGTTTCTTAGTTGTAACTGGTCAGCACAACCCCACCGCACGCACATTCTTTGAAAGCCTGGATGTACATCGATAAATTGAAAATAAATGACAACTGAGGCCCCTCCAATAGCGTCAGCACATAAAATAAAATGCTGCCATTCTCGACAACTACGTTCATTTTTACTGGGATGAACATCTCTCTTTTGTTCCAGATCAATCGGATTCTTGATGTTATCATGAACTCAACTGACATCAACGTAGTAAGTCTATCTTCCTTGAGCTTCACAGGACCAGTCACACCCACCCCTTCCTGTCAGTATTTGCTGTGTACTTTCTTCCCTAAGCGAAAAAAACAGACCATTCTACAACTTTCCTCCGCAAACTTCACTGGCTGCCAGTCTCAGTTTACGTTGATTAGAAGATCGCCCCATTGTGCTACTGTTGTCTTCACAACCGATCTGTCTCGACTACTACCGGCTTACCACCCGAGTCGGTTATCTTCTGTCTGCTTCCATTGCCCTCCTCTCTGTGCCAGGCATTAGACCCAAGACATTCCACAGACGCTCCTTCACCTCTCAGGCCACAGTTTGGATTGTCTACCCCTTTCTCGCTGAACTGTACTATGTTCAAAGCTTTTAAGTCGGGCCTCAGAATCTCAAAATCCACCTCTTTAAGAAATAATGGAGCTTACTATTCTCCTCACGCTTGAATTCATCATCTTCATCCATGCCCTCTGTTTATGCTTGTGACCTTGTCATTCGTTTGCTGACGCTAGTGTTTCTTTTGTGTTATAGGTTCATTTGTAGTCTTAATGTGTTCTGCACATTAAGCTTGCCTCACAAAGTAGATTCACTCTACAAATTCAACTATTTATTATTACATTTCTAACAAACAGTAGCAATTTTTTTTACTGGATCCAACTTGTTTAGAAACATCAAAGGTAGCTTCAACACAGCCCCCCTTTCTTTTAGATCTTTCTAAACCTACTTTTTTCCCAATTTAACTCACATGTATTATTCATTAATGATACAAATACACATCAGCTTTGATCAGTTTTTATTATGGAAAGCATTTTTTTCTTTTGATGTGCTTTTACAAATTTGGCCTTCCTTGAGCATGAATACCAGTTTTCATAGACCAGAAGACATAACTTGCAGCTTGATGATGTCATCACATCCTCAGTCACCAATATCCCCTTCTTCCCCCTCACTCATCTCTTCCTCTGATGTTTCATCAATATCGCCAGCTTGCTCCAGGCACTTTGGGCATGTGCAAATGAACAGGTAGTTCTCTCTAAAATCATTCAAGGTACATATCTGTACAACTGTGCAAAGACAATGTTAGGAACATCACAAATCAAAACAAAAAAGTAAAGAAATTCATGATAATCCTGAAGGACAGCTTCAAAGCTATGTGCAGAAACAAGCTAAGACTTATCAAATTTAATTTTTAACAAAATTAACAGATCTGTGCTCTTCACCAATCATTGTTCTTTTTTGGAATTCACAGTTTTGGTTCTTTCCCTAATGTGAACAATTTGCCAAATTTAGTAACTTTTTCAGTGCAGTTGACATTTGTTTAAAATAATATATACATATATATGGATTTTTAATTTTCTCCTTCACATATTCATTGAGCCTCCACCATGTCTGCAGCCATTGGTAAACCTATCATCACGTCTATATACAGATCAATTCAGCCACTGCTCGACAGCTCACTCAATCACTGGCTTCCTCTTATGCAAGAGTGCATTTGCACACACCCACACAGATGCATGCATATGCATACTTTGCACCACACGAGAACATCAAAAAGAAATGTAACGTACCTTAATATTTTCTGACGGCTGTGCCTACTGCGATCCACATCACACTCATCCAAATAGCTGATGCAGATTTCCTTTTGTGAAATAATACTGAAGTTTATGTTGGGAAAAAAAATAACTCTGAAATATTCTAAATTCTTTATATATATATATATATATATTTGTGTAAGTGTAGCTGTTAAAGTCTGCAGAAGACTTTAGACAAATAATCTGTGCATTGTTTCTAAAAGACTGTAATTTATTGAAAGGAATGAGGGCAGACTCTTCTACTACTACTATCTTGGACTGGTCACCATCCTTTTATTCTTGAAAACAAATCTCCCGTAACCGCAAATAAACTGCTTTCTCTCAATATATTTTATGTCACTTTCATCAGCTCTCTTTAAAGCTATTTTTGTGAAATAAAATTGTCACTTTTATTTTATTACTGATGGTTAGGATAGATACCTGTCTGGCTTGCCTGTACAAAACGCACATGAAAGAAATCAGCATGACAGTGTCTTCAAGGAGGGAAATCGGAGAATCCGTGTGGACATAAAATTGTCACTTTTATTTTATTACTGATGGTTATCTAGCTATGTGTCTGGCTTGCCTGTATGAAACGCACATGAAACGTAGGTAATTTGCAGAACAAAGTGCCCATAGAGTGTCAGAGTGTTAAAAAAAATATGAAAACCAATACAATATGCACATAATGGGAATGCACAACTCACCTCCCCTTTCTCTATGTCCCTCACACAGCTCAAAGTAAGTGTATGGTCACCATGAAGGAAGCTAATCTCTGCATTGGGAACACAGCTGTGATTACCTGCAAAGCAGCAATGTTCTGATTATTTACCTAGACCTTGACACCTGACAACACACTGATATATATTTCAGCACAGGTTTTTTTTGTGTACATTTTTGTTTATTCATGCAAGAATTACACTTAGCAGTTAATCCACTGTTACTCAAGACTTAAGACAAAACTGATATAGAGTGTTTTATATAGGTAAATATAAATAACTAAGATATTTCCACTGTGTAATGCAAGCAGAAATGAAATTTAAAAAACACACACATCCCCCCAAAAAAATTTGACGATAAAATGAATCATTTGTAATACATACAGGCACTCTGAAGCTCATATAATCCAGAACCCTCGCAATTGAGAAAAGCTCCAGAAGCTGTAACAAGTGTAACTGTATTTTCATACATTTTCATAAAGAACAACAAAACATCTTATCAAAGCTCACCAATAAATAGCATAATACTTCATGCTGGAAATAAGGCTGCACCTGACAGGCTGAAATGCTTTGTTCTCCAGCCATTTTTCTGCTTTCTTGTTCAACTACTCTGTTTATTCATATTATAGGTTTCTTCTAATAATATGTTGCATTCCTGTTTCTCTTAAGATTTATTTTGTTTTTGATTTACTACTTGTAATAGCCTTATTTTCTGTTTGTTGTCAATTATACTTTAACGGCTGCCATTCCTCGCTGTTACATAGATGTTACATCTAATTCTTGTTGCCCGCTTTGTTTCCTCTTCTCTGAAACTTCGCCTAACTTTACATCTTCATCAACCTGTTGTAGAACTGAGCGGTGTCTGTTATGTGAGAATATGACTGTATGATTGGTGGTGATTTAGTTTACAGTTTATCATTTCTGTACAGCGCTTTGAGCAAATCATTGGAAAAGCGCTCTATAAATGTTCATTATTATTATTATTATGTATGATTTTTCTCATTTTTGTGAGCATTTAATTTTACTACATTTGATGCAAATTTTGCAAAGAAATTTTGCCAAAAATTGAATAAACTAAAGGGGAAAATTGCTATTTTTTAACATCATCTACTCGTTTAAGCATTAATGGTTAAGTAATACAAGCTGTCTTCTTAATCCAAACTCCAGATCATTTGTCTCCAAGTGAATACCTTTCGTTCACTCCACAAAAAACAGTCCATGGTTTTGTTTTTAGGCGTCAAGCCTTTTTCCTCATGTTCGAATCCAATACACATTTACTGTTTCTCAAGGATAGACAGTCTGCTGTACTTTGCAGACACTAGGATTTTGGTTTGCTTGTCAGGGCATTTCTGCTTGTATAAGTCAGTCCTGTGTCCAAGCAAACAAAAATTGTGCAGGATGATAAATATCTGGACACAAAACACTCACCTTGATCAAGGTCTACATACAACTGGTCAATAAAGGCATCCAGCTGTTCTTTTTCTTCAGAAGACAGTACTAGGGACTCACAGTTTTTCACCCACTTTGAAATGGAACTGTAGACAACAATACCATGTGGCATAAAACCAAGGCACTGTTCATATGACCAAAGGTTGGCAGGCTCATAGAACTATGATCTAACTTGTAAACAGCATTACTGAAAGATTTCTATACCAATATTTAGTCTTTTTCCATGAAAGTAAAAAATGAAGTACTCAACCCAAGATACAATTGACCACAAAGCTGCATTTCTCACAATAACATCAATGATACAGATGTATACCTTAATCTGAATCATTGTATAGCTGTTGCTCCACAATTTAGAGCAGAATACTAAAGACCCAATACCTGGATCCAATCCCTTGGCCATTGGTTCCAATTAGTGCAAACACAGATCGAAAGCCTTCTGGGGTCAGCCACTGTGGTGGAGGAAGAAATAGATTTCAAACATTATTGAAATCCTAAGAACAAAGCAGGTGGGATTTCTTCAGATCTAAAGCATAGTGCCTAAGACACTGCCTTTCATCATATCTCTTCCTCTGTATTACCATCATCATCCTCATCACACTCATCATCAAACCCAATGTGCCTATTACAAAACACAGCAGGACCATGTTGTCTCAATAAACAGAAGCTGAAGATTTGTGCATATGTATATTTTCTCCCTACCTATTTTTTTGTAGGTCTTGCTGCAAGCAAGTCTTCAGTCAGAAAATGTAATCATAAAGGCTTTAACAGTAGAGACTGGTGTCCTAAAGTGCTGCACCAAATCTGGCAATATATTGTTATAATAAAACAAAAAGAACAAAAAATTATTCTCTTTAATTAACAGTTACATATTGCTGTCATTTTGCTCTTAGTCTCTAACTGCAAATCACTAGTAAATGCATTCACTACCAGCCTTATGATTTTCATGTCGCTCATGATGTAAAATCCATCACTGGCTCAGAAACCATAAATATACAAGTCAAAATGTTGTCCCAGGGATGAAGCCTCAAAATTCTTCCTAATGCAAAAATATAAATAAATAAATAATAAAAGCATTAAGGATGAAACTCTGGCAGGAAGAACTGACACAAGAAGTATATAATTCTTGAACCATTTACAAGCTAACCTGCTGAACGTCCTCATGATATAGGCACTTTGCTGCCAGGCTCCGTAGCACCTCCAGCTGACCCTGCAGGCAAATATCACCTTTATGGGATGTGAAGATAAAAGCATACTATTCTTGCAAATGACCAAAACTATAGCAAATAAGGATATAACTTTAGAAATAAAGTAAACTTTGTTTTTTGCTACATTATATTCTTCAACAATATCAGTATGAATTGGGAGCACCTGGTCTCACCTGGAATTCTTTACCCAGAAGTTTATGCATTATCTCTTCTTCTTCATTGACGGTGGTATGAACAAACTTGGAGAATCTATCTACCATCTTCTTTGGATCAGAACTCTAAAAAGCAAATAAAGGTGAGGAAGCCCAATAAAAACCATTCTTCTATCTAAATTAAAGAACACATTCACATACTGCACATTATCTTAAAATCCGATCACATTTAAGAAACAATTTCATGTTCAATAAATAGTAGGAAAATGTTTTACACCATTTTTACAAGAATATAAACTAAATGATATAACAAAATCTAGATATGAATTTTAAAGGTCTCTGTGATCTAACTATGTCAAGACAAGAAATGTGCATGTCTTACCTGCCTTACCATAGCAGCCATTTTAGCCAACAGCAGGATGCTTGATGTCTCTGGTGGATAATGTATATTCCTGTAACATTCAAAGAAAATCATTTATATTTTACAAGTACACAAATTACATGATAAAATCTACAAACAAATAAACTAATTTTATAAACTAGCAAATAATTCATAACTAATAACACATTTCCACATTCTGCATATACCTGCTTCTTTCAAATTAAGTTTGTAAAGCTTCTCACTTCTAACAACACTGACCTCCAGGCTTCCTGAAGCTGCACCAAAGGGTGCTTACCATCTGTACGGGAAGGTCCCATACACAGCACTCTGTGATACCTGTTCCATGCTTCTGTACGGCATGCTTCACTGCAGTATAAAACCTGAAATGTGAATTAGAAAGTACTGCATCCTAACATCAGCACAAATTCAAGGAATTACAATACAATACAAACTGTAATACAAACTGTACTTATAGTGCAAGATGCTAACAAGCTAACTGCAAAAGTAGAAAGAACCAATCATAAAGACATACTTTCTCAATATTACTAAGTCCAAAGGATATTAATTTGTGAATATATTATAATATATATTCCTTTTAAAGCAGAGATAGCCCTTTTAAAATTCTTTAAGATGAGTTTGCTTCTGCTTTAGTTTTACTCTTCCAATAAATCCTTACCATCACTTTTACAACTGATATAATAATCTGTTTGCTTATATATATATATAATGAATAAGGCCTCAAAGAAAACACAAATGAGTATGAAATAAACTGTTTAACAATTATACCTTACACTAATGGTTCACGATAAGCTGTGATTGTCTACCTGACACTGAGGACATAAAGAGAACACTGATGGATCTACTGAACAGCATTCAGGGTGTGGCAAGGTTAATGCAGGATTCTCTGTTAGTCGTTGGCTCATCTCTTCAGCTGTCTCTAATGACCGCAGACAAAACTCACAGGCTTTATATCTGTACAATTCATTCCAACAGAACTGTGCAGAAACAAGTGGTGTCTCTGTCAAGATCACATCTCCTTCTCTGAAGCTTGTTGTTGCAAAAAGTCCTTTTCCCTATTACAAATGTGATAAAAGATTACCAGCTGATTCAACCACTAGATAATTTGACCACTATAAGGGTCAAGTCATCCAATGCCTTGAGTCAATTCGATCACAAACGCAAAGGAACTCTTATCACATTGATGCAGATTCCATTAACTTTAGAGAAAAAAAAGACATTTGGATGCACCTTTGATAGCTGCTGTCACTTTTCTTTTGAAGATTGAAAACCTACTTTATTATTTGTTGACCTTAGCATGTCTATCTTTCTCTGTTGTATTGTGTGCATGTACAAACAATAATTATAATGCTGATAAATACTTGACACAAGCATATGTCACTGGTCTTAGCAAAACTGACTTGTGTATATGGCTGAATTGATTCATGTTAGGTAGAACTGTTAAATGACCAAATCGACCAAATCAATAATAATAATTCAATAATAATGACATTATTATTTTTAAAAATCAATGAGACTGGAAATAATAATATAAGCCATTATAAAGGCTCTAGTGTATTTATGCACTCATCGTGTATCTTGCATTGTTTTCAATATGAACGAGGCTTCATTAAAATTGCTGAGAATAATATCTACTACATCTACAGTCCTAACAAATTTATATTTATCTTCAACACTGATCATAATAGAAACATTTACTACAGCTTTTGTGATAAATTATGCGACGAAGGCGTCATTTTCATGGCAGAGATAGCCCGTATCAAATGAGCAGGAGATATCAGTCTGTAATCATGATCACATAATTATGAAAATACGAAATAACTAAAGATGCATCTCATGATTTAGTAAGTATACTAATCGCAACGATCATGATCGCAGTCGATGAAAGCACACGAGGGTAACGGCTCACGCATGTAAGGCAGCCCGTGATTTTATTTTTTAAAATAAACCTATTTTATTATTTACTTGCGTAAAGAGTTAGCATAGAGCTTTTTTTCATCACCAGTACATGCTCGACTTTAATAATACCTTTCTGGCATCAGCTTGTCTAACTTCTACTCCAACAGGCACTGCCGCACTCAACGCCATCTTCAGTAGCCGTTTGTAGTTTTGGTTAGCCGCTTGATTATTGTTTGGTCGCCCCGACTAGTTCATATCTGAATCCAAACGCTAAAGAGTTCGTCATAGTAATAACACATAGAAATACACGTTACACAGAGAAAAACTGTGTACATCACCTTGAGAATCATGGATTCTGACATGAGTGTTTGCCTTTACTCTATTCTGTATGGATTCTTCACTCTTTGTTTCGTGGCGCCGCCAACTGAATTTGTCTCAGCAGGACTGACTGTTCAAAATATTTTTTCCAGCTTATTGGGAAGTGAAGAGATGAAGTTCATAGATTACCATATTCGACGAACGGCAGTAACAGCATTTGTCCACTCCTTAATTCCGTTAGGTGTGTGCATTTGTCCTTATCTTTAAATTCTTGGATACCATTAACATTTAAATAATTCACCCATTTGATTAGGCTACACAAATTCAGGCCAGAGCATCTCGCTTGAGAAACAGCTTCTTTTCCAAGGCTGTTTCCTCACTTAACTCCGTTGTGGCCCGAGCCAGACCCGATTGATCAACATGCCCCCTGGGGCTTGGGAATCAGTGTATAGTCAGGCATATATTCTCACTCTTGCAAGAGACTGTGGGACTGCTCGATCGCAACCACTAGCATACCTAGTGAACGCAAGAGAGTGATTGTGTGAATGGGAGTGGGTCTACTGTGCGTATATCTGTGTGTATGGGAGAGCTATTGTTGGTAAAATGTGGCCATTATCAAGTCAAGTTCCTCGTGCTATGTCACTTGGCAAATAAAAAGGAATTATTATTATTATTATTATTATTATTATTAAAATGATTTGTTATTTAGACAAAGTGAGTGAGAAATTTTGAATTGATCTTGCCTTGTGAAACATGTTTGATTTGTTACAGGTTACTACATTGGTCTGGCATTGCTTACACCCGATCTGTCACTTTTCATGATATGGGATCTTCCTAGAGCATGTAATCTGCTATTTACCTTAAGTGTCCTTCTGCCAACCACTGTAGGTATGATGGCACTGTATTGGAAACATAATAACTGGAATCATCACCCAGTTGCACGTCAGCTGGAGCAGCTCAGCCATGGAGGGTCATGGAGGGATGTAGCTTCAGCCATCAATGTAGAATTCCGCCGTATTGACAAGTTCACATCTGGTATATCTTTTAGTAAATAATTGAAGTACATATTGGATGTAATGTTTTCATACTCCAAAAATTATATTATTAGATTAATGATATATGCCAAATTATAATTTGCTGTAAGTTTTCAGCTAAAAATGTTTTATGAAATCGTGAATGATTTTGTCATACATTCACGCAGTGGCATTCAGTCTTTTACAAGACTTCAATTTGGTATAATGAAAATAATAAAAAATGCATGATTTATTTTGCGTATAATCACATTCACAAAGGAGCATGCTCTCAGTGCTTAAGACAAGTAGGAGACATGGACAGAATATAAGGGATGGAAGGAGAACTAACTATGCAGACAAGAAATAAAAGACAAAGATAGAAAACGCAAAGAGGCATCATGAAACAAACAGTAAGGATGGAGAGTGTCATAAATCTGCAGAGGAAGACAAGCAGGCAGATAAGTCAATTGACTATAATTACAACTATTGACTACTATGTTGATTGGTGTAAGGAGTAATGCTCAGGGAACAGATGTGGTTTTAGTGCACGTGGATTTGATGGTGGGTAGATGGCATCTATGAAAGGGAAGAGAGTTCCACGGAGTTTTGCAGCACGATAACTAAAAATCCAGTGACCATATGTGACAGGGATACGGTCATCAGTTGAAGAGCAGTCTGGATGAGATGTAAGGGCAGAGAAGTTCTGAGAAATAGGGCAAGACCCTGCAAAAGAATTAAAACACAGCAGACAGCTTGTACTGAATGTATGTCTATATAAAAAGTATCAAAATTATGAAAAACTATAAAATTGCAACCAAAGGTGTTGATAATGGAGTGATTTATGTTTGCACTCAGTTTAAAATGATTACACTGATTACAAGAAAAGGAAGCAGGAAAAAATGTAGATAAATTAATAACCTAATTATATTCTTTTCATAGTTGTTATCTTACCACATTAATTTAAAACCCAGCTACTTTTGGTTCCTCTGGATTTCAGGGTTACCAGGCAGAAGACTTTATGTAACTGATTCATGGATACTGAAGACAGCAACATATCATGTCTATGTAGCACACCAAAATGATATTCAGCTTTCATTGGACAACACAGAAGAGCATCCTCTGTCTTATGAAAATTCTACAGCAGCCCAGTTCCTCAACATTACAGTCAAACGAACAGAACCTCATCTTCAAAATTTTCAAATAAGGTCTACAGTTGAATGTTTTTATATGTCTAAAGTTTATCATTTGTACAAAGGAGGGGATAATTCAACTTCATATTATTGTTTTAATATTTTGGTTCTCCTGCAGTTCTCTGTAAAAGAGAAATAACTCAGGTGAATGTAAATAAGGTGTAAATATAATTTTCTATAAGATTCATAAAGTGTAACAAAGATATTAATTACTAATCAATGGCATTGATGGATCAAGCCATTATAAATTATAGCAATCAGGTATTTAAGCTTGAATGCTGTAGAAATGCTCAAAGCAATATTTTGTTGTTGGTTTGGGTTTTTTTTTTTTTTTGTAGCAGGTTGCTATGAAGTTTGCAACAAGTGTTCAGAGCTTAGAAATTAGTGATAAACTACTGTGAATGATTTAACCATAAATATTAAAAAATACTAGGTAGACCTGCAACCTTACAGTCATTGGGAATGAGGTCCCAAAGGCTCGCCTCCTCTCCCTTGCTGCTTCAGCTTCCTCTTACCTCAATAGTCATGTATTCATGCCACGGTGGGTCAACTGGGAGAAGTACACTGCTTCAAACAGCTAGTGTGCATCTTCTGTTTAGAATTCCTTGCTCAAGCCACTGGGCTATCCACTTCCATAAATATATGCTTACTTCAGACCTATTATTCATGCTTATTTGCTTTGACTTTTTTTCTGTCAAATATCAAGTCTTGTTAATGTGTCACTTTTAGCACAGTTTTCTGTTGTTTCAGGCTGAACTCTCTTGAATACAGTGACCTTCGAAGCAAGCTTCAAGCTCAGATTGAGAATGCTCGAAACATCATGATCCGGCAGTCTCTAAGTGACCAGTTCCTTGATGCTTTCACTGCAACTGTTCAGTTCAATCCAACATTTATGCCCTCACCTCATGTGGTAGGAAGCAGTTATTGTGCAGTGATCGCTGCTACTTTCATCTTGATTTTTTTTCTTTTTAAATCTTGTTCTGTTAAAGACTGAACCTCCACAGCAAGAAAGAATGGTTTGACCTGGAGGAGGGAGATGAAGGTACTTGTTGGCCAGATGAAAGCAATTAGCAAAGCATGACTACTAGGTAGCCAATATCACTTGTGTTCCTTACCTCCCTCCCCTGGGTCGAACCACTCACCTTAGACAAATCTGACCTTTAAACATTGAAATTAACAAAGAACCCACCACCTGCATACCTTCATTTCTTTTCAATTATAATTATCATGAGGAAAGAATAAGCCAGAATTTCTTTGTTCACCCGATTCTTTGCTGTTTATAACTCTGCCTGCTTTAAAACACAACCCTCACAAACAAGCTGCATCTATGTGCCAATGTCTATTTTGCCTTGAACATGCATCTGCTCCCTTTGTGGAGTCTGGTTTGCAGGCATTTTATTCAGCTCACCTCATAAGCTGAAAGTCACATATTGTTGTGATACCAAATGTAATTATTTTCCAGCTCTGTAAGCTAACTCTACATATTTGCATAACTTTGCAGGAGTTGGAGTCTTGCATAGGATGCATGCAGGCTCTCTCTAACGTTAAACTGCAGAAGCACTGTGATGATAGGGGTGGTGCCAATGAAAACCCTGCTGCAGCAGCCAGCCTTTCGTGCGTCCAGTGTTTCTGCCGACCAATGTGGTGCTTGCAGTGCATGGGTAAATGGTTTGCATCCCGGCAAGACCAGCAGCGACCAGACACGTGGCTTGGAGGCAAAGCACCATGTCCTACATGTCGGGCTGTCTTTTGCTTACTTGATGTATGCAGAATTGAATTGTAAGGCTGAAATACTTCTTTTAAGCCCTCACCAGATTCCTGAAATGCTCCACTGGCAGGAATGTGTTTAGAAGAAAAGCAAGTGCATTTCACTATTAAGATACATTATGGAAAAGAAAAAAAAGTGCCAGTAGAAAGTGTTTCAACAGTATAGGAAAGATGCTAGTCAACTTGGGAATGAAAAGGAGATGGAATCATTATTTATCAGTAACAGATACTTCTCCCATGCAACCTACCCAGTGAGGTACTTTTAACAGTCTTTACTTAAGACAAACCCAGCACAGGTGAGAGCTGTTTGATGAGTACATATGAGAAGCACAGTACATGGACATGTGTTCAATCAGTTATGATGTACTGATATGTCAGTTTCAGGACACATTTCGCTGTGATCAGTGACTTGATCTCTTGCTCTACCTGTATTCTTAAGACTTTAATATATTTTATAAATAATAAATGGGTTACACGTTTAGTGTTGGCAACTAAGTAGCCAAGCATTTCAGCAGCTATTGTTGGGCTGCTAATTCCTGAGGTCTAATTCAAAAATTATGCTAATCATCATCTTAACCCTTTGAGTGCTTCTGACCGAATATTCGGTCGGGAAACGCATGTACGCTTGAGTGCCACCGACCCAATATTCGGTCGGCGACTTGTTCTATTTTTAGCGGGGACTGGAGTGACGTATGGATAACGGCTGTTCAACGGTCGGCAGAAATGGGATTTCCCCCTAATTTTTGCACCGAGTCTGACGCGTTGCGTGGTTTGATTGGTGTTTTATCGGGCTGTAAATACAGAGACCCCGCTCTAGAGTTTTCCAACCGCACATGCAGTATCATGGCAGACGATGCGATTGCTGGGACGAGAGGCGAAATCACAGGCTACAGGAGGCCATACACACTACAAGAAGCCGTAGCAGAGATCACAAACAGTGATTCGGATAATCTAGAATCGGTGGATTCCTTGGATCAGGAACGGATGGCAGTGAAAGTGACGACAGTGTCGTGTTAGGTATGAAAGAAGATTCGGATTCTCATCATTCTGATGACAGCGACGGCGATCTCGATTTTTATCAAAGAAATGTAGAAGAAAGTTCTGACGACAGCAGTGAGACAGACGGTGGTGAATTTGTTGCACCATAGCCATCCAAAAGTAGGAAACGAAATCCAGCAGACAGGAGCATATCAAAGAGGGTCGAGCTGCAGGTAGTGAAAAGGGGCGTGGCAAGAGAAGGGGGTGGGCGAAACACCACAAGGAATTTAACTGCACGTTTTGAAGGGGATTTTACCCCTGCTACCCCTTTTATCACAGCAAGCTTGCCTACTGGAAACAGGATATTTCAAAGCAGAATTTCAGAGCAGCAGAATGTGGAAAAGCAGCTTTTGTTTATAAATGTTGAGTTTGTGTTTGAAATGACAGTGCTTGTGACGTGTGTGAATGAACTACATGAACCGTTGAGATGAAGCTCTCAGGTTTCTCATGGTAGGTGTTGGTGAAGTGGGAACATTTTTATGAAAAATGTGTTGAGGTTTTCAACAAACAGTAAACCTGATCTTAATCCAGGCTTTGTCACTTTCTGAATAATTAAAATCCACAGAAGTAATACTGGTTTGAAGTCAAGAATTACTCGAGTACGGAACATTTTTGTAAAAAATGAGTTGAGGTTTTCAACAAACAGTAAACCCTGAACTTCATCCAGGCTGTATTTTTGCATTTTTTGAGTCAAATCCACAGCAGTAATACTGGTTTGAAGTGAAGAATTACTCTGACTACTTGATTGTAATGTGACAATGTTTTCGCATTTAGTTAGTTTTTCTAGAAAAATATATTTGAATAAATTTAACAATCGAAAAAATCTTTTTTTTTTGGTCTTTCTTGATCTCATTCATTAGCAAAATCAGTTCTGTGTATGAATTATATAGGTTTTTAATGTTTTTCTTGCATCTCCGGAGCTCCAGAATTTTTTTTAAATAATGACCGAAAAATCATAAAAATTCCAAAGCACTGGCATGTACACGTTCTTCGTTATCATCTGGCACTCAAAGGGTTAATGGTGCAAAAAATGAAAATATAAAATTGAGTGAATGAGTGGGAGAGAGATGTTGCTCTGTTGTATCTGGAAAATAATGTGGCTGATGTAGAAAAACTTAAAAGTACTGGATGCATATTATTATATTTTATTAAATGTTACTCTGCCGACACATTGTACATCAATTTCTTCTGTCATTTTTTTTAATGGATTCCTGTCTTAGCAGTATCTAACATTCTTGCTCTCATACATGTTCATCTGCACACATGCACACACACAGCTTTTTTATGAGGGAAAATGCTCAGTACATAGTTCAGACATTTCACAGCTGCCAATCACAACGGTTAAAGACCACTAGTCTTTAAGATTTGTTTTTTTGTCTCTTGAGTGCTTTGTAGTCACCTTCCTGCAAGGCTAGGTCAGCGTACAGGCGATTCAGCTTTCTCTTCCTTTCACTGTCCCTGTACCAAACAAACATTGCAAACTGTTAATCTCAAACACCACCACCATAAACTCTCATCTGCTTAGAGTAGCAAGTACTTTGGGTCAACCAAAATGGCAGAGCATTTTCTTTTGTTATGTTTGTATCATTCTTTAACTGCACCAGCCATTTTAAACACTCCACCAAATCTTTGAAAACCTGGACAATTTCAAATATAATATGAACATCGTACCACTCTTAAGGCAAGAGTTTTGTTTTTTCACCCCTTTTTTTAACCCTCTTAAGACGATGCGCCTAAAAATAGGCTGTGCCGACAAAAAGCGATGAGCCTATTTTTAGGCTTTGCTATAGGGGTCCAAGAAAAGCTCTTCCATTGGTTGACCTGGTTAAAAACCAACCAATCAGAAAGTTTGTTTCTATTGTCGTCTTCTTCCGGCATGTTTTGGAGCTTTTTTTGGATTTATTCGGTGCGATTTTTGCGATTTTTTTCTTGAAAAAAATGAGTGGCTCATCGGAGAGTTTTCCGGAGGATGATTTTGTTGGTGACACTAGAGAAAAATATGTAGTTGAAAGAGCCTTTCTGTTTGCTGCTAATTGATGGTTTTTGCCGATGTTTTCAATGAAGGCAGGTGTTCCATGCAGATAAGTTGAATTTATTAATTTTTTTGAATAGTAAACTGTGCATTTTTTAAAAATTATTATTGTTATCAGAGTAAAAGTAGGAAAATTTTATTATTTTTATTGCAAAGTTTAAATATTTTTCTTTCAAAAACTGTATAGGTTTCTTGGTCTTATGTTTACCTGAGAGCAGCAATAATAAAAAGAACCACCCACCCACCACGGCTTCACCGTTTTAAGTTATACGCCATGCTTTTATTGCGACTTTATTTTCGCTATCGACCTAAGAGGGTTAAGCGGTATATTGATAGGAAAAAAAGAACTCACAGTTCTAGTGTTTCCTTCAGCTGTTGTTTGGCTAGAAATCGTGAATCCTTCCTGATTTCACGAAGTGCTCCTTTATATTCTCGTTTCAACTTGTGCTGGAGTCTCTGTTTCTCCTGGAATTCACGGTTGCCTTTTCTCTTTTTTCTCCCATCAAACCTATAGATTGATTACAAACTTGATGATATTTCTCCCATTAAGCTCCCCTACCACCCTCAAACAAACCTGGCAATTTCTAGTTCCACAGTATAAAACTGAAAGGTGAAATGAAAGAATACCAGATGACCTGATGCAAATGTCCTTCCAGCCTTCCCCATGTCGGCATGGCCAGTTGACAGAAATACCACTGAACATTTTTCTCACAGCCTTACATAGTGGTTGAGGGCAAAAGTACCTGGATACAATAAAGCCCCTACAGCTGGGACTGCTAGCCCCTTTGACCATGGGCAGTAATTGGTTTGGTTAAAGAGCAGTTGTCCCCCCATAATTCCTAACAGGTCATCTAGTAATTAGCCAAGAAATGTTAGTTGAGAAATACGTACACCTCCTCTACTCGAGGCTCAAATTGTCTCAGGGGCTGTGGTTTCTTCTTTTCCATAGTGAGCAGTAAGACTTTCATGTGGGAATCCTTTTCCAAAGTTGAAGAAAGCTTTTTAATGCTTTCCTTAAAAGGATAGAACAAACAAATAAGTTAACACAACCAAGTCCTTCAGATCTTCTACAATGCATGCTCACTCCAGGCTCTTGCTTGTTCTATATTCCTCATTTTTTTAACAACCATTCACTCATAGGAAACCATTCTGTTAAGTCTACTCATACTGCTTAATGATTTCAGTTTTTCTTCCCATAATTCGTTGCATTAGGAGACCTATGTCCCAGTTTCTGTTTGTTCCAAACTTCTAATAATTACTTGCAGCCTTGTGAGCTCTCTCATCCTTAATCCAGATTTATAATGATCTGTGTTCTCATATTTAGTAGTTATCTCCAGTGACCACCATTGTCCCCATTTCTGGACCATTATTGAATTTCCCATCCTTCAAAAATTCTTTAAACACACAATGATGTCAAAGCTATTTTCCAGATGATAATGCACATGTAAGAGATAATAACTGAGCTACCTGTAATGCAGTGGGATATTTCTTGATGGGTAATTTGTTAAGCATGATTCTGACTGGTGCAAACACCTGGACAGCAGCTGACAACTTGTGATACAGGTGGGAGAATTCTTGTAGTAGCCGTACAGTGGTGCTGATCGCAGACACTCTTTCAAAAGAAGTATATTTTTTAGATAAATAACAGCGAAAAGTTGTGTAATATGAAAAGTATATGCAAGACACTGGGAAAATTTGATAGGTGTAATTCACCATTAAAACATGACAAATAATACTATCATCACCAGGCTAAAAAACTCTTCAATATGAAAAAGATCATCAAACCAAAGCCACAACCCAGAGTAAAAGGGTAAATATCAATTATTTTGAGAGGCATGGGTTTTAATGGGATAAATACTTTTGATTTGAATCTTCCATATAAGAAAACAGGTAAATTCTTGATAGACACATAAATCAAACACATCTATGGCTACTGTCTTGATGCTGCTACAAAATACCTCATACCTGAAATCATCTGTGTCCAAAGTTTCTTTCTTTACACCTGCACCAAGTGTTCTTGAAATACTCAGGGCAGGAATATCACCTCTAAAATAAATTAAAATTTCATCACACACATTATCGATTTGAGAAGAGGCAGAAGCTAATTTTTTTCTCATCAGAACAAGTGCAGACTGTCCTTCCTAGCATTTGATTCACATCGTAGATCCTCAAGAACTTTTTCTTAAAAAGTAGTTGGAGGAGGTTAAAACAGAGCACGTGTTATTGTTAAACACATGTAGATGGAAGCCACAGTAATGGATTCTCAATAGGATTTGAATGCTTGACTTATTTACAAAAATAAATAGCAACAAAACTGCATACTCACCGAAAGTCATGGTCTATCTTCAGAAGATCAACATTAGGCCCAACAGGCTTAAAAGGAGGAAATACTTTCTCTACTGAAAAGAAAGCAAACAGCTGGCTTAAAACTAAATTGAATACAGTTGACACTCTCAAGCTGGTGGGTTGATTAAAAAAAAATATATTACTGGACCAGAAATTTCTCTGTGTCTTTCTAATTACAAATCTATATGCAATGGTAACTTATTGTTGAAGCAATGCTAAAAATATTTATGTTACCTTTGCTTGGATCTTTCTCTGCTGCCAAGAAAAGAAGTCCATGCAAGAAATTGATGGCTTCTGGAATAAACCGGGAGGACTCTGCCACATACTGTAAGTCAAATCTTATCAGTGATTAAATGCAATGCACAGAACATGAGGCATCAGAAAGGTTTTACACTGTGCTTGATTGGTAAGAGGGAATAATCAAGATACTTCACAATGCTTTAAAATATTCAAAAACTGTGACTCAGCAGATTCTGCTTAATGCTCGAAAGGAACATTCTCTAAAGGCGGAACTTCAAACCGTAGGAAGAAAATGGTTTCGCCCATGTGAGGAAAGGTAGGAGTACATGCGGTGCTGACGGCTAGCAGTCAGTCGTCTCCAATTACTACCCAGACAATAGGCAGGGTAGAGATCAAAGCCACTGCCGAGTAGCCTAGCAATAAAACGTCTTTCTCAGCCATACTTGCTGTAGAGTCTGAGAGATGAAGCGGAACGGCTTCTATCTGAACATACTGTCATGGTTAGGACTGAATGATTTCTCCATAAACAAAAAAATAAAGAGAATATGAAGGAGAGAAGGATGAACAGCGCAAATGACAAATGATTTTTAAAACTTTATTTTCATTGTTTTTTTCTTTATTTTTCTCTGTATCTCTTTATCTTTTTTTACTCATAAGCGGGGATATCAATATTCAACATTTTCAGTTCATTCCCATGGTGACCGTCAATTGAGAATAAAGCAGGGCGGGGGGAAGGTTATGAAGAGTGTAGTCCGTGATTACATCTACGGTCAAAAAGGCTAGGACTTCAGTTTTGCACCCGTGGTTTTGTGTTTAAATACTTATACTTTAATACTTATATTTCTATTTATATTTCTATTTATATTTATATTGGAATAATAGCTGGGCAAAGTTTTTAGTACGATGTTCATGTAGGTCAGTGTACGCTAGTGTCTACACTATAGTATTATTATTTTATTTTCCAGTTAATATGTAGACTTTTGTTTCTCACACCATGAATCTGGGAAATGACAGTCTGAAACCATCTAATGCATTCGGTGTCCTTTCTACTAGACCTTTCTCTTACCACTATCTTCACTTCCGTGGCAGCTGCTCATCATGCTCTTCTGCAAATGCACAATAACATCCGAGGCTGGAAGCAAGAGGGGAGAGCTTACATATACACCGCTTTTAGTTTGGTTCTGGTGTGGTTTATTTTATTTTGGACAACTGAACTAAAATGAGTAAAACAAGGAAAAAAGAGCAGCAACAACAACAAAATATAGAAGACTTGGTGACACTTATCATGGATGTTATGGAAGTGTGTAATACATCCATCCAACAAGTGCCTTAGTCGCAAAGGGTCGTCATTGCAATTTTCAATACTCCTGTAAACATGATCACTGACTGCTGCTGTCTTGTCAGTGAGCTGAGGGCGCCATGTCTTGCTGATGTTCACTTTACTACCTTATGCCAGCTTTTTCATCCCAGCTTTTAGCAACGTGCCACCTCTCGTTAATGTTTCTACTACCTTTAGTTCTTACTAACTTATTAATTTCCACGTTACGGTCTTGAACATTCTCTTGAAGGCCGACACCTGACACATTCATACTTTTATACATCCTCTCGCAGCCCACTGCCTCGTGCCGCTGGCTGCACACGTCCTCCTCTTTGATGATGTGCTGAATATTTAGAACCTTGTGGGTCGATACTCCCAGAGTAACATGATCAGTGTGGTATGAAGTATTTCGACATGCATGCCTTGCATCTGTCATCACACTGATCCCGTCGGTCAGAGGAGATCACTGTTCTGCTTAAAGTGCAGCTGTGATAGACTAGCGCTTCAAGCAGTCAATGACTGCAAATCCATGGCAGCCGTTTTCTCAAAAATGTATCATTTACATCCCAAATGGGCAAATTTTTTATATTGAATGGGGATAATCCCCGATGCAATGTACACAAGTTACTTTCTTTCATTTACAGAATCACTGTCACCTAATCAAGATGATGAGTTCCAGACGATATGTCCATTAGGACAGCCAAAGATGATCAGCACATGCCCATCCATTTTTGACATGTTCACTTGGAGCAAGGTTGGTTGTTTGTGTTTAACGCCGTGCCAGCAACTAAGGCTATATCACGGCTCACGGAGCAAAAAGGTGCAGGAGAATGAATGGGCATGAACATGATCTACATTGTCCTTCGCCTTGTCGTGCTCACTAACAAACAAACATTTTGTAGATGGTGAATGGGCACTGTGTTACAGATGTGAATTGTTGCCCATTTGTACAAACATTGCACTCAAACACAGATGTACTTTATGTCTTACCAGGTGAATAAACTGAAAATGTTGAATATTGTTATCCTCGCTTATGATCAAAGAAAGATATAGAGATACCGAGAAAGATATATGAAAGCAATGAAAATAAAGTTTTAAAATTCAGTTTTCTTTGTGTTTGTGTCGTTTCCCCTGTTCATCTTTCTCTCCTTTATTTTCTATTTATTTTATGGAGAATATACTCAATTGTTGGTCCTAGCCCTGACAGTATGTTCAGTTGCAAACCATTTCACATCAGCTTTCTCAATGCCAACAGTAAGTACTTCGCTGAGAAAGACATTTTATTGCTGTGATCTCCACCCTGCCTCAGGGTCGGGATAGCAATTAGGGAAGACTGACCACGTGTAAAAGTCCGCATTGGGGGTAACCTACCTTCCCTGGCTGGGGTGAAGCCATTTTAAAAACCGCCCACAAGAAGAATCGCCTTTATACCCTATGTTTAAACAAATCACAGATTTCTAAACTAGCATTATCCACAACACACCCTAAAAGAAAAAGACCTTAAAAGGATAGTACTGCAAAACTATTTAAGGACAATATCAACAGTTTTCATTATTCTGTCATATTTTGGAACACTGCAACACGTTTTTCCATGGGAAAAAAAGAACTTAGTCACGTTAATAATTAATCACCCTTCTCTTACTCTTAATACCCAGGTGCCATGTGCATGACAAAGACATTTAATAAATGTTCATAAAAAACAGAATGAGGTAAACCTCCCAAAAATGCAATTTATAATTGATACCTTTTTGGAAAGTCATATATAAGTGCACCAATGACACAAAATTCATGCATGAGAGAAAAGCATTCTCATTATTTACAAGAGAAATTAAAACTGAAAATAAAGGAATGAAAAGAACAAGCTAAAGCCTATTAAACAGTCTGTTTTTTTATCAGCTTTTTCTGGCAACAAGAAATCAGCCTTACCTCTAGACTCAGCATGCAAAGAAAAAGTCCTGCAGCCACATCTCCTTCATTCTGAACAGGACTCTACCAACATGACCCAAAACAGCTGGTTAATCCAACTGAATCAACAGTCACACTTGTTGTTATACTTTCAACTATCAGAATCTCAAAGGGCCATCCATAAGGTAACTGCTAGTCAGTCAATGGTAATTTCAAGAACAGAGCAAAGAAAGCTATAGCAACATGTTTTTCATTAGGAAATGTCTTTGTTAATGTCACTTTATTATTAATGTAATGTTAACACAAAAATGTAATTTGCCACATATTGGTAACACCTTTCTCTCTCATTTCATTGAGGAACAAGAAAGTAATTCACTTTGATTACAGATTTGTTTTTTTAATAAACCATCTATCCTAAGTTACTATCAAAAGCTTAATAAGCAGGATAATTAGCAAAGAACATCATACTTGACCAAGCATGCTGGTTATGAAATAGAAGGCAGGTGTCACCACAGGATGTCGAAAGTCAGATGTAGGAAACAACACATGAATCAGTTTCAGCAACAGCAGCTGCAGTTAGAAAACATAAACCTTCAATTGCCTTTATTTTTCTTCTTTGTAAAAAAAAAATCTTGCCTATATTTACAAATGGTAAAATCATAAAAACTCCTTTTGACCAACAAAAATAACAAGACAAAGAAGTGTTTAAATGTCAATGTTGTACTGTCAGATCATTCTGTTATTGTCTTAATGAACAAATATTACAATGTATATTTTTCTTCTACACTCAAGCAGACAGTTCACATAGATAAGGGGAAAAAATCATTGTAGTTCATTGTAGGATAATCCGATTTTAAGCAAACTCATAAGTGCAAAAATAAAGAAAGGTGCCCAAGCATGCAACATACTGTATCCAGTCCCATGTATTTGCCCCGGCCACTTCGGCGCTGACAGATTTGCTGAAACTCTTCATGCCTATTCAGCAGCAGTTGAAGAATTGTACTTGCACCAGAATCTGGATTATGCTTCATCAGCTTGTATAATGTTGCTGTCATGTTATCAAGTAACTGAATAGGAGGATCGTCCTGAGCCATGGTGTCCATTAGGTATTGCAGGAGTTGTGAAAAGAGTTGCTAAAACATTCAAACATTTCAAAATGAATGTGGTGTACAGATAATGTCGTACCAATCTAACCATCCAATTTTATTTTCTAAATCAACATATAAAATTATTCTCTCCCTTTCCTCAATTAAGATAAGATACAACTTTATTTGTCCCGAAGGGCAATTCGGGGAAATTCTCCACATGACAAAATTTTCTGCCTCATTCTCACCTCTAACTTTTGCTTGTTGCCTTCTGCCAGACTGGGATGATGACAGGCATACAACCGTTCTATCACTAGCAGCTGCTGATCAATCGACCGATCAGCCAACAATGATAGGAGACCTTCATAATTCTCCGGAGCTGCAATACACAACCACTAACTTATGTAGTCATTATCAAGTCGCTGCAGCTCTAAAGAGCATCACTTTGATTTTAAGACGACAGCAGTCTTTAAACATTTCAATTTCTTAAAACAATAACGCCTAAATTATAAACAAAGTTCAAAGTGCTGGTATCCTTTTTATCGAGCTCATAATTATGCATTCAATTACTTTCCTAGTCAAACAAGTATGAATACAAAGGTAAAAGTCTCAGCCTAGCCACCTAAGATACAGTAAACATTAAGTGGTTTACAATGATGAATGCAGCACTCTTTTTATCCAAAGCTGAGTTGAGTAATAGTATGACTGGCAAACAGAAATTTAAAGGCATACCTTCAAAAGTGTAAGGTATCTCCTTCTTAGCAGCCTCTGCAACTTTTTTCTGCTCCTGAAGAAACATTTAATGTTCCACATAATATGCATCTTTAATATAAATAAAACAAGAACAAGGGGAGTGATTTGGGTCATCATGTAAAAGTTTCATTAGATCTAAAAAAAGAAATACAAATGCACAAAGACAAATATAAAAAAATACTGAAACATATATCTCAACTTTCTGCATTTATACGAAATAAAAGTCATATTACCTCAGACACAGGCCTTTTCTTGAGAATAGATTTTATCACTCCCTGTTCTTTTTCTGTTTTCCTTTTTAAAAGAGCCTCTAGCACTTTCTGTGCTGCTTCCTCCTCTTCATCTTCCTCATCAAAAGAAAGGTCATCATTATCATCCTCATCATCATCACCATACTCATCATCATCACTGTCATCATCTTCATCCTTATTTTCTTCTTTGCCATTATCATCATCATTGTCACTTCTGTTATTCTCTTCATTTTCTTGTTCTTTTGTGGGAAGTGACAGCTCATGGCCAAAAGGGCTGTTGAAAAAATACAATATATATCATTTTACCTACAACATATTTTCGATGCTCACAAAAACTGTAATGCCAAGCATAAATTGTAAGGACTTTTAATACAACTGTATGCATTGTGGTCAAAGAACTACTTTGCGACGTTTAAGTGCAGTCTGGTTAAGATTATCAGCTACTGTTTCTTTGTTGAGTTAAAATCTTCCTTCCATAGTAGTGTAATTGTAAGAGAGCAGGAACACCTTACTGATGGACCACAATGCCTGAGACTCAGTTTTGCCAGCAAAGGCATTGTAAAACAAAGAACCCACACTTTGCGCAACAGGGTGACTTCAAACCACACTAACCTGCAGTGCTGTCAAGAAATTCCAAACTTTGCAAATGCCTTGATTAAAAAATGCATTATCAAATCTTTTCACTTCTTGGCAGCAGCTCAGAACCTTATTTGTTCTCTCCAGATTTCTTTTTCATCCATAGTCTTTAACTTTTCAAAATGTCAAGTAAATTGGAACATAGAGAAAAAAAAAAAATTAACAGTCAGGGTTCAAGCAGGCTTGCCATTAAAATGAGGAATGGTAAACGGCAATAAGGCCAAAGTGTGAAGAAGACACCAGCTTTCACAACATCAAAGCTTTTGTTCTTGGGCAATATTATCTCTTTACATGCTTTTCTAAAGTTAAGATTATTAACTCACCAGGGTCATGCCCCTTCAGCACAGTTCTTTTTCTCCGGATGGATGAATTTTTATCATTTTAAAAACAAATTGTGAAAAAATAACCATGTAATGTACAACTGTAGTTTTTGTTTTTATAAATAGGTGATTATTAGCAGAATTAAAATTTTCTTGCTGAATTCTCTTCAAGCTTGATTTTTTTTTCACATACAGATTTTCGGGAAGGTAAGTAAATGTGGAAAAAAAAGGTTGTCCTGAAGTAAGCTAGCATACAAAACTGGATAACATTATCACAAATGTTGCCTTAACTCCAGTTTATATGTCAAAACTACATGTGAGATGATCCATAAGGAAACTAAACACACATCGATAAGTTTTACATATGTATAAAGCTCAAGTGCTTTTAGCGCTGAGGATCGACATGAAACCTCTGATCACTGACACACCATTATCTATATGCAGTGACTAGATCTATGAAATTCTAAATAGCTGCCAGGAAACAACCAACTAAACAATGGAAAAAAAAGGTAGCTGCATAAAAATAAGCAATATCTGCAGATACATCTTTTAGTTTACCTATGAAAATGGAGAAAAAAATTATTGACTAGCTTTCGTAAGACTGGCTTACACAGCGACCATAGTGCTATGAACTGACTTCTACAAGTTAACAATTGCTTTGTCAGCAACCAGTTTGTTTTCAAGTCAGCACTTAGCCCAAAATTTGGTTGACAAAAATGTGAAGCCAGTCACTGAACAAATTAATAGCAGATGAAAGAAATGACTCAAGGTCATGACACATCTGCATCTGAATACATTGTGCATCATGAAGTTCAAAGGTGTTTACACGTAACAAGCAAACGTAATTAGCAATCAGCTGCTGATAACCCATTCAAACACGTCCAAATTTACAGACGAGCTTTCTACAGAAATCTGAAGCAAACTGGCTTGTTTCAGTTAACATCACCAATGGGTGCACTGAACTTTGCAGGTCTATGGCTGTAGAATGACCTAGAATTTCTCTATGGTATAATGTATACAGACTTTATTTGTGAGTCAAATCAATGGAATGTAGTGTCTAACAGTTCATATCAAAGGATCATACATATAGAAGGAAATTTTGTATGCAGTTTATAAATACTACTTTATCATGCAGTATACAAAAATGCAACACAAAAGACACCATCTAAGAGCAAATTAACCCTCTTAATAGTTTTCAAATAAACGTCAACTTGTGCTTTGGTACCTGTCTTCAAGGCTGTCTGCTGAAACATGAGTAGTATGCACGCTGCTGATGTCTGACTCGCCCATCATACGTCGCTTTCTGTCTGCCTGTATTATAAAAGGTTTCAACAGAACGTATAGTACACTGTGGAAAAATCAGGAATATGAAAAGAGTCACTTATTACTAAACTATTTAATATACAATATTTATCACTGATCTCACAAACTGCTTTTTTTTAACCATGTAGTGTCTAGTTATAGAAGATCATATTAGCCAGCATAAAGATAATACTTCCTAAATGGCTTAATCATGCCCAGTAACAAGATATGGCCTGCTTCAGAAAAAGAAAACTGTTAAGAACGTTTTATGACATTTTATTACCTCTAATCTTTGAAGTCGTTCCGCTTCCTCTTTGGCCAATTCTTCTTCAGTTTTCAGTCTATCAGATGGCTGAAATGTAGAAGTTTTGGATAAAATATAATTTTACAAATTTATATTTTTTCAATAGAAGCATATTGAACCACTGCAAAGTACACATTTCACTTAAAAGGATCAACCAGTTGACAAAATCCTATTTTTTAATAGAAAACAGTACTTCATCAATCAGAATAAGGGAAGAAATTGGTGTTTTACGCTGAGCCAGCAATTAAGGCTATATCACGGCATGGCAGCCAGCCCTGTAAATTAATCAGAATAAACAAATGTTGCAAATGTATGACCTGAAAGGCATTTAAGCCTCATGCATGCTATACTTATCAAATTCATATGAACAAAAAGCAATGTGATTGAACATTTAGAATGGTACTGGAAGCACAAAGTACAATGTGTTCCATTATTTACACCTATCAACCTAAAGACAACCATCACTGACACAGCATTTTAAAGAGCATTTTTTAAACATAAAAGTGATAGGATTTGAAAGAAATATAGTTTTTGTTTTCTTGTACTAAACTCAAATGAAAGATGCTAACTGTATGGAACAGAGAGAGCTCCTGTCATAAAAGTATGTTATGAGGCAGAGATTAAAAACAGAAATTATTTACACAATATACATACAAACATAATGAAATATTTTACTAGAATATACATTGGACTTCAAATATCAAATATTCAAGTTTGGAAACGAGGTTGCACCTGACAGCCTGAGTTGCACAGTTCTCCAACCATTTTTTTGCTTTCTTGTTCAACTCTCTGTTTATTTGTATTATAGGTTTCTGTTAATTGCATGTTGATTATTTTTTCTCTTAAGATTTTTTTTGTTTTTGATTTACTCTTTGTAACTGCCCTATTTTCTGTCTGTTGTCGATTTTACTTTAACGGCTGCCATTCTTTGCCGTTACATAGAAGTTAGATCTAATTCTTGTTCCTCGTTTTGTTTATTCTCTGAAACGTTGCATAACTTGAAATTCTCCATAATGTTCATTATTATTATTATATTACTTACTATTATTTTTACCATTTCAGCTGTGAAAGTAAAAATCCAGCAACCGCCTCAAACATGGCTTTTGATCAATTGACTCATTGCCTACTTTTAAATATAACAAAATACCTGATTGACTATTTTAGCTCCTTAAGGGAAATAATTCATAGTAAACAATCCCCGAAGAAGTCAAAAGTTTCTTCCCTTCTACATTCATTTATTTGCGCACAGCATGATGTGTTTCATCACACCAACCAGTTTGCATTACCATGTGCAAAACACACTGAAGTTGTGAAGATGTTTGCTGCTGCGGAAGCAAACTGTATTGAAAGATTTCAAATCACCTTCAAATATTACATTGTAGTTACACTCTTGGACCTTCTTAAGTTCTTAAAATAAAAACATGGATGACAGCATACATAGCATGTTTACCTTTCCTTTTGTCTCGAATCGTAGCATGTTTACAGCTATGTCATAGTCATCAACAATTTTCTTATCTTCTTTCTGAAAAAGAAACAAAATAATCCAACCCAGATTAACTAAGTACAGTGCTACCACATGGTCAAGGATTTACAATAAAGTTAAATAATGTAGCTATATCCATAAGACTTAGTTCAACAGATTAATCTACCACTGTATCTTACCATATAAAAAAACAAACTTCATTTTATATATATATATAAACTCACATGCCCCACACATACATAGACATGTGTTGGTATACCTACCCTGGATGGAAGCACAGTAGCTTTCCATTCCTTGTCCAACTCTTCTGTTTGCCGAGCAACGTTGTCCTTCTCGGTCTGCCTTTCGATCTGGAATTTAAAGAAATAGTTTTACTATATGCATGTGGACCAAAGACTGCATGCTAAAGAGGACTGTTCATCTTTCTCATCATTATTCTCTTAACTGCCACCAGATTGACACAGAGCAAGCTGGCCCACCAGCACCTGTGTCAGGAACGCACGGAAAGTGTGGACAGGTCACACACAACACACACTGACCTCACAGCGTTCTTCACGTGTCCTTTCACACAACAAAATACAAAGACCTGCACATGGGCTCGAACGTTTCTATTAATCGGGTGAACGTAAATCTATACTTTACTAAATAACAACAGAAAACTTCAGCACAAATATTCTACACTGAGTTTGCACCGAAACAAATATATCTAAGCAGTTTATATTAAAGTCCTTCAAGTTCTCTCTTCTTCTGTTGTTGGGGGGGAAGGGGTCGACACGGCAAACAGTTCCCCTCTTTCAGTCTTGCTCTCTGGCGTTGATCATACGGACAGCCTACATTCACCAAATAACTCCGACAGTCTAACGGCAGACAAATGATCAAGTCAATAAAAATTCCACAGTAGGTAAATCCACACAGTTCTACGATCTTCTCAAGAGATCACACAGCAGTTGAGAAAATTAATAAATCGAGGAACCACACAGATAATATTTCTCCACACAGTTCTACGATCTTCTCAAGAGATCACACAGCAGTTGAGAAAATTAATAAATCGAGGAACCACACAGTTAATATTTCTCCACACAGTTACTCTTTCTCCATACAGTTAATATTTCTTTACACCGTTAATATGTATCCACACAGTTACTATTTATCCACACAGTTGCTATTTCTTCACACAGTTAATATTAATCCACACAGTACTATTAATTCCAACCTCTGTACCAAATTCCTCTTTCTCCTAGACTCTCACGTCTGCTTCTTCTTCCCATTTCTAAACAACGCCCCCTATCAACATTCAAACCAGGGGTCATAATCGCTATTCAATCAAGGGCGACAACCTCGTTACTTCGACGTTCATGGGTGATAACACATGTTCATAACAACCTGTTATCGACCTGAAGAGATGCAGTAATGGTGAGGGCGTGTAAAATCAGGGTCAGTCCTGTGCAATGTTTAGCAGTTCCCTTACTGGGCATGCTGTCCACTCCTTCACATTCACATCCAGTTTTTAATTTTCTGTTTACCAAGCTTGCTTTGCCATTCGATGGTGAGCAGCATTTCCTGGGAACACTGCGACAAATTTGATTGTTCTGTGTTCCTTATAAGAGAATCGGAACACTTTTCTTAAGCATTTGGTTTCGAATGCTTGGATTCATCTCTCTGTCTTGGTGTGCATGGTCCACATTTTACAGCTATATAGCAGGATGGGGACCATGAGGGACTTTTAGAGCTATTTGGTGGCAAAGCTGATGTTTCTGCTGTCCTAGTTTTTTCAGTCTGGCCATTACTGTTGTCACATTTGTAGTCCTAGGGTGAATTTCTGCTACACAGCTACCATCCTTGGGAAACGTCCCACTCAAGTACTTGAAGCCATGTACGTTCTTAAGCTATATGCTGTTCATGCAGATCTCTGCTTTTCTGTTCCCAGTGGCGTTTATCATTACTTTACTCTTGTCTGTGCAGATCTTCCATCCAGTACCCACTTGGAGTGCTTGTGAGCTTCTTTGTTAGGGCCTGTAAATTGTTATTGTTGTGTGCCAACAGATCAATGTCATCTCTAAAGCATAGGTTACATGGTGGCCTCTCCCCACTTATGGACATGCTGGGATGATAGACTTGGAGAGTTTCTTCCACGATGTTCTCCAAATAGAAGTTAGCACTGCAGACAAAGTGTAGTCTTACCAAACGCCCACCATCAATAAGAAGAGCTCTCCCACATAGTTTAGCAACTTATGAGTACTGAGCTCTCGGAGCCTGTGTATAGCGCTTTAATGAGACTTTCTTTTATGTTGAATTTCTGCATCACGTGCCACAGCCGATTGTGCAAGACCCTTTCAAAAGCCTTAAAGTCAATGAAATTATGGTAGAGATCTGTGCCACGCTGTAGATCAGCGTTTCTCAACCTTTTACTTGTGACGACCCCCAGACGAATAAAGGTACGTCCGCGCGCCCCCCTTAGCCACTAATACCTATATGAGATATGAGAAAATGACCGCCTTTGCGGCCCCCTTTTCAGCAGCTTGCGCCCCCCTTGGGGGGCGCGCCCCCCAGGTTGAGAACCGCGGCTGTAGATGGTCTTCTATCAGAACACGACTGTTAACTCAATAAGGCACCTCCGTTTCAGACAATATGCCTCCATTAGCTGCCACATTTTGGCTATTTTTTTAAAAATTACACAAAAATAACTATATATCAGAAAAATATAATTTTGAATTAGTTAAACGGCACATTTAGCAGAATGAACTGTCTTACCTTTAGGATTGTTTGTTTGTTTGTGTTTAACGCCGTGTCAGCAACTAGGGCTATATCACGGCGAGTTACCTTTAGGAAGTGGTATGCTTTGGATTTTTAGAAAATTCACATATATCAGCATACCCAAAACTGCCTAAAAATAATAAAAGCACTGGACACGTGTGTACAGCATGACTTAAACAAGGCTGTCGTTTGCCGGTGTGATCGCAGTGACTTAAAAATCTGTCCAGCTGTGTCATGGCTGCTTTGAATCTCACCAAGGAGCTCCTCAGCCATAGCTGTGAGGTGTTTTTGGATCATCTTCAACATAACATTGTTCAGATGAGTGATTAGGCCTTTTGTTCTCTAGTTATAGCATTTTTTGGTGTTGCCTTTTTTGGGAGGGGTATGACAAGTGAACATATTTATTCTTAAGGCCACACTCTTTATTTTCCCAGACTTTCCAATACAGTGTGGTAAGTGCCTTCACTGTCTCCCGTACACCCCACTTGAGCAACTCTGCTGGGATGTTGCTGATGCCAAGAGACTTTCTTCCCTTCAAGCTGCATAAGGCCAGTTAGACTTCCTCGTGTAGAACTGTAAGGTTTGCAAAGCAACGACTTCAAACTTGCTGAACCACCACTGTTTTAAACAGCAGGCATTACACAAAGCAGGCAAAACTGGCCTGCCAAGTGCCACTCACTGTCTTGTTAGATATGTGCCACACTAGTCGCGAAAAGGACCAGCACTGGCATGAGCACTACTCTTTTCTACTACCACAGAGGTAATTCTAGGATTTCAAAAAGAGGGGCCCTCTCAATGGAAAAAAAGGGGCCCTTCAAATGAAACAAGGGGTCCCTCGAAACTAACACATTTTCACTGCTTTTTCCGATAAATATTTGGTATACAACAAAATACTTTATTAATCACAAGAAATTGAAGATTAATCACATAGATATCTTTTTCTTTTATATCGGTAAATTATCTTTCATCATCATTAGTGTGATCATAGCATCCTAAATTTGCAAACCAATTAGTCTTTGTGTCCATCTCATTGGGCTATGAGCTAATGTTTAGACACTTTTCATTTGTCTCATTAGTGCAGGGGTTTAAATGTTTCTCCTCGAGGCAACTTCTACGAGAAGACTTTATTAGTTTATTAGGTTTTGATGGCTGATCCCCCCCTCTCACAGCCTGCATTGTGGTATAGCATAAGGAGGCACAGCTTTCCAAGAACCAGCAAATTGGGAAGTGAATCCCTGTAAAAATCAAATAACAGTTTAAACAGCTTGTGGAATCTCTCCGATATGCATTCTGTGTTACAGTTTCTTTGACCACAATCCATTCCTCTAAACATGCTGGTTTGTCAAGCAAGATTTTACTGAATCTGCTGCCCACTTGTGCTGGCTTTCCAAAGAAATCTATTAAGATATTTAATTCTTTGTCTCCATAGGGTGTTTTGTCTTCTGCAGACAGGCATGTTCTGTCTTCTGCAGACAGGCATGTTCTGTCTTCTGCAGACAGGCATGTTCTGTCTTCTGCAGACAGGAAAAAGATGGGGTGCATGGAAATAACTCAAAATCCAGAGACAACATCACCTGCATCTTTTGGGAACCTGCCATTAATGTTCTTGCACAGATTGTCGCAAAAGCAACCCTGATAACTTTTATGTCCTGTGATTTTGTATCAAGTTAGCAACACGTTATTTTTCAGTGTTATGTAATACCGCCGGCATAAGTTCTGAAAAGGTCATGAGGACAGAAATAAATTAGAATTGAAAATAGTTTACCTGGATGAAATCTTTCTGAAGAATTTCAGCCTCCAAAGAGTGCCTGTGGTCGGAAGTCTGAATGTCTCTGCAGCGTCCTCATTCGGTACTTAACACACCCGGGGTTGTTAACGCGTTATTCTGATTGTTTGAGGCAACTTTACATCTCATGCCTTCCTCTTCGTTCATTAGCCAAGGTCATTTCTTCAGCCATTCACACTGACAGGTTCTCTGGATGCGTGGTTTTTTACGTGCGGTCTCTGTCTCAATTTGTCTATTTCGTTGTCTACATTTTCAGTTCCAACAATGTGTGCGGCACACTCTGATGAGTTTCTGTTTCTTCCTGTCCTTGTCGATTTCTACTTTCCGGGGCATCTTTTGCTGCTCTGGTCGTGAATGAAAAGTCAAACAGAGTTGACAGTTGCGTTCACTTCGTTTTCAACTTGCTTGCTTCCAATACCCTTTGATCTCTCCCGTCCCAAATGTTTTCACTGTGGATGCGTCAACAATTTACTTCCTGGCACGAAATTTGGAGCAGGTTGCATCAGATGGATAACAACTCGTCAGTTTGAAAACTGTCCAGTCATTAGCATCAATTCTAGTGGGTCGGTTTCAAACCAGCGTGAAGAATGACAACAATTATTTTTGAAGTGCCACATCGCGTGTTCAAAAGTGCGCCAAACACGGTATTTTTACGGGCGCATGGCCTTGTAGACTTTCAGACTATGCGCCCCTCACCGAAATTTTGCGGGAATCCCGCAAGGCCGCAGCATAGAATTACCTCTGCTACCACATGTAAAACATTCACCCAATGAGCACGGGCATATTCCTTCACTTGAGACTGTCGAGCATTCTACAATGCACAGACATGACTGGTGAGAAGGCTTCTTTTATTTCGCTCGAGATTAGGATATTTCTTTCACCCGAAAACACATGCCTGAGATGTGGACGATGTGGCAAAACCTGAAACTTGCCTGCCAACCCATACTGTTCCTTCTGCAGACTGCAAGATGCCATGCATTAACCATGCACATGCAGTCTCACCCAGCAGGCTTGCAATTTGTGGGATGCCGAACCTGGTCCCTGCTGACCAAGTGTGTTTTAGAATCTAATGATGCCATAATGTCTAAGAACTAAGCCACCCCCCCCCCAAAAAAAAAGAATCCAGCAGATATCTCTCTACAAAAGGGGGGACAAAAAGACAGTTGCCTAACAATGCAGAAACGAATGCTTAAAGTAGCAAAAACACATACTAGAAAAATGAATCAAACTGTCAACAGCAAACGTTTAGTGATGATTGCTACAATAAAAGCCAAATTGCCAAAAGACTTCAAAAATGCAAGATATTGGTCAAGCTTTTTACATGGTCAAGAATACAAAGAAATTAAAGAATTTTCATTGATATAAAAATTTTGAGTAACTTTTTGTGCAACATACCTTTTCCTTCTTTGTTTGTAAAATTAATTCTCCCATTCTTTCCTTCCAGCTCTTCTTTTCAGACGTCTCTGATTTGTGTGTCAGAAATCCTCCAAAGTGTTCATCTGCTACCATTTTTCCTGTTCAATGATGCGCAGGCAATCAGCACATATTAACAAGATCAATTATCATAAATGTTCTTTTTTTCACAGTCACTTTCACAGTTAAGATATCATCCTTTTTTCCCCTTGACAGTAATTTTACTCTACTTAGCAAATATTAGAGAAGTCTGTAGGCTTTTACCACTAATTCTACCATCCTCCTCTAGATCACTGTCATCGATGGGATCTTCAAACTTTTCAATGTCTGCCAAAGACTGTCCATAATGAGTTAGTTCTTCCTCCTCTCCTACCTCCAACAATCCCTTTCGGTGGTTCTGGCTCTGGAACAAAATATTTCCAGGATTAAGTGGAATATTTTTTTCTGAGATGATTTTACCACTAACTTTAAACTGGACCTCACACAATTATGGTATCCAAGTAATCACATAAGCGGAGTAACATCGAGGCTGAAGCTATTCGTTGAATTTTGTTGGTAGTGTATAAACATTTGTTAAAGATATAGTCCATCAATATCTTTCTTAGATCGTAACGACATCCATGTTATATCAGAAGTTTAACAGCCAATATTTACCACAAATGTAACATTTAACAATTACCAAAAAAAACTCACTTTCCTTTCCAGAGCAAATCTCTGGATAGCCTTTTCTTCTGTGCTTAGGGTGGGATTCTTTTCACCTAAACGTTGGTCTCTGAAGACATTAGCTTTTCCAGACTGCTTCAGCTCAACCAGCAAAGTCTGCATTCGCTGGAAATACACCATACAATGCACATTTTAGCCTCTGAGAGTGGTCTCACACCATGTACACAAAATTTTCAGATCTGCCATGTTATAAGCAATGCTCTGAGGTTCAAAAATCGGACTATTTAATAGTTGCTGTGTAATGACCGTATAATAAGATGTATTATTAGCGAGCATATCACACACACACACACACACAGCATAGCTGGAATTTATTTCATGGTCATAGTTCATTATGAACTGCAGACATTATCGAAGATAATTACAATTACATAAACAATATACGAAATAATATTCATTGATTTGCTTCTCACTCTCAGTCAGTAATAATGGAAAATACTTACACGTTTGTTTGCTTTCGAGCGTGATTGCCCAGGCTTTCCAATTTGCCCAGTGTTTTGATTATTTCTACCCAGCACAAAATGTTTTTGACGATTAATCTTAAACTCAAAAGGATTCAGTTTCTTTTCTTTTGATGCTGAAGTCCTGTTTCTAACTTTGTCAGCATTATTCTTTTTCTTGCCCATCGTAATTAATAACTCTGAAAATACAACTAACACTGGACGATTGATCTGCTCAACACCACGAGTTTGACGGGCGCTGCCATATTTTAATTAGTCCACGAGACTTCACTTTTATAAAACAAAATTTACCATCTTATGGTAAGTTAATCAAAATTAATGCTATGAATTTTATTTTATATAGTTTGCCTTTATAAAAAAAATTATTTTTTTTAACGGGTGAAGTCATGTGACAATATGCATTAAGAGTATACAAGAGGGACGATGTTCACTCTACACAATCTAAAGCGCAATATGGCAACAACGCCTAAAGTTGTGCTGTTGGCATGTGGCTCTTTTAATCCCGTGACGAATATGCATCTTCGGATGTTTGGTGAGTTCATATACATTTGCTTGATTTGTTTATTAAGCTGGTAGCATGATTTGTATTGTACAGTTGTTATGAAGATGAGGATGTCCACTTCGATACATGTGTAGAAACAAATTGGCGATTTCTATATTATTATTACTATTAAACGATTTTCAGAGGAGTCTTCCGTTGTCTAATATGTACATCTCTCACTTGGGATGATAAGATTTTATATTAATGGAGAAGATAAGTGTTTATAGACAAAACTTGTCTGTTTTATCCTACCATTTCTACTGGAAAATGGAAGTTACTAATATCAGAGTCCAGTTTCCGGTCGAGAGCTACTTTCAGTTTCGCTAAGCGCAGTAATGATTGGCGCATGTTTCATAACGTTCATATCAAGGTTGACGTATTTCTCAATCACTGCAGTGAAATCTCTTTGTATTAGTATCACCTCTTAAAACCTATTGAATTAAGTGATCGTATTCTCTTTGCCTTGAAGTCGCTTTACGTTGAACGGTATTTGTCGCCGAGTAGGTGGAGTACTGGAGACGCGCTAGTTCGATACCCGTGTGACGCAGCAAACTTTCCCCCAGTCGGTCTTGTTGTCAGTAGTGGGTACCTGAACCCATTAAGAGCTAGGGAAAGGTAAAGCAGCACGAGGGAGCGATTAGCATCACTCTCACTTAAAAAAAAATAAGCTGGCCCTGAAAAAAGTTTGGTCTAACACCCCGCCCCCACTCCCACTCGCATGAAAAAGGTTTAGGGGACAACCTTTACTTTTTTATGTTCCCCAGTGGCTTAGTGGTCTATAGCTTCTTTTCTAAAACGAAAAGGAAAACCAAAAGCCAGTGCTCAGCAGGAGGGAAGGTGGTGGTGGTTGGAATCTGTGCACATCCCATCGTGGTAAAATAAGGTTTAAGTAGGTTACATTTCCTGCAGATTACCATATGTTCTGCTCTAGAGGATGCACTTGCTCTGGGAGGTTCCCTCTGCAGCAAGTGCACTGCCCTCAGTCATGGGTTAATAGCCTTGCTGCTTTGTAGGTAATCTGAGAATGATAAAAGCTAAGGGAATAATCCAATACAGCAATTTGTGATGTTAACATGGCACCACTGGGAGAAGACAAAGTGGGTGTCTGACAAGGGTGCCCCCTATAACCTGTAGTGTTCAACATCTTGGAGAACACCATGCAAGAAACCCTTCAAGACCATCACACCTCCATTTCCATCCATGGAAGGCTTCCATGCAACCATTGGTAGCAGATTCCCACAGCAAACTGGAAGAGCTTACTAACAGACTGACAGTGTGAGTACATATGTGAAGAACCTAACTGACAAGAGTAAAGTCATGGTTAACACTAGCAGCAGTAACAGAGTATGATTAGAGTACAGCTCAATGTGAACAGCTTTGTTAGCTACCCTTTCCAAAAAATGGAAGTTGCACTGCGACATATGCATCAGGATCGCACCAGCAGTACCCACTGTACAATTCTGAGATGGCTCTTCAGGGTACATTGCAGGGGGATCAACAGAAGGTGGATAGAAAGATGGCTTGCACCATGCAGGATCTGCTCACCACCGCTCAAGTGAAGCCTAAATGGCAAGCCTTGTCAGCCCACTGCATCTATTCAGATGTTCCCCCAGCAATTGGTACCAGTGGACCAGCAGTTTGTTAACTGGTACCAGTCAAAGGATGAATGAAAGCATGAGGAAAATAAAGGAATCATCAATGAATTATTTTGGCAGGAATGCTACTAGTTTAAATATGTTTTTATGGGAGCACTTTTTTTATTATTTTATTCAGCAAACTCAGCGTTTGTTTTCTTGTGCAGGTGCTTGTCGGGGGGTGGGGAAAGTATCCAAAACAGGGAAAAGAGTTTCAGAGAACAATCACACCAAAATTATTATATTGCCATCACAATTACTGAGGCAAAATTTTCTCATTATAGTTGCTCAAGTTCAGTACACATAATTTATACCTGGAAAAAATATTTAGTGACTGTTGTGAAATGACTGCTTTTAGTTCTTAGTGAAGATTATTTTTGAAGAAGTGTATACACCCCACTTCATCGTTTTAGTTCACAGCAGTGAACAACAATTGAAGAAGCAAAATATCTTTCAGAACTAGCAAGGGATGCCTTGAATAGGACTGGGCGTTTCAACGTTATTGATGGGATTATTTCCCCAGTCAGTGATGCTTATCAGAAAAAGGTAGTTATAAGTTGATATTTTTATATTAAATACTGTATAAATATATACACAGGCATAATGAATGGAATAAGGAGTGATCTGGGATGCTGAAATTTCATATTTCAAGGAAACTAATTACATGTGCCACAGGAAATTTCAAATGCTTTATGCTTTTTAATGTGCTTTATTGTAGTAGTGAAGCAAAGGAGGCAATAAAACAGTCTTTATACTGATCTATATACTTTATACTAATGTGTGATGTGTGCATATATATATATATTGTTCTCTATACTGATTTTATTTAAAGGGTTTCTTTTTCACTAGAAAATAATTTGCTCAATGGTCTGAATAGAATGCTCTCATTTTAGGACCTGGTTTCAGCAAAACATAGATGTGCCATGCTTAGATTGGCCCTTGAGTCGTGTAACTGCAAATGGATCAGGTAAAGTTTATTTTATTTTGTTCCTGAATGTTTTTCACCTTCTTTTCCACATTTAAGTGTAGTTTCTAAGAACAGACCTAATAACTTAATGCTGGATTAACTTAACCAACCTAGCTATTTCTTATGCATGGTGCTGAAACTAACCAAAGATTTTCCTTGAATTACTATAGTGTAAATAAAAAATGACATCACCATCCTAATAATGCTAATAACAGTAATTCTGATAGCATTCTTAGGCAAGCCACTGTAAAGCTTGCCTTGAGCATTGCGCTTTAACAGTCAATGAGTAATGATTGTGTAACTTGCTTATAGTTTGTAGTACTGCCTTAAAAACAGTGCACACTAAGACAAGTAACTGCTACAATGAAAGGTCAAGGATTTGGCAGAAACTCTAACTAAAGCCTAATAGTTTATTTCACTCAGTTTTTTAAAGTTCACGTAAGTAGGTATAGAAGTTGAATAATACTTATTTCGTATTTGATGATGTAATAATTGCAGAGGATATGAGTAGTTCAGGAAAGAAGATAGTGACTATAATTTTATTTGGTAGATTTTTTCTCCTTTTATTTAACTAAAGATGGTTATACTTTAAGAGATTCAGAACTTTTAATCTAGAAAAACTCTTTAGGATTTACAACATATTCTTTACGAATTGTTCAAAATTTATGGAACCTTACTGTAAACCTCTGCAGTGAAAAGTTTTGTAAAATGTTCTGAAAAGTGTAAATGCTTTTTGCAAACATTCAGGTGTAATTTATGATAAGCTTTTGCATGCTTTGCATTGATTTCTTTGGAAAGTACTAAGAAGTGCTTTAACAGTCTGCTGACTTTTATTATGTCAACAACAGTCTGGATACATGGGAGTCAGATCAGTCTAAATGGTCAACAACAGAGAGCGTAATGGCTCATTATCGGGAAGTGCTTGATAATAAATTTAATGCCAACTACAAACCTACACAAAAGCGCAGACGAAAAATTGAAAACAATGAAGGTATGTATTTGTTTCATATCTAAATTCTGCAGCTGTTGTACAGTATAGGTACTATAATAGTACTAACAAAAGACATGATTTATACAGAAGTACCTCTACATAGGAATTTATTCCGTACCACAGCCGAGCTCGCATGTAAAAAAACTCGTATATTAAAACTATTTTACCCATATAAAATAAAGGAAATAGAAGTAATGCATTCCAACCCTCCCATAACAACACAATTTATATATAAAAGTGGTATAATATACAGTACTCTATGGTAAATGTTAATGGCACAATAAATAGTATAGATAATAAAATAATAAAGAATATGTTATATTTATCATTCTTACCTTGGAGGAGACAAAGACTGTCAATAACGAAGGTAGGCAGATGGTGGGGGAGGAGTGAGTGAGCCGGAGAACAGATGGTTGCTGAATGAATCAGCTGATGAGACAACACTTATTTACACTGGTTTTTTTTTTAACTTGAAACAGATTTTCACTAAGGCTACATTCTTTGTTATGTCTTTATGATACAACATATAATGACTCAAGCTCATATTGAATTTGCACCGTAAGTAAGAACAAAATTTCCATGAATTTTTGGCTCGTATCTCAGTTTACTTGGGTATTGGTTCACTCATATGTAGAGGTCTTACTATACTTGCTTTTTTTAAATTCATCTGAACATGTTATAACATTGAAGATAAAACACTGAAAAAAAGTCTTCAAAAAACAAAAAATGTTTGGGCCCCAGAACTCTTTCATTAGTTTTATTGGAATTATTAATATAAAGTTTCCTGGGTTTTAGAACAAAGACAAAACTTCATTTTTCATAATATCACAAAAGTACACTGCTGTTTTGGATATGTTTTATTAACGTATGCTTAAATTATTTGCATTTTGTTCATTTTTTCATAATTTCCTGTTTGACACATGTTAAGCTTACAGGCTGTTGATTTCTTTAGCCATTTTATCATTAGTTTTGGATCTTTAATAAAGGTAGGTCTGGGTTGTGCAGGCCATATGACAGTCAAAGATATAATGGCCTTGATACTTGGTAGCTGTAGTAGTTCTTTACTCAAGAGACTGATGAAGAGCCTCAAGAAAAATTCAGTCTTTGGTCGTGTGAATTAAAGGGTCAGTACTTGTCTGCAAAAAAGAACAACAAAGGCAGCAAGAATACAGTAGAAGTGTGTGTTTGCACATTCTTTGGCAGAAGTTGATAATATTGCATAAAATCTGTGCTTGTCTCAACCCTAGCTTAAATTTAAAATTAGGTAATTGGCAGTGCAAGCACATGCATGCACACACACACACATCACATATGAAGTAAAAACTATAAGCATATGCCATATTCTCCACCATTAAGATGACGTAAGGAAAGCAGTGTAAACCATACCTGACAGTTTAGCTCACTTAAATGTAGTTTTAGAAATTGGCAATTTTATTGATTTGCAGGCACAGTTACAGAAGCCCTTCTGCAAATTATGGTGGTAAACTAAATTGATTTTTAGGTGGGGGTTCAGGAGGATAGGGTGGGGGTTGTTTCTTAGGAACTGTTGACATTAAAACTCTGTGTGCCCACAAGGCAAACACACACACTTTTTCTCTCTCAATTTAAAGGTACAATGTTAAAGAAAACAATACACTCATCACTGTAGTAGTGTCCTCAGACATAGATCATAGATCAAGAAAAACTCCCCTAGCCTCAAAATAGCCCATAGAACCAAAGGTCTCTCTTAAATCCACTTTGGCAGTGACTTTTGATGATCATGTGGAGAATGCTGAAGGGCAAAGATGCTGAAACACTCATAGAGCGCATTTATTTACACTTGTTCCCCATTACCAGCCAGACTGGAAGTGCGTTACTTACATAAGTATACAGGTACACAAGTGCACACCTTTTTAGGATAGGCATCAAATGCACCTTCATGAGCATGCATACACACAACACATGCACACACATTGCATAGTGCATACATGTGAACTCTCTCTTACAGAAAGACAAAGGTTAGTAGAGACATTTCATCATTGAGAGATAAGTTTAATACAGGAAATAAAGATGACTGAAAATTTTAGCATAGATCTTGTGTGTTCTATATTGAAATAGCAAGATGTGGAATATTAGTCACTTTCTGTTTTTTCCCATCATGACCTCTTCTTGTAGATACAAGAAATTCTGCTCACTAACATGACTAAGGTCTAAATAACATACCACATGTAACTTTATTATAATTTTTTAGTTTAGCTTCAAATAACCAGGTAGCAGAATAGACCTGTCTTTTTGAGCATTCATTGAGATGTAATAAAATATTAGCGAGAAATAACATAAGTGACGGCTTCATTGACCTGATTTTTAACTCGTAAGTAGAGGACTGCAAGTCTGCCAGAGGGAAGTTCAGTAATTTTCCCGTCGGATGTGGCAGTGGCACCACCTCTAGCTTTGTCCACATTATATTGATTAGTGACCCAGCCAGCTTGGTGCCAGGGGAAGGGGGATAGACCATATCGAATTCCTATGTCTAGCAGTCACAGCATTGGATCATACTGCAGCATGGATTTGCAGAGATGATAAAACTTTAGCAGAAACAGACTCCTGTTCATCAATATTTTATAGGCACTAAAGGCAGCACTATTTTCCATGTTCATCGCTTTTGTTATGTTCACTTTTTTTCCTGTGTGCTGCAGTTGCAAAAAGCTGTGACTTTTAAAAAATCACAGGGTGTACTAAAATTTGTGTTTATAGATGGGTCTTTGTAGTCTGTTCTCTAGCCATAAAACAAGCAGAATGTCTAAACAGGTTTTGCTTTGGCTTCAGTTAAAAAGAAAGTGTCAAATTATCACTTATAGAGAGCATAGATGGGCTTTGAGTTTGATAGGGATAGTTAATAACTTTATCGATAGAGGTTGGGATGGGCAACGTCTTTACAGTGTAACATCCTACTTGTTCCTTCAGTCATCCTGATTAAACACACGATATGCAGCTCCATTTCAAAGCAGGAGAATATTTTCTTGCCAGCTGGGTTGACTTACTTTAAAGAATGTCATATTCTCCTTCACCAAATATTATGCATCTTTTGCTTTATGCAAGGGAATCGTTAAATTAAGAGCAGTCTTGGCTTGTGACATTTTTTACACAAAATGGCTGATTTGTCAACATTTCTCTCTCCCCAACCCCACCCCCTCTGTCTTTCTTTATCTCTGACAGGCTTTTGCCCGAGCTCAGTCCTCATTCCCTGTCCACAAATGTCCAAGCAGCATGCTTCAATGCAAAACAAATAGCTTGGAGGTCCTGGTCACATTCAATATGTGAAGCAGACAGCTTGGAGGGCCTGGTCACTGCCATTCAGTATGCATAAACATAGTGGATTCCAGTTCTGTCCCTAGTACTTTCTGTGCAGTTTGCAAGCCACAAAAGAAGTTATGTCTTGTTCTAGAAAATCTGTCAACCATAGTATTTGCACAAGGGCACACTCTCATTCACATTCATTCAAGTTTTCATGTGGAATTTCCATGGATGCAGAGCATAAGGGAACTTGATGAAATGGTTTTGAAAAATGTCTTTTAAGGAAGCAGTGAAAGAAAAGTTGCTTTGAAAAAAGGCATGGCTGTAGCTACATAGGTGGACCTTTAACTGAAGCAACCAGTTAATCAGAACATATTGATCTCACCATCAGCCATATCCATATGGAACTAGAAAGCAAAGGAAGAAGCAGTGGTGTTTATACTTTAGATTACAAGAACTAAAAGCCATTGCCACAGATAAGTTGGCAGTTCAAGTGAAGACAATTTCTCGTTAATGGGGAAGTCTGGTGTCTGGCCGTCACTTCAGACCGTCTCGGGGTTTTAGTTCTTGTGTAAGGAGTAGACTGCAACAGGGATAATAAGAGAAATCTAAAGTATTTATTCATCCTACTTCCTGTGAAGCATAAAACCAATGACTTTGTAAGAAACAACATTGTCACACTCGTAGGACACCAGAAACATCTACTTTCAACAGTCAAGTGACATAAGCTGGTCTTCTTTGACCATGTGGCCTGGCACGACACCTTGTCAAAGACTATCCTTCAAGGCACCTTGGAGGATGGCTGACACCACAGTGGCCAGAGAAAGAACTGGCTTACGAATGTCAAAGACTGGACTGGTTGTCCTGCACAGGACCTGCTCACTATCATCCACAATAGGCAAGAGTGGCGGGCTCTGTCAGCTGCTGCGTCTATCCATCTATCCATCTCCCTAAGTACAGGTGCCAATCAAGGAACAACTGACTGACTATGAAGCATGAAATTCACAGTTCAAAGTAATTTGTGTTGGTGAATCAGCATCATCGGTTGATGATGAAAATGTGTTGGTGAACTCACTTTTTGGTCATTCTACATGAAGTATCCTTTTTACTAACCTGTTAGTTTGAAAATTTGTAATTTTTTAGACGAATGCCCAAACACAAGTGGAAGTGGAAGTGAAGGTAGGAACTACTGCAAAATAGTTTCTTTCTGTTCAAATGTATTTTCAGTTTTGGTTTTACATAGCTGTGCAATTTTGGAACTGGCTTTGTTTTTCTTTCACAAATTTTGCAGTGTCTCAGCATTCATGCTCATTCATGAGCTTTGCTGAGGATCAGCTGTGTTGAGATAAATCTCTAGTTACTGTATGTGTCTGTGTGAACAGTTTTTGCCATTGAAAGGTGATGGAATAACAAAGGGAGGTCTCTAAAACTAAGGAAATGAATAAGAAGGGATCAAACAAGGTCAGATTGGCCTCTAGTTACTTGATAGCACAGGAGATATTCACAGCAGTAGCAGTTTTTTCAGCTGTAACTGTTGGATCTAATGATCATGAAGTGTATCCAATATTTGCCATACAAAGAATACAAAATTGCAGCTCAATCCTATGTTTATTTCTAATGCAGTAGTGCATGCTGCTTTTATGAACAAGACAAATTTCCTCCCATTTGAATAGTCCTTGAAATTTATACAGAATTTAGGATCATGAGAATAATTTGATTTGCTTCCATGTGCAAGTCCACATTGTGCGTGATTGATGCTTGATTTGTGCTTTAAGTACGCAAATGGATTTTGTCCATCATAGATGGGTGGTTTTTAGCACTAGTATAAGACAAAAGTTTACCATTTATCTCTGTGAATGAGAGCTGTGTGCTTAGATAGGAATTTACAGATTTTCTATGAGCATTTTTTATTATTTTTTGTTTAAGCCTTCATTTGTTGAGACTAAATGTTTTCATCAGTTTCATGAAACTAACAGCTGCCATTTATTATTATTTTGTGTAAGAATAAAAAGATCAAAACAAAGTATGATCTGAGAAATTTAGCCATTTACTTGCAAGTAATGACACCAGCAAAGGTTAGGCTTTAAGATCTTATTTTGTACAGAAATATACAACTTAGGTTGCAGGGTTTATGGTGGTGTGTCTTCTGTTTATCTATAAAAGCATATTTTTCAGCTTTAGGATTTTCCCTAGCTTTGCAATTATTTTTAAATTCTCCACATTTGTCTTATTGATTTTGTGGAGTTACTCAAATTGAATGTCTGTTGGTGACACACTAGTGCCCTATATCCGCAAGCAATGTTCATGCGTCATTAACTGTGGATCACTATAGTGTTGTTGAAGTTTAGGGCTTGAATTATTCTGAAAAATTTGTCCTGTGGGAGTGGGAAAGTAAATCCTTCAAAGCACAGTTTGTAACCAGCATCTACTGCTGAAAGGATGTTATTGAATCAGATCAACTGTGTTGTGTAAGGATTTGACTGAATATCAACTAGTGATAAGGAGCTTGTGTGGGCGTGTCAACATTTATAATTTATTTGCAGATTTCCTAGTTTTATTTATATTTTGTGGGATTTCTTTGGTCTAGAATCAGGTGGATCATATTTATTCAGTGCTGTGTTTTCTGGTTACTTTTATCGTTGTGTTTCTTTTCCTGATTTTTTTTTTTTTTTTTTTTTTGGGGGGAAGGGGTTTTTTTTCTTCATTTTTCTAAAGATGATGTGAACAGAAGCTATGTCCGGTTTTAAAAGCTCCAAGTGCATTCTGTTCAGCAGGGAACATGATCATAGATGTGTGTAATATCTGACCTTCTCATTTGAAATTTTCTGTTTAGTTATAAGGATTGTACCTCTAATAATTTTGTTACAACCGCTACCTCAGGTTTCATGTGTTTTGGTTGCTAGAGTAATTCTCAACAGCAGTTCCGTAGCAGTTCATCATGGGACAAATCCTAAGCAATTTCTTGAAAAAGTAACTGCAGTGAAGGGAAGGATTTCTGTACTTTCCTGCTTGCGTTTTGATTGATTTATAACTTTTGTGTATGGTGTGTTTCTCTGCATTTGTTCTAGTATCTTAACTGCTTGCATTTTCTGGACTAAAACAGTCTCTTCATAAAATCACAACATTTTCTGATTTCTGTAACTACACCATTCTTTTCTTCCTCTGAATCCTGTCTTTCTCTCCACCCTTCTTCCCCCTCCCTCAGCCCCTGTCCACTCCAGCATCCAGTATCCTCATGTCACAGGGCAGTGTCCACATATAGCACATACACAGTCCGCAGCCCAACTATCAAACATATCATATAAGCTGGAATACACTCCATAGCAAATGCAACAAATCCAACAGAGTCTCACTTGAATGACGAATGAGCCCCAGCATACACAAAAGTTCACTGATAAACAATGGTCATAAAGCCCATACAACTGCGGCAGTCATGAAGTCTGCATGTTGAAAAGGAATCAAAGCCACCGAAACGGAAGAGGCACCACATTCCAGACGCATGATGACAGGCCCATCAAAAAAACATACAAAATCACAAGTCCAGCATGAGAAAGACGCCAAATAAGACAAAAAATACCACAGAGTTCTGCCTCCTCCAGCCAGTTAGACGAGGGGACATCACTCTAATACAGTAATATTAACTTCCATTTCTGGTTTTATGTGTATATCTACTGCACAGATTGTACTAGGGACATACATGGTACGCGGCATTAATTATATGTGAGATCTCTATTTGCCAGCTGACATGGACAACATTCCCAAGATTGTGATAGATGAGCAGCCTCCACTACTGAAACTTCTTTGTGGTGCAGATCTCTTGGAGTCATTTGGAACACCTGGTCTCTGGGCAGATGAGGATGTGAGTAATGCAGCTACTATGCATAATAATAATGTTTGCATTGTTTCTTTTATGTAAATCATTTACGTGATAGTGTTGGTGATTTTAAAAAAGGGAAAGACAACTGTTTATCAGAGTTAACATTCACATCAACCTTTATGGGATAGCTAAAGGTTTATTTCTCTAGGTATTTAATGTAACCCCTGTATTATGAACTTGTATTTTAACAATAGTGTGGTATTAAGGTACTGGAGTTGTGGAGGTGCGATGTGAATTTTGGCTCAGACAGTTAACCTAGGGATTTTTAATGAAGGGTTGGGTGTATTTTATGTTGAGATCATTAAACCGAAAGATCTGTTTTAGTATACTTTTTAAGATGGATGATTGTTTCATTGTATCTGAACATGAAATTTTCTTCTTAGTGGTTGTATTTTTGTCACCTCATATTTCAGATAGAAAAAATTGTTGGCAAACATGGACTTGTTTGCATTACTAGAGCTGGATCTGACCCATCAAAGTTTATCTATGAATCTGATGTCCTTTCAAAATACCAGGTGAGCTACTTGTGCATGAATCTGTTAATGCACACAAAAATCATCTCTTAGACTTCTGTTTATGATCAACATTTAATAAGATAATTAGATTCATTATTCATATTGATTCTTTTCTAGTCTTTTGTGTCTAACCTAGTGTTTCTCAAAATTAATTATGTAAAAAAAAAATCCATTCTTCTGCAGGAGAATATTCACATAGTGACAGAATGGATCTACAATGATATAAGCTCCACAAAAATTAGGTGAGTTTATCTGTTTAGGTTTTATACACCAAGTTTACATGGACAAATAGCAGATGGTGTATTTGTCCTCAAATGATAAGAAGAGAAACAAGTCATGCTGTGCTGTGTGCATGTGTGCTTGGTAAGAATCATTCGCGAAAGGGGATCTTTACTGTATCAAAAACTATGATTATTATTAAAAGGCAATATTTGCACATTATTTTCACACTTTTAAACATATTTCTATAGAATCTAATTGTTTGATGAGTGGGTGAGAGTGGATGAAAGGAAGAGGGAGGATATAACATTCTGTTTATATATATATATATGTCAGTGCATGTATGCAGAAGCATTTGATACTCAGTTGTTTTGTTTGTTTGTTTTAACAGGCGAGCTCTTAGAAGAGGAGAGAGTGTCAAGTATTTACTGCCAGATTCAGTGATTGAATATGTGCGCGAACATGAGCTTTATGGTGCACCTGATAAGTAAGAGGCAGTTATCATTCATTCAGTTCTGTCATGCACTCAAAAATTTTGCATACCTAGATCTTTCCAAGCCACCTATAGCTGTGGCTAAACAAAGCTGCATGAAGAAAGCTGGACGTGAATCTGTGCTTCCTCCATCCTATCCCAATTAGTTTTATTGTGCCGTGTCTTTCAAGTGCTTATCAGTGTGCAGATGATCAGCTGTACAAGTAAATGGATGCAAGCATTGATACCTGTTGATAATCAGAAACAAGTAGCTTGTGACTAATGCTAAGTTTTGAATTATTCTGAAGATAAATAAGGGTGCCTTAGCCAGTTATGCATTCCGAACATGAGGAGTCATTTGTGATTGTCACACATACACACACTGATGTACACTCATACGCAATTTTGATTGGAGCATGTTCTGTAGGTTTCGTATATTTTCAAACTTTTTATACAAATGAGTTGCCTTTTTTATTGTATTTTTTTATCTTTTATTGGAGAGTATTTAGTTGCTGACTCTTGTGTTTGGTAGTTCTTGTAAGGTCCAGAAAAAGTGTGAATGATTACTGGGTACTTGTTCAGTGTCTTGCATTTCATTGGCTGTCTCTCATGGTGCACTGCCTTCACTTTATTGTTCTATAATCTGTGACTTCCATTGTCCCACAATGTAACAGAGCGCTTGCTTACAGCTGTACAGTACACATTTGTGTATGCATTCAAAAATTCTATGCATGTGTAAAGAAATCCATATGATTTTCAAAAAAGGTAGGTCAACATCTGCTGAAATATATAAATACTTATATTTTTATATTATAAATTATTCAAAAATTATATGAAACAGAAATTAAGCCATCAGGGAAATGCAATCATTTGTGCTAGATGCTTATTGTGTCTAGTTTTGTCTTATTTTAACTGTGGTGAGTTGTACTTTTTATTTCCTTTTATATTGTCTTTTGTAAGAGGAATTTTGTTTGATGCTGTGTATTAAATATTACTTCACTTTCTTGATCTCCTTTGTAAAACTTTCCTTTCACTCTGCTTTTCCTCAAGTTTTTCTGTATAGGTTATAACATGCAAGATATTTGGTTCTTCGTCATTCACTGTTAAAGTAAAACCACCTGGATTCCTTATTTGAAACATTTTGTAGTAATGTTTTGAAATTATATATGTTACATTGGTTTTGAAACGTTGCCTTTGTTTTATTCTAGCAGTGAAAATAATAAAACCTGTTACGAATAAGGTAACTCTAATATGGTGTTGTGAATGGGACTTACCTTAAAGACAGTGGCTCAGTCTTGGATCATAAAAAGCTTTGTATCTCTTATCCTGTGTTCCTGTCTACATAGGTGTGTGTGTGTGTGTGTTATCATTACTGTATTTTTGTCATTTTAATCAGATAGTTTACTTGATTTTAAAAAATTATTCTGTTCACATTTTTCTGTTTTGGTTACCATTACCAATCTATTCAGGCTTCTTGTTACATTTTTCATCATTTTTTTTTCTCCCCTCCCTTTAACTAATACAGGGTAAAATGTGCTAAAGCTTACCATTTGCATAATTTTAAAAAAGGTTTCATTACATGAGGCTTAGATATCCTTCAGTTTTTAGTAATGGTGCACACTGCTTAGCAGTAAAAAAATTTTCCTTCATTGAGAACAACGCTGCCCTTAACTGGCATGACAGCTCTTGTGCTCCACAATTGTTTCTTGATATATTTGGTTAAACTGCACTTGATATGCAGTTTGTGCCTGTGCATTCATCGTTGATATCATTTATATTATCTGGCATTCTCTAGACAACAGTGTTGCATGTTATGTTGCATGAGTCCCTGTCTGTCGATCTGTCTGTCTGTCTATGTTCTTGTGTGTGTGTGTGTGTGTGAGTGTAAAACGCCGTGAGCCTGTCCATAGAACCAGGATATGGTGCTATATACATTCACTGTATTATTATTATTTGTTTTTGGTGCATTTTAACCTGTGTGAAAGTATGGTTTGCTTTAAACAGTTGACAATCAATATTTGTTTTCCTTTTATTTAAGATCCAGAACAGTTAACATTGCCTTGACTGGAATATTTTGTTTGTCTAAAAGTGGGGGGAGGAGGAATTAGAGTGTAAGGGGGGGGCTAAGAGGAACAAAATATGTCAGCATAAGCAAATAACCACTGTTCACTGTTAAATAATTTCTTGAAAGGGCTTATAAACTGTATAAATCATCAGCAAGAGGATTTAAATTGAGAGATAGTTTTATGGCAGTGACACAAGTATGATATTTGCATTTATAAAATTATAGCAGAAGCGGAAACAGTCTCACAACTCTGCTTGATGAGTTACCCCCCCCCTTTCCCCAAGGACACAAGATCATGCATTTGCAAAACCTGTCTTTTTTAAACTTTCATAGTGCTGCTGTAAGTTTGATATAATGCATGTAGACTGTGCCTCGTGTTTGTGCATAAGTTCAATTTATTTTTCACCTGCCTTAGTGTGAGGAGATTGATATACAAGGAATGTTCCACTTTGCCCAGACTTCAGTATTTCGCGTTCTTTCGGGGATTGCAGACCATGCGGACTTGATAGAGTGATTTTTCATGGTGTTTCCACATTTTTCTCATAATTTTTACCCTCATAGTTTTCCTAGGATGGAGAGGAGAAGCAAGTCGATGCATTGATCCAAGTCCAGGCAGAGTGGAACATCCCTGGTTTTTATATGGCTTTTCATGTTTTCAGTAAAATGTAGTACATTTAATTTTTCACGAAAGCTGAGATGTGCATGGTGGGAATGTCATGTTAAAGCAGAGTTTGGAATGAAAGACAAATGTTCGACTGCTATATTTGTGAGTTTATGTGATAAAATTCTGTTTATGTGCATATCTCAACCTTTGTTTCAAACATAGTTTTTGAAACAAAGGCTGCTGCTTTATGTCACAAGCCTCAGGATCTGATTTATATGTCTTCTTTTTTTTTCTTGTTTACTTCATTTGATGGAAATAAATTTTATTTAAGATTTGTTTTTTGTTTTGTCAGAACACGTTTGTTGTTAGTGAATCTGCTATTTGCTTATATGACTAGTTTTTCTAGACATTCAAACAGAAAGGGAACATCAAATTTCAGAAGGTGAAAATGGATTCTATTAAACACAAAATTAGTGTATTTGATTCCAGAGATAGTCTCCTTTGATAACGATATGTGGATCTTTACAAAGTTTGTTTAGCTGCTGTTTATTTGACTGTTAACATAAAAAGGAGGTTTCTAATGTACTACAACTAAATATGTAAGATGTGGCAAATGTAGAGTGAAGAAAGATTACAAGTCTTTACTAATGTTTGGTTGTTTTGTCTCTTACATTTTTCCTTTTCTTACCTTTCTTGCTTAGCTGTCCTGGGTTCAGATCTTGTCTTTCTCTGCATGTGACATCTGTTTAAAGGGTTGGCTTCTTTGCAGTGATTTAACACCAATCTCCCCCTCTCCCAACCTTTCTTGCTGCTGTCTTCTAGACAGGAACAATATACCATATGGATTTTCATATGTTAGCATGGCTGATTATTCTTTTGATTTAGACTTCAAAAACGTGTTGGCACAGTTTGATGGCCTTCTCCAATCTTGCATGTGTCAGCAGTCTCATCCACCTCTCAGATCTGAAAACAAATTCAGTACATGCAAAGGAATCAGAGGCCTAGGGCTTTTTCATCATAAATACATAGAATAAGCCAGATAGAAAATTTGATGTTAAAGTATTGATCCTACTCATTGGGAAAAGAACATTATTAAAAACTTTAAAATCACCATAACTTGTAACAACATTTTGTTTAATGTGCTACCTTATCAAGAGCTATACAATTTGTGGGAAATTATTGTAAATTGGCAATAGTTTTCCAACAAAATTTCATTATATTGAAATGCAAAAAGTACTACATCAAGATAAATTTAAAGAAGTTTGTTATTTTGACAGGGTAAAACTTGTTTTTAAATCCAACAGCCTTGTGTTAGATCAAAAAAGGTTGATGGTTAGAACTCAAATGTGTAGTAGTAATAGTAGTAGTAATAATATAATACATCCTTGGCTGCTCAATCCTTCCATTCGGAAACAAATTTATTAATGTAAGCCAAACTAAAGTAGGAGTGTCTAAATGTTAATACTGATAATGTACTGAGAAAAAAATGTATTGTCAATTTTGCACATATAAATCAAGCATTTACTGTGGAGGTTTTTTTAACATGTGAAATAATCTATTGCCTTTCATTTTATCCTCTTCCTGCTGCACTTTGGACATGGCTCACAGTAAGTATATCAATCACTTGATGCCCTCACCCAATGATGAAGCCATGCTCTCGCCTGAGCCAGAGGAGGACAACAGTTCATCATCAGGTGAAATCAGCATGGTGCTTCGATCAGCAGATTCCCGAAGTTCCCGTGATACCGATGACACGTCATCGCTTCTTTCTGTTGAGAGAAGCCCAGCAAGGCTCGAACCTTCACCAAAACATGTTCCTTGCATGACTGACCTTGGAACGTTGGTGCGGCGTGTGAAAAATGTACGGGTGGCTTACATTCCTGAAACTTGTGTTTGACTTGGCATGAACTGAAGTCTGAGATGGCTTTAGTTCCTGCCAGTTTTGTTGGCTTCAACAAGTCAAGAGTGAATCAGGAAATGTGTTTAACTACAACACCGCACATTTTAGTGTGTGGCAGGAAGCAGACTGAAATTCAATATAAATGCAGTGATGTGAAATACACCTTGACAAGTTGACAGTTGGTGAAATTTTCCCAGGCAGCCTAATCATTCTAGTGATCCTTTGTGTAACTGTTGGTATGTGACTTCTGCCAGTGATCAATAAGTTTTTATAAATATATTGGCACTTACAATTTTTTTTAAACTAATTTCGATTTCGATGTGGTGCCAGATGCGTGCGGTATGAGCATAGTCTTATTATTGATAAGAAACACTGCTGGGGAAATGGTAATTTGAACTGTGGTCAGATTTCTTGATCCACTCTTGAAATGTTTTCCTTTTTTCATTTTTTAGCATTGATTTATGCTGCAGCAGGCACTGTTTTTGCTGCTTCACAGATAATTATAATCTTGCTTAGCTACTGGTTCTCTTTTTATAAAATCTGGGAAATACTTTTTAATGGTCAGATATACAAAGACATGAGATAAAGAATAATTGACAACAAAAATATTTTGTCTGCATTTTGTTTTTCTCATATCCAACGCCAAGCATTTAGTTGTATCCATTATTCTTGCTTCCAAATCAAAGAGAATAAATCATCTAGGAAGCATTATAGAACTATGCTCATTTGATCTCATTGTTAACTTTTGCACAATGGTTCAAAGATTAATGGGACCAAAATTACCTACTCTTTGCTGTCTACCTCAATTATTTCTGTTGTTTTTGTCCTGCTCGCTGATGTTTGCTCATATTTGTCAAGTGCTTAGCATCGGATGTTTGGCTGTGGGACTTTTCCATTTAAGTCTGAACATTAGGCAGTTGTGTAACATGTAAGGGAGCATGCACTGGTCTATCCATCTGCTACATCTCTGCACCCACAAACATACTGCTTTGTTTCACCTTTTCTTGTTACCTCCACTTCTCCATCATCTGCATGTCTTCAAATGTGTAAAATGAATTCTGTGTAAAAATGGTGAAGGTAATACAGGCTGTGACATTGTAGGATAAATATTATGTTGTAATTTATTTTGGTCACAAATGTTTACAAATTAATGTGAACAGTCAGCCACTAATTATCACCATGTTCATGTAAAAACCAGTGGTTATGCTTCATGTAATCATCAAATTCTGATTATGTTGCAAATATACATCATCAAATAAAGGCTGTTGACTATATTAATGACAACTAATGCACCTTAAGTCCAAGAAATAATTTTACTGTTAAATTATCAAATAGATTCTGTGAACAGACTGACAGATTTTCAGAGCTTTGGATTTACTAGAGCCTAATTGAGTGTACCTATAGGTCATGTGTCATTCACATGACAGCTTTATAACTACTATTTTGCAGCATTGGTAATAAGCATTATGTGTACCTTATTCTCATAGTAAGAGGGGACGAAAGCTCACTGCAGTGTCACTGTGTACAATAATGTTGAAAATATTTAACCTGTTTTAAATCCCACTCCCTTAGACTAATCTCGTTAACATCTCTTTCACGTTGGATTGTGCTTAACACTTGCCATTTTTGTTGTGTTCAGTTCTTTGTAGCACCTTGCATCCTCAGGTTCTTTTCTTTTCATTTATTATGTGAACTTCAAACTATTGATGCTATTTGCAGGCTTTGGAGAAGGCTTTCTTCTAGATGTCATAAAGCTGAATTTGTTATTGCTGTTGGCAGTTGTGTACTCCAGCTATGGAGAAATATCACTTAAAAAATAGATAATTTTTTTAATAAAAATACAAAAATTTTCCCAAGTTATCATGTTAAAAACCATGTATCTTAATGCTATCAAAAAAGTTTATTACACAGGTTTACATGTAGTTCTGCGTGTGTATGTGTGTGTTGGGGGATGAAGGTAGGATGGTGAGAGAGAAAACTTTTATATTTTCATGTAAATTTGCCTGTGATATGTAGAATAGTACACTAATCAAGGTATTGTTATATACTGAACTGAGGCCAGGATTATTCCATATAATAGTGATGAGGAAGTTGACCATACAAGCTCAGTTGGAATGCTAGAATTTTTCTTGCAGTTTCAGTATGCTAGACACATTTGTTATTTGTTGCACTAGTTCATCTTCAATCTCCTTGGCTTCCATATTTGGAACAAAGGCTTGCCTATATTTACCCAGGGGCATTAAGCAGTAGAGCTAACAAGCCTGTGACTGTTTGTGAATAGGATGGTGCTGGGTTGACACCTAACGTTTTGGCTTGTGATTACATGTATTTCACATTGAAGACTTATTCTTCTAAATATATTCAGCTTGTTTGAGTGCTTTTATATCCTGTTCCTGCTATGGTGCTGTGTAGTATCACAATATTATGACAAACTCAATAGTATAAGTAGGTTTTTATCACTTTTATGAGTTAGTGTAGAAATGCGGATGCATATCTGTTGTTCAACAATGTCCAGTCCTCTGTTGGTTTCTGTAACTAAAAAATGCCTACCGCTGTCTGGAGAAATGGAAAAACTGTAAATTCTAGTAACAGTGCTTTGATTTCAATGGTCTGTAGTGGCTTCTGCATGCACCCATACATTTGGCTCAGATCATATTTATGATGATTACTCCAATCCCACAAAACACTCTCTAGTGTCTAAAGCATTTATCCCATCATTATTATTAGTGGGAAATAATAATATACTAAAATATCAAGTGCTGACCTAATAATCTCTTCATTTTATCAATGTCATGCCTCACATTTTTTTCTTTTGAAACTTTAGCTCATGGAATATCATTGCTTTATTATATCTTTAAATATGGTATGTGGGCACAAGTTTTGAATAGACGTAAATGCTTCCAGGCTGCAAATGTAAAGACTCATAGGTATCTTTGATATCTTTGTATGGGCGATACATGAAGGTTTAATTTCTCTTCGAGATGCTTCGTTCAAAATCATTTCACTGTGGCAGGCTGCAAATTTCTCTGCCACTTTTGAAACCACTGGATGTAATCATTAACTAAATTTTACAAGCTGTGACACCTGCTTGACAATGGATGCAGCTCATCTACCCTAATACTTCACTTCGACAACTTTTGGTCATTGAAACTTCTTTGAAAGAAAATTTAAATCTTTTCAAATGCAAATGTATTTTAAGTTTATTTGGGTCTAGAGACACACGCTTGTGGGCAAGGGTGTAAGTTCTTTTGTTGTGGGGTGTTGTTTTTTTTGGGGGGGTGGGGGGTGGGGAGAATTTTTGCCAATTTACAAACAGCAAACTTTTTGTAGTCTTCCATTCTTTATTTTCAAATTTTTTTGTACACCTGCAACATGCAAAGAATGAAAGTCTGTAATAATAGTGCTGATCTGTTTGCAGTACAATCTCAGAGTTTTCCAGGCAAGCAAGATCACAACAACCCCAGAATAGCACCTACCAGCTGCAAGGACTCCTCTCTTCATGGCTAACATTTTGGCGATTAGCACACAGATCAGCTACAGCTCTCATCGCCAAATACTCATATTGTCCTAACAGACAAGTTATCAGACACCTTGTTCATATACTACAAATACATGCACTGTGGCTGTGGCTGGCTTTAAACATGTGAAACCTACTTGTTTAAATCAAGTTTTATTTTAAAAGTATATATGTATATAGTGTACCTGCTTTATATATATAACCACGCACACATGCCTAAAATATTTTATAGTAGAATTTGAAAAAGAAACTTCTGAGAAATATTACAAGATGTTCAGCCAAATGCAGCTTTCAGATCTGCAAATCTTTCTCAGTATGTTGTTTGTTGCAAGTCATTGCATAGAAATGAATAAATGTAGTAGCAGTATAGTGGTTTTACTTTGATGTCATAATCATGTATTGAGCTATGTATGTGCAGTTCCCACCCTCTTTTTATATTTTCCTACTGACCATGCACCCCAACACCTGTTGGCTTCTTTGTGACAGCATTGGTTTCAATGCAGACTACATTTCACATAGTCAAATGCTTGTCTGTCTCTCATTAACTTCTGAAATCAACATTGTAATAATTATGTTGTGGTAATGAAAACCTCTATAAAACAAAGTAAAAGTGAATTGTTTTCAGTCTATCTTTAGCTTAAAAAAAAGCAAAGAAGTTTAGAGACTGAAAAGAATCCAGTCTGGGAAGTGGGAGTTTCAGGTTGTACTGTGTTCAGGTGTTGCATATTTGTTTGAAAAAAACATAACAGTCTACACATTATCATATTTTTTCCAAATCATAATTTCCATCATTTTATATTTTTTTATAGCTGCGCATTGTTAAATGTTTAAAATAGTTAAAATGATTTGTCATTCCTCGCAATATCGCAGTTCACTCACTGCGGCTTCACTGTATTGTGGTGGTTGCTCTTTTTTAAATATATCTAATTCTGTATTGCGGGATTTTGCAGTATATAGGTATTTATATAATAGTTATGATTTTAATTCTTTTTGCCTAAAAAATTTAAAACAATATAAAAATGTTTATTCAAAGAAATGAAAATTAAATATAAGTAAAATACAGTATGTACAGGTATGTCATCAGCGGATGAATACCATTCTGTACACAATGGAAATGCACTACTGTACGCCATTACCGCTTGCGCACGTTTGCCAATGTGAATTAATAATAGAGTGGGAAAGGTTTATAGGAGTGTGGGAAGGGTTTATAAAGCCTTAAAATATATATATATATCTATATGAATAATAAAATAACGCCGCTACTTCGCGGATTTTCACCTATCGCGGAGGTCTCTGGAACGTAACCCCCACGATAGATGAGGGATCACTGTAGTGACTTGGAAGAGATCTGAAGGACATGAGCTCAGCAGTGGGGAAAAACATTAGGAACCTCTGACACTTATAGGAACTGAGGAATTGAATACTGCCATAACAAAGAATGATGTACTCTGTGACCATCCTGTGAAATAGTAATAGGTATAATGCTCTCATACAAATGAACTCTTGACTTTATTTAGCTGGTGACTGATTTTCTTTTCAGTGTCTTTTAGGCCCTGACTATTTGGTGTTTGAAGAAAAATGTAAAATTACTTTTATAGTTTTTAATCCATAATTGGCAGGTAAATTCAAATATTTTGAAGCATCATTGTGATATTTCTAGACCAATTCAAAAATCAGTAGTAAAACAGTCTACACCACACGAGAGAAATCCTACTGATAAAAGAATCCAGACACCATATCCAGTGTTGAAGTAAACAGGAGGAAGCATGCTATATAGTAGATATTTTATTCTTATGCACAATTGGAATAGTTTAAGCTTATGCACAATGGGTACTGTAATACTTGTTTACAAAGGTAAAGGTTTTACTGTAAAATTAAGAAAACTTTTGATGCAAGATGAGGTGGACTAATAGATTTTCTGATGCCAAGATTTGGAACGGGGGATTGGTCCATAATAGTATTTGTGCTATGCAGGTGATAAGTAGCTGTGCCATGCTAGCTGGTTGCTGGCATCAATTACCAAGTGATATGCATTATTCCAGAGTATTGTGCAATAAAATAGCATAATATGATACTTATGCCAAATGGCTTTCAAGGTGAACTTGGAATAATTCCAAAACCTGCCAGGTTTTGGACATCACTTTTTTTTATGTGATACTGCAAACAAAACTATACTTATTATTATGTATTGTAGGAGTTGTCATTTTGCTGTGCCGCTAGATTCCATTTTATACTTAATGTTTTATTTATAATTAATAAATAAACATAGTATCAGAGTTGTTTCTTTTTCATTCCGTTTTTAAAAAAACTGAAAGTAAAGCTGTGTATGTGCCACATGCACATGTACATGTATGTGCTCTTGCAAGTTATAGAATTACACCCTAGCTGAAAAGTCATTCGCTGGAAAAGGGATATTTACCAGCATCCGCTGTTTAAAAAAGAACAAAAATAAAAAAGGATTGCATTTTAATATTTTAGGCAATTTCATAACAGTCATAGATTGTTCAAAAATACATGTAGGAGACTGTGCTTGAAAAATACACTTCTCTAATTTACAAGCCTTCAGAAACACTATGGCCACTCTTATTTTTTGTGACTTTATGTTACATGCATAGGAGTCTAAACACTTAAAACCTTTTCCTTCCAAACCTACAAGCAGAGCTGGCATTAGGAATACCCCGGGCCCTGGGCGAATGTCATATGCGGCGGCGCCTTTAGCCCTAAGTGTAGGCTATATACCGTATAACAGAAGCTCCTTTCGCAGGGCCCCCTCAAGGCTCATTAAGTACTTGTGCAAGTCAAAATTGAATCTTAATTATTGCCAGTGCAATAAGAACACCACTTTCTGATCTGAGCATTGGCAGTTACTCGGCAAGAGCCTTAGCATGGACTTTCAAATGATCAATTATATTGGCAGGTTTAAAGCTTTATTTATTTCTCACGTAAGCAAGCATGCACCTTTTGCACACACACACACACACATCCTCGCTATTCTGTCATCCAATATTTATTTTAGGCATCCTGCCCCATCCTGGAGGCCTCAGACAGATAGTTGAGTTGAGAATTGTGAGCTCATCAAGATGAACATCAGGAACAGATGATGCAAACTCCAGCAAAGTGGGATGTTTCAAGGGAAATATGCACTGGCTGAAAGGTCTTCTTTCTTGGCTGAAGCTGTCAACACAAAAAGCCTTAAGCCTTAATCACTTTCACATTCAAAAATATTCTGTGATGTTGCCTAAATTTCCTGTCATCAAATTTATTAAAGGTCTAGTGTAATGCAATTTTGGGTAAAACATAGTGCATGATACTACTTCCCAAAATCTGAGTGAATAAGCTCCTACGTGCCTACAAACATCTTCTGAAAGTGGTCAAACTCGTGACATGTTTGTTAGCAGATATCCCTAATTTACATAAGGTCCCAGCTCTCCCACTAGAAATAACTTTCACAATGTACGTCAAGAAATGCGAATCCTGATGTCTGTGTTGTTGCCTTCTTTCTGTGCGAAGTCACTCCACAAATCCTAAAGATGACAAAAGCTTTAACATGAACACTAACTAAGGCAGTTTTTTAGAAGAATGCTAGCCCCCCACCTTCTCCCCACCTCCTTAAAAAAAAACCTTCAGTGTCTACTCACGTCTGAGCCAGTTTTGTCTGCAGATTTCGACAGCTGGTCAGTGTGTTGTTTGTAAGTAGCTGTAAAGCTATAAGTGAAGGAACCTAAGAATGGAAGCAAAATCCAGCTATTAATTCTAGCTCTAGACTTCATTCTCCATGCTAAACCTGCTACAATGAATAGCTGTATACTAAGAGTGCATATTTTAGGTGCAAACAGTGTTTTGAAAAGTTTACATGACCAAAGTTCCACATTGAAGTTGAAAACTACAAAGGATGTCTACAATCATGTGATTATCGCATATGATTTTAGAGCAAGTAACTGCAGGGGACTGTGACTATGAAAAACTTCATATGTCCACCCAGCAGGAAATTGATTTATGGAAAATTAATGGCAAAAAAAGTGTAAAGAAAAACAATATATCAAGGTCACAATAATCCATGTCCACACAACAATCACACCTCCACTTCAGCAAAAAAGAACAGGGTAGACTAAAAAGAAGCACTAATGGTAGTCCCATGGCCTTACAGTTGTAGGGTAGTGAGGTGTTAAAGCTCTCATTTATCTGGGGCAGGCTTTTGTGATGATGGTGCCAATCTCCTCTTCCCAGCTACCTTACCTTTCCCTCTGCAGTAGCAGATACCCACTCCACACCTGAGTCAACTGGGGTTAAGTACACACAGGTATCAAACAGGCCAAATCAAATGCCACTGCTGTAACCACTAGGCTATCAACTCCCCCAGATTAAATTAAAGTTTCACTGAAGAAAATACAAGCTTGTCCAAATGCTGCACTTATGTTTAATACTAATGACTTTGCAAATTATACAATAATTTATAAACTCACACTTTTCACATAATCCACAATTACAGATTCTTTCTCAAATATGCCATCTCTGGCAACAACACACAGCCGCTCCAGAGTGGAGACTTGACCCAAAGATGTCCACAATGACTCGTTCAGCTGCAGGCCTGGCTGCTCCAGCCTTTAGTAATGTGCATGTTGGAGAATAGAAAATTAGCTGAGAAATATAATTTTTATTATAAAATCTTCAAGACTTATCAGATGGCGACAACTGCTCTCTAACCAAAAGCTGACTCCCTGGCAGTGAGTTAGTACATGCCTGGCATTCAGGGCACTCTACTGGTCAGGTAAGCAAAAGCCCTTGGACACATATAATGGTAACAGCAAAGCCAATACAGCAGAGTTTTGAACCAACACTCCCCAGAAGTGGGGATATCGGCGATAACATCATATCATCTGGCAAGTCTCAAAGAAAGAGAATTTACATTAAAAATTGTAATTCTTCTTTGATATTAACTGATACATGACTGAAGGAGAAAAGACAGGATCATCAGTATCTACTGCTCCTGAGGTACAAGAGAAGTACAATGCCACCGAATCCTAAGCAAGGGCAGAAAGGGGGAACTACTGGTGTCAAAAGTAACTGTGCAGGAAGTGTAATCAAACATGGGAGGCATGAAATAGTTAATTATCAAAGAATCTACTTCCAATGGTAAGCAACTGTATCTATTATCTCCTATTATGGCAATCTCATTTGATAATGTCAGAGAAGAAACTACATATGCAATGAAAACAATATGACAAGTAAACCTGTCAAGCCAAGATAACAAAACTGCTCACCTCAAGTCCTTTAAGCAGCGTGCCAAGGGCAAAGCACTCCTTAACCCTTGTCGGTAACAACACATTGCACCCATTCCTAGATGTGACAGGAACAGCTGCTTCAACTGAACACAGTTTCTCACTATGCCTGCTAAAAAATCGCCCTTGAAGATTCCTGCATTGAAAAGACTGCTTTTAAAAACAAATTAAAGCAATCAAATTTCACAATTTCTTTGTTCAATGACTGAAAATATTTTTCTATCAGCAGCTGGCCATTTGGATATATATATATAAAGAACCCCACAAGATGGAAGCCAGTGAAGATCTTGGTCGATTACATTTACACAAAACTAACAAACTTACAATTAGAACTTAATAAGGCAAATAATTTTAAAATATACCACAACTGATGACTTTCGTTTTCACCCTTATTTATACAATGTTTTTTATAAATCCACTTAATTCTCTAATTTTGACTGGCATGGGTCAAAAATCTAATTAATATTTACATTACTCGTGTCATTAAGCAGGTCTATTATAGTACCACTATGCTGGGAGACTGTGCTCCATCATAAAAAATAATAATAAAAATAAAGAAAGAAAGGAACAAAACTGACCTGGTACAGCTGTGAGCTGGAGATAAACCAGCTTTTTCCACTGACGTATGCACAACAGCTCCTGCTCCCTTACAGCTGTGGCGTAAGCACTGGAATGTATTAATAACAATTATGTTGACTGATGTGCTCATACACATAGTTTACACATGCTTGAATTCCTGTATACAAACACATACAGATCTAAACAAACATGCACATGAATACCATTCTTCAAAGAGAACTCTAGCAAAAAACTGCATATGCTTTTGAAAAGAATGTACATTCACTCACAAAGCACCCTCTCTTTTATAAATAACAAGTCTCTTTTTGCACATGTGCATGTGTGCACACACACCACACACACACACACACACTAACAATGCACCTTTCGAGTCAAATAAGTTTCTACAAATAGTTTCAAACTTTAATTCCAATACCTACCAGACCTTGGAATTAAATGTCTCGGGCTGTAAGCCATACTTCTTATTGCAAGCTGAACGAAAGCCTGCCCCAATAAGCTCAAAGCTTTCCATGTTGGGAGAAACACGAACCAATTTGCCTAGTTCACTTGTAAGCTCCTCTTCAACTGACATGTGCTGGAATAAGGATGTAGGGAAACAATGATTTACCACAAAAGAAGGAACAAAAATAGGAGCCATCTTAACATTTGTGGTTAAACAGTATGCTTAAAAATGACAAATTCTCTTGATATAAGTGTTTAATGAACTTACCAGATCAGGAGGCTGGATCCCAATTCGTTGACGTTTGACACCAGTTTCATCAGAGTAGCGCACCATTACTCGTTTGTTTCCTGAGGTTTGCATGGTAGTTGTGATCTCATCAACTTTCATCGGGCACAAGCAACAAGGTGATAATGCTACACTCTTCCAATCTATAAAGGAACAATCCAACACAGTTTAAAGCTTGCTCACAAAAAGAAATTAAATCAACCACCAGCAGTACCAAGAAGGATGCTGAGTTGGGAAAGCTAAGGGTTCTCAACAACAATAGTTATTAGTAATCATTTACAAATAAGAGATTGGTAAAAAGATTGGAATTTACTGAATAACCCATTCCTGATGGCTTTAGATTGTCACTGATACAATCAACTCATGCAGAATTTAGAACAAAAATTAAATACTTGTTTATTGACTATAAAAAACAAAGACAAGCCTAACAGTAACATAGCTTGTACTGATAAAAACTAAATTATTGTCTAATTGTCATGCAGTTTACTCAGGAACTTATATGCTACTAAACTATACTACTAAGACATCATAAACATGTAAGGAAACCATGAAAATCTTACTAGAATTAATAGCAAGTAAGTGACAGACACTGCTGAAACTACTGTGAGCAAAATCATCAGCATGCAGGTGGACGCCACTCAAATTGATATGCCTGAGTTCTGAGCAGTTTAAAAGCAATGTTTGCAATCCACTACTGTCTACTATCTTCTCCTCTGAAGATCCCTGTAACAAGACAAAATAACATTAAGCAGTACACATTGACATGTAGAGTAATATATATATATATATATTCACACACACACAGATCGCCAGGTACACAAAACACATACATGCTGAAGAGACCTCATTTTTTCTTGAATGTGATCAATGGTTTTGCTTTGTTTTGTTTTTTTGGCACTGTTCTGTGCCTATAAAGAATTAAGTAGTTAAACCTAAATGTGGTCAACAGAGTGCTTAAGGATTGTTAATAATGAGAACAGATACATGAATGCAGATTCTAACAAGTACAGGGGGATTTGGCAAATACCATAAATTAAGCTCAGCAAAACAAAACATCCAAAGAAAAAAAAATCTAAGTGCACCTAACTGTTCCTACATATTAATCATACCTCGGTGGACTTTAAAAGTATGCTGTGGCAGTTGCGAAGGTTAATGCTGACCAGGCGAGGACAATTGTCAGCCAGGATATGCAAGCTCTGGCTGCTCACCATGGTGTTGTCTGCTACATTTAGGTACTGCAGATTGACAGCTCGATCCAAAGAAAATATCTAGTCATCAGGGGATGTCAAAAGCAAAAGATCTATTTAGCATTTCAGAAATAAATAAGAGCATACAGTTAACAGGCAGGTCATGACACTGAAAAGGCATCAATTCAATTTTTACAAAGTTATTTTAAAAAAAATTTTAATTGAAAAGGTAAGAAAAAGCATCAAACAAATAAAAAAAATAAATAAAACTGAAACTTCCTTTATATAACACATAAAACTGTTCCCTTCTATAATGCTAATTTCGGTAAACGAAACAAATACTTTCATTTAAACATTAAGGTAGCACATCATCAAAATAAAACAATACAAACTGAAGATGCAAGATACTTCATTGGGAATAGGCTGAACTGTTCGAGAGATATCCAACAGCTCCATTTGTTCAATGTTCTTCAAGGTCTCAACATAGTGAGGCTTATTCCTTAAGTGCTCAGGTGTACCCATTGGCTGCAAGAGTGTCGTGAGGTAAAGTGTGGATTGCTTGCAGACTTCCAGTAGAGTCGAGAAGAAAAACATGCGAGCAAAAGAGTCAACTGCATCACTGATGCTCAAGCATCGAATCCTTTTCATAGCTTCTGGATTTGTGATCTGTAATTTTAAATGCATCGCCACTTATAAGTTATGGTCAGCCAACTATAGTTCTGTAACTAAGCAAACTATGAACAAGTAAAACAATATGTAAAGATGCATAATAATCTAACTAAATTAAGAACTACATAAACTAGCAAGAGATAAATAAAGCAGAAAAAAATGATAAACATAAAATTTTTCTGGTTTTTGAAAACAAAGATTTATCATTCATCTCCCTTTTTCAATCTTCTTTTTCTGTGTGTCCTGCATATGTATGTATATGTGCATGCATGCACATGCTTCCATGCATACTTGCACATGCTCACAAGCATCAACTGGGAATAAATCACCAACCAGTGAATACAAAACATAAGGAGGAATCCCTTTGTTGCTGTTTGGAAAGCCTAACACATGGAGTTCTTCCAAAGAATAGAAGTAGTCCAAAAATCGGGATCCCCCTTCAAACTGCATTTTTATATGATGTCCTGTATATTGCAATGTGCCACGAAAGTGCAGTGTCAAGCACCGAAGGTTCTGCAGGACTTTTTGTGCACCACCACTGCTATGCAGCTCTGCCTGGAAAGTCTGCATATCTGCTATAGTGACAGCTAATGACCTCAACTTTGTCAGACGAGCCAGAATTAAGCACAGATGCTTTGGGGTGATGCGACATTGCAGCACATTGAGAGTTTGTAAGTTGACACATCTTCCGATGGCATCATAGGCATTGTATGTTAGCCAGTAGCAGTGATTGAGATCCAGTGTCTCTACATGGTGAAATACTGGTTTCAGATATCTGCAAAGGATCTGGTCTGTCACACGATAGCAACTTGCAAAGGATACATGCCTGCAAAATGTTAAAATCAAAATGTTACTGTCAATAAGATATAAAACAGTTATAAATCTGAATTCTTGTACACGTCTGATATTCCAGCATATTTTCAAGCACTCCCATTTTATTTTATCAATGCTCAGGTGTGAAACTTAGCACATTCAAGACCATGCAGTGTTACTGTATGCTCATTTTTTAAGAGGTACAATGAAATAAAATGTTAATTAAAAGTTATAAATTCAAATAAAATTATTACCCATATTAAATGTTTATAAAATAAAAGCTTGTGATAATGAATTTTATTCAGAAATGATACTAGTTTTTTGCAAACATTGTAAAAAAAAAACTTTTGAAAATTCTAATAAACAGCTTTCTCCACTAGGGCATAATTGAACATTTAAACCTTTACTTTTACACTGGTTTACCTGTGTTCATAACTAAAGAGACTGTAGTCTCTTGCCTTGCTTGTAAAATCTGTTACCAAGAACTAGGGACAAAAATTGGTGAATGTACTTTCAGTCTTCCAATGACCTTACTAGATTAGAATTTCTGAGTTCAGCAACTAAGCTTTGTTCTTGATACAGATGTTCAACATTCTTTTCTTACTTTCAACTATTTGTTTGTGTTCAGTACCAGGCACTGTTTAAATTTCACATGCCAGGATCCCCTCTTTCTCCTTTGCTGTGAAGCTTATGAAGAGTCTAAACCCGCGGTTCTCAACCTGGGGGGCGCAAGCTGCTGAAAAGGGGGCCGCAAAGGCGGTAACTTTCTCATATCTCATATAGGTATTAGTGGTTAAGGGGGGCGCGCGGACGTACCTTTATTCGTCTGGGGGGGCGTCACAAGTAAAAGGTTGAGAAACGCTGGTCTAAACCAATTAAGCAGGCATTATTTTGTTTTCCTGTAAATGTTGTCTCACCTGACTAGCTGGCGGTCTTCACTTATTGACTGAAACCTTGAACTGATCAATCTAATGTTAGCAAGGTCTATATGATCAATGTATTGAAATATAAGAAGCAGAACGTCGTCTGATAAGCTAGTTAAACAGCAGTGTCCCACGCGAACAGCTGCCTCCATCGTCTACAATACGCTACATACGCTTGATAACATAGTAGACTCCATCAACTAGAGTAGCTTCCTCTTGTTTCTACTGCCCTCTCCGACTCTCGCAACGTCCGTTTGATGTGTTCGACCTTTAGCACTAGTTAATAACAGAATGCACATTCTCAGATGTTTTGCTGGCTCTTGATTATAAATGTTATAGTAGTAATAGAAATATAGTAAATTTCCCTTAATTAAAATTAAAAGATCTGGTGCTTTGTTACTTTGATTTTCCTGAAATTTGATGATGATGTTATTTTATTGTTATCTGCGATATTTTAATTTTTTGAAGAGTTTTAAGGTTTTGTTTGAAAATATTGTTTGTTGGTTAAACAGAACTATAAACGGATTGGAAGGGGAAAGAGAGCGTTAGCCGCACTTCTCGTCAAGTAATGAACCAATGGCGGACGCCGTCTAATAGAAGCTCGGTGACTGTCAAATATTTTGATTGGAGAGTACATTCCCCTTGCTTTCAGGCTGTGTTTTTGCTAACAATATTTTTACCAACGTCTGTTGTCCGTCAGAAAATTGTAGTGTTGTTGAAGTTTCTTCGCGATTTCCTACAGAAAAGTGTACGTTTAACTGGAGTTGTTTCTGTTAATCGTTACTAATAGTCTAGAAGTGGTGCATGCAATTGTGACTTGGTATAATACAGTTAATAGTTGATGGTTGCTAGGTGTTGCTATATTTTCAGTGTTTTGTAAAACCGTATGTAAATCATTTTTATACATTAAAAAGGTTTCTTAAAATGTCATTTCCAGCAGCAGTGCTCTTAAGTGTTATTAATATAATCCCAAAAAACATTAATACCAACTGCATTTTCGGTCATTGTTGGCAAGTGAAACTTGCGCGTCTAAAATGTGTGCACTTTCTTTTTTTAAAAAAAAGATTACACATCAGTAGTCGATACAGCGCATACATTGCATTATCAGCAAAGAGTTGACATAAAAGTTTGGCTTGACAGTAAATGAACATAAATGCACTGCAACTGTACAAAGTAAAATCACAGCTGATCATTTGAATGGATCTATTTAAAAACAAAGCAAAACTAAAACGAGTTATCTTTTTATTATTTTTCTTTGCCAAAAAAAGTTTAAAATAGTACTTCTGGGGTTGTTCCATCTATTTAACTGTGTCATTCTATTACTTGCAGATATGCAGTTCAAATATCCATGCTGACCACAGTTTTAGCTAGAATGTAAAAAAACAAGTGTATATCAGTTTGGTGCAAGCCATCCTCATACCAGTTATGGCTGAACCTGGAAAGCCAACAAGTAAACCGAGCCATCCACACTACCAAGACAGGTGTCCTCCCCCACTAGACCTCTCGGAGCAGCTAACATCATTTAATAAAGCAAATCTGCGCAAAACAGATACAGTTGTGACTTTGCCAGATGGCCGACAAGTGGTTGAAGGAAAAGATGAAAAGGGTCAAACCATTACAAAGTCAGTCAGTTTTGGTAACTTAGGATATGTTGGAGATCTTCAAGAAGATCTTCAAGTTGGAGAGGTTCTTCCAGGCTTAATAATGGGTAAGGATTATTTCAGTTATTTTCCCCATCCTTCAAGCAGTTTAAAATTTTGAAGTTAGTGCTCATGGTCATTTAAAAAATATAATCATCACATCATCTGCTGTAGAGATTGCATTAACCTTTTAATTATGATCAGATTTAATAAGTAACTGTGCTCAGTTAATTTTGTCTTATGTCCACAGGATCTCAGGATGTTGCACACGATCTGGAACTTTTGGAGAAGTATAAAGTGACACATATCTTGAATGTAGCATCTCATGTGAACAACATCTACCCAGACAAGTTTACATATATGTCTTTAGATTTGCGTGACCTCCCAGATTTTCCTATATTCTGTGCTTTCCCAAAAGCATTTGATTTCATTGATAGTGCTATTGAATCTGGTGGGTGCATCCTGGTGCATTGCAATGCTGGCATATCACGTTCTGCAACTATTGTCCTTGCTTATTTGATAAAGAAAAGGGGTATGCCTCTTAATGATGCCTTTTCTTACCTTCGTTCTAAGCGTCCATCTTCATTTCCAAACCCCGGGTTTATGATCCAGCTGAAAACATTTGAAGAAAGTTTGGCAAAAGAGTCAGGTTAAGATGCATTTAAATTCATTTAAGTTATTTTTCAGGAATTGTTGTAAGCATTCACTATTTTTTTAAATAGTAACTGATTTTAAAATAATTTAGGTTTGGGGGTATTTTTTAATATATATATATATATATCTCCATATATCAACAATCTAATAGAATCAAAGTCTAGTAGGATATAAACAGTCTGTAAATTGTGTAAAATCATATTTCTCAAAAAGTTTGCATAAGGATCCTCACTGCTTGGTGAACACTGCTGAAGGATTCAAAACAAGTGATATATCACATATGGATTGATAAATTAGAGATGCTGTGCTAGTTTTTAAGCAGTAAATAGCTAAAGCAATTGAGGGACATGAAATAATATATATAGAAATATGTTTTTGGACTTTAAAAAAAAAATGCTTTAAAAAGTATTTTACCAAGTAGAGATCCATCTCTCCTAATTAACTGTAAATCATGTAACACCATGCAGTTGAACATGATGAACTATTTGTTCCAGCACATTTATTCTGGATTCTTGACTCTGGTCTGCAGTCTGTTCAGCTGAGAAACTTTGGCATTAATCTTGAAGTTTACATAAGGTAAAGCCTATTTACCTTTGATAGAGAGGCCTTTAAGCATAGAACGAAAATATTTATTACTCCCTTTCAGATGATGGGGTTCTGGGACTTCAAAGAGGCTTTGTTGCCGAGTCTATTTTTACCTTCTTTTTTCTGACTTATCAAACAACTTTTTGGTTAATACAATTTTTCGGATGTTCCCTTTCATCTCCATGGCCTCATTAGTAAGTATGTGTGCTCATAATATTAAGAGATATATTCAAATTGTAAGCATTAAACTGTAAATTTTTAACCCTTACAGTACCTGAACAGCCAGATTTAGGAGACTGATTAAATACATGTACATTAAAAGTCAAAGTGTTCTGTGCATAGCTTTATATAAGAATATAAATTTGAGTCAATACTTGCCTTCATGTCATATTCCCATAAAGAGAGAATGGAAATTCTAGAAAAGAAAGAAAAGCATCTTTATAAAAAGAAGTCCCTCTGATTGACAACATTTCTGGGCGTCATGTTGATTATATTTTCATCTACCATACATATTGAAGGTGTAAAGAAACTATTTCTCTCTCATTTTTATAGTATTAATGGACTTATTTTTAACTGTTAATGCTGACTAAACAGATTGTTGTAATCCTTACAGAATGTAGAGACTGGCTAAGTATAATTAGGTGAAGATTTTTATAAATCAGTTATTACACTATTGCTTCTATGTTCTGTGAGCATTTTATTTGACAGACTGGGCATTAAATTTAGTGTTAAGATGCTTCACCATATTTTTAAGTCCTTTTTTGTTACATATCTAAAATTTACTGCTATAGGTGATGCAGGGGCGATGCTCTGTAGACGATCAAAACTAAAGACTAAGTGATTGTTACAATAAATGCAGAAGTTAGCCAATTTTAGTTTGGAAACTTGTGGTGAAATAACGTTTTCTTTTTTATTTTGTCCTTTTAGTCTTACTCTTTCTATTTATCTTCTTTCTATTTTTTGAAGAAATGTAAGCAACATCTTTGTCTGTTGTCTTTACATCAAAAACCCATCTGGACAGTGTCTTTATTCTGGACTTTACATATGACCATCTGATGACCTATTTTGTTATATGTTCATAAGATATTTTAGTATCCTTTTAATGAACTACTTCTCAACCTGACCCCATGACCTGGTATCTACCATTTAACACTAACTAAAAGTGGACAACACATACAGTTTCCATTGTCTGCATCTTATATGGTTTCCATTACAGAATAAAATGGAATCTCATATGTGAAACAAATAAGAATTTGTGGTGCATCTTTCTTCAACTTAAAGTTCATTTGTGGGTATGCTGTATATAAAATCTCACCTCTCTGACACTTATTATATTCCGGGAAATGCTCTTAGTCTTATATTTTTTAATTATTATTTTTTTCATTCTCAGGTCTTTTGCTGATTTCCCTCAAATGACCTTTTCTCAACTTTGAGCCATATTCCTAGCCTTTCACTGATGGAAGATGTGTCTCTTACTGTACTCAGCATCTCATTTCTAAAACTCCATTTTTCTGTCTTGTCTCCACCTCCATAACCTATAACACAAGTAGCATGCTTGATATACATCATTCTTCACCTCTCTAGTTGCATTCCCATTATTTATCATTTGGTTGTCCTCTTGGTTAGACTCTCAGGTCTTTGTGCAAGCATTTTGTTGACTGTTTTCCAGTACTGCATACAGATGGGATAGATGTTACTATTAGTACAAAGTTTTACCAAGACAGATTACATTTTTGTTTTGCTGAAAGACATTAGACTGGATGATGATGAAACAGTTATGTGATTATAGAAACAGAGTCCATGTTCAATGACAGGAACTGATTAGTTTTATGAATGTCTAAGGCTGCATGGAGAATGTCAGAGCACATAATACATAACAGTCGGGCATACCTTCATGACTCATTATAGAATGCCGCAGATAAGCTCACATTTGAGTACTATACCTTCAGTATGGATTTTTCTTCTGATTGTTTAGAAAATATTTGATTATGAAAGTGGGTGTGTTTGTGTATTTCTGTCTTAGTAACATAATTTTATATTTGTGTGCATATAGCTTTGATATCCTGTGGACCAGTCTTCACCGTACTGACTTTCCAAAAGTGTGAAATACTATTATGCTATCTGTTTATTTGCATATAATGCATTTCTGATGGAAAAAATTAAGTCTTCATATTACAAGAAGATGGGCAGATAAAAATTTGAATATATATTTAATCACTTTGTGTGACCAGTGACACTTATTTCTGGATATCATTTTTGTTTCTGTAATCATTATAGGTCAAGTCCTGTTTGAGACTGACTGAGCAATTGACAATCTATTTTTGACAGCTGTGCAGTTTGATGAGATACATAGTGTTATCTTTAATATACCAGTAAATCTATGCCAGCATTAAGACTATATCAGCCCCATGTCAACTGCAGGGTGTTTTATTTCTGGTTTCTCTTGTATTTATGTTTAATGATTGTGTTTACTTGATAACTGTCATATGTCTTGCTAGACTTATGCCATACCAATTCATTTGTCATCACTACATTTCTCATTATGTATATATTCATCCTTGGCAGAGAATAAGTGGGAGAAGAGAGCGAAAGAATCAGGATGTGCATGGATGTCAAGAAAATGTTTATATCTGATGTGTAATCATTCACATTTGATGTTTTTCGACACTGAAAGTTTGGACAAAAAGTGTCTGTTGGTTTTGTATATAATCACCATTGACAAAACTAAATGACTGCATTATATAGTTTAACTAAATTAATGAGCACTTGTTCTCTATGACTTTGACAGTTTCTTTTCATTGATCGTCCCTCTCACCTGTTTGTTGTTGAAGTGCTATTTATTTCAACAGGCAGTGCAGCTAGGAGTTTGTTCCAAAGGCAGACAATGAACAGGGTTTGAATCAGCTTGTTCATGTAGCGTTAGATAACAGATCCCCCCAACAATTTGTTGACCTTTCTGGGGAAAAGTGACCTCATAAGACAAAGTGTGAAATGGCATCATTAAATGAAAACCATAGTAATCCCTTTAGTTTTAGTTAGAAGTATGATTGATGCCATTGTTAATGTTGTCATTTTTTTTCTAAAATGTCATTTCTGGTAATTATCATCACCCTGAAAAATATCATCTCTGCCCACTTCTTTTTTTCATAATTTGTGTGACATTTTTATTATTTATTGTTAAGTATTTTTATTTCAAGGGCTTTCATGTTTTTGTGACACTATGTGCATCTGTTTCACAAAGAAGGGCTGAGAGAAAATATTGTATTTTATTACCATTTATTTGTCCTCTGACTCGCATGTCTGTGGAGTTGGAAGTTTGTTTTAGATTTTAACGATTTTTTGTTGATACAGCCGACATGACATTCTAAACAACATACTCTAAAACAAATAATGGAGAAAGGGGAAATATTTTATTCTGTTATGAAAACTTAAGGTTTTAAATAGTTTGTTTAAAAAAAATGCTTCATAATTTTTAAAATGACTTTTCATTATCCAAGCATGTTGTTTGCAGCGAGCATCTTTTTTTTTTTTTTTTTTTTTTTGCTTCTTGGTCCTTCCACTGACATAAATTATTTATAGAAAAACAGTGTAGTTGAAATCATTTTTCTGAAGCAAGCGATTCATGGTACATGTAAAGTTTTCAAATTTTTAATCAATATGATGCAGTTTGAACTCTCTTACCCTTTTTATTTTAATGAAGTATAAGGATCTCGTGTCTGTTTCATCAGAATGTTAAGAGATGATAGAAGTGAGAAGGATTCTGGAAATAATTGATACATTCAGTTTTTCATATTTTCATAAGAATCATACCAAACTGCATCATTAATTACAAGCTGAAAACAAAAATAAATCAAGCAAAAAAAATAAAAACCCCACCAAGTTTTGGTGAGTTTTTTTGTTTTTGTTTTTGTTTGCTTGATTTATTTTTGTTTTCAGCTTGTCATTAATGATGCCTCTTGCATCTTAAATCTTGCTATGATATTTATATTTTAAAATAAAACTAATCATATGTTATGTATTCTTTACTTCATTGTGCAATGTGTAAAATGAGATTGAGCTTTAATCTATTTATGGTAGCAGTCAAAGTTAAGATGGTCAGACCAGTGGTCTAAAATGACTGACCTATTACCTCATATGTAAACGATATTTTTATTCATTCCTGTTTTGTATAATTATAGACATTGCTGTGCACTTACACAGCAGTTTATTAAGTAAATACAGAAAAAGATCTTAGTCAAAAGTGTGTGTGTGGGATTTTTTAATTAATTTTTGTTCCTTTGCTCTTCTGAAGAATTACAAGTGGTTGTCTCTGGAGAAGAAAACTCATGGTCCTGTCAATTGCACAAATCTCAGCATCTTTTTTCTATAAGTGCACAAATGTGCTCCTTATTTTAACACAGTAAAAGGTTTTAGACTTGCTTTTACTGCAGAGAATCAGTGATTAAATAATTATGCAACCCAGAATACTACACAATTAGAGGTTTCTCTCATGTTTTAATAACAATTTGCATTTTTCAAATTAAACCAAAGCATAGGCAGAAAATTATTTTTTATTTTTAAATGCATGAAGGGTGTTGTGGTCTCTTATTCAATAATTCAGTTTGAGATTGAAGGATAGGGGTAGTAGGATGGAGGGCGTTAAAGATTTGCAAGTGAAACAAAAAATCAACCTGTATCTTCTTTTTTTTAACGTAAGTGCACTTCATTTTGGTGTTTATTTCCTAGGGGTTTTTTTTTAAATTAAGAAGACTTGCTGTTATGTGCACTATTTGCACCATAATCATTTTCTCAACATTCATTGTTGTAAGAAAAGATTTTTTTTTTTTTTTTTTTTACTATTTTCTTTGACAGCTCTATCTTTGAGTATCAAAATCTGTTATGAAAACTACAAACCACAGAATGTGTTTCAATAAATGTACTGTCAGATGTTATGTGGAGGACTGTGTTCTGCTCATGTGCAACATGTACATTTCTGTGTCCGTATTTATGTTTTTGGTTGGTTGGTTTGTTGTTTTTTGTTGTTTTTTTTTTGTTTTTTTGCTCAAGATATATATATGTATATAACTATAAAAGGATTTTATTTATAGTTTATTTAAGGCGATGAAAGTAGCAGGTAATATAGTCAACTGAGAATTGCCAACAGTAGCATGTATTCCACAGAATCTAAGATAATTATATGCATTCTGTGGAAGCCACACAAACATAGCTTTCAGTATGTCCAATAAGAACTATAGGTAAGGCAGACAAGTATTCTATTTCTAGGAACCAGGGTCAATGTATTAATACAAAATTTTACATAAGACGATAGAGATTAATAATATGTGTTTTCTAATAAATCCTTTTGCTTTTATCAAAAGTGAAACTGTCACATGATGATGTCCCTGGTCAGTGAATCTCTCTCTCTATATATATATATAAGCTTGCTTATTAATCAAAAATGTTCTCTATTTTGTGGAGGAAAAAAAAGAGGAGAAGTTTTGTTTTATGCCAAATCAACAAGTAAGGCTATACAGAGAGAATAGATAATCTGTGTGATAATCTCTCTGGTTATACTACATCAAAGTAGCAGCACTGGTAGTGTCCGAGATGAGATGTGAATTCGTGAAACCTGATTCTTATTGTATTGGGTGACAGCTTTCTAACCGTTGTGCTACCAGACTGCCTTGTAAATGAGAAAAAAATGCTAAGGGCATGTCTAAGACTTAAGTGATAATGTGTGGAGTTAGAGCAGTTGTCTTGCAAAACTCAGGACAGTTTAAGAATCTCTTAAAATAAGGGTGTAGGTAGGCAAATTACCATTCACAATGCAGAATCAGACACAGCACTAAAAACAATTTTGTACACAGATATACCTTACATGCATGCATAAATGTAAAACATACTTTCAGTAAGTGTAACTCACTGTTAACTCTGAATTTAAGTTTAATAAATGTTGTTCAGAGATCTTTGTATATATTTTTATATCAATACACCTATAAAACATGTGCAAGGAGATGAATCTGTCAAATAAAAACCTGCACTATCCAAAGAAAACAATATAGAGTTGTAAGAATAATCATAAAATAGGAACGTTTTATTTTTAACAAACACTTCTTTGTGTGAAATCTTGTAGCTTTGCAATATCACTATTGGATATGTTTATCAGAAATGGCAATCATGTGATAGGGGTAGTCTTTGAAGCATGGCCCTGTCTGACGGAATAGTTCATACTTATACGCTCACCGAGATAACCCAGCAGCAGGACTTTTGTCTCCATGGGAATCCATGTCTGGCACAGGTAGCTCTACAACCGCTGCCTCATCTTGAACCTCTGTTGATCTTATTTCTTCTCTGCTTGCTGAGACACTTTCTGTTTTGCCAACATGCACCTTATTGCTGGATGCCTGGCCAAATACCTCATCAGGTTCACCATCCAATGGTTTGCCATCTAAACAATGGTCACTATCAACCAGCACATTTGCATCTGTGGAGCTATGATCATTAGAGGGAGACGGCTTATGTGATCCATCAGCAGGTACTGTAAGAAATAGCTGACTGCCAGAAGAATGTGATGTGGAAAGGCCCTTGTCAACCTTCAAAATATCCTCAATCATGCCAGCATAACGAGCACTCAGATCATCATAGGTGGACTTGACCCGTTCATTCATTTTCTCTCTTTCCCACGAAGACTCAGCACTCACGACAGTGCGCTGACTTGACATGTGCATGAAATCGTTCTGTGATTTTTGTAGTGCAGGAAGAACTATGGATGGTGTAGGTCCAAGTCTCGATGTGGGAACCTGATTGAACCTACTATGAGTGGTCTTGAATGCAGCTGATGCTCGGTCATCCTCAAGTTCGTCCATGAAGAATGACAGCTCATGTGTGGATGGCTCTCGGCTGATCCCTTCATGAGGTGTGCGAGTTCCTGATGTAACTGTCTCTTCTGTCACTGGCCGAGATTTTATTTCAGTTGATGCAGCTGAAGGGACACTGCTGCTAACATCCTCCCGACTCAAGATAGCCTCTATCTCTTTGTCAGCATTAGGTGTATATAGTGTCCCTTCCCTACTGATAGGTTCAGATGATATGGACTCCAGCTTAGATGGTGATTTTCCACGTTTAGATTCCTTTAACCGAAGTTCAGTAGAGGAAGCTTGAGCAATAACCTGTAGCCTCTTCCCTGAGAGGGCCTTGCATTCTATTTCTTTTTGCTGAGACAGAAAAACACTATTTAATTTTATTATATGAAAACATTATGATTATGAAAATAAAATCAATGGCAACAAGATGTCAAGCCAAAAGCTTACAAATAATGGACAACCTTCATGATGCAAGCAATAAATTAATGCAAATAATAACAGCACCCAAAATGTGGCAAGATTAATTTTTATCAATATCATGCAACAATGTCTTCCATGCTATACCTTCTACTATGTTTCATATAGACTTTCTTGAATAGTTAAGTACTCTTCATGCTTATCCTTGGTTACTTCTTCTGCCTGGGAAACAACTTTTGTTCGTTGCAAAGAACAAGAATAGCTATATCCTACAAATATTTATCTTCATTCTTTTTCTTATGTTCCTTATTTTCTCTGACTTCCTTTTTTACTCAATATATATAGTCAGTCAGATTTTTCAAACCTTTGTAGATTCAGATAGTCTAAACATATTGTCTTTATAGTGAGCGTCAACACAATTCCCATTGACAAGGATGTCTGCCTCACAGACTTTTTGTTAAGTCGTGTGCACAATATAGAATCAATGCTACACAATGGGTCTCACCTCTGTTTCTGCTTCTGACATGTAGACCATGTTGGCCAAATTGTTTTGGCGCATCTCGTCAGCCTCATCTAGCACAATCTGTGAAGCAATGACGGTAGGGATGCAGAGTTTGCGCACTTCCTTTTTAATTTGAGCCACCATATTCATGTCCTCAGTAGCAGCAACGCCCATTTTTCTCAAGGCTACCACCATCTCACTTAAAACATACATTTGCTGAGATGGTAGATTATATAAATGTACAAAGACTCAAATTTCTAAGAAGTGCTGATGGAAGAAACTGAGACTACTGGCTAAGGATTCTGTCGGTATTCTCATGAGGCTATATTTTTTTTTTGTTACTTCAACAATTTTTCCCTGCCCCCTGAAAATTTATGGCATCTATGTTAGCTTTACTTTGCAAATAGAGTTTATTCCCTTAAAAAAAATGATTAGGTGATAATGCTTGTTTCCACAGAATAATTGTCGTTTGTTTAAAACTGCAAAGTTCATCTACTTGGATCTTTGAACAATATTACAGTGCAAATTAGCCATTTTATTAAAGATGTCAGTTCATGGATTATAAGAATATTTCCACAATGAGTTTACTATTTTGATTATGTTAGTTTTGTGCATACAGGAGTGTATATGGCTAAAAGCCATACCTAAAACTCAGACTGGTTGTAACTTAAAGTGCACATGATATCCCTTCACTGCTAACTGCATCTCTAGTGGCCTCTGTTCAACAGATGCAATATTCAACTAGCTGTTAAGTTTAATATCAGTTCTTCTGTTTCATTTTTTAATTACAATATTTTATAATAATATTAAATATTTTTCAGATGCAAAACACACAGTAATGCCCCATATCTGTGAACTTCCTTTATGTTGAGAACAGTTGTAACTTTTTCCAATAATAAAAGCATATGGTATCAGACAACAACTTTCTGATTCAGAACAAGCAGGAAAAGCTATAAAATGAAGTTTACTCAGGAAACTTACTCTTGGACCATCTGACTGGACTCCACTAGGAGACGTTCCTGCATTAACGTCACAACAATGTCGTCCAACATGTCGAGGCCGACCAGTGAGTGACAGGCCTCAGCACGCACTGCATCATTATCCTCATAGCTTAAGGCCCACAGTAAGCACTCTTTCACCTGGATAGTGACCACACCTACTTTTCCTAAAGCTGCAAAGCAGAATAATTTAGCCCAGCAAAAATTATTTTGATACAGGTGACAATGTACAAAAAAAACTGCTCCACCACTCTCACATGCATCATCTTAAGGTGCTGGAAATCTTTCAAACACACCATCACAGAACAGAATTGATAAATTCCATGCTGCATCATTATAATACATATAAATACAGCCATAACCTACTGTAACCAAAAACCCTTGCTGCACTCATCATATTGTAACCATAAGAAAATTAACAATTTCAATCATTGAATTACTTCTTGTACAGCTGCATAATACATCTAAAAGTACTTTGTTTCCACATAGTTTTTTTTTGTTTTTTTTTTACCTTGAATTGCTAATGCTTTGACTTTCCAAATGGGATCAAAAGTAGCAAGATGAACCAATTTTGCTATCACTTGCTCATCTGCAATCTTCAAGTTTCCACTGGTAATACAGCACTCACAGCGTATGGACATATACTTATCATGAAAGCACTCCAGGAATGCTGGCAGCAACTTAGCTGTCATGATACCTGCAAAATAAAACATACTTGTAAAGCAAAAACTTCATTTTGTCTGCTTTAGACAAAAATTGTATGCAAATACGCATGCAGATAAATGTGCACATTTAAAATAATAAAGCTAAAGAAGTGGAAAAATGATAGAAGATGTAACTGTGCTTTTTTACCTTTGACAAGACTATTTGAAAAACAGTATTGATAATGTTTCTGTTCCCTTATACAAATTTAAAGGATTGTGGTGATGGTAAAACAATCCTTGTCATAATATTTTAGGAGTTTAGTTTCATATTGAGTACCCACCTCTTGCTTCACAACTTTCAAATATGAATGAGCAGGCAACAACAGATGAAAATAATTAGCTAGCAATGTTAGGACTTATGTCAGTTCACTTCTTACTCAATTTTTCAAACAGGGTGCTTAAATAATGTACGCATCACTACTGTGAGCCTTCATGAAAGAAACAACAATCTTTCCCAGATAGGCCAACCCTTTCCCTGCGTACTCATGAAGTTCAGGGTTCTAAATTAATCATAAAGACAGTCTGTCATGATCAACCAATGCAGCTTTAAATCACATAAATGCAAAAAGTCTTACCTAGCTGTCCAAGACGGCTTATTGCCTCCAGCTTGATCCGCTCACTTCCATATGCAATGCACCGCAAAATGTCATCATGGACATGCTGGCCATGGGAGGTCTTGCCCAGGCACTGGGCTGCTGCCTGTCGCACATCCTCACTCCAGTCATGCCACATCATTTCTGACAGTTTGTGAGTCACATCCTGTAATAAGCACATCGATTTCTTGCTTATCATTCTGTGTTAACAAACTTGTAAAATCAAGCCAGTTGGTTTTTCATGAAGTCCCTACTCAGTTACAATTTTCAGAATAATACATGTGAAAACTGCTTTTCTAAATGGATGACAATTTGACTATTCATCAAAGTCCTAAAAAAACTATTCCCTACATTTTCCAGACTAGCTGTTGATTATAAGGCAACAAAGCACTTAAGGCAACTTAAATGTTAGTGAATGTGCCATCATCATTACCACCACCATCACATCTGATCTTTGATGTGGAAAGTGAAATAAACAGCACATTCCTGAGATTGAAAAAATCATTCTTCAAAATCTTTTATGTTTACTAAAATAAAAATTAGATACATTTATCTACATATCTGTTCAATACACATGAAGGGTGACAATGTTTCACAGGTGGTGCATACATAAGGGAAGTACCACATGAACTGCTCATTCAAACTATAAAGGGTATGAAAGAGCCAAAGACATCAATAGCAATACATATTCCTTTAACTCATTGCACCAAGAGTAATTTGTGCTACTGCACTGACATGAAATGACCAAAGCTTACATATGACTATAGTCATGCCCTAGGACCAGCATGTTAAAAGTGTTTAAATAAAGCTTCTACATTTAATGAATTAAAGGAAAATTTTTTTCTCTACTCACTTTGTTGATGCTTCCATACAAAACAGGAAAAATTTTACAGGCAATGACACGATGTCGCCAACTGCTGCTGTTTAGCTGTTCAGCAACCACACTGTGTACAAGGGTCTAAGGAAGACATTTAAAACCTATTAATATTCTGTGAAGAATATACTATTCTGTGCCCTTATAAAATGATTTCTTTTACTTTTTACAAATGCAAAAAGGTACTTTTACATCCTGATATGAGAAAATAAAAATAAAGATAGCAAGCCCATTCAGTTTTAGCCTTCATTTCATCATGAATGTTGATATTTAATTGCCTGGCTCCTTCTTACAGCTGTTAATATCTTTAATTTTTTGTAAATGACAGGCCAGATTAATTTAAAACATAATTTAAAAAAATAAAAATTACAATTTTTTTAAGTAATTGTGTAAGAAAATCCAGACACACCGTGTTCTTGCTCATCCTGGCCAGAAGAGCAAACCCCTTTTCATGTTTTACAGGTTCTTCTGACTGAAGTATCTGTTTGATAACTTCATCCACTACTTCAGAGTCACAAATGCCATAGTGTGCAAGACACTGGGCAGCAGTCCATCGCTCCAGTGATGCTTCTGAGTGAAGTGCTTTCCGCATGACTTCCTCAGCCTACCAGACATAGTACAAAAATCATGAGGTGCTCTTGCCCACTGAATGCCACTCAATTTCAAACATTACAAATTAATAAAACAGGTAAAGCTTGGAGGTCCCATTCTTTACCAGGTAGCAGAGGTGTTTTAAAATCACTGATGCAAGCACTCTTAACATATTGCCACACCCGTAGGACACCAGTCAAGCATACTAACCACCAGGTTACAGAGGCTGCAATAAATTTATTACAACTACATGGAGAAAGAAAGAATTTATCAGATGGTGGCAAGTGAAGAAAATTTTGAACCTTTAGTAGTGGGTTTGATATCTCCTGCCCTACCTCAAATCCCCTCTCATAAAATCTAATCTTTCATACATCTACAAGACATGTATTATCATCAGTTCTGATACTGTTTTGAAACATCCTTCCAAATGTTGATTTTAGGTAAATAATATCTGACATGGCTAGCAGAAAAATAATGCTTTGTGTACATTAATTGCTCTGAAATTTCTAAACCGACAATGGAGATCTACCCCATGACTGGTTTATTGCATAATCTTGTACCAGTATTAATCCATCCTCTAACAAAAATAATGCAACCAAAGGACACTTATATATCCTTAGCCTCTTACCTTAGGTAATGGGTGATCTAGTGCATAAAGTGTTATACCAGCAGCCCTCTTAACTTCCTCATTGGAATCATTAAGTAGACAGCCAAGGGCAACAAAGACATGTTCAGGGACATTCTGCAAAAATCATCTATTTATCATACAAATTACACAGTGCACACATATGTCCTACACAAAATAATAACTAAAAAGAAAAAAACAAATGCATATTATAATGGGATGGTTCAAACACTGCTATAATTCTGGTGTAAGAAAGTAAATAAAATCACAGAAGTGCAGAAAACAAAGAAGCTACATGCAAAACAAACTTTGCCAGGGCTGTCAGGATAACTGGTAGGAAGACTGCCAAGTTCTTCATATGTAGCCTTGAATTCTGCAGCCTTGCCAATCATGCTGATCGCTTTCAAACGCACATGGGGCTGAATGTCAGCCATGTCTTTGATGATGTCATCATAGGTGCTATCAGCATACTGTCCGCTTAGGTTCCACTTGGTTCTCCATTCATTCACTGTATCCATCAAACAGGATATTACAGTAAAGCACTAGGTATGTAAAGTTAAGAAAGTGCCTGATGGAAATCCATAAGACATAAAACTGTGTATAAGTGCACCATGAAAGAGAAATATAATATGTATAGTTTTGATAACTAGTCTGATGCTTCCATACCTGCTTTCTTTCCATGTATATTAATCTGTACATTTACGCATACTTATGCACATCCGCACAACCATCCATGCACATTTGCAGACAAGTTTGTCACAACCATACGGCCTGACATGCATCCTTTTCACAGTCCACACAAAACATGATCACAATATTTTGCCAGGGGGTTGCCTGCCTGGTGTAATACATATACATATATTCAAGAACATGAAAACAAATCTAGTTTTGTTGCAAATGAAAATTCACAGCCAGCAGAGGCTCATATTCATATACACTTATGACAAGTCCTGACACTGAGCACAAACTCTTCACAACAATCCATGATGAGAGTACCAGCACTAAACACTAGTACAGCAAAGATCGCAGCAGAAAATATCCTAATAGTATATTAAAAGGTCATGAAAACAGAATTCGTCTTCAGAGATAATTCAAGTCAATAAAGTTTGTTTATCGCCCTTCTGTTTAATAACAATACTTGTAAGACCATTTGAGGGCAATGTCTAATACACACAGAACAGAATAAAAGTCTGAACATTCTTATTGTAAGTCCCTTGTACACTAGGCGCTCAGATGAGGTTACAGGTACACTCTTTTGTCAAGTCTACCTCTAACAGAAGAATGCTACTACCCCCCAGGGGAGGGTAGTTATAAAGCAAAGGCAAGTCATTGCCCCGTGACAACAGGGTGAACTCAAGGAATAGCATCTTGTGTCCAAAACTGTAAAGTGGTGTCCAGACCCTGCAGATGCTGGTATAAGAATTTAATTTGTTATTGTTTTAAAATGTCAAAGGGTATATACATGCACATTACACAAACTGACAGTGCCAAGTATATCACTTACAGATCTGCATCAACGAATGATTCTGTGTCACTTGGCGCTTGGTGGCTGTGTCTAAAGACATCATGTAATTTGCATCTGCTCCTGGTGGTAGAATCTTTTGTGCTTCAAACACATCCTGCAGATCAGAAGTTAAAAATGAGTGCTTAGGTTGGTCAGAAGGGGCAATAATTTACATGAGTTTTAAGCATAGCCACAAAAAGTGTTCATAAAAAACTATAAAATTTGCAGCAAACCATTACTCAAGTTTACAAATATATTGATAAACTAGTATGAGATTAATTGAATATTAATGATATTAATGGAGTGTTGTTCAGTTATGCTGGCCAGTGACATGACCACAAATATAATGTAACCTCTTCTATGTAATGCTGCTTTAATTATGATTTTTTTTTGTGCACACCCCTCTCTAATGCATGCTTATACACATGAGCACATCAACAAACCTTACATCAAACGGCTTTGGAAGGCTCATCCAGCGTCGTCTTCCTATTTCATACTTTGTCTGGTGATCCTTTTTAAGTTTTCTATTACTTGACTCAGGATACCAATGACTGGGGTCTTCTGGATATTCTTTCTGCAAGACCTTTTTGTAAAGGTTAGTACTGCCCATAAGAATGGTGCTGTCATCACTTCCCCTCTGGTGAATCTGCTCCACTCCTGTTTGCAAAAAGTTAAATGTTACATGTTTTACACAGACATATATATATATATATATGATGACATGACTGTGTGTCATCATGTCCATGGCAGTGCACACTTCAAAAAGACCTTAAATTTATGTTACTGTGATGACAAAGTTGTCCTAACAGGCAAACTAAATCTTCCAATTCTGGATTGGAAAATCTGTTTTTATATGTTTTATATGCCCATTCTCTACAAGTTGCAACAATGCAGCATACTATAACTTGATTCCTTGTTTAATGTTATTAGCTATTTTTTACACGTCCTCAGTCATAAAAGCAATAAGTATTTTTTTTTTAACTAGATTGATCAATACAAGAAAAGCCATTCAAAAGTGATAATTTCTAAAGCAAATAAATCTGTATATATATATATTGCACAATCCACAAAAAAATCTAAAAGACAAAGGTCTTCGTATAAGCTTGTTCACCTCCATACTTTCTTCAAGTTACTTATTCTGCAAACAAAACGCACAGAAATATAGTCTAATATTCATTAAAGGAGAATGTTACCAGTAAGGAGTTCTCGTTCATATTCATTACTTGTCTCAAACAGCTTGTCTCCAACCTTAGATGGAAAAAAGTCCTGCAGTGTAGGGGGTGCTGGCTGCTTGATTTCAGGCAGTTTGATCTTGTGAGCTGTGGCATTGACTGCACCTAAATGTACATTATGTATGTCAAATGTTACACCAATCTTCAAAAAATTTATAAGTATTGTTTAAAAGTTCTGTCCACACCTTTCTTCTTCTTCTTGTCTTTTACCAGTCAAAGGGGAAACTCGATGGGACACAGCTTGGGTGAACTGACATCAACAGGGCCAGTCATGCACCCGCAACAGAAGGTCCACTCCTTCATGTTAGTAACCCAGCTTTTCTTCTGATTGCCTCGGCTTTGACCGCATTCAATGTAAACTTTGAAAACCATCTTCAGTAAGGTGTCATGTCGACGACATGACCAAACCACACCAGCTTCTGTTGCTCCTGGAGACCCACCAAGAAGGTGACAAGACTGCTGGTGAAGTCATTTGACTTCTGCTCCCTGTAGAAGATCCAAAGTAGTCTCCTGAAGCACCATTTAAAACTCTCAGATCCATCACTGATTCTGTGAGCAAGGTCTAAGTCTAGCAGCCGTACAGCATAATGGGCAAAACAAGAGACTTGTAAAGCCTGAATTTATGCAGAAGCTGAGACTTCTGCTATCCCAGATTTTGTTGAGCCTGGCCATCGCCACTGTCACTGCCATGATCCTCATACACACATCCTCCATGCAGCTGCCATCCGTGGAGAGAGTTGCACCCAGGTACTTAAAGGACTGCATGTTCTCCAGCTGCACTCCGTTCATTCAGGTATCTGCTTTGCCTGATACAGTGGTGTTCACCCTGACTTTGCTTTTTTTATGCTGATCTCCATTCTGGATTCTCCTTTCTGTTTCGGCGAGCGGAGTCCACATGTCGCATCTATAGAGCATGATCGCTACTACCAAGGATTTGTACAGATTGCATTTGGTGGTGAACCTGATCTTATGGCAATGCCAGATCCTAACTAGCTTAGGCATCACCACTGTTGCTGTTGTGATCCTGATTCGGATATTTGGTGTGGAGCTGCCATCCTTGGAGAGGATGGCTCCAAGTACTTGAAGCTGCTTACCTCTTCGAGCTGTATCCATTCATACAGATCTCTGCTGTGCCGTTGACATTGATCATAACTTTGCTCTTTCAGTACTGGTTTCCATTCCATATGCGTTCGAACTGTCTGTCAATCTGTTGACAAGTTCTTGGAGTTTATTGTTAGTGCCTGCTAATAGATCTATGTCATCTGCATAGCATAGGTTGCAGGTCAGTCTTCCACCAACTGAAAGTATGATGGTTGTGGAGGGTTGCACTGGCGGTAAGTTTGTCAGTGAGGGTCTGTAACTCACTTATGCTGACCACCATCATATCAATGTTGTTGGCAAAGTGGAGTTAACTGAGTGACCTCTCCCGAATCAACATGGAGGTGTGATCGTCCTAGAGTATATCTCACATGATTTTCTCCAGGTCAATGTTAAACAGAACTGGGAACAGAGGGCAACCCTGGTGCTCACCAACCGCCATGGGAAAGAGTTTACCCACTTGGTTTTACCGACGACTAAAACTAAAACAACTTTAAAAGAATGCGCTAAACAGTTTTTAAATGCAGTCAGATCTCAATAAGATAAACTGTCTAAAATCTCATTTATAATAAGCAATTTTTTTCCCTTTTTATCAGCATAGGTGCTACACCCTGTTATAACATATTTGTTATTTATCTAAATTGACAAGTAACATATGCCTGTCAGCGTGTTCCACTTATTTGTGAGCAAAGATATCTGAGAAATTGATTGTTTAAGAGAAATGTAAATATATGGCCAAACATATAGATATGATATATGCAAGAATATACATACATCCTTACAGATTGATACACTTACATATGTGTGTGCAATTTCATGTGCATGCGCACATACACACACTGTACCTACATATTCATATGTTAAATTTTACTTAAAAAAACATAAAAAGAGAACAAAATATAGATTTATGCAAGCAGTTATTCAATTTTTTTAAGTCTGATAATATACAGTATTAATCACTGTCTATTGACGCAATGATGAAAAGCTGCTCCAACTCTAGTATATAAATTTTTTCCAAAGTATATGATGATTATACTTTACAAAATAGTCAAAATATTTAAAAGTACTGTCTTTCATCTCGGGTTTTTCTTTTGGTCATATATGGTAGAGGAACAAAATTTAAAGACATGTCCTTCAGCTGTTTGCAAGACATGTCCTAGTCGTATCCTCTGTTGGACAGACATCAACTCTTTACAGTTTTTTTGGACGAAAAATATCAAGCAGCTGAGAAACAAATTATGAACTGTAAGTTAAAAGGTAAATGAAATGTGCAGCAAACTGAGTATAATACTGAGACACAACATGATAAAAACTGATGTCAGTTTCTATTAAGAAGAGAAAACTTTGGGTTTTTTAAATTTTTTTCTCTCCATATATAAGATATCTGAGACAAAAAAAGTAGAAAACATAAAATCTTCTCACTGTATTTTGATGTCTAGAAGAGAAACATGTACTGATCTACCTTAGAAAAGAAAAATGTGTATATTTACTTTAGACAAGAAAATGTGATACCCGAAACTTACACACATATTTATAAGCACCTTTTATTTAATAAGAAGCTGGTTTCACTTATTTTAAGTCATCTCTCTTTTCAAGCTCAAAGCTGAAGAAAGTACCCCATTTTGTAGTTAGTATTGATATTATTAACTCCGCAACCCCCGGGTAACCTGCCGGTCCCAAGCCCGGATGAAGGAGGAGGGTTGGGCGTAGGGTTAGCAACCCCACCCTGTAAAACAATCCTTGCTACAGAAACTACAACTACAACATTACCACAACGAAAGCCTGGATGGGAAGATCCCTCTTTGGAGGGGCCTATGACGCGTGTTGGTGAAAGCCTTCGGGAAGTCAGCTCGCCGACCTATCTTCTCACAGCTAAGGCAAAAACCAGGATAGGGACCTGGAACATCAGAACCCTATACGAGAGAGGGAAATTAGCTCAGGTAGCACAGGAGATGAAGAGTTATGGCATCGAGCTCCTTGGCCTGTGCGAGACCAGATGGAATGGTAGTGGTCAGACCAGACTCTCGTCAGGGGAGACTATCATCTACTCTGGACATGAAGACCCTAACCATGACCATTCACAAGGAGTAGCAGTACTGATGACACAGGATGCTGCAAGGGCACTAATAGCATGGGAACCAGTTTCCACACAACTCATGTCAGCTCAGTTCAACTCCAAAGGAAGAAAGATCACCATCATCCAGTGCTATGCACCTACCAACGCAGCAAAAGAAGAGGAGAACCAGGACTTTTACCACTCCCTACAAGCGCTGGTTGATTGTACTCCAAGACCTGAAGATCATCATGGGCGACATGAATGCCAAAGTTGGAGATGACAACACGGACAAAGAACACATAATGGGAAAGCACGGTGTAGGCAACTGCAATGAGAATGGTGAGCTGTTCACAGACTTCTGCTTGTTCAATGACCTTGTAATTGGAGGCACAAAACCATTCACAAGACCACCTGGATTTCACCAGATGGAAATACAGAAAACCAGATCAATCATATTACCATTAATTGACAGTTTAGAAGGAGTCTGCTGGATGTCAGGGTAAGGCGTGGTGCAGATGCAGCCTCAGACCAACACCTGCTTGTAGCAACTTAGAAGATAAAGCTGAGGTTCTTTCACGAATCATCAGACAGACCGCACCACAAATTCAACGTGCAGTTTCTTAGAGATCGCAGGAAACAAGAAGAGTTCAACTGTGAAGACAAAAACAGGTTTGAGGCACTGAAGGGACTCTTTGAAGAAACAGTGGCCAACCACTGGACAGGATTACAGGAGACCTGGAAGGCTGCCTGCACACGTGTTCTGGGAAAGAAACAGAAACAACACAAGGAATGGCTGACCTTAGGGACCTGGAAAAAGATAGAGGAAAGGAAAGAGCTGAAGCAGAAGATCAACCAGTGTCAAGACCAGCAAGAAAAAGAAGAGCTCAGAGCAAAGTACTGGGAGATGAACCGAGAAGTGAAGATGAGTGCAAGAGGCGACAAGAGACAGTTTGCACACAGGATGACAGAAGAGGCAGAACAAGCAGCTGGGCAAAATAACATGAAAAGACTATATGAAATTACAAGAACTCTGTAAGGAAGGAAAAACATCAATGCATGCAGGCCAGTAAAGAATAAAAATGGCAACGTCATTACTGGGGATCCAGAACAAAGATCTCGCTGGGCAGAACATTTTAAAGAAATACTGAACCAGCCACCACCAGCAACAATTTTGGACATTGCCCCAGCCATCGAGCAACTCCAGGTAACACCAACCCACCAACCAAGGCAGAAATCATCAAAGCCATCAAGTCTCTGAAAACTAGTAAGGCAGCAGGCCCAGATGGCATTCCTGCAGAGGCACTCAAGGCAGACCCAACAGCCGCAGCAGAGATGCTACATCCCCTGCTGCAGAAAATTTGGAAGCAGGAGCAAGTTCCAGCAGACTGGAAACTTGGCTATCTGGTAAAGCTACCCAAGAAAGGTGACCTGACCCAGTGCAGCAACTGATGTGGGATTAGGCTACTGTCCATTCCCAGCAAGGTGCTGACCAGAATCATCCTGGACAGACTGAAGAATGCCCTAGACAAGAGACTGCGGCAAAAACAGGCAGGGTAGATCATGTACAGACCATATCGCTACAGTGTGAATCATTATTGAACAGTCCATCAAATGACAGTCCCCACTCTACATGACATTTGTGGACTTTGAGAAGGCATTTGACTCCATAGACAGAGAGACCATCTGGAAGTTGATGCAGCACTACGGATTTCCACCAAAGTTCATTGCCATCATCCAGCAGCTGTATGAGGACTCGACATGCCAGGTGATCCACTTTGCATGGACCATGGACCCCTTTGGACTGGAGTAAGGCAAGGTTGCATGCTCTCGCCGACAATCTTCCTGATCGTCATAGACTGGATGTTGAGAAGAACAACCTCTAACAGCAACACAGGCATTCAATGAACCTTTGCCATGCAACTTGAGGATCTCGACTTTGCAGACGACATCAGCCTGTTGTCCCACAAGCAACAACATGCACAGACAAAGCTCACTCGGCTCTCAGAAGAAGCAGCGACAACTGGCCTGACAATCAACATCAAGAAGACAGAGGTAATGCGGATCAACAACAAGCAAGAAGCCCCACTTCAACTAAACGGGGAATGTATTACAGAGACTGACTGCTTCACCTACCTAGGCAGCATAGTCACCAAGGATGGAGGTGCAAATGAAGATGTAAAGCCAGGCAAGCAATTCACATCCTGCGACCCATCTGGAATTCCAAGGCAATATCTCAGCATACCAAGATCCGCATCTTTCATACGAACATAAAATCTGTCCTTCTATATGGGTCTGACACATGGTGTGTGACAAACACCATCACCAACAAGATTCAAACTTTCATCAACAGATGTTTGCGCCACATTTTCAACATCAGATGGCCCAAGAAGATCTCCTCTAGGAGACAGCCAACCAAAAACCTGCCAGCCAAGACATCAAGAAGCGAAAGTGGGGCTGGATCGGTCACACCTTGCGAAAGCCGGCCGAAAAAGTAACACGACAAGCTCTGGACTGGAACCCAAAGGGGAGGCGCAGGGTTAGGAGACCAAGACAGACGTGGAGAAGATCGGTCCACGGCGAGGCGGAGGCAGCTGGAATGACATGAGCCAAACAAGGGAGGGAGGCCCAAAACCGGGTTCACTGGAGTGGTGTAGTTGCGGCCCTATGCTCCACTGGGAAGCGAGAAGGAATAAGAAGAAGAAGAAGACTGATATTATTGGCCTCACTAATGCTTTAAAAATGAGCAGGTGAACTTTCCATCTGACAAACACTTAGTGATAACATATATAACATACAATACAAAAATGTGAAACTTCTTCGAAGTAAAGCTTCAGTTAGCAAAATGTAAAAAGCATGCTGCATGAAACTAAATCTACATTACCTTCCTCTTTTTCAATAGATTTTCGTTTTCGTCGTATTCCTGCTGGTTGACGATAGAAAGGTGCTTTGTTATCATCTGAGTATGGGTCTAAAGCTGAATGTGTTGCTGGTATTTGGTATACTTGCTCCAAGAGCCTAGTAGAAGCAACAAATATAATTTTCTATAATAAATATTAATATTAATTTAACAGCACACATGCAAAAAGTTGGTGTACAAACATCTACACTTCTCAACACCCACAACAGTGGTGGGTAAACTGGACAGGATCTGGCATAGCCATAACATCAGGTTTAGTACAAGCTACAATCTTTACAAATTCCTTGTAGTACTGATCCTGTTCTACAAATGTGACCCATGGACTTTGCTTGCCAAAGCAAAAAAAGAAAATCCAGGCATTCCATAGCAAGTACTTGAGGAGGCTGCTCCAAATCTCATACAGAGATACAACAACTTTGTATGAAGCATAGTTGCCACACTTGTAGGACATCAGGTACCTCTACTTTCAACAGTCAAGGGATGAAAGTTAGTCTTCTTTGACCATGTGACCCGGCATGACACCTTGTCGAAGACTATCATTCAAGGTACCTTGGAGGGTAGTCGACACCATGGTGGTCAAAGTGAGAACTGGCTTATGAATGTCAAAGACTGGACTGGTCATTAGGGTGTAGTGATGTCAGCGATTTTGATGCACATTTGAGGTTTTGTACAATTCACTATTCTGATTTCAAATATGAAAAAGATTTTGCTATGTGATAAGCAGACACCTCCCTATTTCTACAAGAAATGTTCTTCAGTCAGAATGTTGATATGCTTTTTTTCTTGAAATGTTTTGAACTTAAAATCCTTATTTTCTGCATTTTGGGGGGCAGAAAAAGGGAGTTGTTCTGCTCATTGCAGATTTGTTTGCTATATATTTTTGAACTTATTATAGCTGGTTGTACAAAACCCCAAATGTGCCTGTTGATCCATTACAATTCATTAGATGACGCTACACCCTACTGATCATCCTGTGCAGGACGTGCTCACTACCGCACAAATTAGGCAAGAGTGGTGGGCCCTGTCACCTGCCACATCTATCCCCAGCGACAGGTACCAGTCAAGGGATGAATGACTGACTGATGCATGTGTTAGAGTGTTAAGCCTGGAGGCTAATCCTGAAGGCTTCGTGAACACTTCTCAACATAATTAATTAGTAATCATGAATGTTTAAAAAAAACATTTCAGAGGCAGTAATTTTCGAACTTTTGGACCTTCCAACACATACAAAAAAAACAAAAAATTTTAATTTATTTATAGCACTGAGCAGACACAATTCTTATCAATGAAGAAGAAGGTAAGATATACTCACGAAGCTTCCTTTATTTTCCACTTTTGTTTGGGCTGATTTTTGTTTTCTTTGGCCTTAGATTTTTCATCTTCTTCAGAGTCACTTATTTCTTCCTGAATGAGATCTGTTGTCCCTGGCTTACCATACCAGTCTTCTAAAGTCTTTGCCAGTCTTTGCTGGTCCTTGGAAAGTGGCATGCTCTCATGCACCATCCATGTAGCTGTGACTTCTGACAGCTGTGACAGGAGATACAGATCCCAGCCTTTCTTTTTCTCCTCAGGACGAGTTGTACCCTTTACAACATCTTCAGCATCACCTGCTTGTGAGGTATGTAGCTTCTTCAGCTGTTTGTTGAGGTTTTCAAGGGTCTCAGGCTGCTTAAGCTTTGACTCAGACTCATTTACTTCTGTCATAAATACTACTGCATCATACTTTTCCTCTTCACGTCTATCAGTCTGTTTGCAGTCTGTCAATCCATCTGTCTGAGAGCTGCTGAGGGATTGGCTAGACGACACATCTTCAGTCTCTTTCGTGTTTGCTTCAACACGTGCCCTGACAGCTTTTTCTGTAGTCTTTCTCTGTATTGGTCTCAGAAAAGGAAGCTTAGTGGCACGAGAGACATTGACAGTGAATGACATTTGACGTGTGTTTGTGCCATGGGGAATGTATCCACAATGTGCCTTTGGTCGTGAACGTATCAGGTTACTTGTGTCTAAAGCTTCCTGAAAATATAAACCTATTGTCACTTCATATCTACTTTTTTTCCAGCCTATTTATCGACTGAGCACTGTTTTCTCTCACACAAACTGTTTACTCATACACTCTTCTGTCAGCAGATTGGTCATTTGGTCAGTCAGTTGGTTTGTCAGACTGACTATCTACATAAATCTTAACCTAAAGCTAGAGCCTTACCACCAGGTATTTGCTGTCATATGGCAGCATGTGAAAACATCTCTCCTTTACCACAGACTCGTCAAATGTCAGGTCATTGCTGATCTTCTTTAGATACCTCTTGTCTACTGGCCCACTGTCTACTGTAACTGGCTGAAATGACAATAAAGAAGCAGCAGGTTTTCCCAGATGCCTTTGCATCTCCACATCATCTGAACCAAACTGTGGCATTGTCACGCCTGCTGCACAGGGGAATAGTGATGACAGCCCTTGTTTCTGCATTTTTATTTTTTTTACCATAGTCATATATTTTTAACCTGTTTAATAATGCGCAGACAGGAAATGGTTCCTGAAAAGAAAAAAATGGTTTTTATTAGCTTTGTCATACTGCATAAAATATGATAATATGGCTGCTAATGAGTCTTATACCACTAATGATGAAGATGTCTTTTTCTAAATTACCATCATTATCATCATTGTCACTGTCACATTGCAGAGCTTCAGACTTATCATCATCTAAATTTAAGTCTTATGTATCATATATCTTTAATATTTAAATATTTAAGAATCATTCAGCCACTGTAACTGACAGAGGTTTTGAGTGTAGAATGAACATGTACTGAGCTTTGAGGGCGACTATGTGATCATGAGGGTGATCATGCACTGCAGAAGTGCACAATGCTCTTTTCTTCAGCACAGTTTTCGACCTGTACAATTCAAACCAAGCATGCCCCGAAACAGAGATGCCACTATATTGATATTCAAGCGTTCTGTTAGTTAATTCATTAAATTTGTCTCTAAAAGAGAACGAAAAATATTACTAAAACGCAAGTAGAGTCAAACCTGAACTTTTTTTCTTACCGAAAGGACAGAAAAAGACTTCTGAAAACTGTTGTGTTTGTTGTGCTGCATACGCGGCCATATTGTCGCTTTGTTGCTATCAACTGAACCAAACTGAGGTTTCGGCGACATCTGCAGCGGAAGTAGTCTATCAGCCATCTTTGTAACCCGATTAATTTGTCCGTGGTGTGATGTTTCGCATGTGAATTCTCTCTTGTCTGGCACAGGTGTTGATTGATGGTGCATCTGTATTCTGTGCCAGAACGTTGGTCTTCTGCAGGCTAATGGTCAGTCTCAAATCCTTTCAGGCTATAGAAAAGCGGCCCAGCTACTACTGGAGTACTTGTTTGGTAGAGATGGACCATCTGCATATAGAATTTAGTATGCCTTTATTTTGGCAATGAGGCGGACAAGGCTAAAAAGCCTGCCGTCAGACTACAATACAATACCACTTTATTTATCCCCAAGGGCAATTCCAAATAGTGCTCGTACTAGCAGTGATACATACATGATATAAAGAGATAATACATCCAGATTTTGGTACAGATAGATGCACATAGGCTACGCTGTTTCCCTCAGATACGGTGCAGAAAGCATGGTTCAGGAGCAAAGGAAAGAAAATCCCCTTACATGAAAAAAGCAAGGCTTTTGATCTAAACCTAAAGAGTTCTACATTGTTTTCAAGATGAAAAAACCAACAAAATGCAAAGCTGAGTGAAAATAAGTCTGAGTGGTGCTCTCCCACTAAAATCTTTCTCATTGTATACATGATTATCATACATCATATCATATACTGGTCATCTACTAGAGTGTCAAATTAACGGGTAGTTGAAACCGAACCTGCCGTTCGACGCGTGTTTCTTTTTCTTTCCTATCTCCCCGTGATGCGATATAATTCCTAGCAAATATTGTTTCAATATTTTTGTCTGAGAAAAGTAAAGATGAATAAAATTTAGAAGGGACACATCCTATACACTATGGCAGAACCCTCTGGAGAAAAATATTTAATACTTTAACATACAGTTAACGATGCCCAAAACAAACGTAATCTGAAATAGCAGACGCCGTAAAGGTGAGCAAGATGGCGGACACTATTAGTGCAACCGCGTTTTTTGTCCTTAGCGCACTCTCAGCCTGAGTATATGGTTGCTACGAAGACGGCGACGCCTACTTGAAACAAGTGCGGCTATTCTCATTCAGAACGATGGAGCTAGAAAACTTTTTGGTTTCATTCGAAAGTAATGAGATATATAAGAATAAAATAAAGTCGTACTGATCTCCAGCACAAAGAATAAAACCCTTCTTCGAGATACCATAGTTTATATATTACACGTAATGAATCTTTCTCGACTGTGGTACTATCACTCTTTTTGATAAGCCAACTCAGTTTACGCCGTGTAAAACTGTAATGTGAAATAACGCAACACTTTTACGATTTTTAAGATTAGGAAGCCTTTCGCATAAAACAGGAAAAATATTCAGTATAGGAACGTTTACTGCATGTGTACTGTCGGTCTGTCGTGTAATATTAAGCAATACTTTGTAGAGGGAAAATGACACCTTTACACTCAATGCATTCTTCGTCATGGTACGAGTAGCACGAGATTCTTGGAGAAAGCCCTACCGGAGCTCAAAAGCAGTACGTGCATGCGGTCGTGCGGCATTTGATCCGCGAGCCTCCTCAAAACTGTTATATTGAGAATTAATCAAAAATTTGCAAGAAAGGAACATATCCGACATTTAAACCAACGCACAATTAAGCTATGGGTTGTGTACGTCAATCCTTCATATTTGGGGCGGCAGGCATCCTAAATCAAACTTTCCGAATTCCTTCCAGAGCATCATCGTCAACACTTCGTCCGTCACAGGTACTGTCTATTTCTTCTTTACCTCTCTTCAAGTTTACACATGCCATCACCCGAGCTGTTCCTCAAAGCTTTGCACGTGGTGCAGTGCGGAGGGATGCATCACATGAAATCTGTTTATCTAGCGCTGTCCACCAACTACAGCATTACATTGAAAGTTTACAGAGATGTGGGGTAGAAATCATTACTCTTCCTGCAAATGAAGAGGAACCGGACTGTGTATTCATAGAGGATACAGCCTTGGTTATAGGACAAAGGGCTTGTCTTACACGGCCTGCCCTTACCAGCCGACGAGGAGAGGTATGTATTACTAGAAACTTAATTGGGTATTGTGACATAGGCTATTTATTGGCATTTATACACCTTAAAGCCGATCTGCCAGATATAACTCTAAAATAAACTTTGTAAATAGTGGCATTATGAATTAATCTTGCTTCAAGTGGTATTTCTGCAGCATTCAAGAAGCAAAATTACTACAAATGTGGGTAACATTTTTTTGTTGAAAAGAAGGACCATATTAGTAACTGAATACCCTTTTCACTTGCTTTTGATTTGGAACTCTGGAAAAGTTAGGCATTAAAGTTTAACCAGTCACATGAGCTAAAGATGCAGGTAACAGATTCAAGTACAGCCATTAGTCTTTCAACATAGGATCTGCTGTAAACAAAGACTGCTGCATACACAGATTTATATGACATTTATATATATGCTCATTGCTGCATATTTACCCTAATTATGGGCCCCAGTGAGCTCTTTGGACAGAGAATAGCATATCTGTAGGTGTGGTGTAAAAATCACCAAATGGGTAACCCTTAGCATTCTAGATTCAGATTTTCAGACAAATAACGTCAGATACATTGCTTGTGAGTTTCAAACTGATGGCAAACACTGAATTTGGCTGTATTTCACTCAAGAGAAATAGTTTTATTAGTGAATGCATTGTTCTTCCCATTGTGAAAGACACTTGGAACATGTCTAGGTCCCACCAGTGAGGGATGTCTTGGAAAAATTTGGTATTGAAACAACTGAACTTGATGATCCATCTGCACTGTTGGATGGTGGTGACATTATCTATACTGGTAAGTGCTCTGAAGTTCAACATTATTTCACATGTATTCCACTGCACTCAAACAGAAAACTCACATTTCATTATGCACATAGATTTTGAGTGTCACTAGATAAATCTATGCTCATTATCTTATAACTATCTGTTCAGCATGCTTCTGGTGACCAACAAGGGTGGTGGCATAAAAAAGGTACATGATTATGACCCACAACATGTGCAGTGCAATGTGTATTTACATAAGAATCTTTGAAGTTGGCTGACCATTCAGAATGGTGGATCTTTTCATCTTTATCATTTAAGCACAATGTAGATATCAGTTTCAGTCTTAGCAGTAAACAATATTTTTGTGTTATACAGTTGATGTGCAGCTTGTGAATTTGCATTATAACATCTAAACTTCTATTTGGCAGGCCAAGAAATTTTAGTGGGAAGCAGCAGCAGAACTAACAGAGCAGGAATCAAGAGTGTACAGCAAGCCTTTCCAGAAATTCCAGTGACCTCAATCCCCATCCATGGGACTTTACACTTAAAAAGTGTGGCCACCTTAGCAGAAACAGATTTGCTGGTTGTAGGTGGTAGCAGGGCCTCACAAAGTGTTCTGAAGGTAAACACCCTATTCACACTTAATCTTAGTCATTTAAGACTGCCATTTTTCTCAGATAGATTTGTGTTAGTGAGGTTTTTTAATAGATCAACAAATCCATGCACACTGTACATTTGATGTACATTTGATGAAACCTGAACTGAAAATAGGTGGGCATGGTGTCCAGTGTTATACCTTTCAATAATGTTTTTTAAATGTTACATATAATGCTTGTCTCAAGATGAGATAACCATCAAAAGAGAAGTTGGTAAATATATTTTAAAACTTTATTTTCCTACGAAAGGGTTTAGGAACTAATTTGAACAGTTTGATCTTTTAGTCAAACACACCTCCCCACCAGACCTGCCTACTGCTACAGATTTTCTATAGCAGGAACAGTTTTAAACCCTTGTCTATGAAGTGACAGTCATGTGTAAAAGGAAAAAAATACTATAGATTTTCAGTTACCTAATCTACAATTATTCAAGTAATGCTTTTTACCTTGGGTTCATTTCCTTTAAAGCTGCAGTCATGCTACAAGAAATACACGTGTCAACTGATGTCTTTTTGTCAGTATGAATATTCCAGTTTGAAATGTTTATTAAATACAGTATTTAACAACTGTGTTATTTATGCCAGTAGGCTAAAAACTGCTGACAGTGACAGTGGTCCATAAAAGAATGTCACAGTTCATTTTACTATTAATTCAAGAGGTACAGAAAATTGGCATTTGGAGAGCTATTGATGAACAATTTTGGGGGTAGGCAGGTCTGCTTACCAGTATAAATGGAGTATAAGCAAAATTCTGCCATATATTAAAACTTAAAGCAACTGATTGTAGTACAAATTTTAAGTAAATGTATTTGGATGAAAATTGTTCTTCAGCTGTGTTTCTGTGCCAGGTAGGCTGTGGTTAGCTGATTTTTTTTTTTTTTAAAAGGACATTAAATAGTGGGTTCCCCTCTTCTCCTTCCCATCTGGTCTTTACGCTAGGCATTGAAATCCAGAGCACAAGGACAATACCGTTTCCTGCAGTTGAATGGGGACATTGCCTCCAATGTTGTACATGTAAACAATAATGTTCTTGTAAAACCTGCAGAAGAAATAGGAGTGTCTGATTTTAAGGTAAGTACAATTGCTTATTCGCTTAGCCTAGTCAGAAGATATAGTGGATGCCTAAAGCTGCTTACAACACAGAGAGCACAAAATGTAAAAAATAGAGTGAAGGAGCTGATTTCCTCATTAAGCAACAAGTGCAGGTACCAAATGACAACTTTCCACATATTTGAAAGTTGCATACATAGTCTCTGTATTTAGCAATGAATGTGCCTTTCACTTTTTGACACAGATCAGTAAATTGCAGCAGTGCTCATTAAGGTGCATGCCATTAAATTTAACATTTTAGGTGTTACCCAATTACAAACTAAAATGTGTGTGCACATTGGCATACATAACAATGTGTGCACTTATTTGCATCTCAACAGAAGCTGACAGAAGCACTCAGTGTTCCCTGGATAGAAGTGCCATTCAGCGAGTTTTACAAAGCAGATGGGTGTCTTTCCTGCTGCTCACTCTTAATTCAGGCAGCCAGTGTGTAAGATTCATGCACTAACAGAAAGATATGTTGCTGTTTTTAAGAATTCTCCAATTTTTTTTTCTTGAGATCACCAAGAGATGACTTGTTTGTTACAGTGCAGTAGTGGGTTTCAACTCTTTATACCTAGTGTCTGACTATCAATATGGAGCATTTGGCTCAGTATTTGTATTTCTTAAGTTTAAAAATAATGACACCAGAAATGCTAATGACTGGGAATTTGAGTCTTATTTAATAATGCATTATTCTGACTGCTATATATGGTATATGTGAATTGTTGTAGTTTATGAGTAAGGGGTTTTACTTCACACACACTCTCTCTCTTTCTCTAGTTTTGAGTAATTTTTTTCAGATTTCCATTCCAAAATATTTTTTGCTGGTCATTAGCATTGATAATGTTTATATGACAATATAAAGTTCTTTTTGTGTAAGGTTCAGTAAATTGCAGCTTTCTGATGGCAGGGTAAAGCTCAGTGCAAGATGCTATTTTCACAAATTTAGGTGAATACCACCTTCTGTTATTGACATACATGCCTACAAACATCACTAGCCCTGGCTACAGTAATGTAGATGCCTGCTGCAGGCACTTAAAATCTGCTATGCATGCCTGTGATACACTAGGCATGCCTCAAGCTTGCTTTAATATGGCAGCTGATAGTGAAGAGAGCATGTGGCATGGTGCTGGCAGATATCTGTGACAATCAAATGCTAAAAATTGAATGAAATTTAAAAAAAAAAACCACTAACCTGATAACACAGCATTGATTATTGGCACAAAAAACAAATCCAAAAAGCCTGTAACAATTGTGTAAAGGACTGTGCTTTTGCAGATGATGAGTGACTTTAAAGGCTTTAGAGTTGGATTGAAAATCTCATCTTTTTCTGCTTCTTTTGTGCTTTTAGATGTTTGTTGGATCATGGGAACTACTAGAATTTTTTTGTCCTCAATAAACTTGCAATTCTTTCTATTTATTTAATTTTTATCAGTTATTTCTGCTCCTCTTACAGTTAATCTTTCAGATCTGTTGTATTAGGCCACATAACAGACTCAGGTGACCATGTTTGTGTGTATGGCATACTACCTTGGGACTTGGCTTGCAGGCAGTATCTGGTACTTGTGTCATGCGGGCCATGCTGAAGCAAAAAACAATTCAAGCATCTTGAGCACCTGTGTTGTGATAGAAAGGGCTGGCACAGAAAGAGGTCAACACTGCAGGCTTCGGGATTATACTCTTACACTGCAAAGGCTTCAGGCATAAAGAGAACTAGCATTATGTCCATATACAAATATGATGTCATGATTCTGACTGCTTTCAGTGAATGGTGGTGTTTGTAGGCAGGTATCTTGAAGAGGGAAGGGAACTGTTCATCCAGCATTTGGGAAAATGGTATCTTCTACTTTTAGCCAGTCATTAGAAAGAAATGTGCATACCCGCTAGACCTTTAAGAAGTAAAATGAAGTAGAAAGAAGTAAAATAAAAGTCTTATGGGAGGTAAGCATACAGTAAAATGAATATCTCATTTGAAGAGTTCTAAAACGTGGCATTTTCTTGACATTAACTTTTTTTCACTTTGTTTTTTTTTTATTATTTAGTCATTTATTTGCTTTTTCGCTCCATTTAAGCCTTTAAATAGATTCGCCTATCAGTAAATACTTTTTTGGAACACCCATATTTACTCATTTCATAAGCTACCATTTTCAAGTTCAGTGTCAAAATTTAAAAATTTATATTTTATGGATTTATTTTTTTAATTTTGAATTTTTGTTGCCTGAATTACTACAACAAATGAAAGATGTGCTGGATTTATTTCATTGTTCCATTTTCCCTATGCCTGTTCTAACCCTGCATGCTGCATTTCTAATTTTCTTATTTTGTAAGTTTTGCTTGTAATGTGCACATTTTTGTTATTGTTCCAAGAGAATTATTGTTGACAAGGTTTACAAGGTACAGTGTTTATTAAAAAAAAAGATATTTTAAAGGTCTTAGTGTGCTGCAGTGTATAAAAAGATGCAAAATGATCCCAAAGGCCAGTTTATTTAGCCTTTAAGATGTTGTCATGATACCAAGATTGTGTTCTGCCTGTCTTCGGTTATAGTTATACACATTTGTTCCACATGATTAAAAGTGTAGGCATAGTGCTTGCTTTACCTTATGAAAATGGAAACTAGATAAAAGACCTGGAAGATATTCTGCAAGAGTGAACATTTTGTAAATATTCATATTTAATACCCATTAAAAAGCGTGTCCTCTTCATCCTACCTGAAGAGTTGTAGAAAATTGCTTTATCCTTCACCAAGACTGCATTTGTGGTACAGGCTTTACTAATGGTTCCTTCAGCTTATATTTACATACAACTAGTTTTTTTAGATGTGTCGCCTGTTAGCTTGATTTCATTAGTAACATGTCTTCATGAGATGTTTGCATCATTTTCTTTGACAGCTGACACCAGTCAAAGAGTTTGTTTGTGTAATCCACAGTTATGTATTTGTGGAAAGAGGGACATTAAATTTATAATCATATACTCATTGGGATATGCATAGAAACAACAAATATAATTGTAAATTACTCTTTGTTGACTTGTAATTCTTCTTCTCATGCAAGCTGTCTGATTTTCGTCTTGTTTCACATGCAGCAATTGATGAGATTTTATCAGTTAAACCTTGCTTCTGGGCTTTGACTGGCCTGATCTTGTTTTTGCATGAGGATTCCATATTTGTGTTTATGTCTTTCATAATGAGGGTTAGTAAATGCAGTGATTATTGCAGAAAACTCTTGGTGTTCAGAAGTGAATGATTTGTCGATCTGGTAGCAAAGGATGAACTTCAGTGTTCATTTTTTCTCTCCCATCCTCTTTCTTTCAAAACCCTCATCTTCTATTTGCTTGCATACATTCACTCGTAAAATCTCTTCAAGTATCTCAACTCTTTACAGTCCAGAATTTCTTGCTCATTCACCTTACATATGGGGCATTCTGACTCTATAAGATTGAAGAGTTAAGGAAGACCAAGCTACATTTTGTTGACTGGAAATGCCACATAAACGTCCATCAACACTGAGACAAATGACAAAAAGGACCTACAATATGCAACTGATGTGTGGAAGTTGATCTTTTTTTAAAAGTTTCGAAAAAAGGGTTATGCTTTACCTTCCATATGCCATCCATAAGACTTGGTGAATTACTTTGTAGTTCACTGCTTCTGTGCCTTCTTGGCTAGAGGTCTTTTTGCCTTTCTCATCAAATGGTTAGAAAATAACAGGTTATAAAGGGGTTATGAAGAAATTGACATACAGGAAAATATAAACATGTTTGGCTCTGGCCTCTTGTGTGTCACACCATGAGAAGTTTTACAGGGGCATCAAATGCAGACTTTTTGTGAATGTCAATTGTCAGTCTTTCATAAGCCTTACTGAAAGGAGCTATAAAATAAATTTAAAAGAAGAGAATATTCTCTCTTTTTTTTGTTAGAAAAGAGAAGTGCATAACTACATTCGATTATATGGAAAATCACTTTGTGATGTTGACAATGACTTTGATAATAAAGAAGTAATTATGACTAGAAATGGGACCAGCAACTACATGTAATTTTTTATTGTATTGGCTAAATGATTCTGATTAATCATACAGCTTTCATTGTTTTTTCCCCCTCAGTAGATAAACTAATAAGTAATGTCAAAATTTTTAAATATAATACTGTCATTCAGTTTTCTTGAAAATGTGTTGTTTGTTTTATAGGTGAGACTGAATCCATTTGATGCATGGTTTATTGTTAAGTCAGCAGTGCACTAACGCTGTTAAAGTTGCTGTTCAGCCGAAATCAAAGCGGAGATCCTGTACAGTGTACAGGGTGTACCAATACTGCACGTTGAACAGGCCAGGTGATTGTAAAGGGAAATTATTACAAGTCATCTTCAGTGCAGTATCAGGCTGAGTGTACAAGTGTGTGCGCCGCATAATTAATAATAGCTGAAAAGAACACAATAAATAAAGATGATGGTATATACTAAAAAGTCAGTCAAGTTGAGCAAGCGTAACAGCTAGACCCGAAAAGCCAAATAATCTTCCGTCTTCGCACCATCCACACAAGGCTTGAATAACGTCAGAAAAAGCCGGGTACGTATCTCAGACACGGCCTATGTGAATGTGGCTCCGAGGAAGAGTATAGCCTACAAAAGTTCTTCAGATCTGTTCAGTCCGAGAAGAGCCTCGATCGGTAGAAACCAGTTTGAACACCTATATAATTAGGCTGGGGCCATCAACGATTTTAATTAGAGTGAAACCGTCCGGGACGACTGACTATAGCTATATAGCTGGCCAACTAATAAATCAAACCCTGATGAAAAAGCATACATTATAACAATCTACAAAAACAATAACTATATAGAAGATGCGAGTTAACAGAAAAAAATGCGAAGACATTTACGAAAAAGATGCCGAACGAGTTTTTTATGGAAAAATTTTAAGATAAACGAAATTGTTCGCAGCATAATGACCGATGCAATATATGGCAAGATGTGCACGGCGCGGGTAGATGATCGTTATACAGATTTTGCTTCCAAAGACGGCATAACTGCATCGCCTGCGCGTGATTTAGGCCCTATGTTTGGCTACTACAGTTACGAAAGACTGCGACTAAATATAGTCTTGAAAATATATATGCACTGTAAATTATGCACAAACTCCGAAATGCTCAAACATTTCATATGTGCGGAAACAGATCTCTCTCTCTCTCTTTATATACAGTATATATATACTAAATCATCTTATATTCATGCAAAAGTGATCGGGACACGGAGCAAATTGTACAAATTCGGCGTAGGCGAAGAACAACTAAATCAGCAGACTTTCGATTACAAACTGCGCTGCTATATGTTTCAGATAGTGAGAGTATAGGAGAATAATAAAATATACAACCGTAAATCCATGACTATACATTGCAAACGAATTATAGCGGCGGGGGTGTGTGCATGCGCGCCAAAAGTATATGGGAGAGCAAATGTGCAGTGCATACATCCTAATATAAAAGAGTCCTCATTTTAATGCAGTCTTATTCTTCCAGACACGAAGGACTTAAGTGCGTTACTGATAATTACTCATAAAGATGCCATTGAGAGGCAATTAACAAACCTTCAACTAGAAATACTCAAAATAAGGTCCGTTTGTACAAATTTGTTGAGATCGTAATAGGCCCAGCAACTGTCGTCTGCATCGACTAACAAACAATGGATTTCATTAACAGTTCAGTCTTAAATTTAAAGAATGCTGCTCTGGAAATGGTCAGAGATATGCCTGCTTGTGTTAGTATTTTAGGAGGTGTGTACTATGGCAAACATTAATGACAACTTTTTCATAAATATTCATTTGCAACACTTATATTAATCTGAAACAGTGTAGCATTATTTGAATTTTTAATTTTTATATACATCACGACCAAAACAGAAATGCCAAAAGTGTCATTTTTGAACATACATTTAAAATCTGAAAAGGCAATAATAATTGCAAAGGATCAAAATATGAATTAAAGGTTCAAAGAGACTTCCTCTTAAAAGAAAATCTGTCAAATCTACACTGAGTTGATTTGGGTTTTTTTTCAAAAGGATAATTTTTTGTATTTGATGCAAATAAGAAGTGTGCTTATAATTGGCATATTTTGGCAACTTAGAAAATACTTTTCTTTTCCAGATATTTTGCTGCCTTATATAAAGTTGTTTGCCAATACCAACTTTGTTTATTTTGGATGGGATTCCCCCCAAGGCTTTATCATTGTGGCTTGCACTTTGTGCCTCCTGTGTATCTGTGGATTTGGACTGTGTAAGACTTCAAATCAATGAAGTTTACAACATGTATACTGTGTATTCTTTAATTGTTAATTATATTGATCATGACCAAGTCATATACCTTTAATCACACAATTTTAAGTGTTTTGAAAGATCTTATAAATACAAATTTTATGTGACCAAATGAGATTTTAGTGTTTTTCTGTTGCATTATTGTGTGGTTAATGTGTGACCTTTCAGATTTTCGGAGATCAAAAAGCCAGGAACACAGAAACCTGTTTTCAGATCAGCAGCTTGTTCTCCTTGTCAAGGTTGGTCCTAAAGGTTGTAAGCTTTAGCATATCTTCCTTTGCTTTCCAAAGAGTTACTCTTTGCTTCACTTACTTTTGCTATAACTGTGCAATGCTGAATGTTTAAGAGAATAATATAAGAATTTTTTTTTCCCAGACAGCTTATATACCTGGCAATGCTGAAATAGCAAAATGTCAAATTGAAATGAAGGAAGTGAATGTCAACAAAATAGTTTCTTCTTTGAACTTAACCTACTTTCTGGTAAGTAATGTATAGAAATATATCAATACTGCACTTTCTGAGCAATATGAGATAGTATTATCAGAATGTCAGAACAGAAGGAGCAAATTAACTTTTAGGTCATATTTGTGCTGTCAAAATGTAATTAAAGTTTTTTTTTTTTACCCTTTTTCAGTGTGCTTGTCTAAGTGGCGATGGAAACCTAGTTGACTACATGATCAAAAAAGGTATGGAATTTAACTCATTTTATATTTGTCTGGTACACTAAACAAAAAAAAAGTTTCTAAATACATTGTTGTGGATGAGTTTTGAACTATCAAGCAGTTTTTCAGTTTGTGTCATTGTTATTGATGGTAAAAGAAATATTAATTTTTTTGGAGAGTTCAGAGGTTTTAATGTTTCATAAAGTCTAATTATGCCAAGACAAACTATAGATTTAGAAAGGTATTGGTATGATCAGGGGCAAAAAGCAAGGAATCTTTGCATGACTCTCAAATCAGCTGTCCTTGGCACCAACCTGAAAATGACAAGCTTTGCTTTTTTTTAAAAGTATATTATACATCAGTTTGTTTATTTATGCAGTCTGCTTGATTAAATATAAATGCTTTGTACCACTAACGTTCTCAAAGAGATTGGAGAGCACTTATGTTAAAGCCATTTGATTCCATCAGGTTTTATTAGGTTTTGATGGCCGAAGCCCCCTCTCAAGCCTGCATTGTGGTATAGCATAAGGAGGCACAGCTTTTCAAGAACCAGCAAATTGGGAAATTAATCCCTGTAAAAATCAAATAACAGCTTGTGGAATCTCTCCGATATGCATTCTGCGTTACAGTTTCTTTGACCACAATCCATTCCTCTACACATGCTGCTTTGTCAAGCAAGATTTTACTGAATTTGCTGCCCACTTGTGCTGCTTTTCCAAAGAAATCTGTTAAGATATTTAATTCTTTGTCTCCATAGGGTGTTCTGTCTTCTGGCGCATGGTCGCGCTGACTTTCAGACTATGCACCCCTTAGCGAAATTTTGCGGGAATCCCGCAAGGCCACAGCCTAGAATTACCTCTGAGCTTATATTCAAGTTTGTATTATTGAGTTAATCGTTATATGATCCATTTTCTTACAACTGTTAGTAGAAACCAACTTAAAAGTTACATCAGTATTGGCGAGTCGACTGCATCAACATTGTGTTGCATGTGTATAATATTTTTATGTCATCACTAGGAGCTAATGTGCATAGTGAGACAACGGAGGGTGACTCTGGCCTTTACTTGGCAACTTTTGCAGTACTTAATCTCAACAGGGATAATTTAGATGTCCTGAAAGTTCTTATAAATGCTGGTAAGATTTTAGTGTTCTTTAATAAATATGTAAGTGTAAATATATGCCATTTACATAATGTTCAATACTTGCTGCAATTTTGTTCATGCATTCTGAGACCCCTTCAGTTGGTGTTAAATGTATGTTGATGAAAATGATACTCATTTTTCTCATAAATCTGGTAATTAAACTGTGGAATTTGTTATGCTGTAACATTCATTTCCTATTAAAACAAAACTTTCTTACAAAACCTTAAGATGTAATGACAATGCTTTATAGTATGTGTCAAAGTGATTCAGTGTATGTTTATGTGTATACATACACTGTTGAGTCTTTATGTTTGTGTGGTGAAATACAGGATGCAATGTAAATCACCAAAATAAAAGAGGTTTCACTCCGCTCCATCGTGCGGCAAGTAAGGGCAACTGCAAAATAATACAATTTCTGCTTGAACAAGGTGAGTCTGAGATATAAAAATTATGAGGAATGTCTGAATCAGAATGTTAAGATGAAGAAATATAGATGATTAAAAAATATAGATATTTACATCAATGAAGCTCCTGTGAAAAGGGGAATGAATCGTATAATAAATTAAAGATCTAACACTTTCAATAAAAGATGCTTCTTTATAGAGAAACAGAATAAGGTACACGTTCAGAGTAACATCCCAGGGTCTTTTGATTTCAGAAGACAGAAGAAAATCCAGGATATAAAAACGCTGAAAAATTATTATTAAATATGCTTTTGTTCTCCTTTTCTAGATAGTGGATGCAAAATATGCACACAAGTTTTTATTTTTTTTTTATCTTAGGTTTGGATTAAGTATGAAATACCAGGTCATCATACTGGTTATAATCTTCAATGAGTCTGATGAGAAAAAAATTCGCAAATAACAGCAGTTAAAGAGCACTGAATCAAGAAAACTGCAGTATGACTTAGACATAGCACATCAGTTGTGACATATCATCGATGCAAAGGTTTATTTCTTCTCATAAACCTCAGTTGAAGACAGGGCAGCCAACACTCATTCACAGTTGTTGCGATACATGCTTATAAACCATCCAAAGAGCAACAGTTTTTATACATGGATGATTACCTATTATCATACCATTGTTTTGAAAAAACATGGATGAAACAATTTTCAACAAAAATATTCTGTGTTGTATATTTCAGGTGCCAACCCAAACATCGTGAACACAGCTGGAGTTTACCCAATTGACAGTGCCGTGTGTGCGGGTGAGACATGAGCATCACCGAAAAGCAGTGTTATATCTATTTTTATGACATGGACTCTTGTTTATTTTAACACGACATACAATGTGAGGTATGCTATGTATCAGACAAAGAGGTCATTCTGAAAGGTATTTGCTGTATGATGCATGATATGCATATGAACAGTGACAGGTAGAAGTTTCAAGCAATAGCTTTATTAAATTGTTAAAAAGACATGCTGTTGACTGGAGGGAAGTTGTGACTGGCTATTATGGATGTATGACACATTACTAACAGAGGCTATATCATGATGAGTGGCAGGAAGGAAGGTTAAGGGAACCTACAGTTTAGAAGGCACAGTAGGCCACAATCAGTAACTTGTTTGTTCAAGCTAATAAAATGTGTTATTTGCAGGTTATCTGGAGGCTGCCAAACTGCTTAAAATTGACCTGCCAAATCCATATGTTTGGGATGTAGTAGAACCACATACTCCTCCTCATATTACTTTAGGTTTGCAGAGTCCCAGCCGTAGGGAAATACTGCTGTCCACTAGACGTCAAGTTTTTGAAAAAGTATTTAAGGAAAAGAACAACAAAAATGCATTTAAATTTTCTTGAGAAAAACTTTAGGTTTTCCTCATCTTTAATTCAGACTTTTTTCAAGTGCAACACATTTCTGTTACCAAAAAATTTAATGCCTTTGTGCTTGTCAACATTTTGACACATTGATTGTTGATGTTGTAGTAATGAGTCAGAATTTTCAGGCTTGTGTCAAAAGAGGTTAATGCCAAGCACATTTCAAAAAAGAAACCTAAGCCTTTTAAATAAATGTATTTACAAACATTTGCAGTTTAAGTAGAATAATTTACCAAAGAAAATCAAATTAAAATTGTGAGATTTCTTAGCTACAGAAAGACTGGGCTAGCCAAGTGCACTCTATGATATACCAATGACATAGCAGTTATGCCCTAGCTGTGGAAGTATGAGACTAGTTTTGTTGTGTTGTGTTTGTCACAGCTAGCAGGTTAATCTGTAGCTGGTTATGAAAGAAAAACTAACTAAACCTAAATGGTTTCATATGTCTCCTCTCCATGTTGTGCCTGATATTACTTAACAAATAACCCACTTTTATCAAACTCATTCATTTTCCCTTAACCCTCTTGGTTCGAAAAGCCACGATCGTGGCTTTGCCGGGTAGCACGGGCAAGGCGATTTTCATTACTTTTTATTGCAAAGTTCAAGTTTTCTCTTTTCCAAAAATGTCTAGGTTTCTTGGTCTAATGTTTATCTCAGAGCAGCAATAATAAAAAACAAACTTTACCCACTGTCGTCTTCGCAATCTTCAGTTATAAGCCAGTCATTGTAATGTTATATTTTTACCTTGAACCAAGAGGATTAAAATAGCTCAAAAGCAAAACTCCCAATGGTCTGTTTCTTAAAAATAATGTTTCTCAAAACTGTTTCTACTGTATAGAAATAATCCGATCAAAATATCATTTGAGGGATCTGCCAAGCGACCAAATAATTCTATGATTTGTATACCTTTCTTTCAGTTTCAATAAAAATATTATGTATTGGCTTTGCAAATTCTCATTTTCTCCAAAAATTCTAGGTAGATTTTTTTCTGGGGGCCCCCAGTTGGAATAAAGTGCCCCCCAAGATGCTGTAGTACAGTATAATCATCAAAGTACTGGAGCAAGTCTTCACTCATGTCTGAAACACACAAACAAGATAACCTTGTTTAGTCAAACATAAATGCAGAGTAATCAGCTGCACACCTTTACTATAATACAGTAATAATAAAGAACATTACCATAAGATAATGCATCAGAAACAAGTAACCACAATATTTTGCAGAAACTTTTAACAGAGAAAGCAAATTTTGAAAACATAAAATGTTATAGTGAACAACGGAGTCAACTTGAAGTTCTGGCAGTTTTTGTAGTGTCTGCCACTGTCAGTTGTTTGGGTTTTTTTTTCAGACTTGGTGTACATGTGATACATCCTTAAGACCATCGCATCGTGGCTACTTTTTTTAAAGTAACAAAAAGCTAATTATGAGTTCTTCTGCATATTTTGGACCCATAAGTGAACAAGGAAACAAATTCAAACTAGAGCATCAAGCAGTGGCAGCAGCTTGCAGCAACATGCCAAAAACTTTTCAAAATGATGCACCAAAAGGAGCTGTAGTCTTTGCTACTATTGTGAAACAAAAGTATTCCTTTTCTGGATTGAATTTCTTCTGACAAAAGAATGGATTGTATATGAAAAAAAAAGTGGCTAAACAAGAATGAACCTTGATCTGCGCTTAAACCTGACCCCTAGCTAGGGCTAGGTGCACAGAGGTGCTAGCAGGATGCTAAAGCCTAGCAGATAGCCAAACCCCATTTCATAAGCATTTTAACTGACTTCTAAGCGTTAGCATCTAGCTAGCATGACTGAACTGGGACACAGAAGGTTATTGCTAATGTTTACTGGTCTGCTATTAGATTGATTCACTACAGGTATAAGATCCACTGCAACAATTACTGTCAGGTTGTAATGTAACATATTTGAAGAATTCCAGCAGAAACTTCAAACACAGCATGCAGTAGTGGTTAACAGAAAGTCACATCCTTCTGTAGGACAATCGTTAAAGACCAACCTGAATGGTTTTTGAAGTTTTCATATATCGGTAGATACAGGCAATATAAACCTAACCTGTAAATTTTAGCCTCCAAAACCCATCCGTTAATTAATTATCCGCTACAATTCGTACTTACGATCAACAAGTGTCGCTAACAATGTACTACGTCACACTAGTGCACCATTTACAGCACTGGCAGCAGTCAACACCAATGATGAGCACAAGAATGAGCGACAGCTGGGGTTATTCGGACGCTGAAAGTCTGTATTTCTCGTGGTTTTGAAAAACTGCTACTTTTGCACGAGAAAAGCAGACTTTAACGTCCGAATAATCCCAACTGTCGCTCACTCTCTCTCTCTGTTTGGTGTTGACGGCTGCCAATGTTGTGAATGGTGCACTAGTGTGACATAGTACACTGTTAACGGCGCTCGTTGATCACAGGTGCGAATCGCGTACTTTGCTAGCGGATAATTAAAGGATGGGTTTTGGAGGCTGCAATTTACAGGTTAGGTTTATATCGCCTATATCTACCGATATCTGCAAAAAACACAAACCATTCAGGTTGGTCTTTAAAACAATGGCTAAATGTATCTTCCCAAGATGGACTTCTAAGAATAAGGAGGACCTTACAAATGTCTTCCAGCAGTTTATTCAATAGGTCCTGATTTTTATGCAATGGAATAAATGCACTTTTATTGTGTTGACAAGCTTATGTACTGAGCACAATAATGGTTATTTGAAATAAAATGTTTAAGGTGCGGAGTCTCCAAGTGTCATATAGGCAGTGTTGCGTGGTGGAGTGGTTGTTTCAGAGTGCGCCTTGTGGCCCACCACCTCCGACTTCAGCACTCATGGATCACTCTTTGTCTGGTCTCTACCCTTCGACCTGTCCGACATGGGTGACCCTGCTAGGAGCTGACGCTCCTGTCGGCATAGCTCTTAGGGTCATCGAGACACACAAGCCCCCCGACCGCGACAAGGTGGTGATCCATCGGGGGGAGGTGCGGAGTTATTTCTTTCAACATTTATTATTTAAGGCCATGAAAACCTTTAAGATGACCCAATATTCCATGTCGAACAAATTGTTTTTATTTCCAGTTTGTTTGCTTGACAAACGGATAAATCTGAATCTGACTCAAGAGAAACTTAAAATACCTGTAAATAACCTAGACAAGAAATAGTGTACCTTTTGGAATGATTTTGTCTGACTCTCCATATACATGCAGAGTAGGTATGGAGATCTTCTTTGAGTATAGTTTGTCATGGGGAGATGACTGGCTCTTGAATCCGGCCACAAGAATTGCAAAACTGAACAATTTTTTCTCTGAAAAATAGCAAAATTGGTTTGGCTAATCTTAATCACTTATATATCAACAATATTACAACTTGCATTTCTGATGTGGAACATAAGACATGACTATACTTTCAATACCCATTATATTTATTCATCCTCTCTTGAGACACCAAATGTAGATGCCCATGGACTAACTAAATACAAACAAGCAAACTAAATTTTACCTGGTTCTTGCTCTTGTATCCCACATAGCAACGACACCATTGATGCTCCTTGACTGAAACCTAATATGCCATCAAAGGGACCCTAGACAAACATGCAAATGAAACATTAATAGATTCTGAAGAACAGGAAATTACACAAGAAAATTATTTAAAGCATGCAGAACATGCCATGATCAGTTTTTAGCATAGGGTAAAACATTCACAAAGACGTTAATACCAAATGTTGATATGCCATTAAAAAACTTAAACTGTAATCTGTTTTGTAATTTTATATAGAATACCTGTTCTTTTAGTGTTTTTTCAATCAGAAGAACTGAGTTTTCATATCCTTTACAACAGTCTGTATGATCTTGCGCATGAAATGAGTCATCCAACTTGGAAAACCACCAGCCTGTCTCATCTGTAAAGATAACTACTGACATTTGGAGGATATTTTTAATTAAAAAATATATATAGCTTCTATATTTGACAATATAAAACTCTTAGAAATATTTGGCTGCTAAAAAGTGATTTTGTCAAACTTGCAATTGTGAAACAAAAGACCAGAAGAAGGATAAATATACTAATATACTAGTCAAGACTCTTTGTAATTTGTTAATGTGGCCATAGGTGAATCTCGTTTTTTATTTGGCTACCAATTAAACTGAGAAAACATATGTTGTCAAACTCTAGCAATGAAAATGTGGGACTTGAAGGCTGATCAGGAACTCACATTTAAAATAAAGAACTCAAACTTAGCACTGTTTGCAAATCAGAACGTGCATGTCTCTTACATAGATTAGGAAAAATAAAAGAAAACTTACCTCCCTCGTTGACTTCGTTGTCAGATGAAAGAGGTGGCACTTGGTTTGGTGCTGTAATAAACACTGAAAAGAAGATGCAATAAAAACATTTGCATAAAAATGCTCAACATTTTCACCTAAGTAATATCCAGCATTTTGTTTTGATGCATGTGTACGTTGCCATAATCTGTAAATTAATAAATCTGTTACATTTATATTTTACATACAGTTTCATTTTAAAAAGAACAAACAAACTATGATCATTATAGCCATATGGTAATGATTCCTACTTTGATAAACTCTGATAATCTATCTTAGATTTGATGCATCTAAACACATGGAGGTTAAATTTAAGATTGTGTTTTAAGATATTGCATGTAGCCATTTGAAGCACAGTCTGAAAGTATTGCACACCTGATATGTCTTAGCATTGCAAGAAGCATTTTATGCTGTGAAACAAAAAGAAATTTCCATATGGCTTTTTCATTTAACTTGAAATATAAAACTTGATTACGAAGGTCAGCATATTTCTTGATCACTTTGCGAAACGATCCCGTTTTCTCTCTGAACAGCTGTGCATTTTGTCTGCAAAAAAACCCCCACAAATATCTGTTATTATTAAATTCATCATGTTACATAATAAATTATCACAACACTACAGCAATACGAAGTAGTCAATCATTGACATTAACTTATAAACTTTAAAAAAAAAGCTGCATAACTGCTTGGACTGCAGAAACTACTTAATCTTAATAACAAAATTAATCTGGCAACTCTCACCTATAAGCAAGATCTTTTCAGGCTTAAAGTGCAGCATAAATAAGTAATACACTAAATTCAAGAAGAATCAGAGATATTAAGGACAGAATAAACCATGGATGAATGTTGCTGAATAGCTCCATCACTTTTAGTTAGTCCCAAAGTACATAAAGTGCTAGGTGCAAGGTAATAGGCATGGCTATTTCTGCTAAGCAGACTGGCAAATCTATCTAGAACACTATTTTTAACATCAGATGTTGAACTAAAAACTTTGGTAACAGAATATGCATAAGATTAGGTCACTTTAGTCATTAAAGCATCCCAGACATCACAAAAATAAAATTGCACAATTCCACATAGCTGGGAACAAAACGAAAAAATCTGCAGGAATGATTTAAAATCTGCATGATTTGACACATATGCATTTGGCAGATCAGCCAAGACAGGCACAAATAAAAGCTGTTGTACTTGGGTTTGTGCCAATATTGGGACTTGTGGATAATGTGACTAGAGTCAGCTATCCATTCTCAATGTAAATCTCTGCCCTGAACAACATGGAGACAATCCAGCTAGATTTATTTTTTTGTTGTTTAAAAGTAAGAGTCAATGGAAGGCAGAAAAATGAAATCTTTTTCCCATCAGACTGAGCCTCAGTAACTATCACATACAAAACAGCTATATTCCCCCCTTTAAGCAAATCTATATGGGGATATGTAAATATTCAAGAGACAATAAAAAAGGTAACAATTCAAATATAAACTTCATTTCTTCATAACTATGCTCACAATGAAACTTGCAATAATGGATCATACCTGTACCCATGAATGCACAAGATCTGAAAATAAAATGGACAAGATAAATTTGTAAATGTTTGGAAGCTTTGATAAACCTAGACTTGACATGCAGGTTGTACTTGCTACATTTATAGTTGTTATTGTTTACCTTTATTTTATTTTTAAAATCTACTGGAAAATATTGTCTTTTATTATACATAAAACTGCACCACACTCTTAAAGAGAAGAGCATAAACGAAATATTTTAATTCCCAATCTAGCATCAAATCATCTCAAGAAACACCTCTCTCTCTCTCTCTCTCCGCTACTCTCAACCACAAACGTGTGTGGTAAACATAGTAATACAATAGTATTGTTTCATCTAATCCACTGGTAACATTTCAGAACAGAAAATACATTCAAAAAATAAAAGTGAAACGCACACCAACTATAGCCCATGACAGAGTCAAAATCAAAATGACAATTAGGTGGGGATCAGACAAACGGTGTAGTTTTGCTTAAATATCAAAAGTCTCCTACCACACACATAAATCGTCATATACGTTATCTATGATAAAAGTGCTCTGACTTGATAAGTAAAACCTATTATTTTGACGGTGGAATATGGATCTTAGGCAGCGAAATCGAGAATTGGTAAATGAAAACCAAACCGAATGAAATAACAGTTATGCTTATTCTCATAATCTATATTTTACCAATTGTTATGTTACTTTCAGAGGTGGTGTGTCTGCCATCAATTTGGTGCACTTCAAACCACGAACTTGTGCTTCAAACACTAAGCCAAGAATAGTCGATGACAACAGAAAAGCTATATCTGGGAAACCACTTGCCGTTTGAGAAACAGAGGCGCCCTCGACGGTACGCCACATGATATTTTGCATCAAAAGAGAAGATTAATTAGGTACAGGTGACGTATGTAATATTTAGTATCTGATTATTACAGACAAATAAAACTTTCGACGGATTTTCAAAAACAAATATTTACTCATAGCACACACAAACTGATCCATCTGGGAACCATCAAGGCTTTATGGATGTGTATGCTGTGCGGCAATACCATCTGGCGAAAGCAAATATGCATCAAGCTTCATTTTGCGAGAAGCGAGAAAATAAATCCCGTGTAAGCTGCCCTCCTTCCTCTCTTGCCCTCCCCGCACTACTAGAAGAGAGAGAGGGGTTGCCCTCTCCGCTCTACTAGAAGAGAGAGGGGATCGAGGGCCTCTGGTCGATTCGACCAAGCATGAGTCGATTCGACCGTCGGTCGATTCGGGGATAGGCAATTGTCGATTTAATCACGGATTTGTAATGTTTGCATACCTATGTAGCCTTTTTTGATCATATAATACACAAGCTGCTAATCAAGTTTATCACTATACCAGATCGAGTGAGCTCGACCAGTACAGTCCCCATATTACTGATGCCAGAAAGAGAGCTATGGCGAAGTATCACTAGCTTAGATATAACAATATCGTTATTATGATTATACACAAATACAAAACCCACTAAACCATGTTATGTTTATTGTGATCTGTGGGCAAGGGTAAACAGAAACGCGCAAATGGTCTAGTGTACCTGTCAAAAGAACAGCTTTCTCATTCACATCGGACGAACGTAGAAATTAAGGCAGCGTCTTTTTAGCAAAATAAACTGAAATGGTTGCCACATGCGTGCAGGTTGACGTGCGTGTGTGTGTGGACTTTGGGTGAGATATTATTCAATTGAGATAAAGATGGTAATGATCTTTTGGTCAACATATAGTTAAGGAAGATGAAAAATGAAGTTTCCCATTTTGTCATTTAAGTTGACATAATACATGTTCACAATAAAGAGAATGTTTCATTATATATAGACCAGTTACGCGACTGTGTGTAACTTTCACAATATATTGTGATTAATAAAACTAAGCAAAGTAAAATTATAATACATATTTGATGACAAAACGGGAATGTTTATTTTACAAAGTACAGTACATTGCATCCAGCAGCATGTACTTTTTACTGGTCTACAAACAAGGCCATGTACACTTGGCTTTTTCTAGCAAAAGCATTTGCAGGATAATTAAACCTAATTGACACCATGAGACTGTTATTAGTGGAGTAATTTCGTAATCTTTGTACTTGATTGCGCTAAAAAGACCAGCATAGAGGCAACCGAGCATTTTCGAGTTTCATCAAGCGACGTAATGGCAGTCGCTACAGTGCGTGTTTACCAGCCGTTGTTGGATCACTGTTCAAGAACTACTGTGGCTTTAACAAGCTAGCTTTTGCTTTCATGAAACAATTTTGGGTATTTACTTTTTAATCATTGAATCGGAGTTTAATGACACATCCAAGTGTTGTGCAGTAGTTTTGACTTCGTCTTATGGCTATGTAGTCTGGGTCACGGCCATTCCGTTACAGAAAAACAGGAGTAAAACGTAACCGAGTGATCGCCGTTCATGTCAGGTATTCTCCTCACAGAAAAGCTCTGGAAGGTAGGCATTTTTATACTTTTATGTAATAGGCGACATGGAAACATTTAGGGGATTTGGTATCTTTGATTCAGCGTAGCTCTGAATAATCGAGGGTAATATTCAATAAGATTTAGAAATAATGATATCCTTCTCATCCCTTCATTGTTATTCATTTAGGTACTCGAAGTAACTTGCGGATTTTAACTCGAGAATGAACTTTGATTTCTCTTTCATACAATACTTTCTTTGCTTGCTTATGAAGAGACTATCACAATTCACTTCTCTCACATTGCTGTTCCACAGGCATAGAGGATACGCCTCTATACTATTCTACGTATGTGCATTTGTGACCTAAATCTATGTAACCGCTATAAGAGTTACGCGAAAGTGAACTTTAGGTCAGTGGGGGTGCATTTTCGTGACGGAAAGCTTTATATCAAGTTGTTTGATTATGCTTTACTTGAACCTCATTTATATTGACGAAATGGCAATGCACAGAAGTAGGGCCCTTATCACCAGATTAATGGTGGCGCAAATCAAGCACCATGTTACAGGAGCACTACACGGTGACCTATTTCATGTGTGCATCAACAGGTGTGTTTGCATAAGTTTCATAGTAAGAAAAAAAAAGAGCAAGAAAATGAGCTAAATGGACAAGGGGTGTGGGGCTGAAGGTTCACAACAATTCATTTAAATTCATCATTAACTTTGACTAGGAAACTCAGATCTGATGAACAAAATCCTGCAACATAACAGATAATCTGATGCAGTAACCTAATGCAATGAGCGTTTATAGACTAGTGTAATAATTAAAACCATACTTGGAGAGGTCTAGTTGGCTAGAAACCATGCTCTTTTCCTACATTTTCAGCATAGATTTTAAGAGCTCACACATGAATTGGTGTGTGTGCACATGTGCACAAAAGCATAGAGTTACAGGCTATCACTTGTTCCCTTGTTGTAGTGAAACATAACCTAAAAGCTAAGTGTGAATGCTGGATGCTGAAATCAAGCTTGTATAATATGAAGTCGGGGGTGGGTGGTGGTATGTGTTTCAAAAATAAGGATGTTGATATTTTCAGTTGCTGCTATTGTTGTGGTAGTTTACCCATCGCACAAGAATGTCTTTTCTCATTTTTGGGACTGTCACATTTGTAAAATTCTTTCAATCCATTTTAATCCCAAAAACAGCTACATAATTTTAAAATACATATCACTGTTTTCATTACCTTTGTGCTTATCTATACAGGAGTCAGTCTGGCTTCTTCCATTTAGATGTTTTATGTTGAAGAAGGACAACCTGCATCAGAACTAGCTTCTTGGATATCATAAACAAAGTATAAAGAATTATTAATTATTGATTTTCAGGTGCATGCTAAATGGAGATATGTGTCATTTAAGATTTTGGGGGTAAATTGTGTAATGCAACTTGGTGTCCTAGATGTTTTAAATTCTGCATTGGCCCTATGGCTTGGTGAGACATTTATGCTGCCAGTGGAGACTTTATTCATTGAAAGCACTCTTTTATTTGTTAACTTGATTTTTTTTTAAATAGTTTCAATAGGCAAAACGCAATAAATGCCTTTGTTTTAGGGGATGTATGTACTGTTCTACATACTGAAAATGCACAAGATATTAGAATTTCTCATAAAAGTATAACTTGAAAATTGTCAAAGCACGAATAGTTCTATCAACACGCTCACCCCTGACAATTGCGCGTTCTTTCAACGAATAACCATTGACGATACTCACAGATTTGAGCCATAATACTCCAAAGTTGTCGTCCTCCACCAGGCCGTCAAACTAGAACACATATACTCCTGGTTCTGAATCCGAGAATCATCCCTCAAGGGGGACTCTCTCAGTCGATCAGGTGACCTCAACGGTTGAAGATGCTCTGGATGCCTTATGGATGTGGCCGTTTCAGCAAGTTGGATCACAGCGGGGTAACGGTCGAGTTCCGGTCGCAGGAATGTCAGTGAGTAGATAGTACACCTGTATAGTCGAGGTATCCTCGCACCTCGTGGTGAGGACCCCAGCGCTGCTGCGTTGGTTGATCAAAGGCGAGCGGATAGCGAAGTCCTGGGAGGCAATTTATCCAGACTCTAAATGGTTCCTGGTAAACATAAAACCCGTACCTCGTCTAGGCAAGGTTACACAACAGGGGTCAGTACTGCGCCGCCCAGAATGTCGATCAATACCGCCATGCTACTATTCATCAATCCCAACTAGGTGAGATGTAGCAGTGGCGACTCAAGCTCGTCTTACTTCTTTGGTGTTACAGGCCTGAGTGAAGTTTTGTCCTTTTGTCCCAAACAAATTTTGGGTGAGCGATGTTCGACAGATTATTAGCGTCTTTCCTTAACCCTTTCATTCCTAACTTATTTTATATATATATACATTCTCACATTCTCCCCGTGTATCCAACCCATGTGTCACAAAGGAGTTAAAGATAACTAGAAAACACGGAGGCCCGGACTAGTCCGTGACACAAATAAAGTTTTCGATAATCGACTTAAGGTGACAGTACAGATTTCTTGTAAAAGTTTCTAATGCTACATTTATATAAAATCTTTTATCTGCAAGCTAACTTATTTACTTCTCAGCTCCTCTGAATAGATTGAATTTATTTTGGTAGGGCATTATCAAGTTGCAAAAATCTTAAATGGTAGGATGAGGCGCATGAAAACCCGCTGTACTTGAAGTCTGTGCTAATAAACATATTTTATAATCCAGTATGACTATAGATGCTATTACACAGGTAAAAAGAAATTACATAAAAAGGCAACTTCGTACTATTGACAGAGACAGAAGGGACACAGCTTAGTAAAAATAAAAATTTAATGACATTTAAAAAAAAACCACTGAATGAAACGGAATGAACAGGTTACTTGTGCTTCAAAGATGGTGGTGGTCAATGGGGAATATTATTTTAAGAACTGAAGGAATTGTTTACATGGTATACACAAAGTTATTGGCTCACTTATTTTACTAGTAATACTAGTGGTGGTACTGTGTTCAGAGTACACTTTAGTTGTCATGTGGGAATTAGTACAGCATTTTGATGATGATGATGTCTATTTGTAATGCGCAGGTATCCATTCAGAAGAATGCTCGTTGCGCAGCAAAAATAAAATTAATAAAAAATAAGAAAAAATAAAGTAAATAAATAGATAAAACACCAGGAAAGTAAAAGATAAAGACAAGTGTTGCTTGGTTGTTTAATTTTAAATGACTGGATTAAGAAAGCAGCAATAAAATAGGAAGCACATAGTCTTAAACACCATTGATTACAGCTCCTTAGCATAAGCTGTGGCCCGGTCTTCAGATGGAACAGCTGTGTGTCCAGAAAGCCTTCACATGTGACAGGGTATCGAAGAAGGTGTTTTCTGAGCAGCAAGCTACGTTGTCCAAAGAGGGGCAGTGAAGGATCTTATCACGGAAATGCTTCCTAATGAGTGATGGCTGTTCACTGTAGTCCTGCCACTTTCTGACTTGACATTTAGTATATTGCTTAACGATAGTAAGTATGATCGTCAGTTAACGTTCTTTTTTAGGGTGTCTGGCAGAGTCGGTGCATCTTTCTTTCTAGGCCTAGATAAAAATAACTCCCATTGTCTCCAATTTTCAATATTTTTTTTCATTTCATAGGGGCATAGTCAACTTCATGTTGCAGTCATCTTCTCTAGATTCTTTCCCACAGGTGCATTATAACCTGGTAGTTTAGGGGTTGATGGTTGACCATTTCTGCTCTGGACTTTAAGACTCTTCTTAACTAGACAAATATGGAAAAACGTTTGACCAAGTTTTTATGTAATTGCCATGTAAAATCTTTGCCAAACCTGGTCCAACATTTGTACATATTCGTCCATTTAAGAAGAGACTTTAGTGGTTAGTAAATACCACACTTTTAGAGATGTGCTGCATTATCTCGGCTTCCTGGCCACGTGGACTAGCAGGAGATGGCGCCAGTCTTAGTTTCCTGCATAAAAGAGAGCATGAGAGCATGTGAAGAACAAGGTAGACTGCCATGGCAATTAGAAAACAGGCTGCCACAGGCATCAAGAAACAGCTCTAATCCAAGACAACATGGCAATACAGGAATAAAAGAGAATGCACAGTTTCATGACAATGTCTCATCTGGGCACACCAGTGACGTAAGTGAGCTTGGCGATGTCGAAGAGCGGCAGGAAGATTCCCAGCCTTCCGCGGCACAACACCACTGACTTCCACGAACGTGTGGCGAGTTGGCAGTTACTCAGCTAGAGGATGAAACAAACGAAATTGCATCATTGATGAGCAAGCAAGAGTGACTAAAGAGGAAGAGAAGGGAAGAAGGCTGAACCAGTTATAGGCCCTTTCTGACCGACAGGAAGGCACTGATGGTTCGCAGTGATCGCGCATGTTGTAACAAGCTTGCTGTATACTTCTTTGCTTGCACGATAATGGTGACAGCTGCTGCTTTTCCGGTGCATGTGTATTTGGAGATAATCACCAGGGCCACCTGGTCCTGAATTATTTTTTATAAAAAGCCATCCTTAATAAGCGTTGATGCACAAGGTGGGTAGCTGTAGAGCAGTGGACTACGTCATGCAAAATATAAAAAAATGTATGCCTTAGCTCGTTGTTTTATTTCTTGTTGCAAGGTCCTGTTGTTTCAAAACACACAAACACTCATACACAGATTTCACATATAAAACCGTGCTACAGGGCTTATTCTCATTCTTCAACTCGTTGCCTTCGGTATTCAACCATTAGCGCAGCTGATTCGACGTACTTGAAACTCAGTCGTTTATTCCGCGCACTGTTCATGATGATGATGATGATGATACTATTTCTAGAGGCCATTTCTCTTCCAGCAGCACGTCCAGTGCGTTTCGACATAAACTGCCACACGCGCGTGCGTACACACAGCACACACACAAAAAAAGGGCGACTATACAAAAACAGACACACATGCACATAAGGAGTAGGGGGTATGAAAAGAAAGCAACCAGCTGCTTAAAAGTATTATCAGAAAAGGTGAGTCTTAAAGACCAATCTGTATAGTTTGCGTTTTTTTTTGCAGATATCGGTAGATATAGGTGATATAAATCTAACCTGTAAATTTCGTTCTCCAAAACCCATCCTTAAATTATCTGTTACGATTCGCACTTGCGATCATCGTGCGCGGCTAACAGTGTACTACGTCACGCTAGTGCACCATTCACGACACTGGCAGCAGCCAACACCAAACAGAGAGAGAGAGGGAGGGAATGAGCATCTGTTCGGATTATTCGGACGTTGAAAGTCAGCATTTCTCGTGCTAAAGTAGCAGTTTTTCAGAACCACGAGAAATGCATACTTTCAGCGTCCGAATAACCCGAACTGTCGCTCTCTCTCCCTCTCTATTGTGTTTGACGGCTGCCAATGTTGTGAATGGTGCACTAGCGTGACGTATTATACTGTTAGCGATGAGTAAAACAACCACTTGCAGTCTAAGCTCGAACTTCTTTGTCAGGCTCGGAGAAAAGCAGCGTAAAAGATACGGATTGCAGCATCAGGCATTGATTCCGAAACAACAGTTGGCGGAGCGAACCTTATAAAGGGGGAAAATAGCACTGTTTTAAAGTCAACAAATGTCTACAAAACTGTCACACAGTACATATTTGAGATGATAGTAACGAATCCTTTCAGAGAAATGTGCAGATCTGTTTTGCCCACTGCCTTTAAATTTCACCGTGATGCGCTTACCAAATCATCAAATATATATGTACAGAAATAAGACATTACTTTTTACGACCAGCCCACCTCCCTTCACACACAGTCTCACAAAAACAAAGAAGAGGAAAAAAGGATTTTCCTAGGCCAACCTGAATATTTTTTGCAGATATTGGTAGATATGGGCGATATAAAACTAACCCGTAAATTTCAGCCTCCAAAACCCATCCGTTAATTATCCGCTACAATTCGCACCTGCGATAAACGAGCGCCAACACCAAACAGAGAGAAAGAGAGAATGAGCGATATCTCGGGTTATTCCTACGTTGAAAGTCTACATTTCTCGTGGTTCTGTGAAATTGCTACTTTAGCACGAGAAATGCAGACTTTCATGGTCCTTAAGAGGAGTTTGTCCTAATATCATTTAAGCATATAAAATATATTGTGCTAGCACATATAAGAAATGTCAGCTAATTGATAATTTAAAGTAGTTAATTATTTAAGGCACTTACAGTTATTAAATTGGGCTTATGGTTGTGCTGATTGATAATGTGTAAGTTACTGTGGATCTACGACGGTTCAAATGAGTGACTCGGGAAGAAAGGTGTTGACGATGACAAGCGCCGACAAATGTTCCCCCCCACCCCGCCAGGACTTATGCAAAGATGAAAGAGCCAGGCACAAGCAGACTGTGCCAGACTCTTTCACGCAGGGTAACTCACGCATGGTTTTTAATACCTTTGCTTTGTTTCTGCTGCCCACTACCTAAAATTATGACGGCAGAAGTAGGCAACTGTCAAAGGACTTTTTCATGATTAGAACTTCTCTTTGATTCAAATCACTCGTTATCCATCCCAATGAAGCTGAAATCGTGTATCAGACTGTATCTAGTAGAAGCTCGCAGTGAACGCTATAACCACATACGCTCGACCCCTTTTTCCGGTTTGCGCATGACACTAAGAAAACTGCTAAATGTTGATTGGATGTTGCCATAGGACACCGATCTGAACGAAAGACTTTCATTCTTTCCAATTACTGTCGTGTTCAACGAAGCGTGTGACATAGATATTTATTGCTGGGCTGAACGTCTCCTGTGGCCAATACTCCGGCCTGTGTGCAATTTACGGGACCTGAGGCCTTCGGAAACGTGCGAGTAATGAATACAAACGATGTTCGTGTGATTAAGCTCGAATTTTTCGTCCTCTTTCTTCTTCCCTAGCTCCTCCCTCTCAAACTTTCTTGCCCCACTTATTCACTTCCTTATTTTTTGACATTCTCCTTGGGTCTTGTCTCAGTTCCAACGCTTCCGCGCGCGCACGCACACACACACACACACATACGTGAGGGCATAGAAAAAGTTATATTAGTACTGGAATTTTCTAATGTTGAATGATGATAGTTTTGCTATGTAAGATGTCAATTTTTCAGAAAGTTTTGCTTAAAAAACAGGATTAAAACATGATTGGGGAGCCTCAGAAAGTATTGTCCATTAGTAAAGAAGATGAAGAGAAGTCATCTCATTACACCGCCCTGTCATGTTGGAAGCTTGCTGTCATTGTTTTCCACGGTTAATAGGCAAGAAAATGTTTCCTTACTCAACCTTTGCAGCTCTTTACCATCAGCCATCAAAATTCAGCGACAGTTGAAAAGAGCTGTAGCAGGTGCACGTGGATTTGAAAGCAAGAAAAGCATATTTATTCTTCGTCTGGAGAGTTACGTAACCTTTTCAAATTCAACAGAAACACAGCTTTCACCGCCTTTGCGTTTACATTCGGTAACGGCGTTCCGCAACGTCAGCAGCTAGCAACTGATGCGGCTGTGTCAGCAGGAGGAGGTGTGCAGCTCACTTATTTACTTTGCTCATTTGACGCCTCGTGGTGTCGATCCATGTGTGGTCAGCCGATCATGACGCGTCCCCGTTCGACCCAGAAGAACTGCAGCGTATCTACACGTGCGTTTGCTGTCAATATTTACTCGGGACATCTGCTTGCTCATCAAGTATTAGTAATGTGTTCACTAAAAGGGTTGAGAGGTGGGGGAGCAAGTTTGCTTCTTCGCCGTGAGAGTGCGGGGAGATAGTGGTAGGTGGGAGTAAGTGTGGGGTGGGGGTTGGGGGGAGGGAATCGTGAGACTGGCCGTCGTGCTAGAGAAATAATGGGGAGGGGGGGTGTGTTTTGTGGTAGCAACCTCGTGATTCATTGCCGTGTGCGACGCCTCAGATGGTGTCAGTGGCGCCTCCTTTCCATAAGCTTGTCCCCCAACCCCCGCCAGCTCACCATACGGTTGCTTCTTCAAAGCGTCTGCAGCAACGCCGAGAGTTGATCGAAAGTTTGTGGCACATACAGTGGCAGTGGAGTGTAGGTCGCCGACATTACGCATGACCAGAACCCAAAAGCAAAACAAAACGAGTTGTGTTGCTAAGGTAACTAAATATTTTTAACGAAAATCGAACTTCCTTTCGGCCTTGAGTTTTTTTATTTAACTGGTTACAGCGACATGCGTGCTAATGGTTCTGCCAGCGTTGTGAACGTCTCCGCTGCCATATTTATTTCTCAACCAAACGTCGCGTTTGCCTCCCAAAACGAACGTTTGCTCGTGTGGCTTCCGCTCTAAGAGTCAAAGCAGCGAAACGTTTGCAAGAGCTGAGCGTGACCGTGGGAAGACAATTTCGAGGTCTAGGGTAAGTTACCTCCTGTCACGACAGCAGCAGAAAATGTGAGATCTCTGGTGCCCCTGACAACGTAGAGTGGCCACCATGTAGTCATTTGTTCGTCGGTGATAAGAGCAGGTAGGCCCATTTCTTCCAGAGATATCTGGGGACACTAAATCAACACAGTGGCTGTCCAGTCCATTATATGTAGTCTGGTTAAAGACAGACATGGCACTTTCGAGAATTCCACGGCTCAGGTTAGATCTTGGAAGACAGCTCCTCAGACAACAGAGACTGCTATGAAATCTTGAGAACATATCTGTTTATCTGCTACATAGCGACTTGTCAACTTACAACTACGATTTTTTATTTTATTTATTTATTTGTTTGCTCTTTTTAAGCAAACAAATAAAGGAAAAGCAAGAAAGAAAAAGAAAAAAAATCAGTTGACTGTGGTAAAAGCCCGTTGAGCAGGCTTAAAGATCACCTGTCATCTTGACGAGCCAACTTCGGAAAACCTTCCTTGTTCTCAAAACGCTTTCATAATTTATTGATGTCACAGGAGCAGTCGTAGTAATCGCTTTTTCTTTTTATTATTGCTGCTGTAGTTTTTTTGTCGAAAGAAAATTTCATCTAGCTTCATGTGCAGTCTTTGATTCTAAATCGATATGAAGAAAAACAAGCAGCACAAGAACTTAATTTTCAGCGGGAAACTGTTTGCTCCTTGCTCACCTGTCTATCGACAGGGAATGGATAGTTCCAACCAGCACTTACTGAAGAGTTACTGTAAGCTTTCCGCGTTTTAACGTGTTGGACATTTTCTTTAACAGAAAGTAGCCGATGGCGTAAGATAATGTTATTTCTGCTGTGTACACTTCGCTTGCAATTTTTACAAAATCATTGTTGTAGGTCTGGTGGGATGCAACTTATTTTCTTAATGCGTGGGTAAAGCTTAGGGAAAGTTATTATTTCCCAAACTCAGGGTAAATACCCCAGCCCCTTCCCCTCTCGAGATAAACGCATACAAACATCATTGTGCACAGAAAGAAGTCCAACTCATGACGTCACGTTTGTACTGACGTTTCTGGAGCTGATCTCTTTCTGTGCATCATTCTTTTTGTTGGCGTATATTTCGAGAACAGAAGAAAGCTGGTCACCAAAGTGTAAAGAAATCGCTTAGTCTAAAGAAGTAGGTTTTTCCACGGGCTTTACCCAGCAATTATTAAAAAACTGCATCCCATTAAACCTTTAAATAAGTTCGTACAACACATTTCGTAAAAAATGTATGCTATTACGTAAATTTACTTTACTACATAAAAAGGTTAGTAACATTCTTTTTTTTCTTCTTGCAAAGGCCAGTAGGCATTTCAGTAAAAGGAACACATAAACTTTGGTAGCAATTTGCATTTTATAGAAGGCGTTTTTAGTTTTTCATTTCCTTTCTTGTGTGGGGAAAAGTTCTCCACGCAGGAGTTTGCAGGTTTTTTTTTTAAGATTAACAGTCTCTGTCTCATATTTCATGAGCCAAGGTTTGTGTACTCTTTTTAATTCAACATCAATAGAGCATTCAGATACACCCAGTCCTTGACAAAAATAACTCGGTCGATCTCAGAACGACTTGGAGTTCGTTCCCCAGTAAGATAAACCACTCCTACATTTTGAAGTAGACGCAGGTATCACTTGTTAGTGCAAAAGGGTGAAAATAAATTACCTATGTGACATTGCATTGACAAATGTACAGACTCGCATGTCCGAACACAAATGCATGCACGTTAATAATAATAATATCTTGTATTGCGCAGTTTCGGGTTGCTAGTATGCTTGCTGTGCATTTGCAATACCTGATCAGATTGAAGAATAAAGAAATAAGTCGAAATTTGTCTGAAGATTGATGCTAACATTAAAGTTAAAAAGCGATCGAAAATCAACGAAGGGCCTTCTTTTAATCGGGAAAATTAGTAAAACAGAGCAGTATTAAAATAGATAAAAACACAGTTTCTCTGCAGTAATTGAGGCATATTTTTGCCCACGTGTACAGGGAACAGCTATTAAGTAAGTTCCAGCCATCCACTTGAACGAGTTGTGCGCTAGTGCGAAGCAGACGTGGACCACGTGATCAGATGTACTTCTGCATACTTTAGTTTATCGGCTGATAACGTAACTGAAACCGTGTTGTTATTCAACGTCTATCAGCATCGTCTCAGTTCCACTGAATGTTTCTCGCGACGGCAGGCATTAGGAGTGCATCCCTTCCTTTGTGCTCGCTCATTATTTATAGTGTCCTCATTATGTTTACTAAAAATATTTTAAGAGGGGGAAAGGGCAGTCATTAAATCTCTTTTTTTCGGGGGATGGGGGCGACTTTTCTTTCTCTGTCGCTCTATCTGTCTGTGTTCTTCATCGAAACCCTAAAAATGCCGTTGCCTTCGAGGTATCGGAAGAACCTCCCTTCCATAACTAAGGGTTCTAAAGACATTTGCAGCTGATGTCAAGCCCACCTTGCATCCTCATCCCGGAAATGTCAGTTGGCAGTCAGAGAACACACTTCAAGAGCTTTCTATGCGATGATGTGTGGCGCACGTGCATATTCGCTTACGTCAGTCCGAGATTCAGCGCTGCCGGGGTTAGCTGCGAGACCCTTTCTTCGCTTGGCTGACTGATCGATAGTAATTACTTGCGCAATAGTAACACAGTGTTAATCTCCTTATGTGCTCACCTGTTGATGGATTGCGTTCGTTGTCAACGTAATAAAGACTGCACGGCCACCGCGGCTTAAAAGCGCCGTAATGTTTAAAATAAAGGCAATAAACTGGAATAAGCCTAAGTATGCGCACATAAAGATGTTTTTCTTGAAAGAGGCCTGCTTTATGGTCAAAGTTGGTTCGTAAACTTTTACATTTTTACAATATTATAATTACACTGATTTTTCTTATATCAGGCTAATTGAAACGTAACGTTCATTTAGTCAGTATTCTTTGTCTCTGTGTACAAGCAGTCCGGTAAAAGTTGTGTAGATGTTTACTAGCCGAGCTAGCCGGCGTTGCCCGGGTTGATTTCTGCCGTGAACTTTTTTAACGGTCATTTTGTTGTCAACTTTCAATCTATCACTTCTTTTGAGTGGAGTTTATACCATGGAGTAATTGACATGCGTGGCCTGAGTGTTGTGAAAAAGTAAAACACACTCTCTTGACCGTGTGATCTTGATGTCTTTTTCTACACTTGAGGTTGACTCCTCATTTTTCAAGTTTCACCCACTAGCAAGTCAGCTTTTCTTTGAAGTTTGATTCTTTGTTACAACTTTAACAACTTGGAGACTGATATAAATAATAAAGGAAGAGTTGCATGTAATGAACAGTTAGATGTGGCTTGTCAGACTCCAAATATCTTTCAGTTATATTAATAATGTGGTTATAATAATATGCTAACATTAACAAGTGATGAAATGTGGACAGACAAAATTTCAATCATTTCATTGTTATCTGTCAAATATATTTTGATTTACTGTATGCAGAAAATATGGTCTAGACTTCGACACTTTCTTTCTTCGGTTTGATCGGCAGACTTTCTTTAACGACTAGATTACCTCACTTAGCGACTCTAGTACTGATGGAGGAAGTCTGACCTTTTCCGGGGCAGTGGACACTGCAGAAGACTGTTACATATCAAGAGCTGATCTCGAAGTGTGACAAATGAGCGACAAGAAGAAGAAGAAGCGACTCAGTTTCCTCAGACAAAGTAGGGCTGACTTTCTTAGCTTAATCTAAAATAGCCACTGGCGTTTCCAAATTTTCTGCACCCTCCTCCGCTATATTTACAATAATATCTACCAATAAAGATCGACCAAGCTCAAATGCAAAATAACTCCTTGAGGTCGTCCTCACACTTTTGTGCGATGTCCATCGTAAACCTGAATGATTTTGTCACGGTGTCTAGCCTTTTGTCGTTCACTACAGCGTAAAGGAACTTAAGCAATGACATTAGTCGATGGAAGGTTTCCAGTCCATTTCCACATTTGCGACTATAGCCTAAGGGATACAGTTTCAGATGGTCCTGCTTTTATCATATTTCAGTCTTAGGGGAAGATTTCGTTTGCTTTTGACATGGCAAGCTTAGAGAAAGAAAAGTGTGGTGGGAGTCATGTCACACACGTCTTTTGTCGGTGTTGCTTGCAGGAACCCGAATTCACCGAAGTACCACAACTGCACAGGGTTGTGCAGCTCGCGCATGCACATGCGATGGCTTCAGTGTCAGAAGACTGGCACAGCGAGTCGTCGTACCCAATCATTGACAGCACGGAGGCCGAGGAGGGCAAGGTGAGTCAATGATGTCGTAGATGGTGCGCACCCAGTGTGATGGCGTCATCGTTTGGCTGTTGCGGGATTCACTGAAACGTTCTTTAGTGGCAAAAAAAACAAACATGGGTACGTTTGGGGGCAGACATAGCTACAAATGCGGTGAAGTACGCACGTGTGGGGAAACACAAGGTGGGTAGTTGGGGAACAAATTGAAGGGGGAGGAAAAACAAATTTAGGTCAGCACATGGTGGAGGAGCTATAATGGGAAAAACCGAGGAACTGTATCAAAAAATAACTTACACGGTTAGAAGAAAGAACTCACAAAGCCTTTATGTAAATATGTGGTCGAATGGTTAATAGTTCAAGGACGAGGAATCCGCCATAACCAGGTCTAATGTGTTAGCAGGTTAAAGCTTTCAAGGCTGTCAGCCATTATCACCACGTGACATTTACGTCTTGCTTAACCCTGTCGAAATGCTAATGTTGCGCATTCATTTAATTAAATCTGTTTGTGATGTGTGCAAATCTGTATAATCACTATTTCCTAGAAACTATTAACTGTTAACTCGTAATCTTTGCTGTTGGGTAATTTTATTGTTACACTAAATGCAATTTTATTAAACAGAGAGCATATTGCTTCTTTCTCTCATTCTTTATTTCTCTAGTTCCTTCCTTTGTTTTTATTTTTTCCCTTCCTGATTCCTCCATCTTTCTTTCTTTATAAATTTCAAACTAATGATTGTACACCTTTGAAAAGTTATATTACCTTTAGTATTTCTATTTAAGCCCCATCAGGCGTTCGTGCGGTATTGTTCACAAAGCATTGCAGAAGAACTGAATGCAAAGCGCATCTGGCGCGTTGCATTAGGGTGACGATTCAACACAGTAAAGCGAAACTTATCAGTCCGTAATCAGCAGATACACCATATCGCTACATTTCGTCGAGAATCAAAGCTTATAACAGCCCACATGGCTTCAGAGAAGTGTGAGACGACGATAAACGTTTTAATATGATCGGCCATATATATATATATATGTGTGTGTGTGTCGCCGTCATCAGATTCCACTCTGAACCTATTGTTACTTCGCTCTGAGCGCGGGTATGCCAGACTCTCCGGTTTTACGTTTCCTCCAGACTTAAAAAAGTGGTTGGGAAAAACTGTCCTGTTTGTGATACAATACAAAGAGGCGGTTCTGTGTAGTGCACGAAGCTGGAACATGACTCCATATGAAGTTTATCGGATGGGAGAATGACGCGGCTCTTGCCCACTGCATCTCCTCGGACAGACAAAACAGCGGGGCAGAAATCATTTGGTGGTTGTTGGGATTTTGTATTGTGGGACAGAAAGTGGTCAGTGTATATTCCCCGTTTTGATCTGCGGAACGGAAAAGTAATCAACGTCTTTTACTCGCTGACTTCAGTCGTATCGCAGGTCCATGATTGAAAATGTCCAGTTTTATCTTTTTATGCAGCGACTGGCAAAAAACCCCGACAGATCAAACAATCCCGGTAGTTGCTCGTGTCCCGCAGGAAATGGGCACGGAGAGTACGGAGGCGTGAGCAGTAAGCATTATAAAGACAAACCCTGTCATCTAGACGCCGGTCTATGTGCCGTTGAAAAAAAAAGCGCCGTCATGGAGACGCGAAGGACCAGCGTTAGCTTTTATCCTGCTAAGGCGGCTACATCAAACCAGTTGACGAAAATTATTCACTCGCCCTCCCCTTCTTCCTGTTTTAACATCCATAGCAAAGATGAGACCAGATTTACGTAAAGTTATTTTTCAAAGGATGTCCAAGAGGGAGGTCGCCTTTTGAAGTTTAGTCAGGTTCAAACCCGACCTGAGACACCTTGAAGCAAAAATAGCCAATAGCCATTCTCCAGGCTCTGACAACTTCCTGCTCACAACCTCCCTACCACCCCTTCCACAACCGCGAGCAAGTCGCCGCGTGGCGTTCGCTCGTGTTGATCTGTTTCCAGTAGTATCGACCAGTATATAAGAAAAACAAATGTGCTGCTCATCCTTCTCCCTGTGATGTCCGCTCATTCCTTCCTGAAATCTCGCAGAGCACACTTCACCGCGAAAGAGGGCTGCAATCTTGGCACAGACGCGGCCAGCTGTGTTGCAGCTTAGGAGACTTGAAAAAGTCGGCACTGGCCTTTGCCGTGAACTTATTATGACTTAGGAATGTCATCTTTACCGGTAAACATGCTGTTTCTATTCGTGGTGCAGGCTTTGGCAGCGCCACTTGCAACGACCGAAAACAACTTAATGCGGATGCGGCAATGGATGTTGATGTGATAATAGTTGGGGATGTCTCATACAGAGTTGAGACTGGATGAATCAGTCGCTCAAATGAATGCCGCGCAGTTTCTTGCAGCTTTAAGTGCAATTTCTTGCATCGCGAGCTATAATTGGCGTGGTTTCCAAAGTCAAGCTGCTCTGAGATCAATAAGCGCAGCATGATGGCGGTGTCCAGGGGGAGCAGTGCGATTGTCTCTGTGTGTATGTAGGACGCTGCCTTTGCCGTATGATAAAACTCAGACTAGGGGCCCGTAATGCATGCTCTAGTCGGGAAGTGCTTTGCGATGCTAATCAGATCTTGATCTTTCAGACCCAGTATTTGCCATCGCGGAAAATTAATTCGTCCATGCTCGTGAAGGCGAAGGAGTCCGTTCTTACAATGTCCAATAGAAAGACGTCTTGATATTAAACGGTTATGCAGACATTGAAGAGACAGGAGGGTGGGCTTACGAACTGCGCATCGAAGGGGCAGAAGAAAATGGTGGCAATGCGAGTCATTGCCAGCTAGGTATTGGGTAGGGGGTGGGGGAAGGGGTCAGAATCGAGGAACAAATCCCGGATGGAGCCGACATTGTTTAACGATCAGACTTGGCGCCTGCGTGCGTGAGTGCGTGCGTGCGTGGATTTTATCAGACTGTAAGTCACCCACTGACTTATAGTCAGGACGTCTGCCAGCAGTGCTGCCATGATTTGGCGGCAAGATTCTTCCTCTGACCTACATTCAGTGCGCGAAGGTTCCACTATATCCTTGCTGGACTGCAAAGCTGCGACTGTTTACATACGAGCAAGACATTGTCCCGGAGCCCTTGTCTTTCTATATGTGTGTGTGTGTGTGTGTGTGTGTGTGTGTGTGTGTGTGTCCACGCATGCATGCATCCAACATCAGCAGAGCAGCAGAAACGATTCTTTTTTTCTCCATTTCCCCAGACTTAAAAACTTGTGTGGACGTGAACCGCTCTACTGATGCAAAAACTTTTCCACTTTACCGTGTCGCCCTCGTGCAAATGCAGCTCAGTAGAAAAATGGGACAGATCCCAAGTGTGACAAGCGTAATTTTAAATCCCAGCAACTAGATGATCATTTAATCACTTTCTTCCGATCATTTCCCCCTCCCCCACCCACTCAACCGGTTCAACAAATTAAAAGTCTAAGCTCCCTTGCGTGGACTTCGGTGTCTGTCTGCATCGGCAAATTTTACCGACCTGAGCAATTCTGTCATTCTGATTTTTATGTGTGTCCTAGAGAGCTGTGCCATCTTCACAGGAAAAAAATCGCTTGTTTCAGAATCCTGTAACGTGATTGGTCTTGTGTCCTCACATTTCCCCCCCTCACACACATATGTCAGAAAAAAGATTGTTTACATCATCTTTTTGTAACCTGCAACCGGTCATTCCACGACGGCTTTGATCTCTTTTTCTTCTTGTGGGTTACTTCGGTAGACCTCGGCATGTTTTACTGATTAGTCGAGTGGCAAGTGTGTTTTGAAATTTTCTTGTGTCCCGTGTGTCATTCGAGAGCAGCAGATGATACTTCGCTGTGCCTGTTACGGGCCAGCACGTGTACAGCACGCATCTTCGCCAGTAGCGGCATAGTTTACAGCCACACTGGCCACAACTTTAATTTCTCAACCGAAAAACGCGCGAACCATCTTCGGTTTTGCGTTTCCATGTGATCGGTCTCAAACCCAGACTCTAAAATTGCATCGCACTAGGCTTTAAAAGGGCTCTGGTTAACCCACTCCTTTCCATAAACCAATTTGGTCGAATCGTGTCTTTGCGTGTTGATTACGTGCATCTGTGTAAGTGGGAGGTTTCCTAGATGGGTTCGGCAAGACATGAGCATGATCGAACCCGGCTGACCTTGTACCCCTCCGCTCTGAGCATCTTTGTGGGCTGGCTCGTCCCGTGCTCCTGATTTCTGACACGGCGTGCAAGCTGCTGCACAGCCCCTCCGTGTGTGTGTGTGTGTGTGTAAATCACTACTTGCCGCGGCCTCCTGTGTTTGCTAACGCGTGCATGCAGAGTTTAAACTAATACAAATATTTGGGTTAGGGACGTGCCTCTTATCTTGCCTTTTCGTTGACTTTGATAGAGGTCCCAGCTCCAGATGTTGTCAAATGTCTAGTCTGGACTTCACATGTTGGGAGATTTTAATGAGGAAGCTTGCAATTAGAGAAAGATGCGGGTTGAATTGTGAGGAAGATTCTAGATGTGTTCATCGTTTTCTTCACACCAACCACGACGCATGGGAAACTTCTGCAAAAAGCAGACTGATATGATCGGGTCTCTCTGCCTGGTGATCATGTGCACCCCTGTAGTTGATAGTTGGGCTATATGGGCTTGGCGAGTTGTGATCATGCGTTTTCCTCTTTTTTTTCTGAGAGCCGACTAATGGTGTCGGTGCAGTCTGTGGTATGCGAAATAATTCGGGAAGTCAGCCAACCGTAATGACATTTTTATGCTTTACGTTTGCGTGGGTAGTTCTGTCGGTTATAACAGTTAGTGTGAATGCAACACAGTTTTGGGTAGCATTACTCCACCCCGTCCTACCTGTTCGGTTAAGCGTAGCTGTCAGCAGACCATTTAAAATAGATTTGCAGCCTGGCATTCACCTGCACGCACCCAGACATCCACCCCGAGGATAGAGTTTCGTTTTAACTACATTTTATCGTTAAGACGAAGTTTCCTTTTTGTGTCTGCTATTTATTATTTTTTAGCATTGCACTTATTAATAAAAGATTATAAACCGGTTGTTTACAATGCTACTTAGTGGCACGAAACTAAATGTAGCCTGACGGTTGCGACAGAATGTTGATTTAATTTCCATCACAGCTAGAAAACTCTTCGTTATCTCACAACACACTTAATACACTCCCTCCGTGTTATGGAAGCGTTGCGACTTTTTTGTAAATAATCCCTGTGTCCGTGCGTACGTTACTAAACCGAGCCATGCCTTATATAGTCGTAGTCTTTACTAGTCTTGCTGCCACCTCTGTCCGTCAAGTCATCACAGATTCTCAAGTGGGGAGCCGTAAGGGGAGCCATGACGTCATACCCGGTGAAGTCATATCCGGTGAAAGTGAGGTTGCTTATAGGACACTCTCTTCCCAATATATATCCTTCCATCAACTTATTAAATGATCTTGCCCGAGAACACTAAACATGTGGGATTTAGTGAATGTCTCTTTAATGGGAAGTACAACGCACGTTTTGGGGCAGCCTGCCGAAATCGGGGAAATAAAATAATATTATCATGACGCATGGGTAACGACGATGACGATGCATATAAAGATGTCTGGCTTTATTTTTTGCTCCTTTTTCTGTAAATCAGCGAAAGTGATTGCGTCATACACAATTGGGCTCTGAGGAGGCTTTTAAGGCAAATCGAATGTTAGAGCTGGATGGTTGCTGTCTTCTGCCAGTTGTAGGTGAGACTATAAAATTCCTGTCACTTATAAGTGAAGCTTATAGAAATTATGCTTGTTGTAACTGAGAAGTATTGAAGCTCAGCTAGTTGTAAGTTTTTCTCACAAGGCAAGACCATCCACCACCACATGCATCGATCGAGCTTCCTTTCTTTCCCTGCATCTGCGGGTGAGATAAAGGGTGCACCGATAACGATGGCACGGCTGTCATCATCGCTGGACCTGAGTTTCATGTTAGTCAGAATGTTGGGTCACACCACACGTAACTGATCGCAAACAAGAAACGGGGTTGGCGGTAAACTTCCCTGAAACAGAGAAACGTCTTGCTAAGATTATCAACCACTACTCGAGCTTTGTCACGGAGAAAATGTACATCATGATGATGATTCAAATGTCTATCTACACCGTCAACAACCGAGTGTACATTGTATGTGCCGGAGACGACGTGGGAATCCAGGACGCGCATGTGACACTGACGTGCTTTGCGGCTGTACCACACGCCAGGCTGGTCACGGGCGCCGTTTGAGTTGCTGTCAGGTGTTCAGCAACATCGTTTCTGAAACGCACGAGAGTCCACGGGAGTCACCATGAACCTAGGTTATATAGTAGTTGCCGATAAAGAGGCTTCGTTTTGGGGTCTGAAAATATAGAGCTTGACCTCGTTGAAGCTGCTGTCTTTGAGAATACCTGTCACCTGACTACCTCGTTCTCGTCTCGCTTGGCCATGGAGTCCATCCCACACCCTCTATAAGTTCCGTCCTGACCTACTCTCGTTCCTGGACCCTGCTATGGGTGTTTATACCTCTATCGATTCGAGTCCAGGCCAACGATTTGCCCACCCGCAAAAGGTGTGTGTGGGTGAACAGCAGCAGCTTCTCCACCCGAGATCTGGATCGAAGTTCTCGCTGGCTGTCAGCCGTGTCCTTCAGGATGGCGTGACAAAGGTTTTATCGGAATATCGCCATACCCTGACGACATTTCCACCGTACTCTCGTGCGTCCTTCGGCGTAAGATCGGTGACGAAGGACCCCCTCATGCGATTGGTGCTGCGGCTCTTTTTTTTTTCGCCATGAACTGATTGGTTGGTTTAGTTGCTAGACAACTGCTCCCACTCAAAGGTGAGATTGGACTGTAAGGAAGGGGGAGAGGACAGATGAGGAGTAACCGGAGAAATTCCCGACAGCCAGCCATGTGAAAAAGCTGCCACATTCAGACAGAAGTGCAGATGCCCCGAAATAATGGGATAGACCCAGACCTTTACGAGCCATGGTAAAGGGCATTTGACTACTACACGACCGCCGCCTTCGCTGACAAAAGAAAATTGTGAAAGAAAGCTGGAATAGGTGATTTTTTTTTTTTACCACCTCTCGCTTCACGTCATATGAGAGCTTATCTGATGTATATGGTGGCCTTTTGCTTGAAACCGACAGCTTCAAATGCTGGTGTACCGAAGACCGAACAAAGTGGCAGCTTGCAACGAATTCAGTGTTAATCGCACGACACAATGGAAAATAGCCCATGTGATCTTAAGGTCCTCTCAAAGCAGAAGCAGCGAGGCGGGGTGTGGGATTGCACTAAACTGAGCAAGGCAGGGTATAGATTTTTTGTTGTTGGCTGCGTTGGGAGGAACATGTTGACGTATTTAGTGCGTTGGGGTATTTTAGGGGCATTCAGTAGGGTGGAAAGCGATTGACAATTGTGGCGGAAGAGGTGGTACTAGATATTTAGATTAGTCCCAGTCTGCCCAAGGCTGAGTTTAATGATAAGCACTTGAATACCTTTGTAAGTATACCGGATTTGGCGGTTGTTGTTTTTTTTAAACCATACGGGGATTAGAAAAAGAGTACCTTCACATGTAGCACGCGCGCTAACGCAGAACGCTTGAAGGCCGGTCACGTGGTCTCATTCATGCAGCACATGGTCACACAGAAGGGGGTGAACGCCGCTCACGAACTGCATTAAAACTGTGCTCTACCTAATGTTACAAGTATGCAAGGGAGTGGCGTTCGCTCGTTCCGTTTTTTTAGCCCATAAACTTTGTAGAGCTAGTCAGCAAGACGGGGCATGTCCGAAATAAGTCTTCAGCTTTCCACGTAACTGTTCCATTCTCATTCGGCTGTCTGCATTGTTATGTGTGTGCGGGCACACACACAAGAAGCGATAGAGAGAGGAGGTAGATTTGATTACGTTTCTTTTGTTTTCGTATGTTTTCTTTTTCTGTGTTTTGTTCGTCAGTGTCGTCCTTCAAGTGTATTATTGTACAGCAACAATAGGTTTGCGTTTGAATGTATAGACGCCCCCGGTATTATTATAAGAAAACAAGAAAGTTGCACGGCGTGTTATAATTAAGAAGAAAGCTTAACGCATGTCTCATTAGTCCTCCAGAAATTATTGATGACTAGAATTTCAAACGCAGGACAATATATTAACGACTAAAGTTTGAAATAAAGTTAACTTGTAAAGCGCCATATCCCGGCCTTATCGGCAATTTCATGGCACTTTACAAAGAATCTCTCTCACGCGCACACACACACACACAAAACGTAACATGCGAACCTGTTGTCTGTGGAATGCCCTATGGAATGATAAAAGATGTAGTCAGCTTGCTCGCTTCATTTAAAAAAAACTATAATTCAGGCTGCAAATACCACACCAGAGTTCTAGTCATAGAATAGATCAAATAAGAGCCAGTTTTTCCCACGATAACCTGCAAAATGTCTCTTTGAAAAACCCAGATGAGTCCACAAGCCGTCAGAGGCGAATCAGTGCAAATACACCGATATAACACTTTCAAGACCTTCTAGTTGTCATTCTTCACAAGTCGCAAATCCTTATGGGTTCATATATCGTTTTAGTCTGGTGCTTTATGAATTGTCAAAACGCTACTATAATCTTCTGCAAAATATTATATTACAGAAAATCGTCTGCAAAAGATTATATTACAGAAGATTTCAATTTCTTTCTTGCAAGAGAACTGTTATAATAATACAGAGTGCTATTTTGTGACCTATCTTACAATACAGTTATCTAGCGACCTTTTTGATATAGTACAGGGGCCAGTTGCACAACACATTTCTAATTTTAAAGACTTTGAGCCTTAAATCTGCTTAGATAGTTTGAAGTGCACAGCACAATTTTAGAATTTTTAAAACTAAAACTGCTTTAAGTAAGATAAAGTTATTTAAGTCTGACTTTCCGTCCTGTCAGTACAATTTTATGTATGTTATTGTGCAGTGCATCTAAATGGCAGAGAAGAAGTTTTGCTTCTTTAGAACAGTTTTAAGGTTTAGAAACATGTTGTGCACCTAGCTCCAGAGCGCTACTTAGTGACCGTAAAAAAAAAACAACAACAGTGCGTTTATCTATTCCTTCATAATTCAGAGCCTGACCAGCTAATTTTTATGTTAGAATACGGGTGCACTACTTTAGAGGAGTACACAGAAGGTATTAAAAATAGAATCAAGAAAAAGAAAGAGAAGATATAAGGAAGCACCTTATAACGTGGTGAAGTAATAAATAGACTTGGCGCTCACCTCCAACTGTTTGCAAATTGAACCATTGAGACTCTCACACCTTCAATTACTGCAGGCTGCACAACCCGCAGGGCCTCGGATATGGAAATCGACTTAGACGGCGACATACAGAATTCATTACTGTACAGTCCAACGCTTCCGGTGCTCTTCCGATCCTTCTTTTCATTGCGATCACGATAGCCCTGTGGCTCAGCAGGGTTGCTTTGTTCGTGCCATCTTTCTTTTCAATTTTCTTTCCTTTCGTCTTTTCTTGTCTTCATCCTTTCCTTCATTCTTTATTCCTTCTTTCTAGCTTTCTTTCGCTTTTTCTTCCCGTGTTTCCTTCCTTTCTGCAGTCTACTTTTCTTCTTAGTTCTATTTTCTCGTTAGCAATCGTTGCCTCTCTATTTCTGCCTCTTTCTTTCCTTCCTTCTTTCATTCAGTCCTTTTTTTCTTTTTTCCGTTCTTCGCCTTTTTTCATTCATTCCTTCTTTCTCTCCTTTTTTCTTATTTTCCTTCATCGTTCCTTTCTTTTTTGTTTTTCCTTCCTTCTTTCCTTATTTTTCTTTCCCTTTCTTCTTCCATCCTTCTTTCCATTTCTTTCTTCCATTTCTTTCCTTTTTCCCCTTCTTTCTTTCCTTTCTTCATTTTTCCTTTCTTCTTTCTGTATTTTTCTTTGGTTGACTGCCTTTTTTAAACCTTCTTTAATTCTTTGTTTCCTTTTTTTCTTTTTACTTTAAGTTCCTTGAATGTGCAGTGTCTTTTCTTAAACTGCTGCTTTTTTGCGTTCTCTCTTGTCTTTTTGTCAGTATTGATTCGATTGAACGGCAAATGTCATTGCCACAGCGCTGCTCGTCGTATTCCCAACTACTGAGAATCTTAGAGGACAACGCGAGCGCTTAGTGAAAATCGCTGGAAATAGAGCATAAAATATCACAAAACATCTCCAATGTTAATTTATGACAAAGAGGGACGAGAAATAGTATATTAATGTTTTCTCTTAATCACACCTGGATTTGTCGAGAAACAGTAAGTGACGAAAAGGTAGAACAAGTCTTCAAAAAAAAAAAAAGAGGTTGGGTCGTCTGCGTGAGCTGAATTCGAAGAGGAAAGATGCTATCCTCAGCAAAAGAAGACAGACCAAGACACAATGTGCTGTTGCTGAATGTTCTCTTCGACACTCAGATGGAGGTAGCACTCATTTAGGAAATCCTAAAGATAATGGCAACAAATACCAGTGGATTAACTTTGTTCAGAGATCTCTGTATATCTGCTTTGTTCAAACGTGCCCTGCGAACTTCGTCACCACACCATACTAAAGAATTTGCTTAAAACATTTCAAAATAGATTGTTATCCAGCCACTTGTACAGTACAAGCATGTCTTGGATTTTCAGTAAAACGAAGAGATCTTCCTACGGCAGTGCCAACTATACAAAAGCAAGAGCTGTTAAAAACAACTACAACTGGTGGTAAAAAGCTTACACAAAGATCAAGCACCAGAAATGCAACATCGACGGTTTCTACAACGTCGGGTCTACAAATAACATTGTGACGGTCACAAACACAACATCAGTATCCTTATCCAGCATAATGCTGACAACAACTGACAGTGTGAGGGCATCATTGATGTGCGTGCGTGAAACAGCTTAAGAGAACTGAGGGAGACAAACGTATGAGGAGATTAAACGGAACACGTGCGAGTAAATATATAGTAAATTTTGCATGCAGCTAAATGAGGAAGAAATATTTTTACATCGAAAAAAATGTATCAAATTTTTATAACGTTATATTTTTAATGGTAAAAAAGTCATCATCAACAGTAAGTTGTAACTATAAAATAAAAATGCAATGCTAGAAATTAACCATCTATCAAATTTGAAAAAAAATCTTAGACGAACGCACATTTGAAATGTGTTTATATTTTATTAACTATAATGCACATAGAAAAATTAACTCAGATGTGCCCACTTAGTAACAATGAATCATTAATACAACGTAGACTGCAATGACCGTGATTGTTGCCTATTAAATTTGGATCTGGAGAAGATTATTGACCAGTCTGTCGAGTGAACTCGGTTTGGGCCTTTTATTTGTTTTTGTTTAACTTCATTCGAAGCTTTTAACTTTATTCCATTATCATCCGTTTCATTTTCTGGGCAAGAAAATCGCTTTTTGTACACGACAACTTGAGCGGTGTTTCTTCATTTGACTTGAAGACATTCATAGATTTGCTAAACCGAGCCACACTCACTGTTACAAATACTACTTATGGGCAACAGAACTCTTCAGCATAGGAGAGCAATTTTTTCTGCTTTCCTAGTGGCAGGTGAGAATGCCGATGTTTAAAGTCTTATATCTTGAAATTATAATTATGTACTCATTTTGGGAATTATTATTTTAGAATGATCTTAACCCGATCATAAAGAAAAAATGCTGCACTCATGTTGTCCTTTAAGGGTTGAGGCAAAAAAATGCTGGCAGGGAACACCTTTAAGAAAAAGGAGGATTACTGTTGTCAGTAGTCTGAGAAGGTCTCTTTATCATCCATCGTTTATTTTTTATTGGTAGACAGAAAACATTTGGCTATATTTCAGGGGCCAGTTGCACAACACATTTCTAATTTTAAACACTTTTAGGCCTTACATCTATTTAGATCATCAGTTTAAAGTGCACACCACAATTTTAGAATTTTTAAAAATAAAACTGCTTTAAGTAAGATAAATTTGTTTAATCCTGTCAGTAAAATTTGTATGTTCTTGTGCAATGCATCTAAATGGTAGAGAAGAGATTTTGCTTCTTTAGAACAGTTTTAAGGTTTAGAAACATCTGCAACTGCCCCCAGATCTATAATTTTGCGTTCAGAATGTTGAGCATGTTAAGCAATATACAACTGTTTAAGCAAAGTCATGCTGAAGGTAATACAGAACCGCATCAGAACCACCGCAGAAGAGCTGCTAGCAGAAGAACAGGCTGGCTTCAGACCACGTAGAAGCACAGTTGAGCAGATCTTCAACTGTCGTCTTCTTATAGAAAAGCATCTTCAGCATCAGCGGGACCTTCACCACAACTTCACTGACTTTAAAAAGGCATTTGACAGTCTGGCACGAGGGGCTATGGCATGTGATGCGGAAATTCAACATTGAAGAAGGGCTCGTCCAAGTTGTTGAAGTGCTGTATAACAGCTCAACGAGTACAGTACTGCTGAACAACCAAATAGGAGGTTACTTTCGCACCACAGTAGGGGTACGTCAAGGATGTCCCCTGTCACCCGTGCTGTTCAATATATTCTTGGAGAACATCATGCTCGAAGCTCTTCATGACCATCATACTTCCATTTCAATCGGTGGAAGACCAATCTGCAACCTACGCTTTGCAGATGACATAGATCTGTTAGCAGGTACAAACAAGGAAATGCAAGACCTCACCAGCAGACAGACAGCTCAAACGCATATGGAATGGAGACCAGCACTGAAAAGAACAAAGTTATGATCAATGGCAAAGCCAAAGCAGAGATCTATATGAATGGGGTACAGCTCGAAGAGGTAAGCAGCTTCAAGTACTTGGGAGCCACCCTCTCCAAGGACGGCAGGTTCACGCGAGATATCCGCATCAGGAATCTCAATCAAAGAACACAAAACCAACGACTTTGTAAGAAACAAGATTTCCACACTCGTAGGACACCAGGAACCTCTACTATCAACAGTCAAGCGACGTCAGCTGGTCTTCTTTGGCCATGTAACGCGGCACAACACCTTGTCGAAGACTATCCTTCAAGGCACCTTGGAGGGTGGCCAGAGAAAGAACTGGCTTACGAACGTTAAAGACTGGACTGGTCGTCCTGTACAGGACCTGCTGACTATCGCCCAAAATAGGCAAGAGTGGCGAGCCCTGTCAGCTGCCGCGGCTATCCATGTGCTCCCCCCAACGCCGGGTGCCAGACAAGGGACGACTCACTGACTGAACTGTTTTAAAAAAAAGGAAAAAAAAAGAACCATTGCGATTAAATTGCTTCAAAACTTTAATTTAAAAAAAGATGGAGTGGGAAGACAAAACTAAACACACTAAAGATAAACTAAGTCAGATTCTTCACGATATGCAGGATTAAAACTGAGCCATGGATTTCATACTGGCCGCCAGTCCCGAACATGTTAAACGGGACACAAAATGGAATTCTCAATTTGTGTTATGTACTTTTTTTTAAACCAGAAACGTTTTTGGACAACAGACCTTGCCTCTCGGCGAGCACGCAGGCTTCAACACGAAAATCCCTTAATAAAAAAAAACTAAAAAGCAAAGGAAGTCGTAAAGGAGGATAACTGTTGCAAATGGTAATAACTCTTCGCTTTTTGAAAACATGAGCTGATATATCAAGAGATTTTCGCCAAGGGGAAGAACATTGGACTTTTTGTTGAGAAAGGCCAGGAGAAATTGTCTTTTTTGGTCGAGAGTGGAGATGTGCGTCACGAACAATGGGCATTTTACTTGGCTGACTGTGCGACATGTCACCAGCATTGTGTGTCTTACCAGAATTGTGCGCAGGTGTCACTAGGATTGTGCGATGGTGTCATCATACAGCCTTTCATCTCCAATGAACACCTTCAAGTGTAATTTACTGAGTTGTACAGAAGACTGTAATGTTCGGAGATTTCGACCTGCCAGTGATGCAGGCCCCATGTTGTAGAACAGCATTTGAAAACAAGTGTCTGTATGAGCTATTTTTTCCTGGCTTATTTACCTTTATACGATTCCACTTTTTCACCTGAACATTGGTAGGTGAATTTCATTTTGCAGATTATAACAAAAATGCCGACCAACAGATTAAAGGTTACAATTTTGCTTCATCGAGGCTGTGAATTTCAGAGAAGCTAAAAAATATTTTTTATGTGATAAATATAAGACACGCATAACTACATTTAAAACTGTTGAGAGCTTTAACACTTTCAAAACTGTGTGAATGTTGACAGTAAGCTATACTGGGCTTATGCTTTACGCGTCGTTTAGCATGCTTTTGTGGCCAAGTACAAAGACGATTGAAAATTGAAAAGAAAAAAGAACCATACAACATGCTATATAGTCTGTGACTGCGTGCTTTAAATGCCGTCTGTCTGGCTGAACAAAATGACCGACTTGAGTCAGCGTCCTTTCCCGCCAAGAAAACCTGTTTGTTGGCGCAACGGAGAGGAAGGGTTCAAGTTGGGGGTGGAAGTGGGGGTGGGGAGACCAAGTAAACAAGGTGCTGACGGATTTCTACACACCGTGTCCAAATTTCTTCTAATGACTGGGAAAGGGTCAGTGCAAAGTACTGTTTTCCAGAAATAGCCCATTTTCTCGAGATACACGCCTACGAACATCATTCACTGAAAGAGGTCAAACGTGTGACCACGTTTGTAGACAGTTGAACATGTGGTTTCACCTCTTCCATTGGCTGAAGCCTTGATAACGTGAACGTATCCATGCACAATCCTGACATCTGCGTTGTTGACTTCGTTCTTCCCATGTTGATGTGTGTAGGTGTGTATCTCGAGAATGGAATGGGGAAGTCACGCAGGTTTTTTTGGGATGTAACATCTTGCACTGAGCTTTAACCAGTCACAGAAAAAATTGCATCCCTCTAAACCTTTAAGCCGCGGATAATCTATCATACACGAGAATGATTGCCTCCTGCGTGACATAAACCGGAAAATGACACATTATCAGTTATTCAACATTGAGTCGTAAATCGGAATAAAAAAAAGTAACATTCCGCTCGCAAGGTGCTTGCCTTTGACTATCACAGTTTTTGCCAGATGTCATACACTTGAAACTCTGTTATTGGACACACACATTATTGGATGATTTTATAACACCTCATTAGTATAAACTCAAAGTTGTCTCGTTGGCTGTGGATTTCAGTGACATAATTTGTTAAAATTTAGGTCATTGTGTACTTTTCTCCGTGAGATTAAAACTTTAACACTGGCAGCAGTCAACACCAAACAGAGAGAGAGAATGAGTGACCGCTCGGGTTATTCGGCTGAAGTTTACAGGTTAGGTTTATATCGCCTATACCTACCAATATCTGCAAAAAACGCAAACCATTCAGGTTGGTCTTTAAATTCTTGTATGACTTGCACTGAATGACTAGGAAAAGTTACTGAAGGTGAAGGCTTTAGTCGGCAAGCTCAGAGGCTTAAAGACCAACCTAAATGGTTTGCGTTTTTTTGCAGATATCGGTAGATATATAGGCGATATAAAACTAACCTGTAAATTGCAGCCTACAAAACCCATCCGTTAATTATCCGCTAGCAAAGTACGCGATTCGCACCTGCGATCAACGAGCGCGTTAACAGTGTACTACGTCACACTAGTGCACCATTCACAACATTGGCAGCCGTCAAACCAAACAGAGAGGGAGTGTGTGAACAACAGTTGGGATTATTCGGAATTAAAGTCTGCTTTTCTCGTGCTAAAGTAGCACTTTTTCAAAACCACGAGAAATGCAGATTTTCAGCGTCCGAATAACCCGAGCTGTCGCTCATTTTCTCTCTCTGTGTTTGGTGTTGACTGCTGCCAGTGTTGTGAATGGTCCACTAGTGTGACGTAGTACACTGTTAGCGACGCTTGTTGATCGTAAGTACATGTCGTAGCGGATAATTAAGTAACGGATTGGTTTTGGAGGCTAAAATTTACAGGTTAGGTTTATATTGCCTGTATCTACCGATATATGAAAACTTCGAAAACCATTCAGGTTGGTCTTTAAGTTGCGTTTTCACACCCTTCGAGTGGTACAAAACATGGTTTCACGACGCCAAAATCCTCCACACTCTGCGTGTTTTTATGACGCGCTAAACAACAGAGAAGACAAATCTTGTCATCGTGCCTAAGCAGCAAAATAATTGTATAATGTGATACGATTCTGGAGATTATTGGGCCATGAAACCTGTGTCTAATCTTCAGATCACGCCTAAGGACTTAAAGGTCTAGTGAAGTGCACTTTGTTCCCTAACGACTTGTGTGAAGCTCAGTTAAAGATGTTATTTCTAATACTCTTTCGTTCTCGAAACAGCCACTTTCAAACATCACCGTGCACAGAAGGAGGGCAACATTTCAAAGCTCCAGCCAATGAGAGAGCTAAGACTTTGTGTTAATTAGGCATATCTGTCCACACAGGTAACGTCACGACTTCGGCCATGGAGTGTGTGTGTGTGTGTGTGTGTGTGTGTGTGTGTGTGTGTGTGAGAGAGAGAGAGAGAGAGAGAAAACGGGGAGGGGACGAGATAAATAGAGTGCAGAAGTGTAAAATCAGTAAGCTTTCCATTGATGCCGAGCGACTCCGCCGACATGCACACCAGTTCCATTCCGAGAGTTCTGGTACCAGAAATCTGTTAGTAGGTGCGTCGTGGTTCTGTGTTGTCCAAGCCCACTTTATTGAAAATTACGACCTGCCATTTCTCTTTATGTGAAGTGGAGTCTCTCTCAGACAATAGAAAGATGTGAAAAAGAAAGAGCTCATGTGCATATTTAGGTTTCGAAAGAATCTTACTGTTCGCCCCTCCCCCGCTTGACCCAAGCGATGATGCGCAGCAAAGTATCTGCAGACGTCTATGATGACATGGCTGCAAAGTAGGCAGACTGGAGGCCGACAACGCCCAACGTCTGGTCCTGCTGGAAACCAATGGAGTTAAAGCGACCTCTGGATGAAGAGAAGGAGGGTTGGGAGGCAATTTACTTTCGCTGATATTCTCGCCGGCGAGTCGCAGTATCGCGGCATTTGTGGGTTCCGCACGTGAGACAGACTCAAGTTTGTCGCAAAATTTCAGTTTTATTACTGCCGTGCACAAACTCAAACTTGTCACGAGCTTTCAGTTTTATTACTCCTCTGCACGTGCATACGGGACTGGTTGCACCGGGTTCCTTTTGTCTGCGCATTCTAGATAGAGGTGGAGGGAGTTAAAGACACGAAAAGATTGTGTGTGTGTGTGTGTGCGCGCGCGCGTTCGAGAAACAGTCTATATCCAGCACTGGTTTGCCACCACGTGCACCACATTACCTCGCACATCACATTTAATCTTTCATCGCTGCCATTTATATTACTGCCTTCATTGTCGAGGCATTGCAGGAACCACGCGTTTGCACGCACCTTCGCCGATGCTAACAGGCTGTGGTGTTGTGAGTTCCTCTGGCGGGCAACTCTTTGAGAATGAGCCTGTGGCGCACTAGGATGACATGGCAAGTCTCAGGTCGGCGCGACCCTGGAAGGTTGTCGCCCGGCACATACCAGCGCGTGCACCACCATTGCACGGTATCTATCCTGCCATCTCCCTCCAACACTTCTTTACGACTGCAGGTCTCACCGACTTCTAGTCTGACAAACGGCAGTGATTCGCAGTAAAGGTGGGACGGTAAGTCCCTGCATCATTTGCCAAATTCGCGAGTACGAAATGGTGTTGCTGACGTTCCGGATGCGTTCGGTTCGCATCCCTAGGTGGTGGGATGAGCGGGGGGAGGGTGTTAGCAGCAAATGGATTTTGTCGGAGTTCATTCGAAAGATGGTTATATCCACACAGTCGCAGCCACGCGTGGCAAAGCAGGGAGGAGCATTGCAAGTGGCTAGACGTCACGTCGTCTGCTTTGCTCAGTCATTACGTGACAGTCTCCAATAAGTGTTTACTAACCCCAACTCAACCATAATCTTAATCCTAGGGTTAGGGTAATAGGTAAGTCATGTGACGCTGATTAGATGGCATTTGGATTTGGGGCATGCGTTAAAGCAGTACGAATATAGCAGGTCTGTGCCATAAACAGCAAGAATATAACAGGTTTGTGCAATAAACAGTAAGAGGATAACAGGCTTGTGCTATGAACAATAAGAATATAGCAGGTTTGTGCCATAAAGATTTCCTAAATTAAGGAGGAGTGGGGTGCAGTTGTTTTTTTTTAATGATGGGGTTAAAGAACAACCCGAATAGTTTGCGCTTTTTTGCAGATATCAGTAGATGTAGGCGATATAAACCTAACCTGTAAACTTCAGCCTCCAAAACCGATCCGTTAATAAATTATCCGCTAGCAAAGTACGCGATTTGCACCTGGGAATAACGAGCGCCGCTAGCAGTGTACTACGTCACACTAGTGCACCATTCACAACATTGACACCAAACAGAGAGAGAGAGAGAGAATGAGCGACTTCGGATTATTCGGACATTGAAAATCTGCATTTCTCGTGTTTCTCAAAAACTGCTACTTAAGCACGAAAAATGCAGATTTTCAACGTCCGAATAACCCGAACTGTCGCTCATTCTCTCTCTCTCTGTTTGGTGTTGACGGCTGCCAACGTTGTGAATGGTGCTCTAGCATGAAGTAGTATACTGTTAGTGGCGCTTGTTGATCGCAGGTGCGAATCGTAGCGGATAATTAATTAACGGCTGGATTTTGGAGTCTAAAATTTACAGGTTAGGTTTATATCGCCTATATCTACCGATATCTGCAAAAAACGCAAACCATTCAGGTTGGTCTTAAAAGCTCAGAGCAAGATCTGGGTGAATATATCCCGTTTGGTCTCGAGACATAGGCTCACAAACATCATGCACAGAAAAGGTCAAAATCGTGACCTCACGATATGGCTGATCACTAAATGTTCCCAGTTCTCCTACCTGCAGAGGGCACCACGGTGTTTACATATTCATGGGCTATCCTGATCTCTGTGTAGTTGACCTTTTTCTGTGCATGATGGTTGTAGATGTTTATCTCTAAAAATCAAAGGGTAGAAATCATCTGGATTTTGGAAAACCAATACCTTGCACTGAGCTTTACCCAATCATTAGGAAACCATTTTGCACCGCACTGGTTCTTTGAAGCCAGTTTGCATTGCAAGCGGTCTGACGAGCTTACAAATTATCCGTCACCAGCATCGCAGCATTGGAAACATTGTCAGTGAAATTAAAACGCACTCTTGTAGGAGAGAACTTTAAAGCTGTCGACAGGCAGTAGTCTCACACATTCTTCTGCCTTAGGCGTTGATACCTCGTTTTATGCGAATGGGCCTGCCTTTCACATTCCGTTAATAATCATTTTGAAAAAAAAAACGAGGTACACGGGGGCTACCTGACTGCAAATTACACGAAACATGGACGGTACAGTCACGATTATGCCTTTGCTGTTAACTTTTTACGCGACCTTTATTTTTAAACACGATTGTTTATTATATACTTTATTATTTTAATTTTTAGCTTCTTAATGTTGTAATAGTTTTCAGCTACCGAGGAACTTGTGGATGAAATGTTGTAAATAAATGTACGGATTAAAAAAAATTGTTTTTCTTTTTTTCTAAAAGACTTGCCTAGATTGTGAAATGTGCTGTTTTGCCTAAATTGTGAAATGCATTGCTGCTGTTGTGGTTTTTACACCTGCGGATGTGCTTGCAGCATGAATCAGGGATATACGTTGGTGAGAACTGATTTCTGGACTGCGCTTACATTTGCGGATGCAGGCCTGAGATCAACCAATGTCGTGCGTGCGTAGGCCACAACGGTTGTGTGGCTGCAGACTCCGCCGTAAACAAGCGGTTGTGAACACGTTTAGGGGTAAGGGGAGAGTCGGCCATGAACATTTCCCTCACCCCACCCTCCTTGCGCTGCGTTAACCTTGTTTTTGGACTCAGCACTGATAGGTCACGCTATCTTTACAAAACAAAAAAAAACTTACACTGCGGGCGAGGGAAGAAAGGGAGACTCGTGGCGTCCGATAGATTGTTGTGCAGTGTACGTGCGGGTTACGAAGGACGGGAGAGACAAGTTTGACAGGTGTTTGTAGCTGCTGGTGCTACACTGAAAAAAAAAAACGTTTAAAATAACCGAGGCGCCATTCTCATGACCAGTCGCAATATTTTTTTTTATCATGTGGGAAAATGATGGCGATTGATGGTTGATGATTAATTGACAAATGATGACGAGCTCAATATTAATAAATTTAGAAAGGTGGCTTTGCAGTCTGGCAGACGTTACTTCATTCAGTCATTTGTCCCTTAACTGGAACCGGTCGTGTTGTGTGTGCGGGAGGTGGGGAAGAGACATATGGATAGACGTGGCAGCTGATAAGGCCCGCTACTCGCCTGTCTTGGGCGGTAATGAGGAGGTCCCGCACAGGACGACCAGTCCAGTCTTTGACGTTCGTAAGCCAGTTCTTCCTCTGGACATCGACCACCCTCCAAGCTACCTTGAAGGACAGTCTTTGACATAGCGGGTCACATAACCACACCAGACCAGTACCTTACACCGCTTAACTGTTGCAAGTAGAGGTTCCCGGTGTCCTGTGTTACGTACAAAGTCATTATGTTCCTGTATGAGATGCGGAGCAGCTTCCTCAGGCACTTGCGCTCAAGTGCCTGCATTCCCCTCTCCACATCGGCGAGAAAAGTCCACGTTTCACATTCGTAAAGCAGGGTTGGTACTACGATGGACGTGTACTACTTCGTAGTAAACCTAATGTTATGGGTACGCCAGACCCTGTCCAGGCTAGCCATTGCCATGTTGTTGTTGTGATACTTTTTTGTGGAGCTGCCGTCTTTGGAGAGGGTGGCTCTCAAGTACTTCAGGCTGTTTGCCTCTTCGAGCTGTACTCCGTAAATATCTGCTTCGCCATTGCCAGTGGCCATGATTTTACTCTTTATCAATGCTTGTTTCCATTTCATATGTATTCGAACTGCTTGTTAGTCTGTTGGTAAGGTCCTGCAGTTCTCTATTAGTGCCTGCTATCATGTAGATGTCGTCTACAAAGCGTAGGATGCAAATCAGCCTTCCGCCGATGGAAGTGTGATGGTCGTGGAGGGTTTCGTATATTATGTTTTCTAAAAAGATGAAGAGCGCACAAGCCTTGACAGACCCTTACTGTCGTGTGAAAAAAGATGCCATTGTGCCATACGGCAGTGCCTTAGCCTCACGAGCCAGATTCTGTCAAAAGCCTTTTTTTTTTTTTTTTTTGAAGTCTTTGCAGTTGTGATATCGGTCCCGCTGATGCTAAAGATGTTTATTTATCAAGATCTGCTCAGCTACCTGGTCCAAAGCCAACCAGCTGTGCTGCTAGCATTGTTTTTAGACACCATTCTTATAAGTCTCCAGCGAGGGTGTCTGCGTCAGCCTGAACCAAGCTCAATGCGGCGAATTAACTTTCAGCTTTGGCCTTGAAAAGTTTCACAGCGTTTGGGTCTTGCAGCTTCTCCAAGTCAAAGCGAATTCGGGGGATGTTTGACCGGCGCTTCATTTTCAGCTTGAGCTTAAGGCTCGTTAAGACAAGGTCATGGTCATGCCATCTTCTCGTCCTTTTCTATCCGCTTCCTGTCCTATGTAGCAAAAGCACATTATTTCCACTAAGCGCAAGGAGGAGAAAGTGGCGGAACGCCTCTTTATACAAAAAAATGTGGAAGCTGAAACAACACCTGCGTGGCTTCTCAAATTAACTAGTCGGAATTTTGAAAACTTGTGGTATAGAAAAGGATTCTGTTTGTTTGTAATTAAAAAAATATTAATTTAGAAATAAAAACGAAATCTATGAAATAGAAATGTGTAAGATGAACCTACTTCGCCATGCTCGAGATCTATGGGAACCGCTCCCCACACTGTAGTGCCAAAAAAAAAAAAAGTTACTTACCTCAACCAATGTGCATAGTAGCTATAAAAATGTATGAAATATGTTTTAAAATATACGGCTAGGGATTTGGATTAGGGTATCGACTGGGCGCAACAGACCACGTGACGCCACACGATTTGCATAACTCCTCCCCCTCACTGCTGCTCCATTTCTGTCAAGGAAAACCAGCCTTCCACCTTACATCGGAATATGATATGATCTGCTCACCCATCTTGCCAGTCATTAGCTCGTCTCGGGAGATCAAAAGCTTCAATTTTTGTCTCGTGCGCTGCAGCACCCGGCTACCCAGTCCATCACCGGCAATCAACCTCCACCTGACGCCGACATCCCCCTCCCCAACCCTTGTACCCCCTGTCTGGAATTACAAGGTGATCCGTCTGCCTGATAATGCTCCTCAGCTCAGGTGTCGCGGCAACAAGCAAGGCGCGCCGCTTCGGTAATAATTTTCTCTCCTCTGAGTTTGAAACCGCTCGCACGACGATAACATCTTTAAGATCAATACACAGGCTAGCCCGGTGGGGGGCGATTTTTTTTTTCGTTTTAACGAGATTTTTCTCAATGTTGTTTTCACAAATAGAAATTATATACAGAGAGAAGCTTCTGTGGAGATCGCGAGCGTTTTTGTGCCTCAAAAACGTTTCTTATTTCCCTCGCTTACATACCAAGTTTAAAAATCTTAGTTTTCTTTGGTCTCTTTTTTTAACAACAGCTTATTTTGTGACCCCAGATATTTTCATTTATTGTTACTCATCTCTGTAATACTCTCGAGAACAGTTCTGAAGAGTTGTTAGAACTTTTCTACTTAGTAGTTGGGATTGGAGAGTGATGTCTCTCCGCCTAATTGGCTAGAGGACGAAGCTTATGTCTTTGCCCGTTGATCGGCGTCAAGTTTTGTGTCTAATATTGATATGTGAGTCTGTGATGCCATTTCCTTGTTCCTCGACTGTCTGCGCCACTTCTTTTTTGTAGACCATTTGAATTCTACTTCCACGTCTGCGCCATTTTGCCATAATTTAAAGATTTTAGATTTGTGCATCACCATTATCGATTTCAGAATCTGATTCCTTTTTCTTCAGTCGCTTCAAAAAGTGTCTGAGCAAGCTTCGTGCGCATTAAAGAGAGGTCTGTTAGGGCTGATATTATGCACCTCCAGGAATTTAAAAGCTTGCAATGACCGTTAGCATGATGCGCTAACAAGAGTTGTGTGATTGAACGACATTTCTGTCTGCCAAAACTGGGCCGCAATACCAAAGATTGTGAGTTAAACTTCCATACAAATGTCGTAACAACTTACAACTCCTTTTTGAAGCAGAACTATATTGGGTTACTGAAGATTCTAAGCGATGGCAAGGCTGCAGACCTTATCTGTCATCTTTACTGATGGCGTACACATTTTTAACATGAGTAACTACACCACGGGGACACGCAATAATTTCTTTGTTTTTGACACCAGCGTCCATTATTATTATTGTTGTCTTTTTACTTTGTTGTTAAATTTTTTGTAAAGCCCTTTGAGTCTACCTTTGATGGTAGGGAAAGCGCTGTATGAATCAGCTTTTTTGTTTTGTTTTTTGTTTTTGTTTTGTTTTTTGTTTTTGTTTTGTTTTGCCGTGTAGCGTGTATGCAGGTTAGTGTGTGTTCATGAAGGTGCATTTGATGCCAGCCCTATAAAGTTGTGCTCACTCGCCTGTATGTATGTAAAGCGCTTTGAATCCGGCTGATGCTGGAGAAAGACGCTTATTATTATTATTATTCGTTCGTCCAGAATCAGTAATATCGCGCCTTTCGTTGATTTGGAGCCTTGGCTGATTTCACGTGGAAATGCATCCCGGCCTTTTTAACTGACTTCTTCGACGTTTTTTACTTTATTCTTCTGTGGCGTCCAATAAAAATGCAGAACTTCAAATAGCTTAACTGGTGGCTGTTTTTGTCGAACCTCGCGTTTCCGTGCTTCGCGAATCGATTTAATGGCAGCAGCCACATGTGTTACTAAGAATAGCTTTTATGATGTGGATCTAGCCATGCAGCTGCTGTCTGCTGCTGTCATGTTTCCCCGAAAATAAGACGGGATCTTATATTAATTTTTGGGCTTTGGGGCTTTTTTTGAGAGGATGTCTTATTTTTTTTATTACAAAAATCTACATTTATTCTAATACAGCCATGCTGTCATCTTCTGGTACATCAGCATAACTCATTAATCTTAAGGTTATTTATTTATATATTCATATCATTACATTGTGATTCAATACGTCCGTCGTGTGTTTCACCGGACAAGCGAAATCCGTCCGTCTGGCTGACGATCTTAACTGGGACTTATATTTGGGATAGGGCTTATATCACGGGCATCCTAAAAAACCATTCTAGGGCTTATCTTCGTGTTAGATCTTATTTTCGGGGAAACACGGTGATAAAGTGGGGATACATCTTCAACAGTTTTAACTTTTTTTTATTTTATTTTTTTTAGTGTACATGGAAACGGATCTAAGTGCAGCTATAGTGGTGATTGTTGACTGACAAACCAGTTGTCTTCCTAAGCTGCGATTTGGTCCTGAACGTTGCCGACATTGATCCCTGACTTCTGACATTACGACGCGGCACAGTCCCAGAAACTAACCTGGTTTGCCGGAGAATTGTGCATCCATGTCACAATCACCTTCACCCCAAAAGATCGGTCTGACATCTCGCTAGTTTTGTTGTCGGCCTATTGGTGTTTGCAGTAACTGAAGCATGTCTGTCTACGAAAAAGTAAATCGTCGAAGCCAAAGGAGGTTGTGCGCACTGTTAACAAAAGACGTCCTAACCCAGCGAGTTTCAAATGCCCAGACCTATTAGTCCTAAAATTTCTATGTACAACAAATAAAAATACTGTAACGTGAGAACTAGCAATAGACGATGGGTGCCACTAGTTTCAGCGAAGAATTTTGTTTTAAAATGTCAGTGTAACGAGCGGGAAGGGAATGTTGGGTGGTTTAGTATTTAAACCTGCTTTTTTTTTTTGTTCTGTTCTCAAACGAGAGGTACCATACAATGTCGGGCAAAGTCAGTATTTGTTGTCAACGATGTCGGCGCCCTTTGTGTCACATGATGCGCATGAGCGCCTCCGGATTTGACATCGGATCAAAAACACAACCAACCAACATATAGATATATATAGCGCTTTTCAAGAGGCTATGCTCAGTGAAGAATGCTTCACAGTTAGGAGTAATAGAAGAACTAATTTATGTCAGGACAAATCGAGAACGATAATCAGAAGACAGTTTCACCTCCCTCCCAACCACGGCAACCTCAAACACTCTTTCCAGTTTCTGGAGTCTGTTGCTGAATAGGTTTTTATGGCCAGCTGCACTGTTCTCGAGATGCTGCTGCAGTTTTTTTTTAATTTGTTTTTTTTTTATAGTGTGAACGCTGCTTGCCACAAACAGACTGGCTCGTCGTGCAGAAGATAACTAGCGTGAGGTCACAATGGCAGCACGTTACCGCCAGTAGATTGGGTTACGTCCCGCTGGAGTGCTTGTGAAACGCAGGGATTTTTTTTTTTTTTTAGTTTCTATTTGTACAACCGCTCGGTGTCTTTCTGTCAGTATCGCTATGAACCCAGCTCATTTGATCTTGATGAGTTGGTAAAGGGTGGGCTACTCCAGAATAGCAAATCACACGGTCAGACAAAGTCGCCATGGGGCGCTAGCAGGATGAATGGTGCTCATGATGGCCATTAACATATGGGAAATACCTGCCAGCAGATGAATCTAATGTAATCTTCATCGTCATTAGCAGAAGCAGAACTACCGAGTTATTAAGTAATAAATTTAATAAAGCTATTACAACATTATTTTAATATTATCGTCATCTAATATATATTATGTAATATATATAAATATGTATAAGATTTCGGAAAATTAAGCATTCGTGTGACCTTCATCCCAAATTATGGCCTTGGCCTCTTCCAGCTTTTATGTGGGCTTATCGCTGTACTTTGCAGAGTATCTGAGCAATGTAATTACTACGAAATAAATATTCATAGAATAATTATTAGCCAACTGCATTCAGCATCATTTAGTTTCGATTGCACGCCCTTGTTTCTCGTTCTCGAGAATTGTCTTTAACAGAGCAAGCAAAAATGCTGTGACTGATGTGGACGCGAAAATTCGCAGCAAACAATGGGCGCCTCTAGTTTCAGCGAAGCGTGATGCTTCGTCGGCATAGCATTGTGCCAAGATGCACATACTTGATCATTTTACTGTTGAGTATTCAGATGACTCAAATTGGAATTGGTTTAGTTCGCATTCTTAAAGCTTAGCACGTGGGAACGTTCAAAGTCTTGATGAGGATGAATAGCACGCGACTTCAGTACGACAGTGTTGAATGAATTACTGAGAAGTACTATTTCGTAGGAAGATATTACACCAAGCATTTGAAGAGTGTCTAGGGTTAGCCCGGTGAGCCAGCAAACGAAGTTTGAAATTTATGTAAAAAATCATCTTTGTGTGGAGCATAAATTGCACAAAATAAGCAATTTTTGCTGCTAGTGTGCGCGCGCGCGCGCACACACACACAGACACACACACACACACACACACACAATAAAAAAAGAGCTTGATGCATAACTAAAGTCTTTCATAATAGTCGCTCTGTTCTAAAATAAATATATCTGTGCTTTGTTGATCAAAATGATGAAGAAGAGATGTTAAAGATGAATCTCATTTTTTAAAAGTTATTTGAGTGCTGGGATGAAACTGTATGCCACTTTTATCGACTGTCAAACTATTAAAATAAAACGACTTTACCAGTACTGTGTTGCATGCTAAGAGGACGTGACTTTCTTACGAGAAGAAAGAATGCCTGCCCTCCTTGCATGATCCTCTCCACCAGTTTGAACAGCTTGACCAACTTTAAAGCAAATGAACGTAAATTTCCGCATATGGGACCTACTTTTACAGAAATAACTGTTTATTTTCTGAAATCTTTACTCAAAAACAACGTTACACCTTAAAAGAAGAAAGTGTCGCGCCAGTATGTTTGTAATGAATACGATATTAACAAGGTAAGTGAGCACCAGTAGCAAATGATGCATATTATTGCCTGCTCATCTATTGCCTGTCTTAATTGCTTGATGTGCTATGTGCAATATGTTTATTTTATTTCACTGAGATATGTTTCATAATATTGTTTTTAATTTTATGTTTTTGTTTAATTTGATCGGCTCTCCTGTAACTCTACGGTGTGCCCAATCTCATGTATATGTGATGCTATCAAGCTTACATTGTTATTATTAAATACTTGTAGCTGAGCTTACGTTTGCACATTTGGGCACAATTTGGAAATAGACTGTACAATGTAATCCTCTCAATGAAGTATTCAGGTAACACTGTAAACTTCATTAATATCCAGAGGAGGTGTGCGCTGTTTGTGCTTCTGCCATGCAGACAGCAAGAACCGTACATAAACCGGAAGTTCCTAAGATAAATTTCTTTGCCTATCTTTCGCGCACCTAATTACGAAAACTTCCATAGAGATATTAGATATTGCTACCAGGGGCGGTAGTTATGAAGTTTGGGTAAGTCGTTACCCTCGGGCAACATGGAGTTTCCAAAATTCTAAAGCGATGTCCAGACCCCGCAGGTGTTTTACCACTGGAATCTTAGTTATAATGTGGGGGCCTGTGGTAAAGGGACATGAAGTAGTGTCCGAGAGGGGCCTAGACACCGCTTTATGACTTCGGAAGCGAAGCACTTTTCCTCGAGTTACCGATTTTGCCCTGGTGAAACGAATTTCTCTCTCTTTCTCTCCATAACTACGGTCCCTGATGTATAAGTAGAGAATGATGTGTTTTATTAAACCCGCGTGGTGTCCTCCTGTGATGCTTTGACAGGCATTAACGTCACATATATATAGTCTCAGTTTTACTGTCTCCTTCTTCACAAAGAGAGAGAGAGAAATGGGAAGAAAGTGAGAAAGAGAGATGGGTGGTGGAGCGGTAACAGCTACATCGGCGTCGCCGTCAGATTGTAAGCTGTTAAGAAGCTTAAGAAGAGGAAGAGGGAATAGCTGGTGACATTGTTGACGCGGCTGCCGCTCCTGTATTGTTACCAGTCGATGACAGTCGGTATGGAGAGGGGCGAGTGAGTTGTGGAGGAAAGCTATCCCGGATGTTGGCAACAGTGGGACAACAGGACAAGTAGGCTATTCCTCCTTATGGGTGAGGCGGTGATGTTTTTGGTGTTTTAAAAAAAAGTAGCCGCTTCGCCCCGCTCGGACCACAGGCAGGCTACTTTTAAGTGGCCCACCCTGTATAAGAGGATGTGGATTTCAAGGGCAGAAGCTTTGTACGCATTGGGCAGCTCGCAGAGCATATCCATTTACCTATATTAATCGTCATTTCCAGGTGTTTTGATTTTGAAACACATTACCACATATCTAATATTGTGTAATTTGGCGATCCTACAGTATCTTAGTTCCCTCTAAGAAACGGCATAGAAGGACGTGGTTAACATTCTGCTGAAAGGCTGCTTCGACATATTGTTTTTTTAAAGTTCAGATTTGAATAAATCTCCCTTCCTTTTGCAGAAAAACTTTCCTATTAAAATCCGTTAAAGACCTATCTGAATGGTTTTCGTTGTTTTCATATATCGGTAGATATAGGCGATATAAAAATTAACCTGTAAATTTTAGCCTCCAAAACCCATCCACTAATTATCCGTGGTTCCGAAAAACTGCTACTTTAGCACGAGAAATGCAGACTTTCAACCTCCGAATAACCCGAGCTGTCGCTCATTCTCTCTCTCTCTCTCTGTTTGGTGTTGACTGCTGCTAATGTTGTGAATGGTGCACTAGTGTGACGTAGTGCACAGTTAGCGGCGCTCGTTGATCGTAGGTGCGAATCGAGTACTTTGCTAGCGGATAATTAATTAAAGGATGGGTTTTGGAGGCTGAAATTTACAGGTTAGGTTTATATCGCCTATATCGATATCTGCAAAAAACACAAATCATTCAGGTTGGTCTTTAATATCGGGTAGTTTTTTTTTTGTCGTTCGCCTGGTTACACCTGGAGGCCAGCTCTTGAGATGAAACTGGTGGTTTTTCGTAGAGTCTCCGCTGGCCCGTACAGTTTGTTAAGCAGAGTCTCCGACTGTGGCCAAATCTCTTCCCTTAGGGGACGGAGGTTCCCACAGTCCTGTAGGATATGTTCTGCAGTCTGGTCTGCTTCTCCACATGGGCATCTCGGGGACGGTACGAGGTGTAGCTTCTTGTGTAGATGTTGAAGCAGTCTGTTGTGCCCGGTCCTGAGGCGGAAAATAACGACCTGGTCCGGTCTGGACAGCTGATGGTAACTGTCTCGTGGTTGTTGTGGCCTGTACATAGATTTGATGATGGTTTTCATCTCTGACATGTTGACTGCATTGTCTTCTTGCTCGTCCTCTGCACCCAACTTAGCCATCCTGTCAGCCTCCTCATTCCCATCTATTCCGCAGTGTGATGGGATCCATTGTAGGGCTGTTCTGAGGCACTTGGTGTTTAGCAGTGCATCCTCCAGGTCTGGCAGTTTGTTGTTGTTGATTGCCTGCAGCACAGACAGAGCATCGGTCAGGAAGACAACCTGGCTGTCGTGGTCTGCTTTGCTGCTGATGGTATTTGCTGCATGGACCAGGGCTTCTATTTCTGCTCTATAGTTTGTACAGTGGAGGCCAGTTGGTATTGCTGCTGCCTGCCGCTGTCCATTTGGGAACTGGATGTAGACACCAGCCCCTCCTCTTTGGGTAGCATCTGTGGCTGACCCATCTGTGTAGGCCCTTATCCATGATTCCTGGGGGTACCTTTCTTCTAGCATGGCTAGTGTCAGGGCTCTCTTGCTCACGTTGTTATGCTCATCCTTTGTTGCGAGGTGAGGAACTGTGGTGCAGATGGTGATGTTCCCTGTTCTGTCTTTCCAGAACGGAGGATCGAGGGAGGGAGTCGGTACCAGGACCTGCGCGGGAAGCTTTGTTTGGTGTTTTCTGTGTAATGCCTGTGTCACTCGTACAAAATTAGATCTTTATATCGGGTAGTAATCGGGATTTTAACAGGGAAATCGACCAGTCTTCTTTCATTCCGAGAACAGGGACTTCAAACGCCTATATATTTGATAATATATTTAATTAAATGTTGAAATAAATGTCTTAAACCCATTTTTTGTCGTTTTCCCTTTCGCTCAGTAATGCTTACTTATTCCGCCATTGTTGCGCTTAACTGAAGATTTACAGGGTAACTGTCTTCACGTAAGAGCAATGGATCAATACACGTGTACCGTGGTAGACAGACGCTCTCTTAAAATGCATTATGTATTTGTCAAATGCGATTTTTGCAAAAAGTTCCATTAGAACACAAACAGTTCGTTAAAAGAATATTATTTTTAAACACGTGACTTCTTTAAAAGGGGGTCAATAATGAAGCACAGTCAGCAGATGTGCGCTGGTATTCTAAGAGACAGCAGTGAACAGGGGGTTGGTCATTTTGATTCAAAACCACACCCGAGATATATCGTCCTCCTGCCTGAGTCGAATCGACCACGCCATGACCATTTTATCATCCCCATGTTAAACCGAGTGGGTGGAGTATGATGTGAGGCATAGACTTTCTCCCACGCACTCAACCAGATGCAGGAATAGCGCCGGCAAGGGTGGCGTCTTTTACTCTCCCGAGCTTGACCAGTAGTCCCACGGCTGCCTCCCTCCCCACGTCAGTTTATTAATTTTTATATTTTTATTTCATATCACAGTAATACAATAGCAGTAACAAAGCTCTCACATTGATAAGAAACAGAAAAAGAAAAAAAACCAACAACACATAAACAACAAAAGAAACAAAGCAGATACACACACACACACACACACACCAATTCAAAGAACTAATTTCACAATGGCGCATAACACGATTTCTCTTATTTTTGTTTTAAAAAAGCCGTTGTCGTCATTTCTTCTTTAGTTTTGATGTTCTTATTAAATGTGTATGCAGGTTAACATCAAACTGGTGTCGCTGCTCGCGAATTCGATTTGACTTTGGGTGTTGGGATGAAGTGGTCTTACATGTCTAGAGGGGCGGCCGGCAGCTCGGCGATGACTTGTTGGGGCGGAGCTGGAGACGGGACGACACACGTGCTGGACATCGGAGCAGCGTAGTTTAGTTGTGATGACATACAAAAATAAACTCAAGAAACACACTTGAAAGAGCCTCTAGATAGTTTTGTGCTGGGGATACAACTTATGGCTTGCAGGTGCTGATTCCAATAAAAATGGTGTTGCATTATTATTCAATAATAACTTTGAATATAAATTATAAAATGTTACTAGGGATCCAAAGGGATGTTTGAATTGTATTGCCAAGCAATATTTTTGTTAAATCAGGTGATGGCTGAGCTTATTGCAACGACGCATGGCTCTGGTGGTAATATTTTCACGCTAATGGCTACTTGTGTCATCGGCAAGCTATGTGTCTTTTGTGCGTGGGTCGATTCGACTTTGAGCGTTGGTACGATGTAGTCTTACGTGGGGCGATATGGTCATGGCGAGGTCGATTCATCTATCGCTGGGGCGATATGGTCTTGGGTCAAAATGACCCGTGATCCAATGAACAAGCAATCAACATGTACTTAATTTTTTTGAAGCTGTTTTAGCAGAAATTCATAATATAGGGCAAACAGTAAGCATTTTAAAATGTACTTTATTTTATCGCGTGACTGATGCAAACAAGTCGTAGTAGAGCACAAGCTGTCGGTCGTAAGTCGCGTTCGAAAGGTAATCGTAATAGAGATGATGTTTATAAAGAGAAATCCGTGAAAATTTTTGGTCACACCTAAGAGAGGGTCGCAGTACGGAAGATTTTATTGAGGAGGTTTTGCTGTACTTCCTGCGTCAAAAGAACGCGCCCGAACCTAATGACATCCCCAGTTATCGGAATGAAAGAGACAGATCTTGCACCGTGGTTAAAAACATCGCACGTGTGTCAACAGGTCACGGAATGCTTTGTACGCACTTAACCTACAAGACAGATTTGCTGGAGCATCCGTTGTCTGCCTTCATGGCTCATTATGTCCGAGTTTGTAACCCCTCCGTTATCTGAACTTGAGAGACTTAAAAGTTTACTGGAAATACGTCTTCTTCTCTGACCTTCCCTTAAAACAAACAAGCAAACAAACTTGTAAGGGCTGGGCTGACTGGTTGAATCAGTTGCCCTCCTTTTGTTATCTTGCCGTCATGCATACAAGACTTCGCATGGCGATGTTATATGTGAAGGTGTGACACTCTCCCGAGGCCTGGGCGATGGTTATCGCCAACAATAATCATTTGTGTATGTTTGGTAAAGGTCTTCCCCTAAACATTGTTAGGTCGTTGTGTGGTGGAGGTGTTAGAGACTGCATTTTTTCTCGGAGCCAGCTTTTTTGTGGGAGAAGTTCCCATATCTTCTCCCTCGCTGTTGTTTGTTTTTCTAACACAACCCTCAATGGATTCAGCTGGGTCGACTTGGGAGAAGCTCGCTTTGCACTATACGGGTGTGGAACCGGTGGGCCTCCAGATTTGGACGCCAGTCCTTTAACTACTTAGGCGAGCGCTTCTCCTGTGTATGTTTTTTATTTATTTATTTATTTATTTTTGAGCGGTAGGAAGCTTCGCCAGCAAGCCAGTGAGGGAAATCGGGAGTAGAAAGCTGACCAAAAAAAAAACACAATTATGACAGTTGCTAGAGTTAGCTGAGAACAAGAATCAGGTCTCGCCCAGAAAACTACGATAAATCTCTTTTACTCAATTTGTGTGGGATGGGGAAAGTCGAATCTTCCTGTCATATACACATATACGTCATTTCAATATTTCTTGGTGCTGGTGAAGCCGCTGTTGGAAGCAGGAAGATAGCTTTACTACTTTTGCCTCCCACTCGTGCCGTGCGTCATTAATTTTACGACTGTCGATTAGCCGTTACCGCCATTTAAATCAAGCGCTGATGAGCACGAAGGATTAAGGTGAGGAAGGATGGTAGTGGTGGTGGTGAGAAGGGGAAAGTTAATGGCAACCTGCTTGGTGATTAAACGCCCGCACCTGTAAATAGGGTGGGTTTTTTTTTCAAAAGCAGACAAACCTGTATTTTTTTTCACAGACTAACACTAGTAATATTACAATTTAGAGCGGGGGTTGCGGTTGTCTTTGAAAGTCGGTCGCGCGAGGTTGAAGAGCACGGTAGTTCATGATTTGGAAATGGTTCACATTAATTTAGTGTGCAATGGTGTTGATGAGAGGGGGGTATGAATATGTGTGTTTTGTATGCGTGTGTGTGTGAATGAGAGAGAGAGAGAGATAGAGGAATTATTGGGACTGCTGGCAGTACCAAGGATTGTGGAACGAAATGCCATACTGACAGTGCCTTCTAAAAGCTTTGCAAATCAGAACAGACGTCTAGGGACATGTTATCTTAAAAAAAAAAAACCAAACAAGCTATACAGCTGTTACATCATGGCAGAGATCCAAAGTACGACAGCGCGTCTCTTTATGCACTAAAGTCGACAGGGTATTATACGAGGGAAACGCTTCAGCCTCGTGTGTCGAACTGCCATGCGTCTCGTTGCGCGTGCGCTGGACCCGTGCAGCAGGCCAGCCGTTTGGCTAGTCGGTCGGCAGTGGGCGTGCGTGTGTGCGTGCATAGCGGGTGTCAGCTGATCAGCAGACGACTGGCTGTTTTTCTCCTTGTTTGTTTTTTTGTTTTTGTTTTTTTGAAAAATTTTTCTTTTGCTTTTTTTTTATCGGTGGTCGATCCGACTGATATCTCGGGCAAGGAGGAAGGGCCGATGGGACGCACGGTTCTGTTTGTAGCTCAACAAAGCTTATCATTCAGCGAGAAATAGCCGAGAAGGGCTGTGCAACCGAAGTTACCCTCTCCTTTGTTTCCCATTGTGGCCGTCGAGGGGCTGCTGATGGTGATGGTGGTGGAGAATTGTTTCTCGCTATAGCTGGAAATGAATATGGCGCCGCGCAGACCGATCCACGTGTGGGCGAGGTGATGCAAATGAGAGGCCATCTTAGTGTGTAACCAAGACCAACTGATTACTGTTGTTTCATTAAGAGATCGACACTGTGTTCGTAGGCTCAGGTGCCAAGAAGCCAGAATCAATTCTCCCCCCCTCCCCATCTCCCCTCTGGGTCTCCCCCGTCAACGTCTTTAACATGTTTTGTAACTTAGCAGTAGCTGGCAGGATTGACAGCGCATCTTTGGAGCCTCGTCAAAAGTATAGGGGTCGTGTGCGTGTGTCTGTGTTCGTGTGTGCATGCGTTTAAGTAGAGAACCGACGTCCGAGTGACGTCGTCTTCACGGCTGGCGTACTGATGTCTCTCGTCTTGAATCGGGAATGGATTGTTTGGCGAAGACGCACTCTGACCCGGTCTCGACTGAGAGGGATGCTGCATGGCAAGCCAAGACGTTTGAGAGGCTCTACACAGGTGCACCGCAGGCTTACGTCCCCTTAAGACACTCGACTCAACAGGTAGGCGCTCAACAGGTAGGCGCTCGTTGTTTGTTGTTTTGGCTGTGACGGGTGCCGGGGCACCCCCCACCTACCCACCCTCACATTCTTCGTGTTTTACCCCGGGTTGTGCCTGTGTTGCGAACTGCAACCGTTAAGCCCTCGGCGTTTATAACAACCGACCGCGCCGTGTCCGTCAGCCTGAGAAAGAAAACTGAATCACTTTATACCGTGTCCGCTCGTCTGATGATGAAGTCGTCAGGTCCGTTACCTTTTTTTTTCGGGGGAACGGGTCTGGCCACAGGCTTCTGTGATCGGTAGAAGTCTATAAGTCTGGCAAGTATGTCCAGCAAGGTGAAGGCCGGTCGGACCGTGTAATACTTCTGTGTGTCAAATACTTGAGGTTTGGTGTAGTCACTTACAGTCGGCGCTTCCTTCCCCTGGACTAGTTAATTTTTAATCTTCTGCATTGTAGTAAAACAAAAAACCGCTAGTGACTTACATACAAGCACGACATAACTTACAGAAAATGACATAAACTGAAAAATGACATCGCATACAGAATATTGACATAACTTGCAGAAATGTGACCTAACGCACAGGACTTTGACATAACTGACGGGAAAATGTCATAACGGAACACTGACATAACATACCAGTAAGGTACATACTGGGAAAGTGTCCTACAGTACAGAAGTGATATACGAGAATAGGATAGAACATCGAGAAAAGTGATGCGACACAGATAATATGACATAAAGAACAGTGGTATATAGAAGAGAGAAGCGCTTATTCCAGACAGCTTGTCAGGCGGTTGTGTCCTGCAGGGTTTGAAGGCCTGATGGTCACGGACTCTTTATTAAGACCAAACCAAACCAAAAAGTCATATCTTCTTTGGTCACAGGCACCCACTGTTTATCTGTGGAAAGCAGGCGTTCTGACATCCCCCACAAAAAAAGGTCTGTGACACTGAAGGAACCACATTCAACGCTTTTGCCGACCCCGCTGGAAATGTTTGCAGTGCAAAGTTTTTTTTTAGTTAGTAAAAGTACCGTAATTATTAAATTTCGTTGTTTTTACAAACAATACTCAAAAAAGCTTTCCGTGTAATTAACAGAAGCTGTTTATTTGTATGCATTATTCGTGCTGAGATTTTTATGGCGATCATATTTATTATGAAGTCTTCTTTTCAACCTGTAGATCAGATAAGCTGGTTTTCTCAGAAACGCTTTCCATGTTTCGCGGGATTTGTTTCGCTTTGATCACAGATTCTTGTTTTTGTTGAAACATTTTTGATGTTCGAAAACAAATTGTCGGCCAGGCAAGTTAGGGAAGTCACGATGAGCTGTTTTCACTAAACTTCCCTCCCTCCCGGCCCACGCTTACCGACAGTCACAGACATGTGTCGCCGTGTGTCGCCCTCGTACACATGGACGCGCGTGCATGATAATACAAAGGGCTGCTATGTCGTATATATACACACACATACACAGTTACGACAGTGTACACATAGTGTGCGTTATCTCTGAACTATAAAAGATTTGTGGGAGTCAAATGTTCTTTCTTCATTAAAGGTGTGTGTAGCGTCAAGTACATGTACTATACATGCCGTGCGTCATATGGTAGCAGCTGTCATTTTCTTATATCTCTGATTGGGGAGGGAATTATCTATCAAACCCAAACCTAATCAGCAGGTGCTTAAAGCAGCGTATAAAAACATCTGTCACCTCTTTGTAAGCAGCCGTTAGTGGCAGCTTCATCGGGGACAAGCCTAAGACGACATCTAGAAGCCGAAAATTCCGCCCACCAGCGGCATCCCAGGCAAGGGTATGTAGCCTTTCCAGTTGATCTCTGAAAAAATGGTAGCGATGGGTCTTTTTTTCTTCTTTTTTGCTAACAACATCATCGTGTCTTCCGCTGATAGTTCAAAAGAACGAAACCTTTTTGGTGTCATAGAAACTGCATTCTTGTGGATACGTGTTTTGATATACGAGGACTCAGTTTTAGTTGAACGCTGTGGATGAGATGAAGGACATCAAAGACGTAGTGAGTGTGTCTAGTAGTATGGCATTGGACCAGATGGCGGACTCCTATTAAGACCGAAGCAGGAAGTGTTGTGGGCTTGTATAAGTCAACCGTTTTTAAAGTGAACTGAGTATCTTGGAAGCGGAAAAAGCACATTTGCAGACATTCGTGAAGAAATGAGAACCTCGTTCGCGACCTCCGAGGGTGATGCATTGCAAACTACGATCTTAACATTACCCTACGAGTAAAAGCCTAGATTACAAGTACAGCCTCGACATGCCGCAAGAACGTAGCCAGCGTACATTTGCAATCTTGGCTCGACACAAAAACATAGCCAGCATAGATCTGCAATCTTGACATGACAAAAGTAAATACCGATCACACAGGTAACCCCTCATGAACCCACGATGTAGCGGGGGCGCTGCACTCCCTAAAACCACATGGATTCACCATTCGTTCTACAATTTAAAAGCCTTCGGGGAAGCGGATAGCCGAGTGGTTAGAGCACTATTGTCCAAACCCAGAAGTGCGCCGGTTCGATACCTGCATTATGCAGGCGAACGTTCTCCCCCAGCTGTCGAGGTACCTGACTTCATAGAGGGTTGGGGAAGATAAAGCAGTGAGAGAGGGAGGAGGTGGACATAACCCTCACAAGAAAGCTGGCCCCGAGAAAATAAGGTCTCTAGCTTGTCACTCCCCAAACGACTTCAAACAATTTAAGGAAAACATTTACCTTTTTTCAGGCAGCGAAAACGAAACTTTGTCAGCGTGATTGATTTTTTTTTTGAGTTGGTAGGGGAGGTGGATTGTCGGGTTCTCACTGTGTGTTTTACATCCATTAGTTCGTCCTTTTGGGGCTTCCTTTATCCCTGCCATAGCCCCTGGCAATATAGCCACAGCGGCTGCTGTTACAGGATCACGAGCCTTCCGTTGTCGTGATGGGGATGTCGTGTGGCTCATTTTGCAGGCGCAGATGAGATGGTATGGAGTCAGATTGTGCGGTGTTGAATCCAGATCGTGTGCTGGTGGTGGTTGCAACGGAGGTGGAGTGGTTGCACTGGTGCGGCGGGTGAGGGCGGGGTGGCGTTCAGACGCCAGCACTCCCCATGATATTGGGGTCTCCCTCGCGGATGTGATGGTGATGGTTTAGTTTACACGTTTTTCAGTCTTTCATTCTTTCTTGACGATTTGATTACTAAAGATAACAGCGAGTGTAGAGGAGTAAAAAGTATGTTAACCTACACAGACTTTTTAAAGATCAAGAGACCAAAGCGTAAAATTTAATTGTATATTGTATAGATTTTGAAAACTGAAAACCGCTTGAGAAAATAAAACAATAATATTAAATACAAGGATATTAAGGAAGATCGAAAGAAAGGCTCTTTTATTTTTCTTATTTGTGTGTGTGTGTGTGTTTTCTCCCCTTCCCCTATTCTTTCGTGTCAAATCTGTCTTTCCTTCCTTCCTGTGGCCATGATCCGTTAGTCACAGAAGAAAACCTTGAGCGTAGTTCGTTGACCTGAAGCCCCTGAAAGCTTCCCCGGGGACAACTCGTCCACATGATACCTTATCGCTCCTCCTCAGTTGCACGTGCAAGCCTGAGAGCAAGTGGTTCTTGTCAATTTTGTGGCCTCTGTTTTGGCTGCTATGTCATGAAACAGGGCGACAGGCAGACCAAACCGTATGCACGGGTACAGCCCGGAAGCTCAGGCTGTAAGGGGAGACCAGCGCGATGCAGTGGCTAACGCAACTGACGCAAATGGGCGGGTGGGTGTTCGTGGATCGAGGCCGAACACCTTTGATTCGTTAGCTGCGAATCACCTAGAGTGAGCAGCATTAACCTTAGTGTTGTCTACCAAGACAGTTTTGTGTTTATTAACTTATTGCCAACGTTCCGGTTCTAAAGATGCAGTGGCGTAGGAACCAGGGATCAAGGGGGCATCTTTGGCACACTTGCAGACCTTAAATGTGAATAAAATGATTATCAAGTTTATCTTATTCTGAATATTCCATAATTTCTTGTGATGGAGATAACCGAGTGAGTCATTTTTCAGCGAGTTTTGGTTCTTGTTAAGTGTCGCTTTGTCGTTTAACGCTGAAAGCAGCAGTTGTTGTGATGCTACTGCTGTGTACGCGCGCGTGTGTGCATGGCTGCACTACCGCACCTCCTTTGTTTCGTAAAGTGCGAGTGCGAACGTCTTTCACTGTTTGCCCCCCTCTTCCTCACACCACTCCCGCATGCTAAACATCTTCCTTTGCCACTGAGGTGTAGCATCACTGGTCGGGAGACTGAAACAGTTTATAAAAAGAGATAACCAAAGCTTCATCTTAAAAAAAAACCGCATTGTTATGGTTAATGAAATCATGTTTCCAGAGTTTCCCACGTGTAGAAAGGTATGTAGATCACCTAAGAGAGCTCTTAATTAAGTGAGAAAAAAATTGCCAAAGGGGTCTGAAAACGTCAGCGAATAGAGTCATGGATTCTAGACAGGTATGAAAATCCCTTGCATTTTATGGGTGGGAAACCCTGTTTCGATCAGTTTCGTGATAGTGTGGCGCTATGAGAACAGGATTTAGAGATGTTGTGTAGACCGGCAAGATCAAGAAGTTTTCCACTACTGGTGGATCGAGCAGTCCGAAAAATTGAACCAGCGCAGTGAAAAGCTGGGCGAGTACCTGCTTTCTGCTAAGCTTTGTAGTTGTCTCGCACCTCTCGCTTCAGCTAGATGCCATTGATGATTATGATTTTTTTAAACTTTGCCTTTGATGAAATCGAAGTACACGCAGAAAACCACAGACTGTCAGAGATATCACATTCAGAGATAAGTCCGCCGGAGCCGAGATCCGAACCTACGACATCCAATTCTTACTGTTGTGGTAATAAGTGCTTTAACCACTGAATCACAGCTGTCCATCTCGCCTTTCTCTCGTTCTCTCAACGCACGTGTGTGTGTGTGTGTGTGTGTGTGTGTGTGTTACATATATATATATATATTTGTCTGCATATTAACTTGAACAGGCTTTTGTAAGATTTTGACCCTGTGCGTTAAGTAGCCGTGTTCTCCAAGAGATTGTACCCGAGGCCTTGCTAGACCGGATGCATTCTCGTGAAAACTGCACCAGACTTCAGGCCGAATGCATATTGCGAGAGAAGAATAAAGCACCTGGGCTTTTGTGGTAGTGTCCTGTCTGACGTAAATCACTTTGTGCTTAAGGCAGCCGTAAAGCAGCGCTGTTTCTGTGGCTATTGATTAATCTGAAAGGTGTTGCAAGGTGTTGCAAGCGATGTTTCCTCTCATACACGAGAGGCGGAACGTTGGAGTCAATTGGAAGACAATGTTTGTGGATCTTTCTTTTCCTTCAGCTTTCACTTGAATGGTCTCTGCTGCTGTCGCGCCTCTCTTGCTGGACTTGTGGGCGTGTACGATGGTAAGATAAGTTTTCCGCTACAGGTGGTGTACAGTGCACCGCGCTCGCGTGTGGTTGTAAAGGGGTGGGGATGGGATCGCGTGTGAATGGTGAAGAGGAAATGAGTGACGCATGTGAAAGAGCGCCAGAGATGGGAGGACGGGCTGGAAGAGAAGAGTGAAGAAGGTGTACATGCATGGAAGAGAGGAAAGGAATAGTCGTACGTCGAGGATGATCACTTTCCAGATTCACTCGTGTGCAGTCTTGGCGCAAAGCTGTCGGAGAGAGAGAGAGAGAACAAAGGAGATGGGGAGATGAAAACCCGTAGAGTGGAAGCAAACCGCCAGAACGCTTGGCACGACCTGGTCCTTTAACCAGATTTAAGCAGGAAAGGCAGCAAATAATTGCTTGACGTTTGGGAGCACGATCGAAACAGCACAAGAATTGTTTTAATTAAACAAAAAGGGGTTATACCCGAGGATTTCACCACCCCATTCACCCCCTCACCCCCCAAAAAAAGGAGGGAAAAATCGTCTAAAGCAATGTTGATATGATGGTGATAAACCGAAACGTGACTGGTTGTTGTAGGCCTTTGATGTAGTGGTGGTGGTTTGCAGCAGGCTGATGCGAGTGATGCGAAGATCAAGAAGGAGCAGAAGCGGCGCCCCAAGCCACGTGACGGCACCCAGCTGCTCTGCAGGGTGTGCGGCGACAAGGCGCTGGGCTACAACTTCGATGCCGTCACCTGCGAGTCCTGCAAGGCCTTCTTCCGGCGAAATGCCAACAAAGCCAAGGTGGGAGGGACCACCCCGAACGCGCGGCTAACAGTCACCTCCCATACCCAACACGCTTTTTCTTTCGATGCGTTCGTTCTTATTCCTTATGCACAGGTCCACAACTCTCTCTTTTAAATCTCTCTTTAAAAATTTCTCTTCAGTATATATATTATGTTAGTCTATCCATTCAGCTGCTAAAGGAATTATCATGAAAGAGTTCAACCATGCCTAGCTGTCCAAACACCTGGTTCTAGATTGTAGGCAGGATTGCAGATTTTAAAGTGGCTGAACAAGACCCAACACTGTAATCAGAGCTGGAAAATAGTGTAGGCTGAAAACAAAGAAGCAGTAGTCATAGTTCAACAAAGAAGAGTCTAATGAGTCAAAAAAAAGAAAGAAAAGAAAAGAAACCCAAAAGACAGACCTTGAAGAGCTGTAATCTCCTTTGAAGAGTGTGACCTTGACCCACTGCTTTAAAGAACCCTTGTCAAATGATTTTATGATGCAGCCTAAGTTGTTTTGAAAGAATTTATGCTGTGCGATGATTAAAATTGTTGGCTTTGGTGTTAAAAAATTTAACTTTCTCTAGTCACAGAGTTTAATCCAAGATTATTCAAGCCCTTACATCCTGCCCTCTGCATATGTGCATGCATATGGAAGTATGTACATGTTAATGCAGGTGTTTGGTGTGACCAGCAATTGTGATATAGAGTATCTAAATATTAATATCTCACTATGTCAGAAATATAAATATTAATATCTCACTATGTCAGAAATATGTACATCTTCATGTATGTATTTGGTGTGAGTGACGATTGTGATACAGAGTATCTAAATATTATTATCTCAGAAAGAGTGTGCATGGTTGAGATTGTTCAATCATAACTTATAGCTGATAAACATTTTTTTCGACAGAGTTTCACTTGCTGTTTTGATGGAAACTGTAAACTTGACCCTCACACTCGGAAATTTTGCTCGGGATGCCGTCTCAAAAAATGTTTCACAATTGGTATGAAGAAAGACTGGATTCTGAGTAAGTTTGAAGCATGCAGAAAGAGTTCTTTGTAGTAGTTTGAAACAATCGAATACAGTGGGGAAAAATGGAACAATACACCTGACGGTGTGGACACAAATGAACCCTATGCATGCTGGTATCCATTCATGCACACATGCACATCTGCACACTTATAGCAGCTTTGTTGTTTCATTGGTCTACCTGATTTTGTATATCTTTTGCACAAACTTTTTGTTTATTTCACAGCATGCTGTCCTGCTTTTTACCAGCCCTCAGCACTCATATGCCATGATAAAAACAGATTTCACCAGAGCTTATTAACCTGAAACGATTTTGAACCCCACCTATCAGGCTAGTCACCCTTGAAAAGTGTCACCACCTCTTTTGCATTTCTACCTGTTATAGGGCCAGGCAGAGGCAGTGACAATGGATAGGTGTTGACAGAAGCACTCTGCCAGTGCAGAATGCAAGAACACTCCAGTCAGTGCAATACCAGGAAGTCAGGGGGCCTGTACATTATAGTGTGTATATTTTGACTATTAGAAACATTTTACAGGGACAAATTAGAACCAGCTGCAAGCAGCACACAGAGTTAAGATGGTGGGGTTCAAAAGAAACAATCTGTGTACATAAATGAGTGAAACATTCACAGAGTTTGTTTATTTGTAATTACCAAACTAGTTTGATATAGCTTGGTAAATGTTTTTGTTGGAACACTGATATGTATGTGCAGTGGACTGCTCCACATGACTTGCATCAGTCCAGTCAGTTGACTTGAGATCCATATAGTAATGAGCAGAAGTTTTTAAAAAGCTGGTCTTAAACAAATGATTAAAAGATAATTTTAATGTGGTTGTAAATGGCAAATGCGCTATTGTGGCAGGTGAACTTTGCTGAATATCCTATTCTCTTGTTAATGTTTGCTTTACATTTAAAAATATATTATTCTAAAGGCAACTATACAAGCTATATCCTGTTGTATGCATATATATATATATATTCCTTCACTAAGCTTCCATTTTTATTCTGTTTCATATATACTGACTGAGTTTTTATTTCATATAGTCAACAGGCTTTTATTAAATCCAATGCTAACTCTTATATTTTAATTCATTAAAATGTCTATGCTTTTCATTAGTATACTTACACACTTTCTTTCCATTAATACAGACATATCATGCATGCATGCATACACCTACATTTTCACATACACAGGTGTGGACATGCACTTGTGTTACAATCACACATGTCCACTTGCACACACACATAAAGTAAGGTACACAATTGACATCTTGGACTATTTTGTGCGGTTTCGTTTTGGTGTACGTTATTTTGCTTTTAACTGCATGCTTCATGCTTTTTGTTTTGATGTGATTTAAAAAAAAAAAATCTCAGCAACAGCAGACTTTATTACATTTTGTCTTATACATCTAAACTGTCTCTGCAGTCTGGTACATGAAAAAATTTCGTTCTATTCCCCCATCCCCTCTGACATGATACCTCCTGTATGTGATTTACAGATGATGAACAGCTTGCCAAGCGGCGGCAGAGATTGCGGGCAAGGACAGCCACCTGCAGCAGCAGTTCCTGTGAACAGGAGTCACCCAGCAGTACTGGGGAAATCAGCTCCCAGGGCTCACACATATCAGAAGAGACGTACAGTCCTCCTCCTGCCCCTGCCTTAGCTGGGTCACCTGAACACCCAGTCAAGGTAGCACAGTCATTAATCAAATCTAATAATCAAATACAGTACTAGTATAACTGATCTCCTACCCATATCAAAACTCTTTAATTTTGCCTGTAGGTAGTTTTATCAATCTACCAAATGCAGTATGATATTGGTGCATTCCTTCAATAGCAGTAAATTCTGTCAAGAAAAATCACAAACAGAAACAAAAAATAGATGTGTTTCAGTCAGAAGAAATATTTCAGGATGTGTGTTTTTCTGAAGGCATATGAACAAAATCATTGTGGTGTGCAGGAAGAACCATCTGATGAAGAGAACTACACGATACCACTGAGTGATGACATCCGTGAAAATCTCACCCAGATGCAGAAGACTTATGATGAGATTTTTGAGGCCACCTATACACCAGAGCAAATGGGGACTGTCATAAAGGAAAACCCATCATCTTCTACAGATCTCTTCAACATGACAGACATCTTTATACGCCGTCTTATCAAGTTTGCAAAATGCATTCCAGAGTTCAAATCTCTGAAACAAGAAGACCAGATTCACTTATTGAAGGTGTGCATCTCTGACATATTTACATGTGTATTTTACAAAGACACCGCCAGCAAGTGTCATCTTAGGTGTTCATATTAATGAATATTTTGTGCTAGGTTATTATTACTTTTACTATAACAGAGTTTGGTTGTCTTCTGGTCATTCTGTATTCATATATAATCTGAACACCATACACAGTGACTGTATATTCTTGTAAGAAAGTAAACAGTATATATGTGTGGAGAAATTGAAGATTTAATTTATGTTCTTGTTGCTTTAGGCCCGTCCTTTTTTTAAGCTTTTGCGTGTTTATTGGTGGAGATGATAGCCCTAAAGTAAAGTAGCTAAATTTTTTGCAAACATATACCCACTGATCCTGGCATAACACTAGCGTTGCACCAACAACTAATCAAGTATTCATCTTTTCCAGAGACAATTTGTATTAGATGAACTTATATAACAGATTTCAAAATCAGGTGAACTTCTTTCATCAAAACAATCAGCTGGGGCTTTATGTATTTTAAATCAGTGTGGCAGATAAGCTCTGGCGATGATGGTTGGACAAAACATAGTCTTACACTATAGAATGTACTTATTCCATAATCATACTCACTTTTTTAAACCATGCACAATGGCACCCAGGTTGTCATCCACAAACAAACATATGATGTATGTAGGACACATTTTATTGCACCTTAATTTTGTGTGTGGTCATGTGTTACTGTGTCAGCATTTTGTACTAGCTTGAGTCTCCATGGTTTTGTCTTGTTCTTTCCTCGCTGCTCTTGCTTTAAATTGTTTTTGGACTGATTAATGCTGTTCTTTATCTGTATTCTAGGGTGGAATTATGGAGATGTTTGTCCTGCGCTCTGCAATGGCCTTTGACACACGCAGCAGTGCGTGGAAGTTCCGCATGCAGTCTCAGCAAAAAATGGATGAGAGCAAACTAGACGTTCATATAATCCAGAAAAATCTTGGCAGCAACATGTATTTAGAACACATGCGGTTCGTACAGAGCATCCATGATCTGACCCGCAGTGACCGCATTGTCTTGATGCTGCTGTTTGTGATTGATCTCATGTCTTCAGATCGGCCCAGTCTTGACAACCAGATGGTAGTGTCCAAGGCCCAGGAGAAGTTCTCTTTGTGGTTAAAAGCTTACTTGGAATCTGTCTTAACTGTGGGTGAAGCTCGGCATGTGTACCCTAAATTGCTCATGAAGCTACTGGACGTTCGCAATCTTGGAGAGGAGAGTTCACAACTAGCTGCTAAGCTGGACGTTTCCAAGCTGGAACCACTTCTAGTTGAGATCTTTGATCTCAAGCAGTAACTGTTAGACTGTTATTGTGTAGACAAAAGAAACCTTTTTGGTTGTGATGAAATGTGACTGTTTTGGAATACCAGGTAAAAAAAATGACTGTTGCTTCAGAATGAGCAACTTAGAGGAAGACTACGGTTAATTGACTTCTCAATTTTATGAAATACTACAAAGGTTGGATGCTGGAGCTATTACTGCGGCTACTTACCGACTGTTCAAGCTGTTCAAGAAGAGACGTGGGATTCAAACAGTTCACGTGTCATCAGTGTACACTGTCAGGTTGTCCTCTTTGATGCTTTGGAAACCTTACCTGTTTCTAAAGATTTTTAAGCCATCATATAAGGTTCTTCCTCTCCAGAACTTTAAGAGTACATGGAATTAAGAACATAGTGGCATAAGTAAAAGATTTTTTTTTAATTTGGCTAGAACATGAACATTTTCATGATTACTAGGTTTTGGTTAGGGTTCTGACATTTCCTGTTATATAGTTAGCATGAAAAACTATAATTTGGTTGAAGTTATTTCTTACGTTTCATGTTATTGAAGAATCACATACTCTACCAAACTGTCACAATTAAAAAGCAAATCAGTATTTAGATTGTAAAGATGTAACACTAAAAGTAAAAACTAATGTAATCATTGTGGACAGGCTAGTAGGATAATGTGTAGCATAAAACACAACTCAGTACATGCTTTTGTGCAAGCTAGTGGGCAAAGTTTGTAAAATGCTTATATGGCATTGTCACAACCCCTTATGGATTGGAACAGGTTCATAATTTTCCACCGGTGGTATATAAATACATTTATATAAATTATAGGCACCACATATAAATCTTTCTTGAAAATTGTTTCCAACTCATGTAGTGGAAAAAGAAGCTTCTCCTGTTCCAACAAAGTTACAAAGTCTTCTTAGGCCAGAGGATATTTTCATGAAACTGATCTTAAACCATACTTTAGTATATTTCTTAAGCTCTATAGTCCTTTGCATGTATTTCAGTTAGGAGTTTTTCTTCCCTAAAACTTTTGAAATTTTCTTGGTTTCCTTTTTTTGCTTTTGCTTTTATTTTTTCATACTTTGTATTTTTTTTAGCAGCATGAATCAATACCTAGTGACTTTGAACTGATAGAATCAGCAGAGAAGGGGCTGCAACTGTGATGGCAAGCTTTCCTTGCATGCACATTGTGATGAATGTATCCATTACCATTTTTGGCAGGACTGCACACTTCTTGCTGCTCTTTTGCCATGTAAATGGAAAAGAAAATGTGTTTAATTTCAAATATGTTTTAAGCAAATCCTGTCTAAACCAGTCTAGTGAACTTTGTAAATGTTGGAAAGGACACTGTTGGAAAGACATGCGAGGGGACTGAAGCGTGAAAGGTACAAATAAAATGATCAAGAAAGTCTTTTAAATAAAGCAAGGTTAAGGTAAACTAAAATGAGCAAAAAACTCTTAGTCAATAAAACAGGGTTATCTAATCTGGTTCCAGATTTTAGGAGCATTAGTTGTGCTAGACAGGCCTATTATTTTGACTAGATAATCCTCCTTAATCCTTCTCTTAAATATCACCTTCAGTTGCTACAAGATTAGTTGCTGTATGCAGATCTATCTATATTTATTCCTGTGAAACTTGTCTTTTCTATCCACAGTTCATTCCTTTTCTGCCACTTTTGTGCTCTTCTTGTGCAGGTGTATTTTTACCTTAGTTAGAGAAGCAGACCAGGTCTGATGAAATGATAAAAGTTGCTAATCAATTTTTGGCATTCAGCCTGTCAGAACCCAGTCTGGCTGTTTTAAAGATTATGATTTACTGACCAAACAGTAAGTAAGAAAAAAACCAGTATAAAAGCAGCATTTAGATATGTTTCAGTCTGGCTATTGCTCCATATCATCTGTAGGTTTCACCTTTTTTATTTGTTAAACCATTCATTTGTTCATGTCTTTTATTAGTGCTAAGAGCATGACACTAATGTTGTGGTAGAGCACTTTTCAACTATACATTATTATTATTAATCTAAATTTAACTATTCTGCAAAAAGTAATTTGGGTAGTAATATTTCCTTGTAGTCATACATTCTTATGCTTTGGGGAATCTTGTGAATTTTTTAATTTTATCTAATACTTCCTTTTATACTTTCACCATCATCATCATCTTCTTCTTCTTCTTCTCTTTCTTCATCATGAAATTGTAAACTGGCAACTGCCACTTTAAGATGGCTTAAAATTTCATTGCTGCTCTTCTTGTTTCTTTAATGTCACAGAAATCCAAATGCAGTGTTTGGTGGGTATAGATATAGCTTGACAACAGAAACATACAAAAAAGTGTTCTGTTGTTCTGTACCTCAAATAGGATAATAATTGTAAAGTGCTCATGAGCAAAAATACAAACAAAGCAGATATAGACATGTCAGTTTAAATTTAAAATACCACCTAGACTTGTAACACTGCAATCTCTAGCTGAAATTTTGTTACAAAGGCTTAGAGCTTAAAGATTTCACATGATGCAGGTTCCTACATTTGCTTCACTGCTGCAACAAAAATATGATTTTTCCAGCACAACCATTGTTACAAACAGTGTTAGTGTATTATCAAGTACAGTCTGCAGAAGTGGCAATCTTTACATGGTGTGCATGGTGGAATAATTTCAGCCATTCAAAACAATGTCATAAAATGATAAAAGATTGACAAATATAATATTTTATGTAAGAAATCATATATTTGCTTTACAGTAAGCTGGACGATTTCCTATATTTTATGTATGTATATCCCGGTGTCTGGGAATAGCTGTTCAATATATTGGTGTACATTTATATGAAAGAGATAAGAGAAAGATTTTTCTATTGTTGTTGAGTGTAACCACAGTGTTACGGTGTGATGTGCATGGCGTGGGGCTTGTTCAGGAGTGGTGGACTTGCATGGACTTGCAGTTGTAACCCACCTATTGTAGACAGGTGTCAGTAGACTTTGTCTGCAGCTGACTTTGCTCAAGTTTTGTTCCAAAATGGCTGGGGTGAGTGAGGGGGTCATGTTTTTTTCCATGTTCTTTTTCCACTTTCCCTTGTTCTTCTAATTCTTTATTCCATTTTGTTGTAGTAAAGATAGCTTTTAGATCCTAAAGACCTTTTTGTTTTTCTGTTACAACACTTTGCAGATGCTTCTCAGACTAGTTCTAGTCTCTCTCTTTGTCATTTTCACACATTTATTTGCTTCTTATGTAAATATGGCCCTGTTGGTGATTCAGGATCATTTAATATATTGACCTCCCTTTCTTACACTTTTTTCTCTCCTCTTTGATACCAAATAGTATTTTAAGTAGTCAGTAGTTTTCAGTAGGGATTTTATTTTTTCCCTTATATTGATGTGTACCGTTCACATTAATTTCTTGTTTTACTGTCTCTGTATCTACCTTTTTGTTATTAATGGTTTAATTGGTTAACATTCAATCCCCGTGACAATACCAAATGTGAATTTAACAGATTATGCCCTTGCATGCTTGCAGCTAAAGGACAATGGTCGGAAGTGACGTGTGTAACATTTTATGTATGTTTGTGCACATATGCTGACCAGGCTTTTGGCTTCTGGCTTTTGGCTAGCTTGTATGTTTGATCATCACCATTTTCTTGCCTTGTGCTTTGTACTGTTACCAGTGGGTCAGTGCCTGCTCATCAGATTTGTGATCCTTTATATTTTCATTGAAGTCTGACCAGCTTTCATTATGAGAATCTCAATTTAATGCATAGTCCATACCATCTTCCCCAACCCACCCTCCCTTACAAAAGTGTCATGAAGATATGTGGCATGGACATTGCTGTGCAAACATCCCATCATGTGATGGATTTTTTTAAGAGTTTTGTAGAGCCAGTAGCATTGTACTTTTTTGAAAAACTGAAAAATTTGCTTTGCCTACTGCTTATCTGATATATTTATATTCCTGGCAAAACTATCAAAGATTCCAGCATGATTCAAAATGTCCCTCTCAATATTTTTGTTGTCATTATTTTGCTATCAACATTCCCCCCTTCACCCACTATCTTTATTCTTTCCATTGTAGCATAAATCAGGTGGTTCATTTTTTATATAAAATAAATTTATGGCTGGCATTAAAAAACTTGCAGGCAGCAGTTTTATTTTTGTAGACATCCATATTGATATTGTAGTGAATTTAGTGAAAGAGGAAAGTCAGCTAGCAATCTTTAATTTAGCAAACCAGTTTTTTTTATTTTAGTAAAAAAAGAAAAAGAGAATAAATTGAACCACTCAGAAAAGCTGCCATATTTCATAATTGTGTATTTCAGTGTTTGGATAGTCTTAGAGCATATTTACAATAGCTATGAACCCAGAAGAGTTTTTTCACTAGCGTGGTAGTTAAGAGTGGAGTGGAAGCAAAGGTTTTTGGGGTAATCCATAAAGTAATCGGAGACTGTACACATGTTTTTAGTGTGTAATTTCTCATGGGGTTTTTTGTTTGTTTTGTAATTTCTTACATGAAAGAGTGTTCTTGCAAGCAGTACATAAAAAAATTGGTTTCATCATGCATTGTTTTACTAGAAAAACATGTTTAACCAGGAATAATAACACCATCAGAGGTAGAGGAGTTTTGAAGGTCATTGTGCTAAAAATTCTTTGCTTTGTGCACTGACGAACTTCATGCTAAATAATAGGTTTATTATAATTTGTGCACTTTGTACTAAACACATCTGCTTAACAAAGACTGCCTGGACTGCAAGACTTTGTGGGGAAATGTATTTACTTTGAGACAGTGAAGTATATGCTATATTGTCTTCACATTGAGTCGGCACGCTACTTCTGAAAAATGGTTTGGCTGGTGGTCTAGGCAATGTCTGGTGTTGGTGGTAGGAGACAAATGTTTCTTGTTTGCTATTTGTTATAAAATAACTACCTCCTTTGCAAATACCCTTCAGCAACTGCTGTTACTATCAGTGTTTGGTAAAGGCTAGCTAGGTGATGACCAATGCATCATAAATACCTGTAGGTATTTTGGTGTCAATTTTATTTTGTTAAGGAATTCGTTAAGTCAGAATAATTTAACTGGCACCAGGCACTGGCTGTTTTAGATGCAGTGGGTATTGTGGTGTGCATCAAAGATATTCACAGAATTATACTTCAGGATTTGTCCATCTTTCTGTTCCCATGTCAGAAGGAAAAAATGTAAATGTTAGTAATAAGGCTGCATGGAAATCAAGAGAGTCAATGAAACATCTTCTTCGTGTCATTCCACTATCTGAAGATGATAATAATATTGAGGGTTTATATAACCCTTTTCCTCAGAGGACTTTACATAAATAATATACAGACTGAATCACCAACAAATATCCACTCATATTTGCATATAACAGACATGCTAACTTCTACTACAGAAACCCGCTCGTACACAAAGTAAATTACAGACATGCACGCTCATAGTCAAGACAGGATGACAGTGAAGTCACCATCCTGAAAAGATGCGTTATAGATGAGACTGTTAATTTTTACATCTTGCATTTGTTTCTTGTTTGCTGTCAGCATTTAGGAAGTTTTCTTTGGCTGTAGAGAAATATCTGGTAGTTGGTGCAAGAAAAAAAAGTAAATTGTTGAAGGACCTGTGAAACAAGTAGTTTGCCATAAATTCTAGAAAATGATATGTGTTGGGTAAACTGGCTGTTCGGAACTTGAAATGTAATCAAACATCAGAGTTACCAAGAGTTATGTGGAAAGAAAGGAATGTGGAGGTTGACAAGAGCTCCATACAGTATTCATCAGACAAAAGATGGAAAGACTGTTAACTCCATGGTGTTGCCAGCATTCTGTGCATGAATGAGACTGTTGACAGATATTTGGTGAAATGTTCTAGTAACTGGAATTTTCTTTGACATAGTTTAGCAAGAATCTGGTTTTATTTTACACACCAACAGCATAAAGAAAATAAACTATTTAAAACACTAGAAGTACACCAAACAACACAAACATAAAGTTGTTTTGAAGTAAAGGTTATACATCAGCAGGAGCTTCAGAAGTCAATAGTCAAAATAAGATTCTTGACATTGCAGATCTGTGGCTAAAATATTTTTGGCTACCAAGTCTCCGCCAGAATGCATCATCACTGCAGGGATCATGTATTGTTGCTGTTCAGCCTGGGACTTGAAGGAATGTCAGAAGCTGATGTTATCACCACAGAGGCTTCTTGTTATTAGCTTCAAAACTCATAGTATGAATTTTAATGTCTATTCATTCCACACAATGTGTGTTTGGCTTATCATCAAGCAACATTTTCATTCTTCTTGCTCCTTTGGCCTAATATTGACTCAATTTTCATTGGCTTTACCCATCCATGCTATAGATACCAGGCTGGATATGCGAATTTTATCAGGTCATCATAGAAGAGCAATGAAGGGGCAGATGACAATCACCATGAGCTGAAGGCACTTTCTCTTCCAAAATCAACAACAACAGAGGCAGAAAAAGTTAATGCTCTGAATCATATTTGACTGCATTATAATGCCACTAAAGCTAACCTGGACATCAAGCTTGAATGGTATCCAGTTGATACCTGGAGCAAGTATGTTAACACAGTAGCATTTCAATGTAAGTGAAGATGCAGAAACATATGCTGCGTGTACACAGTCCAGTGTGATAGCAGAGACCTTCATATCAGTGTCTCTTACTTACTTAATCCTCTACGTACCTAGGTGGTACATAAGGAATCCACTAGAGACCTCCATCCTTGTCTGTCGGCAGCAAGTCTTGCTACGACGCTCCAGGTCAGCTTCTGGTCCCTGAGCTCCCTCTCCACTGACCGTCACCATGTTTCTTTTGGCCGGCCACGTCTCCTCTTGCCATCCGCTGTCCAGTGAAGGGCTATTTTGGGGGGTGCCTCTGGTTTCATTCTGCACACGTGCCTGAGCCACCTCCATCTTCTTTTTTTAATTATGGTTGTTATATTTGTGCAGCTGGCTCTTGTGAGGAGATTGTTGTTGGTTATTATGGTTATATCAGTGTCTCACCACCTAGAAATTCACATACCTTGAAAATTATTTCTTGTATGTCACAGTTAACTGGCTAATATCACTACTCCTGTGGCCTTTAGGCCATGGTACCTCTCCTCTTTTTGTTATCGTTCTAATCCTCACTTGCTAAATTGGGCAATCTTATCATCTAAGTACATCTAGCTACATCCGAAAAAGAAATGTACTTTAAATTGTAAAACAATTAAAAAGATAATACAACTTAGCATTTTAAAGTATCTACGGTGATCCCAAATGTGGCCTGCTACAGCATTTTTTAATTTTGTGTATGTGTGGTCATATTACAAAGTTCCAAAACTCGTCTTAAGAGGCTAAACCACCTTGTGCCTAGTCATGCCTGGCAGTTCTTTTCAGGGAAGACAGTTTGTTTCCCCCCTCCCCCACATAATGCATGCATGTAAAAATAGAAGATTGGGGTAATTCTTATTTGCTTGCCTGTACTCTACATATTATCACCTCAATTATGGGATTTTGCAGTAAGACATTTAATGTTTTTAGATACATTCTGTAAATAGTGATAATACTCGCCATTAAGTGTATAGTCATAGCCTTCAATCAGGAACAATAAATCCAGCTCCATGTTTAAGCTGCTGACTCATTTTTGCACCATGCCTCAGGATAAGTTATGAAGTTGCTGCTGTTGGGGTGTGATCATTTATTAATGGGCACCATTTGAGCACATCAACACATGATGAATGAGTCTAAGATGCAGAGAACTTTCTTTATCCAAGCGCTCTTTCTCAGGATTCTTCAAATTGTCTTTTTTTTAGTAAGCAGACTTCAGTATGCTGCTGTGCAGCAAGGTCTGTCCTACCTGCAAGCTCTCTCTACTCCTGTTCTCTTTCATTGCTCATTTTTGATCTTGTTCTTGAGACATCTATGAAAAACTTGATCATCTCACCCCCGGCCATTCCATAGTTTGGTGCTCTATATGAACTGAAGATTGCAAAAACTGCAGGAATTGGCTGTGTATGGATTGATTGGTGGCTACCTAAATGAAGCATGAATTAGCTAATAGATTGAAGAAACCCATGTGCAGATCAGGTCAAGGTTGTTTGTTGGAGTTCAAAAGTGGAATATCTGGATTGTGTTCTTTTATTTTTCACATATCACAGAGACTTATACTTTGATCAGGGTTAACTTCAGTATCCAAATATGACTTGAAGTTGCACATGGTTCTGATGTGTGTGGACAGGAAGGTGTATCTTGATGGTCATCATTTCCATAGTTCTAAAGATGTTTCTGAGGCATGTAGTGCAGTTCTCAATGATGCATTATTCCTCACTTTCTCTTCTGCCCAGACAGTGCAAAAAAGTACACATACTGTAGTTTCATAACTTTTCAGAGTTACAACTAATAACATAGGTGTGCTGATTTCTTTTTCTTAAACTGTTGTATAGTTTTGGTGTATACTGTACTTCAGAGTTATATGAAAATGTGGTGTGCCATAAATAATGTACAAATATCAAAGCTGTTAAATGTGCTAACCAGTCAGTCACAGATCAGCTATGCCTGTCTTTCAGTTCAGTCTGTTTAGAAATACATAGGGATTTTTTTCTTGACAGTCTTGCTATGAGAATCTTTATTCCTTGTTGTGGCCTTATGAAAATGCATTACCAGATTATCAGGAAAGGAAAGACTTTTTTTGGTATTAGTTATTTCATGTTTGTTGAATTTTTTTTTTAAAGGATATATATTCAGTTGTGTTGTGTGATTGCTTTCATTTCACTGGTTTGTGCACTAAAGGGTTGTGTTGACCTTTGCACAGTCCAGTTCAGAGACTGCATAGTGTTTGGCAAGGAGTGGAGAGCATCCATGTAGGCGTGTGATTGGGGGCCTTTTGTAAATTTGCCTTGTATACTGTGCCTCTGATTTGTTTTATAGTGAAGTATTTTGGCAAAATCTCATAACATCATCATCTGCTTTGACAAAACAGGAGACTGATATTTACCCTTTTTTTGCAAAATTTAAGAAAATATTGCTTTTACAAACCAGGAATCATGTTTGTAAACTTATATTGGTTGAGACCTGCAAAGTGATACCAGCTAAGAAGAAGGTTGTTTTCATGAACTGTGCTTCTCCTCTTTTGCCTCAGCTCATGGCAACATTATCTACCTATGTTAAAATGCCCGTTTATGGTCCTTAAACGCCCAGTGTAGTCAGACACATTGTGGGAAGGGAATGGGGAGCATTTGAAATCTTCTGGCCCAAGAGGTAAATTGGTGCACTCCTTAGCCCCACACGTCATACAGTAAATGCTAGTAGCTAGTTAGGACCTTAAGGCAGGCTACAAATGTTTTAATTGCAGTTTGGCTCATGTTTGATTGCAGCATTATTCTTTCTGTTGTTGGCATCCAGTATTTGCCTTGTGGTGATTAATAAAAAATAGCATTTCGTAGACATCTTGCAAAACAAGCTGGAAATCAAAATAGATTATTTTAAGAGAACTCTTCCCACAAATATTGTATGCTGTAAAAAATCTAGGCATGTTCTGCCTTATGCCTTCTCTTCTGTGTTTAGAACCTTTGTAATACAGTTATAATACTGTGTTATTCTGTCATTTTGTTTATTTCAAAATAACAGGAAATCAATTCTGAGCTTTCTAAAAGTTGTCTTGAAAATACCAAGCTGTTTAGAACCATTGTTGTTTGTACTCTGAGCAAAGGACTAATGTGAACAATTAAAAAATATTCTTGAAGAGAGCTGAACTTGTACAACTTTGAGAGCTTACTTTGTGGCATGGCATATATTAATTGAATGCTTGATAAAATACAAAAATAAAATTTAAAAAAGAAGATGAAATGACTTTCCATTGAGGTGGTATTTATACCTTATTTTCCTCAAGATTCATTTCTGATCCAGTGTAGTGCATAAGTCCTTTTTGGCAGGTATACATCACTCATCAGAGAAAAGGCTGTGCAACCCTGTTTGGGTGGAGAAACAGCAGGGGAGGGCACAGCAGGGTCATGAAATATGCCTGCATGGTACTTGAAGCTTATCCATTCATGCCTGTATTAGCAAGGGTATGTCTGTTAGAAATGATTTATACACATGATGGAGATAGATATACATTACTCATTTTAATATAAAGTTTCATGGAATGCTATGTTGATTAAAAAAGAAGAAGTTCATTATCTGTCTCCATGTTTCAAAAAGAAAATCCAGGAGCAGTATAAGTGCCTATAAGGACCTAATTAAGGGAGGTTTTGCGTCTGTAGAATGTCCAGTGGTGGTAGTTATGAAACGAGGGTAAGCTTTTGCCCTGGGGCAACATGGGAAATTCAAGAATAAGTGTCTTGTTTCCAAAATTATAAAGTGGTGTCCAGACTCTGCAGTTGTTATACCTCTGGATCCATAGTTATAAAGTGATGGGAGATTGTGCCATGTGGTAAAGAATCAGAAGTTATGCCCGCAGGGTCTGGACATAGTTTTAAAACTTCAGAAACAAGATGCTTTTCCTTGAGTTCCCCATTTTGCCCTGGAGAAAGGACTTACTCCTGCTTCACAACTATGGATCCAGTAGGCACGTTCCTTCTCTTGTTTTCTGGCTGATTAACCAGACAAAGTAAAAAAAAAAAAAAAAAAAGCAGCAGGAGACGGGAAGGCTCTGCCTTCCACATGCATTCTCCTGCCAGATTTCAACTGGACATTATCCTATTTTCGTTTGTTTTTTTAGGGTTTTTTTGTTAACAGATAATTCTGTTCATATTTTGTTCTTTGAGAAACACAGCTCATGGAGACATCTTTGCATATAAATTATACCAGTAAATACTGTCTAGAATGATATTCTCTTAGCAGGTAGCCCAGAAACAAGTTGATTTGTGCCAAAATATTGCCATCAAAACTTTTTAGTCAATGTTTCTCGCAGTCATGAAAATCGACATTCTTGCTAGCAATGTGAAAGCAAACGACAGTACTGTATTATTTAAACAGCAACATTCTTACGATCTAGTAAGAGTAGAATGATCTGGTTGCACAATAACTTGCAGACATTCATTATTTTTCTGAAATGAGAGATTGTATGAAGGACTAGCTTCAGTGAGGATGAAGCAAAATTGTCCTCATTTTAGGATTGCACATATGGGTTGGGAGGGACTGAAGCCATCCCAGGAATTAGTAAAAGATGAGCAAGGCTGAGAGTCTGATTAACACTCTTTCACTCAGATATTGGCTTGATGATGGTAGAAACAGTTGGCTGCCTTTTTCACCTTTGGCTTTGCTGAATTCCTGGATGCCAGCATGAAACTTACCTGCTGATGCATTTTCACAACGCAGCTAAAAGCAAGCTGAAAGCTCGAAAAAATTCTTGCAGCCACTATTATGGATATACTACAAACTGTCTTATTGTCAAAGGATTTTGATGTTATCACCATGACAATACATATAATTATTGAAGTTTGTTTTTTCTGTGTGTTTTATAGATGTGTATGCGTTTCTCTGGTCTCTTAGCTTCGTAATGCATCTGGAAATAGGCTACAGGATTCATGACAGTTGATGTAGGCACATGAAGTAGAAGTGCTAAAACTTGAAAATGCAAAACATTCAGAGTTTTGTAACATATCAGCAGATGGACTGCAACATTCATGACTGTTGGTGTAAACATATGAAAAAGTGCTTGTTTTGGAAATGTGAAACATTCAGAAAGTTGGGTTATGCTTTTTGTGAGTTGATCATTCCTACTCAGTTACTAACTGTGCAATATCTGCTGATTTCTTTTTGTTGGTGCAAATTTTGATATTTGGTGGTTTGTAAAGACCGGTGCATCTGCTTGGTTCAGTTTGTCTGCTAAATCTGTACACAAGTTGTTTCTTCATTGCCATATACCAAAAGGGGATTGAAATTTTACTCATTGTACACAGGTGTGCCAGCAGGAAATAGTCCGTGCTCCTTGTTTTCAAGTTTCTTTATTTTAGCATCCCAAGAAGACTGATAAGCGCTGGCACACTACATAATCAAATTGCATCCCCAAGACTTTACACTGGCAAGAGGTTGAGATGTGTAGCGCTGTCTGGCAAGATTAGAGCACATCCCCAGAGAAAAGTGGCAAGATATGGCTGTATCTCTTCCATTCCACCAATCTGGTGATGTTTTGATATCCAACATCTTCATTTTGATGAGCAGTAGAAAGATTTCCTGTTAGTAGCAGCGAATCTCCTTTTGGGATAAGAGCTGGCAAAATATTCTGCAACACAGATCTGGCGACTTGGATAAAATAAAATATTGCTGGCTTAGTGTTATCAAAAAATGGCTGTTTTGCTCATTTTTAATATTAATCATTGCTTCAAATTTTTGTATGTGCTTAAAGATTGATACATTGTGAGCCTGAGATGGAGTGGCACATTTGCAGCTGATTTCAATGCACAGAAAATTAAACATCTTACTATCCATAAAATAATTACCTCCCTTCACAGCTCAGCTAAATAATTACCATCATGTATACACTTGAATATTCTTATACAAAGTATTATTAAAATTAATGCCCCATTTTGAAGGTTAATTATGCTTGTTGATCTGACAATTTCTAGAGTAAAGTAAGTCCAGTACAAAGTCTGCATTTATTTTGCATGGAACTTTTGCTCAAGTGCATAAAGAACAAGTTGCAGTGTTGACATAGTTGAAATCATTGTTGGCCAGATTTCATGCTCAGAATCTTCCATCATAAATCTGCCTGCCATGTTAAAGCACATTGCTAATTGTTCTCCATTTGACCACATTATCATGACTATGTAAGAGGCTGGCTCGGACTTCCAATGGGGATAAAAACCCCAAGCTCTGTCCAGTCTCTAGGACACCTTCTTGCATGGTTTTTGTTACAGAACAAGTTAGTCCACTCTCCTACACACCATAGATGAATTCAATGGTCACCAATGTTTACTCCTACAATTACCTACCACAGCCAAATAGTCTTATTTGAGTAAGGGATAAGATATTGTTTTGACTGAAGCAATTTTTTATCTTGTGCTAGTTGGGTCAAGTAGTACTGTTGTTGAAATACCTTTGATTTCATGCATGCTCTTTTGAGATTAGTGCCAAAGTGTGCTGCTAGGTGTCAGGCTGTTGTTTGTATGGCTGCTTTATGTGTAACAATTAGGAAGGCCAGATCTCACAGGTGCTTGAAAGAAAGTGCTATGTACTTTATTGCAATCCATCTTTCAACCTTCAAAATATACTACAGGTATCTTTATAATTTATGTAGTCCTGGTTTGCAATACCCCCCCCTCCAACTTTTTTTTAAATAAATTGATGTAAAAGTCTTTATGTGATCTGAAATAAGTCAGTTTTCAATGTCTTTCATCATCAGCAATTCTGAAGTTTATTAAACTAAATGGCAATGTATTGTATAGCAAATTATTTCCAATTATTCTTGGATTTTGTTTGGAGAAAAAAAGGTTTAAAAGACATTTGTTTTTAACATGCTATCATGAAATTTGATATTCAGTCTCACTGTTGCCAGTCGTTGATAGGCCTGGACCAATGTCAGCTGTTGGCAATTTTTTAAAATAATAAGTCCTTGTCAGTCTAAAGTGATTCCTATCTACCTAAATGACTGCTGCAAGCTTAGACATTCTTTCGCACATTGGGTACATCGCTAAGATGAACTGTAGCATGGAGGCCTTTAAATTGTTGTTGCATTCTACAGAATTCTCTGTTGATACGTTTTACATCTATATGGAATCTTATAGGATTTTTTTTAAATTCATGAAATCTTAGGGAAAACAGGATTAAAAAGAACTGAAAATCTAAAGAAAACAAATAGCATAGTGGTATCAAGAACCAAGCTTTAGAGACATGACCATGCTGCACTTTTCCAATTAAATAACCAGAGAAACAACATGCAATCAGGACAGCTTTGGTCTCTGCATTCCAGTCCCCAAGGTACAACAGCTTTTAATCCCAGCGAAAAAAAAAAAAAGTGAAATGTAGCATTGTAAGAGGACATGCATGCATATCTGGACCTTTAAGTGGAATGTGTATACTATTGTACTCATAAAATTTGTTTTCTGATTATATTCATTCACATTGTGCCATGAATTCATTATTGAATAATGTAAATAATTTACAACGATGTGTTATGGAGTCTTACTTTCAAGACTGGACTACTGTTGCATTGTGCTCAATTAAAAGTAGATTTGGTGTTTAATCTTGTTTCTATTGAAAGATACAAATAAATATGAATCAAAACTTAACCACAGAAATCTCAAGAAACAAAAAAAACTTTATTCTGACATATTATTGGAGCAGTAGTAACATCCACAAGAAAAGTTACATAATAAGACCTTAATCTAGACTTTCTCATCCTCTCAGGACTTTGCTTAAAGTTTTACAAAAGAAAATGATTAGTAAAGCCATCGTCAGCCATACTGAAAACCGATGGCCAGCACCAGCTGAACATACCAGAAAACACAAAACCACAAACACTCCTCAAGCCATAAAAAGTTATTTGGTAGGAGTGATAACATATCTTCACATTATCTCTAAAATACATTGTCCAGTTTCTGCAGATGTCTTTTGGTTTGCACATCTAGCAAATGGCATCTTCAGATAAATTCTAACTCCTGACACAAACAGCTCACTTCTATTGGGTCAAATGGTGCAATTGATGCAACCAGGAGACTGAAGACTTAACTTTTTCTAATGAACAATCATTTTGAAAAAAAGAGCAGGGACAAAGCATGTGCGAGAATAGTTTGAGTAGGTTTTTAATATTAAAAAAAAGTCTGCAGAACCTTTCCTACTTAAATCTTTCCCTTATAAAAATATAGTGTTTTTTATGAGGGGAGGGGGAATTAATGTTATGAAATGCACAGCTCTCCCAAATGACTTGGAAATAATAAAGATAGTGTTACCCAGTACTGATAAAGGGTTAACTGAAAAATGGCATAAGGAGGGAAAAGAAAATGGGAGAAAAAATGTGACCAGAGTGGAATTATTGGTCATCTCTGGCTTACTCCTCTCTTTTCAGATTTTTTCATCCCAGGCAGTAATACGCAACTGATAAATCTTGTATTCCAAACAGGTACAGCTGGATAGTAAGCACTTTGTCGAATCCTTAAACTTTACCACTAAAATTTGACATTAAAACCATCACCAAAACAAAAATATATGATGTTAAGTGGATTTTTATAAACACACATTAGAGCAGTTTGCTCAAGATGCTCTTTATCGTATTTAGATCACTCAGACCATAAACTATGCCACTTCTTATGGTGAAACTTATCCAGCTAGCTTAAAAGGTGAAAAATATTTTGTGTTCAAGAAAAATACAAGCAAATGAGAACTCAGTAAGCCCAGACAAAAACACCAGCTTAATTTTTCATTGCCTATAAAAGAAAGCACACATTTGGAATTCTTCATAGGTTTCTAAGAAAACATTTTTTAATTTAAAGTTTGATTTAAAGCTCTAACAGATGACTGGTTTAACAATGACTATATCAGTAGTTTTATTTGAAAGAAAATCATGGCCTCTGTTATGGAAGAAATTTTATTTGATGAATTTAAGTGGTTGGAGAAAAATATACCTATTCTAAGGAACAGATTTCTTCTCTTAAAGTTTAGTTCTCATCAAAACGTGTGTGCGTGTGCACGTGTGCCTGTGCAAGTAGCTTCTAGCTAGAACCTGGCACAATATTATTAAAGTGTGGTTCTTCATATGTACTTAGTGCAAATTATATCAGCATAGTTCTCTATACACCTGCTGTTGTGGACAATGGGCATATTCCAAAAAAATAGAAAGGGGGGCCAATAGATCAGGAGAAGGAACAGGCCTAACTAGCAGAAAATCTTGTGCTATTCACCAGCACATTGCTGACAAAAGGCATCTGAAAGAAAATTCAAACAGCAGCAGTTCTGACCAGTTCCCGAGAGGCAATAGGTCTCCATATGCATCAGTCACTGGTAAGTAGTCTGCTTACATGTCCCTATCCTTTTGTTTCAGTGCAATGCATCTGGTTGCACAAGCACATTTATAGCAATTCAGTAGATTTCTGCATAAAAAGGCCAGTTCCTTTTTTAAACTTGTTTTGTTTATCCTCGTTATCTTACTGCCTAGTTACTAAGAATATATTTACAACTGCTAAAATAGGATCAGAACCTGGGCTTCTTTCTCTGCCAAAGCACAGCAGCAGGATGGAATTAGTTATACGGGTCTCTCGACGCACATAACATACATCCATACTACCGACTCCAGCAAGGTTGGATTCCTGAGCAAAAGCATGAGTTTAACATCTATAACATCATCTCCCACCATCCCTTTACATAAGACCCACAACAACCTTATCGTGTAAATTCGACTTTTAAAGGAAACAACAGGCCCTTCTCAAATTTTAGCTTTCTGAACCTTGTTCTTTGTGGTTCCAATAACTATCAATAGTCCATATTGCTAGTATGTATTAACTAACATTTACAAATTTTACTCCATAAAATTCTGCACTTGGTAAGCTGTTACACAGCTCAGAGGAAAGACCTTAGAATTTCAAATGTGTGCTTTCTTTTAATGCAATGAACTCGAAAAAAAGATTCTAGATATATAAATAATAATACTGTAAATACTTGACACTTGGTACAGGTCAACAGTGTTAGGTGTTATAAAGATTCTTTCTTTGCCCAAAAAATAAAACTAAACTCTGTTCCAAAGTAATGCTATGACAGGTATTAACAGTCTGGGCTGCTGTAAGGCCTGGCAATTTATCAGTCTACGCCAAGAAAGTGCGAACTGTGCCCATGATTGTTTGATTACATGCAGGGCAGTTTTCATGCTTTTCAGCGCATGCCTCACAGGTTATGAAGTGACCACAGGGTAAAAATGTTACACCACTAGAGGTGAGCTCTACTGTCTTACAGGACCGACATTTCTTCCTCTCCTTCAGTTTTTTATTTTCCACAGCCAGGGCACGCACATGTTGCTTGAGCTGTGCCGTAGCCAAGACTTTTTCACTATTGTCTGAGCACTTCGACCTCATCTCTGAGTGGTGCTCAGAAATTTTAGGGAACAATGGCTGGGTCTTCTCATTTTCTATCTTCTGCTTATCATTTTCTTTCTTCTGTTTAATTAGAGAGATCTTGCTAATTAGCTCTTGCATTTTTTCTGGACTATCTTTTACATCACTTGCCATCTGATAAAGCTCTTGAGCACTCTTGAACTCGCTTCCAGTCTCGAGCTGGTAAGCTGTTGTTACCAGCTGAACGATGTTATCTGGAATTCCCATTTCTAGTACTGCCTGAGCAGCTGGACTGCCTAGCAGATGTGCAATCATTTTGCTTCCTGCAATAACAGTAACAAAAAATAAAGCATGCATACATAATCATCTTTAAAATCTTGTTAAACCTTGTTCAGCTTAAAATAGCACTTCATAACTATACACTGTTATTTGTTTATAACAATAATAGTATTGTTAATAGTAATGTTTTGTAGCAAAGAAATTTTCATCATTTGGAGAAACAGAAAAAAATCATATAACTGGAGTGGAATAAATTATGGACTCAAAACTGAAGAAGTTCTTTCAATGGGTAACAAAACCCACCTGAAGTAGGTCGTAAAATGCTTTTAATTTCACCATATTTTTTAGTCGTCTCCGAGAAAAAATCATGGTGGACTTGTTTTCCTGAAAATTCAGATCCGGTACAGCCATTCTGGTTGTTGAAGGTAAATGAATTGTTTGGGTTTTGGTCAAAGAAGTTCATGGCTGGAAAGAAACAATTTTTCAACAAACTGTTATAAAAGTAGTCTATTTAATAGCTTTTCACAACCATAACTTATGCACTGTTTCAACAAAGAAATTCAGCCTATACTGTATAATAATAATAAATGTGTGATTCACAGAGCGCAGAATCACGCTCTTGAATGAGCATGATCTCAGTGCTTAAGACAAGTAGGAGACATGGACAGAATACAAAGGATAAATGGAGGAACAATTATGCAGAGAAGTAATAAAAGATAAACATAGAAGACACAAAGACGAATCAGGAAACAATAAGGATGTGTTAAATAAAGAGTGTATGTAAATGTGTTATTGTGAATGATTCTAAGGTGAATTTGACGTCTTCTTAATGCTGATGCTCATGCACTTTGTGTAGGTGCATGTGGATGTTATGCAAAATACCTGAAAGACCAATCTGAATGGTTTACATTTTTTGCAGATATCGGTAGATATAGGCGATATAAAAGTAACCTGTAAATTTTAACTATGATTCACACCTACGATCAACAAGCGCCGCCAACAGTATACTACATACATCAAACCAGTTCACCATTCACAAAATTACCAGTCGTCAACACCAAACAGAGAGAGAATGAGCGACATTTCGGGTTGTTTGGATGCTGAAAATCTTACTTTAGCATGATGTTAGGAACACGGGTTACCACCCCTGAGCATTTGGTGTAACGAGGTTGTCGCCATTGTGCATTTTCTTGTATGAGTAGGGATTGTCACCCCTGATTGGATGTTGAGAGAGGGGGCATTGTTTAGAAATTGGAAGAGAGAAGCAGACATGAGAGTCTGATACAAGGAAGGATTTGTGAAAGAGGTCAGCATTGATATTATCTGTGTGGAGAAATATTAACTGTGTGAAGAAATATTAACTGTGTGGATTGTCATTGATAAGTGACTGTGTGGCTCCTCACTTTACTAATTTCCCAGCTGCTGTGTGATCTCCTGGGAAGATTTTATACCGTGTGGATTACGTTTACCTACTGTGGGAATTATTATTGACTTGATCATTTGTCTGCCGTTAAGACTGTCAGAGTTGTTTCGTCGATTTATGCTGTCTGTATGAACAAGACTGTAAGAGTGGAACTGTTTGCCATGTCAACCCCCCTCCCTCCCAAAAAAACAGCAAGTCGTATAGGACCCGTCTACAAGGAAGTGTGTATGTCCCGTCATCGAAGAAGAGAGAGCTTGAAGAAAAAAACAGACTTTTAATATAAACCGCTCATAGATATTTAATTTTGAGTAGACTCAGCGTAGGATATTTGCTGTATGATGATTTTAGGCTTTTAATTAGAGAAAAATATTTGTGATGAACTTTTCCTTTGTTATTTAGTAAAGAATATATTGTTAGTTCACCCGATTATTAGAAACGTTCGAGCCCACGTACAGGTGTTAGTGATTTAATTGTTGTCTGAAAGAATACGTGTGGAACACAGGCGTGCTCTGTGGGGTCTGTGTGTGTCCAAGTGTGTTCCCCAACACATGAGAAATGCAGATTTTCAGCGTCCAAATGATCCAAACTGTTCATTCTCTCGCTCAAAAACCGCAAACCATTCAGGTTGGTCTATAAGTAGTTAGAAAAGGCACCAAACAATTTTTTTTCTAAATATGGTGTACAATTATTAAAGAAACACCTCAGACAGGTCACACTGACATCAGTCCCTGAGACTGAAAGTACGGCTAAAGTGCTACCACTCTATTATATGGGGGGAAGAAGTATCAGCAGTTGTGTTTCCCTCAGACGAGGCAGACTATAAGTAAGAACGGAAAAATCCGGCAAGCTCGATTCTAATTTTAGAATCGGGGATTCCTTTCTTACTTGGTACTGCGCATTTTTCGGCGAGATGCGCAAGGCGCTCCATATACTTATTCAGACATTCCATCAACAGCGTCTACAGTTAATGCATTCATCATCTTTTTCTGTTTTGTTTATCTGAACAGATGATTCGTTGTCCACAAATATTTAATTCCTTCTCTGAGCAAAGATCATGCGATGATCATAAAAAGATAATCCTAAAATGATACTCACCACATACACTAAAACAGCATTAAACTACGAATCTGAAATGCTAACAAAGACGTCCATTTCAGCAGATGCAAAGATCATTAGGATTTGAAAGATCGACCCGCAGTTTTCAAAGCGAAAGTCTAAATAAAGCTCTAAAAATGCATAGGCCCCTATATGTCGCCATTTACCTGCAAAATAATCAAACAAAAATATACCTTGCTTTTGTCGTATTTGTTTCGTCCTGTAGTTTACAACAAATGCTGACTTTTTCTATGTGTAACAGGATAGTGGATGAACTGCTCATGCATCACATTCGCCGCGAGTCCAACGTACAGTTCTGCATTTCACCTTCCTTCTCGACAGTTTGGGACCCCGGGATCAGCTGGCTAAGGCCTCGTCAACGACATTGGCTGCACGTGATTGGCTCATTTTTAATGTGATCTCGCTTTCGAGATACCACAAGAAACCGCTGCACTGCGTGCGACGGCCATGGCTGTTCGTGGTAATGCGCGCGCGTGCGGACTGAGTTTCTGTTTCTGAAAGCTTTCGGCGTGGGTTACTAGATAAAGAGCCTTTGGTGTCCCAGCATCTGCCTCCTATGAGCATGATGGCCAAGAGCCGAAACCCCAACTCTCGCTGCTGGCACGTCTGTCTCAGCCAGGGCCAACGAGAGCCAGTCGGGGTAGACGACCTTCCCGGGCCCCTTATAAAAATTGTATTTGCAATCGTAAATTATGTTCCCAGTATTATAATTATATGCTTACAATTCGATTGTCAATATCTACGTTTCATTTAGTAATATAGACTGCAAACATTAGGACAAGTGGACTAGCTAGGACATCACTACTTGTACATGAAGAATGACGCTAAAAAAGGATCAAAGGTAGCACCCCGCTCCATAGAAAAAAAATCCACAGAGTGAGGATAGCATTTATAGCATTTTACGTCAAACTTTCTTTAAATGAAAAGGAAAAGAAAAAGGAAGAACATTCACTGACCAAAGCCGGGGCGGGCGGGTCCCCTTCACAGCCGTAGGCCGAGTACACCAGACCCCCCCCCCTCTATCCTCCCCACCCCTCAACTCCCTCTCGTCAAGCCTGGTCTCAGCTAATTAATGGACTAAACGCAGTTATTGCTGACACGACAATAACCACCATGTTTGTACATATATAATACATAATTTATCTCTGTTTTCTGTTGCCTTAAATAAATTCTTAAAGTAGATGTTTTGTTTTCGTAACAAAACAATCTATACAACTGTTTCCAGAAAAATAAAAAAACAATGTTTTGTTTTAATTGTTAGTGGTAAAACAAGTCAATAGCATCTGTTGTGAATATGTTTTTATATTATAAAATTGTTGAAAAATTTTAATGCGTTTTCTAAAAACAAACAGAATACATTTTACAGAAAATATTGTTTATTTTGCAATCGGTCTTCTTTAACAAGGTTCTGCTGACAGAAAAGCTTAATTACTCACTTCTAAATTTCTTCTACGTTAGGAAGATCTGCCATTTTGACAGAAAACGGAAGCGAAAGCCCTTCGTTTTTAGGGTTTGTTACGATTGGTCACTCCTGTGATAGAGCAAAGAGGCAACGAGAGACACTTATCCAGTGAATGAAGGTCCGTGGTCGTTATGGATCATTTCTTATCGCCAGATGTTTCGACATGGCGTCGTCCGTGTCTTGCAGGGACGGTGCCTGGCCCTCAGTCTCAAGATGGTCCTCCTCAAGGACTGCATCTGCAAACCTGAGCAGCAGGGAAGAGAAGAGTAGCGCTACTTCTACATATCAATTGAGAAACTCTGGGGCACAAAAGAAAACATTGAGAAAACAGCCCTCATCACAAACAGAAAAGTTCAGTCTGACAAGCATAATCTCTACGGCGCAAGAGATAAAAAATTGAAAGCTTTATCGTCCTTTTAACAGTCTAACGAATACTGTGAGATCACAGGTTACTTTTAAAGCATAAACAGTATTCATGTAAAACATTTCTTTCGCAAGCTGTCTTTATACCCACTTATTAGTTGCACTGTCGTTGCAAGGGGAAAACCACCAATAGTTGAAGCAAATTAACGTACAGTTTTCTGTCAGAAAGTCCCATTTTTTGTTGAAGTAATTTGCATAAAGTATAGAGACTTAATTTAATTTGGAAGGTCACTTGGTGGTTAAATTTAAACTCTACCCAGTTACCACATACGAGGAAGAGAACAGTGAAAGTCAAATAAGAATTCTTTTGTTTGCCACTAGGGACTTAATGATGATGGTCGCCACTTACTCGACAAATACCAATCACACGCACCCACTCTTGCAGACGCCACTACTCGGACTATCATTTTACACCCCGCAAAAAATTATTCACACACACACACACACACACACACACACACACACACACACACACACACGTGCATACACTATCTCATCCCCCGCTTTCTCTCTCTCCCTCACTCCCTGTCTTTCACATGCACTATGCACTACCCATACATTTCAGATTTACCATAGATACTAAAACACACATGCGATCAGGCACATATGGATGGATGGATGCTCGCTCGCACACTTGGAGCTTACACGAGCCCCACAGACTAACAGGAGTCATATTAAACTATTAGTCCTAACACGAGCCACGGCGGAGTTCATGTAGGCTACTGCTTCGACAAAGACGTTGTCCCGGACGTATGTCTAGGGGGCATGAGACTGAACAAACCATTGGCTGGGCAGGATGCATCAACCACAATTATCTTGCATACCCTGCACAGATTGCGATGGGCGTAGATTGTGCCTACAGGGGGTAGGTCACAGCCATTAGCTCTGCTAGCTGCATGCACCACCCGGTCTAGTCATACTTTCTGTTTGTGGGCGCTGTTGCCATGCTACACGGGGATTGAAGAGGATGTCATATGACTAGTTTGTGTCGTCATCATAAGGGCCTGAGCCAAGAGGGCTTGCACTGTAGCTTCTGTCATGAGTCTTAATGCGGCCAGGTCGTCTAGATAACTGATTTGACACTTGGTAGCTTTCTATACTTTAAAAAAAATGTAAAGCTATTTACGTGAAGAAATTCATACGTGGAAACATTAATACAAACCAAGCCTTCCATGCCATGGAACGTCATAAACGACACAACGCGCGGTCAGCCGGAAAAATTAACTCTCACCTTTATCTCTCTCTTTCTTACTTCTTTAACACGCTTTTTTTCCCCCACCCTCCAATCAACTGTGTTCTTCGCTTGTTTCTTCTGCTCTCGTCCCTAACCTGTACTACTCCGAAATATGAGAAGCGCTCTGAACATATCTTTTGGAAAAATTGATAATAACAATTGCACTAATAATCTTCTACTTTGACATAGGTATTAATTATTCTGTCTATATCGCTATTTACGACATCTTTCTTCAACCCGCCCCCCTTAATAAAGATGTTTTGTATTGTATTGTATTAAATACACACTCATAAGGGGGATAACATTATTTTATATCAACCACAACTTGGGAGTCCATTTAACTTCGTGTAAAGTTAATCTCTCTAGTCCTACACACAGTAGTAGTAGTAGCAGTAGTAGTCGCTTCAGTTGCTGCGAAACATACGATGTCACTGTGACTATGTGTATATATAGGTGTCATGAAATATTGACACTTTCGCGACCGGTATATTGAGGTCTAGACATGTCACTGTTGGTCACAAGAAAACTGGGCAAACCCAATAAAAGGAAATAACCTTGTTTAATATCTGACAGAGAAGTCTTTTTCAATTTTTCAAACAATAAAATCATTGCCTGTTGTAGCATTATGAATCGACACTAAAGAATTTTACGTGGAAAAGGTACTAAAAATATTTAGACGTAACGATTTATTAGAACAATTTCAACAGCGATGACTTGAAAAATAAAGTTGACGACATCATCGATGATTTTTTTTTTTTTAGAAAAGGTTGCTCAATTTAGACGTGTGCTTGTGTAAATGTGTGAGGCGATCGATCGAGCGCTACAACTCAGTAGAAGTATTAGTAAAAGACACCCCAAATTAAAGCCTGAGAATTGATGAGATTTTCTTGATATGTTTGTAACATCCTGGTTGTTACAAAGGTTGGTTGGTATTCATATGCTTTTATCATTTTTTTGTATTCTTTTATTTCTTTAGGTCAGACACAGTGTGTCGAGCGTCCTAGTTAGCTTTGTCTCTCCACTGTCCCTTTTGTACTGCTTATGAAACACGTCAAACACCCTCATTTGAGAAACTTTGAACCTTCCGCCCTTCCTCTGGGCCTACTGCCCCCCACCCTACGCTGCCTGACTTTTTATTATATTTGGGGTTTCCATGTAAGGCAGAGAGGGATGGGACACACACACACACACACACACACACACACACACACACACACACTACACACGCACGCGCACAGACAAGAAGGAATTCCTCCTGGGGCTTTAGACTTGAACGGCCGGCGAACTCATTTAGTCAGCAATACCGGTCAAGTCGGTGACCGGATGCGGCCACGTGACAATACAGGAGGTGGAGCGAGATGGTCTGGAATATTTGATGGAAGAGAGTTTAGAAGTATCGAGGCTGGAGGGTTACAGAGCGCTTTCTTGAGATGCGTTGGTGTTCGAACGCTTAGTGATAGTGTAGTCGCTGAGCGTGTGTGTTTTTTTCCTCTGTGTGTGTGTGTGTGTTTTTTAAATATGCCTCGGATTAAGATTCCTGTGTTTCCGGGAATTTGTTTCCTCCTACACTATTCTACGAACGAGCAAACAAAACATCTTACTATTCGGAAGGTACTATCTGTGTTTCGATTTCTTGCACGACTGGCCGATTCCAGTGTAACCACGTAAAGAAGATATATGAGTTACATGTTGTCAAGTCATTTTAAAGAAAATATACTTGAAACTGTTTTCTTACTTATACGAGCCACGCATTTGTATCTAGCAGCAGTTAATGTCTGCTACATGTACAAGACGAGCCTAATACTCTTCGAAGAAGCATTCCTTTGCATGTGGAAAGTATCAATCACTAACAAAATAATTCGAATGGATGAGCCAAGCGTGTGGACATCACCCAAAGGACACGATCTGGTTCACTACATTACCCGAATCTTGTGAACAACAAACAGAAGATGTAGAATTGAATGCGTGTGTGCTGTCTTCACAAAACAACGACTTTTTCTTTTTGTTATTATATTTTACACCCCGTGATAGTATCATCGGTATCATAGAAAATTATTTCGATTTTCGATGTCACATGGTGTTTCAAGAGAGAGAGAGAGAGAGAAGGTAAATGCTGGGTAGCAAAACGCAGCAGGAAAGAAGAGATTAGCTTTCCCGAAGATCGTGTTTCGCAGTGCTCAAGCAAAAGCGATACATAAGACGTGGTTTTGAAATGAAAGAGTAAGTTTCCATCAGGAAGATGATCATTGGGGTTAAGGAGAAAATGAATGCACAGCCAAAACGGCATAATAGAAAAAGAAAGTAGTACAGCGTGAACAGGAAAAGAATGGTTCATAATGAGTATGGTTCACAGTTCAGCTATCAAAAACTATTCCTGCCCACTTTTCCACTGTTGAGTAGGGCTACGAAGTTCAAATATATACACACATTTCACAGAAATTTTACAGTACATTATGCGCCGACACCCTGGATGCAAATCTAAATGTTTGTAGAAAGAAAAGCTGTATCATAGTGGAATGCAGCTTGTTGATCAAGTGATTACAGCGAAGTTTGTATGTCACAGAAAGGTGACATGAAGTTAACGAGTCAGCACAGGGCGGGTGGCCGAATGACACCTTTTGAATGAGTAAAAGGTTAGATAGCTGGAAGAGAAAAGGGGAAGACAATAATTATAATTAACTGTCTCCAGCCACTGCAGCCAGCGCTTCACTTCCCAGGGAGACAAGGCAAATGTCGATCGAGACACTGCGTGTGGGGGAGTGGAAGCTACCTCTTCCTAGAAAGGTGTGGTATTCACATTTTATATATTTATAAGTTCGTGTTAGTAATTTGTTTTTGCAACTGTCAACAGGTGCAGTATGCGGCGGGAGATGCGGCCGGGAGTGTTGGGCCATAGAGTCTAGAGTGATGGGCTTGGCTAATGCCATGGAGTATTTGGATTGAAGAATATGATTTGGAGTATTTGGCCCTAGCAACTGGCTAGAAATCACTGACATCAGAAGATGAAAACTTGCTAACCCAAGAGTAGCAAGACAGGAAGAAGAAGGTGTGGTCGTTCGTCCCCAAGAGGCAGCACTTTTGTGTATTACCTCTTTCCCCGAGTGGAGCCGTGGAGATGTCTATGGTTTTAGATTTTATTTGCGGAAGATATATATACAGTATATATATTTGTAAACCTGCAACATAAGTCACCAGTGACTGTTACTTAGAGCATCGTGAGTACAGTGGAACATTAGTACCCAGTCACTGGAATTTAGACTATCGTCAGAATAGTCTTAAATGTAAGTAGTGTTAACAGTGACTGTATTCCGAACTATAAAACCGAAATTCTTATGTTTGACTATCAAACTGAGGAAGGAACGTTCTTTTAGGACTGTGCATGTATAATTAAAGACCAATCTGAATGGTTTTCGATGTTTGCCTATATCGGTAGATATACCGATATAGGCGATATGAAACTAACCTGTAAGTTTAGCCTCCAAAACCCATCCGTTGATTAATTACTCGCTACGATTCGCACTTACGATCAACAAGCGCCGCTAACAGTGTATACGTCACACTAGTGCACCATTCACAACATTACCAGCAGTCAACACCAATCAGAGCGAGAGAATGAGCGACAGTTCGGGTTATTGGGAGGTTGAAAGTCTGCATTTCTCGTGATTCTGAAAAACTGCTACTTGAGCATGAGAAAAGCAGACTTTAACGTCCGAATAATCCCAACTGTCGCTCATTCTCTCTCTTCGTTTGGTTTTGACGGCTACCAATGTTGTGAATGGTGCACTAGTGTGACGTAGTACACTGTTAACGCCGCTCGTTGATCGAAGGTGCAAATTGCGTACTTTGGTAGCGAATAATAATTAATTAACGGATGGGTTTTGGAGGCTGAAATTTACAGGTTATGTTTATATCGCATATATCTTCCGATATCTGCAAAGAACGCAAACCATTCAGGTTGGTCTTTAAATTCAATAGATAATAAAGAGTAACTGATGGATGCATATTCATAAATCATTTTCTACATTTATCATATATTTTTTATTAATGACTGTCACCTAACTTTTTATAATTAAAGTTATACAGGCCTGCAAAGAGGCAGATTTGGTTGTTTTGATTACAACGGATGGTAAAGAACGCGCAATGTCCGGGCGACTGTGTGAGTATGAGCGCGCATGTGAGCGTCAGCGACAGTGTATCGAAATTTATCCACCCTCCCGGCCCATATAATTTCCCTGGCACCTGACCACCTTGTCTGTCTGTTAGCAACAAAAACAAACCAATCAGGCGAAAACGTTTTTTTTTTTTCCATGCATCCGCCCTTTACCCCCCTATTTCATCGTTGTCACCTCGTGTGTATAAATTATGTCAGTGGCGTAGGAACCAGAGGGAGTGAGACAAGAAAAAAAAAATACTGAGGAGGCAAGAATGTGAACGTCGTTCACTGTCAGTATGGATTTCGTGGCATGAATTTGCCCCTGGAGGGAAAAGAAACAAGAATAGGTTGTATCCTTGTACTTTAGTTTGCACGGAAAATAAAAGCTTGTCCTGCGCATCACATGGCCGCTGGTTGATCAAGTGGTTTGCACAAAGTATTACACGCCGTTATATGTCGATTCACAGAATAGCACTATATTCTTTCGTAGTTAGTCATACTGTCATTAAAATACAAGTTGAGAAGAAAAGCATTTTGTGTTGGTCTTTTTATATATGCATCCCACAAACCCCACCCTGTGAAACATCTGCGTCGCTTTTCCCATCTGAATATTTGAAGGTCTTGAAACTATTATATGTCGGTGGATTTGGGCTGCTTCTTTTCCGACGGCTTGTGAACTCATTTTCTTTTTTCAAATAGGCATTCTGCAGGCAACCCAATGAGCAGAAAAAAATTATTTCTTTTTGATCTGAACCTGTGGTTTTTGTAGCATTTGTAGCATCACCAGCATGGATTGCCGTTTTTTCAAGTGAATTGTGCATCTCAGACAGACGTGGAGAAGATCGGTCCACGTCGAGGCGGAGGCAGCTGGAATGACATGGGCCCAACTGGGGAGGGAGACCCAGAACCGGGTTCGCTGGCGTGGTGTAGTTGCAGCCCTATGCTCCACTGGGGGCGAAAAGGAGTAATAAGAAGACACATCTCTTATCTCTTGTGGCATTTTCTAGACAACAATTTTGCACGTTATGTTGCATGTGTCCCTGTATTTTTGTGTTGGGATCACTGCGCATTGAGCGTATCTCTGCGCTGTGGAAACTAGCGCATTATAAAACGACATCATCATGTGTTTCTGTAAAGCCATGAGCTTGCCCATGGGGCCGGGATATGGGGCTATATAAGTTCACTGTTATTATTATTGAGCCACTCCGCTGGTTTCACTACCAAGGAAATGATCTCCCTTTCCCACCAGAAGACAAGCTCATGTGAAACCCGAGTTCTGCACAGATCTGTGTGTGAAACAAATTACGGTGCAATGAGGCACACGATATATCTTATTCGTAAAAATTCCCTTAGTTCAGTTACTTTGCGTGTAGGGAAAATTAACATAAAAACTGGAAGAGAACTTCTGTGCCTTGTGCCAGGTGAAATAACCTGATTATTTATCTGAACAAATGGAATAACTTACAAGTCAGAAACGTTATAAACAAAAAACGAAACAAAACAAAAACACACCAGTTTGTTCATGATAAATATTTTAATATGATCATAAATGTAATATTAAATTATAGAACAACATTGTCCCTTAGTGAAGGCAAAGCGGCTACCGTAATTTTTTTTAATATCTCCACGTCACCTGACACTGCTCATGGTAAACAATTACACTTGCTTCATTATAATCTCCATATAACTTCTATTTGCTGTTTACAGAGGATCTTTGGTATTAGCTTGGGTTCCTACTAAATATAAAGGTCAGTCAACATTTTAACAATTGTTTGGGTATTGGGCAAATGTTTGTATTTGTTCTCATCTGTCTCTAGCTGCTGCAGCTAGACCGAAAGCTTCCACAGAACTGGCTTTGATTATTGCAACTCGATGTTTGTAGTATTGTGGTATTTTACATACAGCCAGAAACTGAGGTTATATTTCGTGGCAAAGCAGCCAGTCCTATAAATAGATGCCACTATTGAAAAATCACACAGTTCAGCAAATGGTTCTTGGGAACATTCTGCACTTCTTTTATGACAAGCAACAAATTAAGTTGCAACAAAAACAACCCCCAAAAATGATGGACATAAAGTACAGTATGTATTTTATTTCTGCTTAACATGACTTCTATTGCTGCTATTTTTTGTAGTTTATAAAGACAACCCTAAATATTATCCTTACATTTTTTTTAAAGTGCAATGGAATGAGAACGAATGTTGTCTCCAACAGTTATTCTCATTTGGCAAGAACAGAAGATTTATTTAAATGCAGGAAAATGCAGTAAGAAATATGTTGGTTTGTGGGCCCCACACATGCAGACATAGAGGATCTGCCTGAAATAATCAGCTTCAAGACTGTTTTGCTCACTTGCCTCCACAGATCAACAAGATAATTCACAGAGGGAAAAAAATGAATAATTCCGAAGAAGATCTAAGACCAATTAAAAATGAACAGAGTGGAAGAAGATAGTACTGACCACCATCACGAGGTCCCCCAAGGCTGGTGGCTGACACTTCAACCAAGTTTCATTTTTCCCTTTCTTGCTCCAAATGGTTTTAGATACTGATAAGACCCAAAGTTGGGTTCTACTATGACAAGGTTCTCTAATAAAAGTATTGGGGGATTTACTGTTAATGGTGGTGCATCCTCAACAAATATTCTCCCCTTTATTTGAAACTGAGTTTATCTTTCTTTTTCCTTTCATTCTTCATCTAATATGCATTTTTCCTCCAAAAATCTATATAGCCTTGCTCTCTATTTCTGAACTCAGTGACTAAAATCTCTAATACACTTTCTTGCTAGACACAATGACAAGTTCATTGCCAATGTAGACCCATCTAAAAGAACTGAAAGAGAAACTCAACAAAATCAGTCACATAAGTACAACTTATAGCCCAGACACTTTGTTGAATTGGTTACCTTCTCAAGATTCAGGATAAATGAGAATAAACTTTAACATTTGATTGCAGATTGAAAGAAGACTGCAAGACCTAGTTTATGTCAAATGACAGGTTAATCATAAACTTTACTAAGGTAAATGCTTGCTTAAGGAATCTATTTTAGCGACAAGCCAACTGCAAATCAGACAAGTCTGATCATGGATCTCTCAATGCATGCTCAGACAGAGGTGCCATCAGTGCGTATAAGCTTGTGACATTTTGTGATGATCACTAGTCATGTTTTTTAAATATACTGTCATGTACTTCTCTTTACACATTGATCTGCCACCGACAGTTTAAACCACATTTGCCATGAACCTTTCTGAAGAACCTATTAGATAAACAACAACTTTCAAGTTACACATTGTTCATTAGCTCTTATAACTACATAGTCTTCCAGGCCTAATTCTCCAAAACTATTTTTGAGATTTACAAGATCAGTTCTAGTATAGCGTGTTCATGTTTACTATATGTGGACCATAATACTACAAATTATGAAGACCCCCCATCATATATACTACAGCATACACTTCTAATCATGGACATTTGCACTTTGTTTCAACACACAGACAACAATTTATTCCTATGCCTATATTGGTAGTCAAACCACATCACTGATTTTTTTGCATGTCCGTTTGGACATGTACGAAAGAATCAGATTTAATCAAAAAAGCATTTCTTAGATTTATCTAAGATTTAAAAAAGTATTAGACGTCACAATTCCATGTTGTCATAAAATCAATTCCTTTACCATCAAATAGAGCTCTTTTATTTCTCTTAAGTTCTACCTTGAACAGCCTAATGGTCTTAAGATTTTATTGATACTGCCATTATAGTACAAATTCAGTGATATTTGTTTGATGGTCTCCCATAAACGACACCAGCAGCACTCATCTAGCTTGTGTTTTGAGAGACAAATGAGCTCTTGGTGGAAGCAGGAAGTGACTTCAAGCAACTGAACAATCATCGCAACGATATCTTCTCTCGTTCTCTAAGCCAGAAAAGTGCGCACTGTACCCATAATAGTTTTACCACATGCTGGACAATTATCATGCTTTTCAGCACATTCTTCACAAACAATAAAGTGGCCACAGGGAAGGAAGGTGACACCACTAGAAGCCAGCTCAACCTTCTTACAGGAACGGCACAGCTTTCTTTTCTTCAATTTCTTGTTTTCTGCCAGCAAACATTGGAAACGCTGCTGCACATCTGTCTTATCGGGTACTTTTTTTACCTCAAAAAGTTCAATTCTCTCTGATGAACAATTTAGAGCTTTTTCTGGAATCTCTTCCTGAATTTGTGTTCCTTTTTTGGCTGCGTTCTGATGCTCATAAACTTTCAAGGCCAGTTCATGTTGTTTCTCGGGACTTTCAGCGATGGCCATGGCACAGAGATATAAATCTTGGACTTGCAAAAATTCTTTTCCTGTCTCCATCACATGGACTTCATTTGCCAGTTCAACATATTGGACTGGGATACCCATTTCCATTACTGCTTGAACTGCAGGGCTCATCTGCCTAGTAGAGTCTGCTGTGAACACATGCACAAAATCTAAAATACGATGTAACATCAATAGGAATAACAATGATAAAATGTACTGACCACACTCTCTAAAACTGTACTTGGCTATAAATAGAATTACCAGGATCAGACGTCAATCTCTTTTTTTGAACAAAACCATATATAAATATCGAAAGAAAGATTTGACACAATTAAACACTTACCGCTGTCTTTTGATCTCACATTTGTTTTCTCCTGTGGACCAGACTTATCTGGCACAGTCAACGTCTCCGTCGACTTGCCCGATAAACGTTTGCTGCTTTTTGTCTTGTTCCAGAAAGGAATATGCCGTGAATGGCAGCCATCTTTATGATCGTTAAAATGAGTTGTTTCGCGTGTTAGTTCCAACGTCCCCATAGTTTGTAAGTCTGTTGATTGAAATATGGCAAACTTTATCAATCGGCGAAAACTACTAATCCGAACTAGGCGTTTAAAAGTCCTTCAACAAGATGACCTACACCCAACTGCTGTCGGTAGAAAACTTATCAGCTTGTGTGACATAAGCAGTCCCAGCATGCAAAGTTAATATTTATAGCAACTGGGAAAAACCGATATACCAGCGCCTCAACGTTTACTTTAAGTCCAGGGGCCAGTTACACAACGTTTCTAAACCTTAAAACTGTACTTCTAAAGAAGCAAAATCTCTTCTTTGCCATTTTGATGCGTTGCACAAAAACATACCAAAAGATTGTACTGACAGGACGGCAAGTCAGACTTAAACAACTTAATCCTACTTAAATTAAGCAGTTTTAGTTTTAAAAATTCTTAAATTGTGGTGTGCACTTTAAACTGATTATCTAAAAAGATTTAAGGCCTAAAAGTGTTTAAAATTAGAAGTGTGTTGTGTAACTGGCCCCAGAGCTTTAAAAAAAGACCACACACACCGGCCTCGACCGAAATTTCGATTGCCATATATATCGACTAGTTAAATGTATAACGACACAGAGACCCCCGCCCCCCCCCCCCGTGGGATTTGTGCAAAAATGCACTAAGGCAATTAATTATAATAGTTTCTAAATGACAATAACAGTGCTGTGTGACACTATACAAACTATCTGTTTATATACATTTAATTCTCTCTCTGTATAAAAAATACATTGTGCGATGCAGTTTGTTAACTAGCCAATTAAAGTGATTTTTAAATTACAGATAAAGCGCAGCTTACATTACTTACGGTTTTATGTATGATATATCCGTCAGCGTTTCAATCCGTCAATATATATACTTATTATTGCAGCTACATCTATGGAGTACAGCGGTGAAAACACCCTCTATACTATATGTAGTTCGATATGTTATGTATCAATCACTATATAAAATTCTAGTTTGACAGGTCTCCCACTATAAATAAGACCGTCCTCTGCTTGAACGTTTATAAACTAGAGATACCGGAAGCTCATTTGAAGGTGTGGGAATTTACTGCATGAGAGCTTTTCTGTGAACAGCGCACGTCAGAAACTATAGGTGGCGTCGATCAGGCTGTAAGCCACGTAATATATAAAACTCCTATATCTCCATCGGTCTTTCCTACTGTTACGTTCATAATATAGCTTCCTTAATTGCTATATAATTACAGTCTACATAACTGATCGACGTGTGTCTAATTTCTGTTTGCGGAAACAAGCAGCTATTTAGCATGACAAAAGACAGGAAGAAAACATATATGCATTTGACAAAGTAAAAGATTTATTACAACTATATTGTTTAGGATATTTATAATTCCCATAGCTGATAGATCGAGATAATAGAAATTAAATGAGAATGACTCAATCTTCAATTGTCATAATGAACGACTAAAAACAACATTAATAAATAAATTATAAATTATCCGACTGAGCATTTGGGGGATCTGATAAGTTTCGTGCTCGATCGGTACCGCGCTTTATTGTCTGATCTCCTGGTAAAATTTGACCTAATTAATATGACCAAAGAATGCACAGATATAAGTAGAGTCAGGCGAAAACAAATCTTATGACTGAACGATCAGGAAAGAGTAGAGAGGAAGAATATACTTCACACACATATATCACATGCACGCATGCATATACGCACTGACAAACGCACACGTTAATCACGCTTGTTTCAAATATTTTCCATGCGTGCACATTAACATGTATACACACGCATAAAAGCGACACTGTATGCGCTGGACGTAATTATAACTTATAATTGTGCTTCATTTAAGCTTCATGGTTCATGAGGTACGTGTGACTATGATGTATTTCTGCTAAGAAAGGCTTGCGCCGATTACTAAGTTCGGAATTTCCCGAAACACAAAATTTTGAATGTGTGTATATAAGGTCATTGCACTTTATCATTGAATCAGTTCGGATTTTCCCGCTGCAATGATATGTTTTTTCAGTGTCAAATAAATTAACGTTCCTTGTTCTCACGGCTGACAGCGTCGTACTCTGCGCTAATTATCTTGACGTGTTCAGCTCTCCCGAAAGATTATTGTGTCACACATCCCGTACAGTGGCTTGATCTGTCATGGTTTCACCACTAATGAGCAAAAGATTACATTTTTTTTTTACTCATTGGAAGTACTGTTGTCAAACGATCAGTAGGACAGGAAAGGACAGGGGGCTGGAGACAAAATATTTCCCACACATACACACAAACAAACATATATACATGCACATTTTCTTCAACATGCGCCTGTACAAATACAGAAAAAAAATGTTGTGTGCCGGGCCTAACTGTAACTGTTCCTAATCGTTAGGTCTATATTTATCGTTGCTGCGGAGCTTGCATGCAGTCGGCCCAGTGCCAATAGTCATGCAGTCTGACTGACTAGAATGTTTTAAATGTCCTGCACTCATAACACGCATATAGCTCTTCTAATTATTATGCAGCCGCACGTGCAGCAGAGTTTTATCAGAGGAGTGCTGACAGGTACTAAATTGTTACTTGTCAGTGACATTGCAAGAGCATGTTAGCGTCATCTGTGTCATTTATAATAAAGTTAATTTATATAGCGCGATATCCCAGTCCTATGGGTAAGCTCATGCCGCTTTACCAAAATCACACCATAAATAAGTTAATAGAATGCTAGGGTTGTTGTTCTGAAGAAGACATCTTGTTTGTAGACCAAGATGTAGACCAAGGTCACCAAGTTTAGATCTATAGATGGTCGATCAGTCATTTGACTTCAACAACCAAGCACCACTTCTGTCTTTATTATTATTTTACTTTCCTGTTGTTTCATTTTTTTTCTTCTCTACCTTTTTTGGTGCGCAATGAGCATTCTTCTGAATGGATACCTGCGCATTATAAATGGACATCATCATCATCATTAGTCAAAAGCGGAATAGGTCGACCAATAATTACGAACGAGGATAAAATCGTCAGGAGTTTGCTATAGCATTCACATAATCACATTTTACGATTCATAATAACTTACAACTCTTCTCCCCCAACAAAGGACAGGGAGAGAAACTGCATTAAGATTTTAAAACATTTGACTATTTGGCGATGGTGTAAGGGCCGTCGTAATGAAGACTGTCAGGGCGTTAGTTCAAGAAGACTGGCCAAAGAAGTTGAAATCAGTGGATAGAAAACAAAACGACATAGGCAAGTAAACAGTACAACAAAATGCCGAGGAAGCCATCAAAACATGTAGCTCAATACGTATGGCACTGGATGCACAACAGCTGTTGAAGTTAATGTTACAAATTGCGGACCGCAAACGAAGTGGCAGGACATAAATACCGTTACTCAACAACAACAACAACAACAACAACAACAACAACAACAACAACAGTCGATCTCATCTGCCCCTTCAAAAAAGAAAAGAAAAAAGAAAAAAAGGTAGTGCCATCATTTTCTGAGCTTCCAGAACCCACAAGCAGTTACACGTAAAATCCGTTCAAGTAAGACCTCGCTAAACTAAAGTCAACATCGAGTTTTCGAGTAGTAGAGTAGTTGGCGCTATATTTGTGCCACATGCCATCTATTCATCTGCACGTCAATTCACCTTGGTGACAAACGCACCCAATGAGTGCGTGGGATCTCGTTCCCGGACTACAACCCTTTAACCTTCCTCCCTGCCACCGCCCCGAACACGCGCGCATGGACGTGCATACACGGATCCGGCTGTATCTAGTAAACATATAAGCATTAAGTTAAACCCGTTTTTAATCTTTGGTGCGAATGTTTTGGACGTTGAAATTCAAATTGAAGTTCAAATTTATTCTCCTGTTCATTCGTCTGTACAATGGGACTTGGGGAGAGGGGTACATAAAGGCTGGACGCTTTTGCACTTTGCCTGGTCAAGAAGGGCCTTGACAATATCATGACTAGACACGGGGAATGGGGAAATGCAAAAAGGAGTTGCTGCTTTGTGAGATCGTGGTTTTGATTTCCTGAGGCTGACTTCAGACTTTGGTTGGTATTTTTTCTGTCGTATCATTCACTTCGTCACAAACAGCTCTACACCCACGTGCTGATTGCGAGACTTCACTGCTGTTTCTGATGTCAGACTTAAAAGGGCGTAAGGCCAGGTGAAAACAAGAAAGCCACTGCTGTCTTGGTCTCTACAATTTCTGTTCTCATTTTTTTTTTCTAAATGAAGGGAATTACAAGTACTTTAGTCGCGATCGGGGCTGTCTTAAGAGGGATAGTGGGAAGTGTTGGGTGAGGTGGAGGTGGAAAGAGAATCGTAACATTACGACATCGAGGCGATTTGTGAGAACACACTGAGTTACTGGTGGGAACTCTTCCTTCTCTACTGTAGGAAGTGTTTCCAGTCGCGTCCGGAAAATGTATTCCGGAACGCTGGACACTTCGACTGTTTGTGGGATGTGAATATGCAACCTCTCTTGGCTGGATTTCAGTTAGCGTTCTCTTTCGAGATTCATCTCTGTTGACCACCTTTCAGTGCATCTGCCCTTTGTTGGGGCAGAAGAGTTGTAAAGTTGTGATGAATAGTAGGGAAATTATAAAGGTAAATGTAGCTAAAGGTGCCTTTGTCCAATAGCGGTAGGGTCAGTGAACTGTACAGCTATCGTGGTGTACCAACGTTTTAGGCGTCATGGGCAAGCGAAACATTATGGGCCTCCTCTCATCAAACTTAGAAATGTGTAAATTTTGTAGAAGAAAATCAAAAAGGACTTAAAAGGGCTAAGACAATAATCGCTATTAATTTCCAAATATAATGAGATATAAATTATGGATTATTGGTAAATACAAAACTCGAGAATAATCAAATATTAAAGAATAGGATTTTGTTTTAATAAGAATTTTATTTATACTACAACTTTCAATGTTTCTTTTACAGATTAATTTTCCTCGCCTTTGCAAGAATCGATTAACTTTGGTCTACTGAACAGAAGCTCACAAACTGGTACTAATTTCGACAGACTTTTAAGTGTTATCCGTTTGGAAGCACACCTTTTTCGCAAGACAACACATACAATTTCAAAAGAGAAGTGGGCACAGTGTCTGTTCTTTTCTTGAGCAGCATCCTACAACTGAGAATCTCCGAAAACAGCTCATCAATGTATGTCGCTTAAGCGATGCCGATGCTTCTGACAAATTTTTATCAACATGTTTTTAATTTGCCTGGAACATACTGACCTTTCTGTCTGCCAACGACTATACGTGATGATCTAACCAAGGACCAAGGCCACTACCATTGTAATTACAGATGGTACTTGATCTAATGTGTAATCTCATCATCTGCTGATAGTCTAGTCATTGCCAGCTCACCGGGGATATCCTGCTGACATCTCTATTAATAACCCTTCTCTTTTCACGGACATAATCTTCGTTTCATTAAGTGCTTCGCAGAAAACTCTGTCAAAACTACAACTGTGACCCACCACCATAGAAAGTCTTAAGCTGGAAATTTGAGATTTTAAAAATTGTACATTGTTTAAAATATACAGGTTTTGATCTTTAATTCTTTTGATACCAAAGTTATTCTTCCAGGCCTAAAATTGAGTGAGTTAAAAAGGTTTGAAGTGTGGTCTTTTTGAGGAAAGCGGCATCAAGGATTTTCAGCAAGTTTTTCCTTAGCAGCCTGTACTTCTAATTGTTCAAACCGTACTAAATTTTGCATGATGATAAAATACACTTCGAGCGCGAACACATTAAATACATTAATTTAAGTGTCTTTTGCTTTATCCTATAAACAAATGTGACTGTGAGTCGCGCTCAAACTTAACAAGTAATGAGAAAGACATTTACAGCACTGTTTCAAGTTAAACGCAAGCTTTAACAGGCATACATAACGGATTTGAAGTGGAAGCAAGTTCCACACCTACGATTCATTGTAAATGTGTGATGGCCCGGTGTTAAGGTTTTGACAGCATGAGCAATTATGGCTATCGGACAAGGAGTGAAGCAGTTGGGGAAAAATGTGACGAATGAGGAAAATGTCTTTTTTAAAAAAAACTCACGGCAGTAACGAGAAGAGAAGTGAAAACTAAGGTTAGTATATAGTCAAAACGTGCTTGAATGGGGAAGCCAAAGGAGTGACGTAATCACGTTTACGTGATCTGAAAACCAAGACTGCTGCGGAATTGGGAACCGTAACGGAAGGTCACGTGTTTATGACGGGACGCTCCTACAAAAGTCAGTTGGTGCTTGGCACTACACCGTGTAGTGGGATGTGCAGAGGTGTGGTGATGGATCGAGAGTCTTCGAAAAACAAACGCACCCACCAACTGCAGAAGGGAATGGGAAAAACGACTTGACCCGTTGGCCAACTCGACCCCTACATGAAAAGTCTCGACCACTATGCACGTGAATAGGATAAGTCGATATTCTCGAACAGTGAATACCAAACACTTTTCTATGCCTCGCACTCCTAAAAAATGTTTAATTACAAAAGTAACATCACATTTGAAGATTACTTGGTTTAATTTTAAATTTATGAACCAATCGATCCCCACTGTGAACATAAAAGTTCAATGATCTTTACTCTTGCTTCTCATTCATGATCTTGTCAAAACGTGGAGCTTTCTTGCTGACTGCGGTCCAGAGAGTACACCTGCTGATTTGAACGATTTCGAGACTAATGATTGACAAAAGACAACTGAATCCAAACGCAGTTAAAAGAAAAATTAGAGGAGTTCTTAATTGCTAGTACATGTGGACCAAATAAGGATGATCCAAAATTTTTATTCACAGCTAGAACGCATTAAAACAATTAGGGGTAGACAATACTGTTACTGGAGAAGACTAAAATAATGTTTTAATTTTCAACTGTCATAATTATAAACATAACAATACTAAAGGGCAAGAACAAAGAAGCTGATATGATGATGACAAATGATGTGAACTAAAAAGGACTGGGGGAATCTGGCCAATATTTTCATTATGGCATGCCTTTGCCCGCTCGTCGTTAGCATCACAACATTCTTCAGGGGCTTACCCCTTAGCGTTTCTTTCTGCACGATTGCCTACAAGACAGTGGGATCATTTTCCCTTGTCTAGGGTGTTGGTTGGATGATGATATTGTCTTTTGCTCCCTACATCAAGTGGTGAACACAAAAAGTGTTACCCCCTTGGCAGGAGTGCAAGACTACTTCATGGGCTTTTAAACTTTGGAGGAAAGGGTTTTGTGAGTCAATGGTTTTGCACAAAGTCTAGGGGTAAACATTTTACAATTTCTGGAAAGGAAACATTGTACATTGCAAATTCAGGGTCAGTAGATCTGGCAGACAGGAGACATCTCTTGTTGCTTTAACTACCCCTCCACCTGATTCACCAGCACGGTGTTAAATACAACCAACCAATCAACCAGCCTGATTCACCAGAGGGTAGTTTATTCCTTGCTACTCCCTGAGGATAGGGCCGCAACAGATTCACCAAAGGGACTCACCATTTACTGTGTGGAAACTGCTGCAGATAATGTCTAAAAAGTTGACAAGTACAGTTTCCCCCTCTCAAGAATGTCATTTGTTCCATTGAGATCTTGCACAAATGTGTTACCAGCAAGTACTAATTACAAAAAAAAAAAAAAAAAGGCCAATACTTCAGTCAGAAGCTGGTAGTTCCTTTTTGTTTGGTGGTAAGAAATGAGTTACTTTTTCTCACATGCCCGTGAAAGTGATACTTGCTGGGCGCTATTTTTGTCACCTGACAAAACAGGAAAACCAACTGAACAGTGAGAAAACTGTCCCACACAGCAGGACAGTAAAGACATTTGTTTTAAGTGTCATCAAAAACCAGGAAATCACAAATGAAAATGAAATTGCTGGTGCTTTTCCATACATTGTTCTGTATTTTCGAGATTTTTCCACATAAAATACTGAAAAATCGTACGGGTGAGATTATCTGCCATAGCAACATAGAAAGTCCTATGTAGGAGAAATGCTACGCTAATTCCATCTTAATAGTAACTACACATACATGCACACAAAATCCAACATGACGTCAAGTTTTATTGTTCTCAGTTAAAACATGTTAAAAAATAAATAAATTTAACACATGCCTATATCTCTCTATAGTAACCTATTCATTGCAAGATTTTCAAGTCACTGGGGTGGCCTCTTCTGGCACTGTAATTTTACACTGGAAGACGGCATTAATTCTTTGGAGAAAATGGTATCAAGCTATAATTCCTAAAACAGCAGCCAAATCTCAGAAAAAAAACTCACCCGACAAAATTCACAAAAATCGTGGAAAGCTAAAATAAAGTTCAGTTAAAACTTAATGATCGTTTCATTATCATATTGGTATAATTTACACTATATGCATGTTGACAAGTAGCATTAAATATAAAATAACTTTTTAATACATGAACAGGGATTATTAAAGTTTGTGATGAGAGGTACAAAGCGAATGTATTTAAGATATATGCATGAGGAGCAGGCACAGAGAAATTGTTGTATGCCTTTAGAGAAGCTGTAGAAAATGGCAGTGTCTTTTAGGATACTTAGATGAGAATTATTTATTTTATGCTAACTAAATGTAAATAAGAAATATTCATGGAACCATTACATACAAACAGCATGTAAGTAGTGAACTTATTTATTTATTTTTTTTAAACCTCATCACACAACAGTCTGACATGCAAAAAGTGATTCTACATTTTGTTCCACATCTCCACCTCCCTACTGGATCTCCTGCCTAGTCCTACCCAGTTCAGGATTTCCAGAACAGTCTTCAGCAAGTCTGAGTCTGCCACCAGTCAGTCCCAGTTTATGTACAAACAGGTCTGACAGGCATGTGAGCATGTCAATAATGTGGTAGTTAAAAATCTTTCTGTACATATTCAGCCTACAACTATACAAGTGCTGTTGATGTCAGCTATGCTGGAGCATTGGCTGTGTTTCTGAAAGGAACTTTAGACTTGGTTTTGCTGGGAGTGGCAGGTTTTGCAGCTGCAGCCCCTTTGACTGGAGTGCGTACAGTACGATTCTTGCGAACAGCTGAAAGGCTAGGTGGCATCATGTTTTTTCCCTTGTTTTCTTTGGCCTCAGTTTCTGATGCTTGGCTCTGATGAACAAGATAAAGAACAATTAACAGTTAGTTTTAATGATTTTAGCAAAGTAACTTATTTTTATATCAGAATGTGGAATAATATCATACTAAAAAAAATATTGTATCGACACATATGCAACCCAAAACAGTTAAAATTATTGAAAGTCAAGAGAGGGACTTAAAGAAAAAGGGAGGGGAAATAAAGCGAAAGAGTGACAGAGAGCCTGCAGGACTTGTCACTCTAACCAGGTACATGCCAACTTTTGTTTGTTATTTTTTTAGGAAAATGTGTGTTTCATTAGATTTTACACAGCAGGAAAATATAAACTGGCAAATGCAGACCCCTAAATATGAGCTTAAATAACAAACAGAAATAACAAAGTCAGATAACAACATTTTCAAAGTGTTCAAAAGAACATTATTATTTGCATTTATTTGACACGCGTTAGCCTTTAATGTTATATTGTTAGCAAATTGGTGTGTTAAATAATAAATAAAAAACTAATAAAAATAAAGTGAGAAAAATTATGAAAAACAACAAGAAAATGATAAAAAACATTACAAGATTATGCTCAGAGGAAGAACTTGTAGCGCTGGTTGCCACTCACAGTTTACACTTGCTGTTCTTATTCAAAGATAATTCTGATTACGAAAGAGACTTAATCCTTGTTGATGGCATACAGTGTAAGATTTCTTGTGATGAAAACTAATTTCTGGTACTAACATTCCTACTTAAGCCAAGTGCCCACCCTGTACAGCTGATATGGTGCATTACCTTGCTGTGAGCACTGACAGTCGACACCCCTGAGGTAGTAGATGAAATGGAGTGGTCACTACCAACATCACTGTCATCGTGCACCTCCTCCGCCTCCTGACCTCCCTGATACCAGCAGCAGAGATTAGCGTTAAGAACTACAGATAGTGTCGGAAAACTGCAAGCTTTGCCATATCCTTTCCAAAGATCCAGTATGGAAAATATAAACAAAGATATAGCTTTACAAAAATCTTGAAAGTGCTTTTGCTGGAAAGACAGGTATTTTTGTTTAATCAAAGTGATGTTAATAAACCGGTTTAGTTGTCACTCACTGCATCATCATGTGTTCCATCTTTTTTTGTCATTTAAAAAAATCATCTGGAAAAAATGAGTTGCAGCTGCATTCATGATGACTATTATTTCTCAACAAGAGGGGTTGTTTTTTTATAAGTTCCATGCACAAGTGAAATTTTAAAATAAAAAGCTCATTAATCCCCAAACTGGCACAAGCAAATCACCATTTCCTAATGCACTACCTTTGAAAACAACATTGATTAAGGAGAAGAAGATGCAAGAAAAGGAAATGGCTACATGCTTTACAATGCAGGAACGGAAATTGATGATGAGTAAAGAGGCTGCAGGGTAATGAACAAATTGTCAGTGCTTGTTAACAGTTTAACTTGTGAGGAAAGAGTTAATAAAAAGGGAATGCTTTGGACCTGGAAAGAAGTGGTTGACCCAGGGCGAGAGGTTTTGTCATCAGTGGCTGTGCCAGGCTCCCCATTCCCTGCCTCTTCATTGTCAAACAGTGGTGTCAAATGAAGAGGAAAAGGGTCTGGACCAGGCCTGTAGGACTCATGAAATCGACTGAGCAATATTTTGTCCTCTTCTATCTCACTTAGGCCTTGTGGGTACCTGAACTCACGTCTCTGAGGTGTTGCACCTGAAAAAGAAAATATATTTTAGGAAAACAGCCCATTGCAACAGTGAAAACATGCAACTTGGCAAAACTTGGAGCTGCAGGGTTACAATTCCAGCCAATAGGAACATTGTCTTTCCTGCTGTATAATCCAGTCAGCCACACCCTACCTGTAGGTATATCCTCATGCAGCTCTTGCTTCAAGAAGATGCCCAGCTCCCTTTCACGATCCTCCAGTGCTTTGTGTTGATTTTGTGTTGTCATGGTAACCTGCTGCAAAGCTTGCTCCAATAGCTGTTCTTGTTCCTGGTGCCGCTGCTGGTTGGCATCTGTGTTTTCCAACACACAGGTGCTCATACTTTCCAATGCTGAGGTGCAGCCAAGTGACAGTTTCTGTATAACATAAAGTCCTTGTAATGCAAAGTAAAAAGTTTTAAGTGTCTCTTCCTCGTTTTAAGCGCTAAGAGCATGCTCTCTATGAGTGTGAATATGCGCTATAAAAATCTTCACTATTATTATTATTCTCCCATTTTACCCTCCTGCTCAAAAAAGCCATAAAAAAGTGGTAATCATTGAATGAAGAGATTTGCCAATGGGAGGTCCTGAAAAAGACGTGTATGGTCTAAACTCTTTGGTAGTAGACTTGACGAAGTAGTTAATTAGCATAAATTCTGTAGTCTTATGAATGGAGAACGGCGGGCGATTAACTGAGATTTTGGCAAATGCTGTGTTGCAATGAGCTCAGAGAGCCATCTGAACAAAACATTGCACCCTAGTTTTCTTTATTTCTTCAGTAAATCACTTGCATCTGAGCTGCTGTTGTACAAGATGAAAATGACCACAACCTTTCAAAATAATTATCAGTAAACAAATACCTTGGTAGAGTCCTGCAAACTGTGAAGCTGAGACTGAAGAGAAGCACTGTGGACTTCTACAGATTCTTCTACAGACACTGCATGTTCTTTCCATGTCTAGAAATTTAAAGTACATTTGTGCAGTTACAAACAGAAATCAACATAAGCCAGCAGAAGTAAATGTACAGTTCTGACTCTTAAGGCTATGCCGTACCAGGCACTAGCAAACAGTCTGACAATGTGCCAAAAAAACCTAGGTATCATCATATTTAAAAGATGAATTTGAGTGATTGACTCTTTAGAAGGTATGCTTTTTCGATAAATGTAAATGCTTTTACAAAGTTTGGACGGACAGACACTGACAGGCACACACACACAGCTTACTTTCTGTGACTGTTCAAATGTTTCCAACAGCTGATTTTGTAAAACATTATTTGTTTCTGTGCATTTCACAACCTCTTCTGAGTACTGTAATAAAAAGAAATATATTCATAATAATTAGAAACTTTATGCACTGAAATGGCACAAAAAGTTTTAAAGGTTAATAATTAAAAAATGCATAGGTTAACAAAAAAGCACAATACTAGCCTGTGTTAGCTGTGATGCAAGACTCAAGGAATCAGAAGCCGCTTTGTTTAAGACTTCTTTTTGCATCTCATCCAGTGAGTTGCTTAGAGATGATACACACCTAAAAGGCCAAAAAAGAATGGAAAACATTAATCTAAAGCCAAAAGTGAGACTTCGCATTCTGGAGAATAAATTTCTATTAAATTTGCAAGCTCAGTTGTTGATGGAATTCTGAGCCTTCCTTTCCTCTGAAAAAGAAAAGCTTTAATTCTGGGATTTCACTGTCTTACCATTGTGCTTGTGACTGCAACTGATTCTCTGCCTGCTGGGAACTTTTTAACTGTGCTGTGACCTGTGAACATGAAAGAAAGAAAGTTGAACACTATCACCAAAACCATACCTTTGAATGTTTTATTTATTATGTTCATGAGTCAATTTATTCATTTTAATTTTTCTCTTATTTGATTTCCCCCCCTCCATCTGACATATTTCTCCAAAATTAGACGTAAAGAAAAAAAGAAAAAAAGAACAAAAACCCCAAAACAACAAAAAACTCAGCTACACAAACAAGCAATCAATCTTGATTCTACACTAAATGCTCACCTGCTGTGTAAATGTTGACTGAGTTTGTTGCTGCTTTGTGAACAAGGTCATCAGTTCTTTCAGCTTGGATTCAATATCCTGGAAGTAGATATACACAGATCCAGAACTTCAAAGCCATTTGTATTAAGATAAAAAGAATTGAAAAGATTTGTTCAGCACCAATGAACACAATGATGGTCTCTTCTTTGTTGTTATTCTTTCTATATGGTATACTTTATACAGGCTAAACTACCAACAATTCACTGCCCCTAGAACTATCAAGCTTATTCGACCTTCATCTTCTTAGTTCTCTTTTCAAGCAAGAGAATTATGTTTTTTATTGGTATATCATCATTTGAAAAATAGATATTTTATAAAGTTTAAACTGTGTGTGCTGATTTCTCAGGAACCTGTCACTAATTACAGGATCAGTTACTTATCTGACCTAACACAACTAATAAAACCAATGCATCACCACAACTCGATCAAACTCACTTGGTTGAGTGCTGTCTGTGTAACAGTGTGGTTGCTTGCTTCCAATTGCAACTCTTCTAGTTGCTTGCAGTGTGAGTCTACATGTTCCTCTACAACTACTGACAGTGCCACCACGTTCCTCCACAGCAGCTCACGCTGGTTTATGACCAAAGCCTCCTGCTCTTTCCTCTGTGTACAACAGTGGTACTTCTTCAAGGACTAGGAAACTTTGTACAAAAGTCACTGGTTTCTGTTTCTCTAACTGATGTGCAAAATTCATTAAAACCATAGCATGCATATCTAAATTTTACTTCAGAATGAAAAATAGCAGTTATGAAAAGAGACAATTATGAAAATCATGGTTTCTATGCACAAATTCAATATTACAGAAAAGCACATAGGCACCTCTTTGAGCACAGACTCTGGGAAGGGAAGGGAAAGTGTGGGGATGTGAGAAGGATAAGTAAAAATTAACATCCATAAAGTTTGATTTTTTAACGTATTTTGTATATATAAAGAGTCTTACCTGTTGCTCTAAAATATGGGACATGTGGCACAGATCTTCTGTCAGCTGTTTCAGTTTGCCCTCTACAGACTTCATTGCTTGTGCAACCACATTGTGGCACACTTCTGATAAGCGTGATTGTTCTTTGGTCTAGACAGTTAGATTGTTAAGAGTTATTCATGCAATGGCTAGATATTTTTATGATAGTGGTAAGCTAAGCTTGGGAGCAGAATGAATGTAAGTCACACAAGCAAGTCAAACTATCAATGATCCCTTTTCATCTGCACATACATTTTGATTATCCATGCCAGTCATCTATGCCTACCCAAATTATTACATGATGCAGACAATCTCCTTTTAATTTAATCCCCATGAATCACATAATAGCACAGAATTTGTCATATTGCTCTAGAATTTTCCCCCACAAAATATAAATCTGTGAGCTAGGCAGGAATCCCAAACACTGCATGGGTCCAAAGCGCAGCCACCAAATATCACAGTTACTATACTGCTACACACATGACAGTTACTGTACTGCTACACACACCACACTTACTATATTCCCACAAACATCACAGTTACTATACTGCATTCTAACCTGAAGTTTGATGGCAGCATCGTGCAGCTGTGCACTCCAAGCGTGTGAGGCTGTAGTTTGCTCTCTCAACTGGTTACTCAGCTGCTCCACTTGGCTGCAGACTGTGACGGAAAGACTATGCATGTCCTTCTGCAAAGTCTCAGCAAATGTCTGCTGCTTTTGAAGGCTGGATGCTTGAAGACAAATTCAATAAATTCATTATCCCCTCCTTAAAAAAATCTGCTTTCAAAGGGTGCTCAAATCTTGTGTCAGTATGTCCGCATGCCAGATTTATAATTTGTAATGTTTGGCATGGTCTGCCTTTTATCAAACAAGCAACAACAAAAAGCGTTGTATACAAAACTGTCACTTATATAAACAACTTGGGAAATAAAGACAGATTGGGATAGCATACATCAGCAAAGAAAATGTTCTCCAGAGCAGATGAAATACTAGTTGCTTTGGAATTCTGGTATAGAGCTGTGAGATAAAGGACACCATTTGAAATGAAGAGGGCAAACCCAACGCTTTTACTTGCAAAACTTCTCACTTATTTCATAAAACTAATTTTTAAAAAGCAGATGCAGTTAGAGACATACCCAAGACTGAAGTAGATTTGGTAGTAAGACCATGATATTGTTCCATAAAAACATTCAGGTTTTCCTTCATTGACCTCAGGTTACTGTGGAAACGCTCTTGAAAGATGACCTGGGCTTGCTTGTTATGAGTCTCAACATTGTGCTTGCGATCAAGTTTGGCATGCAGACCTTCTACATCACCAATGCTTGACTTAGTTGTAGCCAGCAGCTGCCAACAGATAGGTTACTGTGAAACTAAGCATTCTGAGAGGTGACAGAAAAAAATTCTGGGTTTTTTTGTAAGTTATCTTTTACCGACCATTGTCTCAGCAATTATACAAAAAAAACTTACTTCTGTTGCCTCCGAGTACAGCTGGGTTTCAGTTTTGACATGCTCAGAAAGAAGGTACACATGGGCATCACGATCCTTCTCAGTTTCACGGAGACAATGCTTTGTGTTGTCCAGCACTGTTGTGGCCTTCTCTAGGTTCCCAGAAGTGATGGTCAGTTTCTCTGTAGTCACCTCTAGCTCTTTTTTGGTATCCGTGAACAGCTCAGACAGCTGCAAGAACAGTGGATCATGTAGCAGATCAAAGTGGCTCTGCAAGTGGCATGTTCCACAGAGCTCAAACCATTAATTCTTGCATCTGTTCTCATGCTGTTTTCTCCCTACTAAGTTCCTCTAGTCAGCTTCTAGAGGACACACACATAAGGTTCATCTAATCTACCAAGCAAATTAAAAAAGAAAATTTACTTTAGACAACCAGCAAACGTTACTGCTAACACAGCTAGTTAGCTCCAACCAATTCTTTTGGCCACATACCTTGTTCATCTCATCAGTAAGACATGCAATGCGATCCTCAAGGGAGGCTATGTTGTCTTCCTGCTGTGCAATTTTGTTTTGCATAGCCCTATCAAAGGAATAAGTACATTTATCAGAATCATACACAATATTTTAGGATCTTAAAAACTAATAAGAATATACTTTTGCTGAAAGTCTTCCCGTCAACACCCTCCCCAGAACGTGTACACAATCTCATCACAGAATTTGCTGCAGTACTCACACATAATTTTCCTCTGCGATGTAGATGCCGTTTTTCTCCCTGGCTGCTTGAAGATCTCGTCGAAGACGTTCAATTTCTTCATTGTATTCCTGATATTTAAACCAAGATTAATCAAAGAGAGTGCTTTTCCAGCCTTTAGTTACTCAACCTTGCATCTCATTCTTTCATTTTTCTTGTATTACTACTGTTATTATTCTCTGTATTACTATTACTGGGTGAAAAAAATTGTTAGTAGATTATTTGTCTAATGATGTGAATGTAATACACAAATATTTAGGTGCTGAAAGTTAAGCTGTAATAGATGACTAAAATAACCTAATTTTACCCCTCCCCTCAAAACGAAAAAAGAATCCCTATATTTAAACAGACAGCAGTATCACAGTTGCCACTTAGGAGTCCAATCTCTATCACGACATTTTTAGACAGCAAGAATGTAACAATTTAAAGGTCAGCATACAAAGACACTTACTTTTAGCAGTGCCCGTTTTGTGAGGCGCTGGTTGATCTCTGGTCTGTTGGTGATATTTTTAGCCCTGTGAGCATAGTCTAGAGTGCTCAGCGTTTCCTACACATACAATTTAGAAACACAGTTTTTACAAAAATAAGTCTAGAATGAGATATCAAACTGTCTAAATGCTCATTTTCCATAAAGGTTAAAATTACTATGTAAATTGAGATTTCACTATACCACTATATTGTTAAGACATACACAGATTAAAAAAAAATTAGCATAGCCAAAAAGAGATTACTTTCAATGATAAAACAAAGGAGCATAAAGGAGAAAAGACCTACTTGTATAGTAAAACAAAAACTCAAGTATAGTCAATGGTGAAGCAAGAAGCAAGAAGACATCGTAGAAAAAGGATAGCTCATGCCTTTTAGAAACAATTTCATCCCATCAAATACTGAAAGTTACTCAAAAAAAAAAAAAAAAAAAAGAGAAAAAAAGAAAAGAAAAAAGAAGACCTCTAGATTGCTGGATGCAGGGGATATAGTAGCAATGATGGAAGTCTTTGTACGGCCTCCAAGACTGTCTTGAAGGAGACGAGTTAGTTTACTTTCTCTGTAAAAAGTAAATTGTAATGACACAAACATTATATGAGGCATGCTAGATACCAAATAAGCTGAAAAATTACTGCAGCAATTACTGAGAACATGAAGATAGGAGTAGAACATAATAGACTGAAAACTAACATGGTTGTAAAATATCTTGCATGATGTTTGAAAGCTAATGAAGCACCTACAACTTTCACTTCTGCTACAATTATGTCATAAAGCAATAAAACAAAATGTGGGAAAACCACAAAAACTAGTCCTTCAGATTTTTTTTATGCTTTTATCATATAAAGTAGTTTCCTTTATCATGTAAAGTACATTATCAAATTAAGAATATCTGTATACTGATCCTGTGATTGTCTCAGGAGAAAGGGAGTTGTAAAGGAAGGAAGGAAGGAAGGAAGAAAGGAAGGAAAGAAAAAAAATGCAGCAATGTAAGGTTACTGTGATAATTCTAAAAATGGATTGGGGAAGAAAAAAAGAACATCTTACCTATAAGGCACATGAGGAGCATGTTCAACAAGAGCAGTGATAACACGACCTAGTGTCAAAAGACTCTGGTTGATGTTTCCTGAAAGAAAAAATTTCTTTATCTTATTTAACAGCCAGCAGCAGTACAGCAAACTTTACAGCTGACAGTAGTATGATAAATTTTAAAGCTGTAGTCAGATAATGATTTTAAAAGTAGCCTTAGGGATGAGAGTTTAAGATGGGAATGGAACAATCACCAAAAGTCAAAAATTTTCCACTAAACATTTGACACACTTTCAAAAAAGCTTGCATTTGGCAGCTCTTCAGATCTCTTACCTGCTTCTCTTGCTCTTTTGTCCACTGCACCCGACCGACCTATATTTTCACTGCCAGCCAGATCAACCTGAAAATAAATATTTTTTTAAGATCAGGGGCAGCAGGCTGTACTTTTCTAGTAGTTTCCCTACTGGCACATTAAGAAGCTGCAGCATGATACAGAATCCACACCAAGATCATTATGATAAAGAGCTATCTTTATAATGGATATAGCACTTTTAGTCAACATGGTTGAGAGGTCACACAGAAATCTTTATACTGAGAAGAGATTTAGAACAACTTGTCCAATCTGGGTTAAGATTAGGGGAAAAAAAACTGGATCATTTTACTGCTTACCAAGTAGAGCTTGCCTGTCTTTAAAAGTTCTTCCCCATCCATTGTATTTTCTTTGATGTGAATTGTTACAGAAAACACAGAGTGAGATCGACTGAAAATAAAAGGAAAAGCAATGCAAACTGTAGAAACATGGAGGACAAAGGGGAGGATGCAAAAGCATATACAACAGAAAGAATGCAGGTGTTATCTCACCCAACATTGGTGATTTATTGTGCAATTCTGACTGCTGTTGTGTTAGCATTGAGTGTCCAAAAGACAACAGTCATAAAAAAAGGCCCAGTCTGTTTTTACTGTAAATTGCATCATGATGTTCTGGTCTTGTAATAAAGTATCACTAGCAAAAATTATGTTATAACAAAATATTTGTACAAAATGTTGAATTTTCGTTTTTGTTTACCTGGATTGAGCGTTCATTAAAGTAGCTGCTGTCTGACGTCGACTTGCTCCCCTTTCCATGATGCCATATACCTCCTCTTTGCTCCGTACAACAACTTCTTCAAGTCCAGAGATTATGAGTGAGCCCTTTGTTACAAAGACAAGTTAATGAAAAACTATCACATCCTGAAGTCACATTTACTTGCATTAGCAGTTAGGGAGTTTGGTATTGTACTTGCTTTTTACTCATAAAAATTCACAGTAAAAGCTCAAAGGAATAACACAAATTACTAGATTATACTTACAGACATATTGTCAAGCTGTAAAGAATGGCATATGTGTGTGTGGCATGAAAAACGCATTCTGAAACCGCTTAAACAAAATATGAAGAAAATTTCAGAATATAGGCACTGCAATCAAAACATTTTTAGCCTTCTATCATATTCATTTAACTCCTTCCATGATTTTCCCATTAAAAGGTTCCTATGTATACAAGATGACAAGTTGCATGTGCTTAACTTTGTATGTATATCATTCAAACTCATGACAATAAACTTACCTTTTTGCTAATGTCTTCATAAATACGAAGGCGCAAGGGATCTTCTGTTGAGCCCAGCAAATCAAAAAGTTCTTCGTTGTACAGTTCCAGAAAAGAAACCCGTACAGAAAACTCCACCTCCTAAATAGCAAATGCACACACTTTTACATAGTAGTAAAAACAGAATTCAAACACATACATAAAATAGAGAGGAAAAATGCTTAAGAAGTATTAGAGGATTTAGTTTCATTAAAGAAAACAGAATTGTTAGTTCTAATGGAAGACTACACCATACAGAAAAATTTTCAATATGATAAAATAATACAGAATTTTGCAGATCTGTTAGCATATTACCTACATAAATAATGAAAGTACTTAGTCCAACCTGTTTTTGCAGCTGCTCAAAAACCTGCTGCATTGCTCGTGGAATAAGTCCAGACAGTGGATCATCTTCCCAAGAGATGCTGGCATCATCACTGCGTTCCCCTTCCATGGTAAATGTTTTACCAGTGCCTGTTTGCCCATAGCTTAAAGAAAACATATAAATAACTGTATAAATTATGCAAATAATTTGTCAACCATTATCACCGTACTGTCTCTCACACAACTGCACGTACTATGATAATTAGAGCACAAGGCATGCATAACATTAAAAAAATTGAATTTGTTAAAGATTATACAAAAACTTTTGTGTGTGTTTTTTATATTTGGCAAAAAAATTAAATTTCAGAATATGCTTTCAGGTCTTTAAGTTGCTTAAGGCATTTATGCATGCATAAAAATTCTTAAAATACAAAACAAAAAATTCAATACACATGCAAACATGGTACAGTTGTAAATTCAATACACACGCAAATATGGTACAGTTGTAGCCCATAAGGACCTCCTCCACCACTGGTACAACCATGGCACGATAAACATCAATCTGCTTGCTTGATGGTGGGAACACATGGTCGAAAGTGAACGTCTTAGTGAGGGGATAAATGCCTGGCTTTTCTTTTATAAAAACTTCTCGTTTGTCTGGATCACAGTGCACGACCGAGCAGGATCCTGCTTTTTTTTCTGCTCCATTTATAGGCCTGCACAGAGAAAGGCACAGGCTGAGACACAGCAAGTTCAGTTAGTAAGACTGAAGTATCAAATTCTTTATGAAAATTGCTATATATATATATATATATAAACACGCAGACATCCTAGGCAACACTGAGAGTTACCTGCGTCGTAGTTCCAAATTTTGCACTAAGAGCTATCAGGCCTCATATCAAGAGGTGGGCTGACACTTCTTTTGGGTTTCGGGTTTTCAGTCTCTGAAGTAGCCTGCCTAAGTCGATGATTCAAGCCCCATCTTTGCATGTTTTCAAGAACCATTTAGACAAGTTCTTTATTTTATCTACTGAATTTACCATTCGTGCAGCTCGTTTCAGACGAATATCTCTCCGCTAGATGAGCGTAGTCTCACACACAAGTTCGATATCAGCGGATAAGCATGTACAGGGCAGTGTGTTGCCAAGTTATAAGAAAAATACAATGTACACACGCTTCAATAATTAAGATCATTTAGGCTGAATCAGTAACCATGATTATATCACAGACCGCAACCATATTTTCACTACTTACCGACATCGTACGGCAACTTGAATGTTTTGATTCTTGTCCTTTGTAGCAGTACCAGGCTTCGGCATCTTGCTTTCTCTCAACTTCCGGCAATTCAAACTATGCGACATTCTGTAAGCTGGCCAATGAAAAGCCATTTGTAAGACTGTTGGAAGCTCGCTAGTGACTGGTCCATTCAAAACAAAAGCGATACAACTCTTGACAGAATGCTAGGAAAGCTTTCGTGTAGATGGCAACATTTTCGTTTTTTAATAAAAAGCTTGTCAAAATATATTACTTTTGTGTTATTTTTGTCATCTGTTTCATATGGAGACGTACATACACAGATGTTTATACAATGTGCAAGCTAGTTCAGAGATTTAAAAACAACGATCGATGCCGCCAGGGACTTGTATGCAAGGTCGTGATAGAATGATTAACGAAACTGAAAATGATTAACCATGAAAAGGACATCATGGTAGGAACTTTACGAATTAGGTGCATAAGTTTAAGATGGAAAACGAAAACTACATTTTTTCAAGATAAACATCTGCGTTAAAAATCTGCCCTGTAGTTCGAAGTAGGCCTACACGAAGTGTATAATTATAATCAACTTCTGGAACAGCTTCATTACCCACTAAATAAACACTTGGGGTGCACCTCACAGAAGCTCAAAAACACCGCGTGAAAGGAAAAAGAAAAAAGCAAGATATGATGTTCTGATACAAAAATATACGTAATAATTAAAGATTATGACTACTTATTTTAAAAAAGGGGAAAAAACACGATTGGGTATAGGCCTAGTATTTCTTTTTCATCGCACTGCGCGCGCTGCGACGAAGCATCCGATTGTATAATGCGATGACTTTGTCCTCATATTGTTACAAACGCAGAGGGGAAAATAGAAAAGAGCGAAAGCACTGAGGAGGGTCAAAGATTTAGGAGAGAAAGGTAGGGTAGAACTGTGAAGCCAACAGCAGGGTGACAATGACAATGACCAACTGTATTTGTCCCAGTGGGCAATTTAAATATGGAAATGTGCTCTAGTTCAACAGTGAAAACAATGAGAAATGAAAAAAGAAGTGGGCAAGTAACAATCATATCATATATATAGATAAAAACTTACAAGATGCATGTATGCACCTACAACAACACACACCATTGACAGCTCATCTTAGATTGAGCAGCTGGACTGCAGATGGCACAAATGATTTCAGGTGTCTGTTACTTTTACATATAGGCATGGTGTAGCATTTACCTGAGCTTAATAATACAAATTCTTTTGATAGTACATGTTCAGGTAATGATAAAATGAATGAAGCTTTCCGTACTATTTGCTGGTCACAAAAAGAATTAAGCTAAATCCCTCTGTTTGATACCAATTATTTTTGAGCAGATGCTCACAACACTGTTCAGACTGTTCCTATCATGGACAGAGAGATTGGGAAACCAGCATACAAATGAGAAAGATAGAAGACTCTCAATGAATGACTGGTAAAAACGGCCTAAGATTACTTGGTTAACTTAAAAACTATTAAACTTATGCAGAAGGTACATTCTTTGTTGGCCACGTTTAACAATGTGTTCAGTGTTTAAATTCCATTTGAGCTGGCTATCAAAAATAGTTCCCAGATACCTGAAGGAGTTAACAGTTCCCACAGGTTAAATAGGGTGGAAATAACGTTGAGAACAGATTTTTCATTTCTGTTTCTTTTCCCCTTGACTCTTCACCTTAAGTAGCCTGAGGCCTGGTGCCCAGCTACGTCGTTAAGAACTAGCTGGATGACAAACACATCTGCAACGCTCATGAAAATTGGCAGTTTCTAATTGAAGCATTTTACCTGACTACTTTAGGTGAACCATCAGTTTTAGTTAGTTGGAGAGTGTGATCGCTTCGATCCTGTTAGTCTTCTTATTCAAAATAGAATGCTCAGTTTTTGGTTTAAATTGATAAATTCAAATAATAGTAATAATAACTATAAACAGTAATAATGATATATAGAATGGTCTTAAACTTACACAAAACTAATATCCTTAAGTCTAGCTATATCAGTACTGTCCAGACAGGCCTGACGAGAGGGAGGGGCCTGGTATACCTGGGCCCGCAGCTGTGAAGGGGCCTTGGTCAGTGGCTTTTTTCCTTCTTTTTTTTCCTTTTCGTTTTCTTTTAAAGAAAGGTCGATGTAACATTCCTCACTCTAGAGATTTTTTTTTTCTATGGAGCAGGGTACTAAAAGTTTGATCCTGTAAAATCCTTATTTACTAACCACTCACGTTTAATCAACTCTATGTTCAAGTAGTGATGTAAATCCTAGTGCACTTGTCCTAATGTTTGCAGTCTATATTACGTTACTGAATGAAATGTAGATATTGACAACCAAATTGTAAGCATCCGTAGAGGTCATCTGCCCCAAGGCCCGTGCTGGCTCTTGGTGGCCCTGTGTCCAGACAACACTGCAAGATCTTGGTCTAAGTGGAATATGGATAAACCAGATAAGAATAAACATATCAGGTGACTGGTTCAAGAAAAAAGTGTATTCAGAACTGGATAGGAGAACTAGAGTCCAAAAAATATATTCAAATTACAGAATTTTTAAAAATACAATTTTAGTAGAATCCTACGTAAAGATACTTTCTCTCATGATTATCTCCCTTTAATAAAATTTAAATCATTGAATAACCATTTTTCAGTGAATAAATGTAGGCAAACAGATATCCCTAGAAATGAAAGGTTCTGTAGATTCTGTAACACTAAGGATACAGGGTATGAATTTCATTATCTATTTAATTGTAAAAAAATTTGATGACCAGTGTACCAATTATTTATCACTTTATTATATTCACAACCCAAATGCTTCTAAATTACAGTTATTATTAACTTCAAAAAATAAAAAGACCCTCAGCAGGGGGGCCCCGGTAGTGTAGGGGTTAAAACACTCACTTGTGACCACTGCAGTGAGTGGCTCAGGGTTCAGATCTTGTATGGGGACACTGTATGTGACACCTGTTCGCAGGGCTGGATGCCGGGGATTTTCTCCGGTTTCTTACCCCCCATAGTGTGAAATTGCTGCAAGGTGGAAGCACTTTCCTAAATAAACAAGAATGGACCCTCAGCAGTTTAGCTCAATTTGTGAAGATATTACTAAGGATGGTGAACTAGATGAAATGATAATATATATATATATATATATGTGTGTGTGGATAGGTGTGTATAATAATAAATAATAAATTCTTTATTCGCCAAGTGACATAGCATGAGGAACATGTCTTGATGATGGCCACATTTTACCAACAATATCTCTCCTATAGGTGGGTGTGAGTGAAATATTGTATATTGGGATGGATGGGAGCATGTTAATATGCACTGTACCCCTTGGAGGTTAAAGAAATAGTAAGGAATACAGAATGTATGTGAAGGAGAGAGAGAGAACAAAAGTGTGTTTATCCTTTGTTTGCATGTGTTTATATGCTATAATTTACTTGACTACATGTGTTGATATACATGAAAAGGCTGGAAGAAGGAAAGAATGAGTGAGTGATACAAAGAATTTGTTTTTTGTTGTTTTTGGTTGTTTTTCTTTCTTATATTAGCTGTCATAAACCAACCAGTGAGTGTTTGTATGTGAGTGAGAGATACTGTATATAAAGATAGGAACATGTGTGAATATATATGGATATATTTTTAATATCTCAGTACCCCTTAGAGGGTGACAGAATAAAGAATCTTGACTAGCTGAAATCATCATAATTCTTTATCTTCCACTGGTGCTCCATGGCCTTGACCAGCGCCCTCTAGCACTGACATGTCAGGATGGACAGGAATATTGTGTTGATTAGCTGAGCTGAACGGTGTCTAAAAAAGTTGGGGTTAGGGTGGGGCAACTGGTAGCTGAAATTATTTGATTTTACATCTTACTGTAGTAGGCCTTCTGCCGTGCTATTTGAAAATTCTGTCCAAATACTCTGATGTTTAAGTGGCATGCCATTGATACTGATGAGCAACGTGTCTCCAAAAGTCCAGCTTCTTGTTCATCGCCAGGTGGAAACAGACAGAATAGTGGTGGGGTGGGAGGGGGTTCTATGAAAAACCCCGCTACTGTGGGTCTGGGAAAACGTCGACTGAGTGGTTTCTTCGACCGCTCAAAAAAAAATAAAAATAAAAAAATAAAATGAAGGAAACGAACTGGATCATCATACAATCTTACTTATTACATGATCTCTGCCCCTATTGACGTGTTATGTGCCTTTTTAAAAGACACTTTTATTAATGAGGGTAGTAATCTTGCTTTTATTGCTTCCATTCCAGCACACTACGTTTATGCATATATATATATATTATAATGTGAAGAAACAATCTTTAATGAATCATTCAAATAAGATGCAGTCTGTCTTTAAAGTCTTCTGACCCACTTTTTGAAACGGAAACGTCCTGCCAGACCTTTCCGGTTATTGGCGCTGAGATCCTCCAGATGTGATCTTCCACGGTACTTTACATATCCTGTCCATGCGCCTCCACCAACCGTTTCAACCGAGGCAGCTCAAAACGCACAATAAATGACTTCAGTATTTGAAAGCAACTCAATGGTGCCTTGAACTGTTTAACGGGATCAGCGTGCTGTACAAGTTTCCTAAGCTAATGTGGCAAAATTATCTCTAATCTCCAAGGACAAACCGGTTTCCTAGCACATCAAGCTTCTCTTGTTTCATGTTGCTCTTGCTAAATGAAATGAATTGTCTTGGCTCTACACTTCGTTGATGTCAGTAGCAGAAACTTTGAGGCTGACTTGTGCATGAGCAGTTTTTCTCTTGCGATGTATCGAATAATGTGCAAATCATTTGGACAAGATTCGCTTTTACCTCAGAAGGAAATGATTTGACTCATTATACTCCATAGATGACACGAGAGCTCGTTAGTAATAAAATCTTTGTTCTCGCACACTTGCCTTCTTCAGGTCGTTCTACTTAAAATAAAATTGCAGTGAAAAGACTGAACTAAACAGTCTGAATGAAACAAAGTGAGAGGGATGATGTTTACAATCTTGCTTTAGCTATGCTTTTCTAGCATCCGCCTGGAACAAAGCTACACACAAGAGAAGGTCTTCTCTGGCTGTATGCTACGTGTAATTAATTGATGCGGATTTTGCACGTGCTTTTTTGGCTATCTTTTCCGTATCTGTCCATATTTTGGGTGCATTCACATCTACACGTATGAGTAGATGTTGGGGCACCTTTTTAAAAGCACACACGAAGTACCTGGTGTCATTATAGCATAGTAAACATTTTCTGAATAAATAAATGATGACTGAGCTTGCTATGTGGCTTCTTATGCTTGTGAACTTGCAAGATAGTATTAATCGTAGAGAATAATGCATATCTGTCAGTCCTTGTCATGATCACCCATGTCCAGTCCCGCAGCACTTCTTCAGTCAGAAATTGAAATCATACCTCATTCAGAGACTCCAGAAAGTACAGGACTGCGCTGCACGTCTGGTGCTTAGAGCCACGAAACGGGACCATGTCACTCAATCCTCTCATTCGTTTTCTGCACTGGCTACCCATCCGTTCTCGTATCCAGTACAAACTGTCTGTGCTGTGTTTTAAATTTTTTGCAGGCTCCTGTCCTGACTATTTCTCTGAACTTATCATCCCTTATGTTCCGGCCAGACAACTACGCTCTTCGTTTGATGACCGTATCCTAACTGTTCCTGTCACCAGAACAACAACATATGGTCACAGGATTTCAAGCTACTGTGAAGCAAAACAATGGAACTCTCTACCTTTCCATATTCACCACCTTCCTACAATTGAATCCTTCAAATCTGCACTGAAAACGCACCTCTTCCTTGAGCATTACTCCTAACACAGTCCGCACAATGCTCGTCCTTCTTACCCTCTCCCTTCCCTCTTGCTACTTTACCAATCTTTCTCAGCAGAATCACTATATTTCTCTGTTCCTGTTACTTAGTACCTTTTTGTGTTTTCTATCTTTATTTTCTGTTTGTCGTCAGTACTGTCGTTTATTCTTCCGTCCCTCGTGTTCTATCCATTTAGTCCATGTCTCTTCCCCGTTTTAAGCGCTAAGAGCATGCTCTCTATTAAAATAACAGCTGGACTAGCTCTTAGATTCGGGTGAAATATTTCAAGCACACATCTTTTAATTTTGATGCTATTGACTCCAGTAAGAAGATCGACCACTCCAGTTGCTTGAAATGAAGTCCCATTAATCTGAAACATAAAAAACTGCACGTTTGGTGTAATAGATGCAGGAATAATACTGTCACCTTCTCATATACATGCAATTTACACGCTTTCTGCTTAAAGCTCTCTCCTGAAGAAGCAATTTACATGGTAATTTTTGTAAAACTCTGAAACTCTCATTAAGGCATTCCAATTTTTGAGAAACTGAGACATTTATGTAGTAAGAAATTAAAAGATCGCATTCTAACACAATTACGGATTCACGCCTTTTCACAATAGTTAAGGTGCAGTGGCGTAGGAACCAGGAGGGCAAACATATGCCGACCCTCCAAAAAGATACTGAGGAGAAAAGAATATGAATGTCGTTTACTGTCAGCATGGAGTTCTCCCCCCACAACCCCTACCCCCAAAGCCGAGCATCTTCCTACGGATTAGCTTTCAAGAACATCCGGTGTAATTTAGTGCATAGAAATGATTTACTTAATTCGCTATGTGTAAAAAATAAGCGCCTCAGATGATAGCAATCTCAATCTAAACCTAATTTCTGGTCTTTTTCTCTCAAATGAAATTAATGATAAGAAATAAATCATTTATTCTAATCAACAGAGCACATCTGTCAGCTTTATGATTAAGGTTTGCAGCTTGCATTTCAGTTATATGTCGAAAATGTCAACGTTTTTTTCTAATTTCTAAATACTTTCATTTTCTTTCTTTTTTTAAAACTATTTTCTGCGTTTGGTCTATTGTCCTGTCTAGCGTTGTCTAAACATGTCCTAGGGAGGCGGTCTTTGAAATACTGTGCAGTGCGAGTGGTGTACATAATGCTTCACACGACTAATCAGCTCGGTTAATCAGTGCGTGCATATGAGTATAATAATATCGACCGTTTCTGACGTCAGAAATAAAGAAGTAATTAGCAAGTTCTCAAGAAACGTCCCTTGGTTTTCGTACAAAGTGCATATGACAAAAGAGAAACAATTAAAGACCGAATCAAATATCTGACACCAAATCGCTAATCATGTGGCTAATTGCTTAACATCTTTTTTATTTTGGAAGACAAATTACTATGCTAATGTAGTCTGTTACATACATACATACATACATACATACATACATACATACATACATACATGTATGCATGTGTTTGCGAGCATGCATGTGTGCGCGCTTGTGTCTGTTGGAAGGTTGATTTAGAGGGAAAGTGAGTGAGTGAGTGAGTGAGTGAGTGAGTGAGTAGCTACTATTACACGAAACTAAACAATTTGGAGGTACAAAAACCACCCTGGGTGATAACATCAACAATTATGGAACTAGTACTATATGCGTTTGCTGGTGGTATGCGGGGATTGGTCTAGCGATGTACCGAGATAGCCGTTGGTCATGCATGTTGCAAGGCTGACTGGATGGATGAGGCTGACCATGCATTTATGACCGACCGACCGACCGACCACTACTGAGTTCATATCAAGCGGCAAGTATCGATATTTGACAAACCGAATCCTCGAAATCGCCTGGACCCAGATAAACTGCGAGGCCTTAATGTTACTGAACTCTTCAGGTGCAGGTTCGTTGTCCTGGACATTATCTACTATGATGTGGACACACTCTCTGGTCACGTTAAAGAGGGCTCCTGTCACGACCCAGGAGGTTCTCGATCTTTGTGACCGCAAGCAGGCATTGAAGAGTGAGAGGAAGAGAAATTCTAAAAGCAGCTATCGAATATCAGAAGGCCAACCTCGATATTAGGAAAGGGATGACGGCAGCCAATCAAACCTGGATTAAAGACATGCCTTAAGATAGATGAAGGGATGGCTTGGTGCGACAGCAGTGAGACCTTTTGCTCACTCAAAGTCCTCACAAACGAGGGTCAGCAGACGTCATCTGTCTTCGAAAAGAGCGCTGGTAACCTCCTTGCGGATAGCAAGGTTGTAATAAACAGATGGACCGAATACTACTAGCTCTGACCTGTACAGTGTACACCTTCCGTCTGGCGACAGACCCGAACATACTTCAAAATAACTAGATGATGACCCTGCAGACCTACAGACATACAGACCTACAAACAAACACTTCTTTCCAGGTTTTTTTCTTTTACATAGGTACTTTGTACAACAAAGTGAAGCACAAAATATTATCAATAGTGGAGCGTCCTGAGTGAAAACCGCTTAGCTCTTCCACAACCTTCTTGTTGTCTTCAGCCCAGTCTGTAAATCTTCTGTTTAAAATACGAGAAAATACCTTAGGTGAGATGCTAAGGAGTAATATACCCTGATAATTGTCCGGGCTATAACAGTCATTGCTTTTATGAAGTGACACCTCTCCAGGCCTCAGGGTACTGGGCTGTGTCAAATATTCTGTTGAAAAGTAGTTACTGGTTTATCAAGACATTCCACACCAGTCACATCGCCTCTGCTAACAGGAGGATAAAAATCTCTAATGAATCTGGAGTTAACTGGATTCCACGCCGGCCCTTATGACGAGTTTCAATAGTTAGTTCATTGATAATGCGAATTGGTGAACATGTTTCCCCTTTCTTTAAAGGACAACACGAGCGCTCAGCGAAAATCGCTATACACAAAGCACAAATATCACAAAGACATGTTCTGGTGGTATTTTATGACAAAGAGGCATGATAGATTTTATATTAATATTTTTCTCTTAAGCACACCTGGATTTGTCGAGAAAACCGGGAGTGACGAAACGGGCGTATTTCTCAAAATAGTGCCGTCTGCACTAGCTGAAGTTGAAGAGAAAACATGCAATCCTCGGTAAAAGAAAACTAACCAGGACACATTGTGTTGTTGCTGAATGTTCTGTTCGACACTCAGATGGAGTTAGTTTGTACTCATTAAGGAAATCCCAAAGATAATGGCAGCAAACGCCAGTGGATTCACTTTGTTCAGAGAAGTGTATGTACAGGTCTCTGCTTTGTTCGAACGTGCTGTGCAAACTTCGTCCAAACACCACACTCAAGAATTTGCTCAAAACATTTCAAAATCGATTGCTATTCAGTCACTTATACAGTACAAGCAAGTCTTGGACTTTCAGTAAAACGAAGAAATCTTATTCCTACAGCAGTGCTTACTCTACAAAAGCACGAGATGTTAAAACGAACTGCGACTGCTGGTAGATCAAGCATCGGATATGCAACATCGACGGTTTCTACAGCGTCTGGTCTACAAGTAACTTCGTGTGACAGTCACAAACACAACATCATCAGTCGTGTCTTTATCCAGCATAATGCTAAAAACAGCTGACCGTGCGAGGGCACCATTGATGTGCATGATCGAAACAGGTACAAAAGGAAAAAAAAAAAGAGTTGAGGGTGATAAACATATTATAAGGAGCTTAAACGGGAACTCGTGCGAGTATCAGTAAGTAAATAGAAAATTTTGCATGCAGCTAAATGAGGAAAAAATAAGTTTTTACATCGATAAACATGTTTCAAACTATCATTATATTTTTTAATTGTAAAAATCCTTATCAGCAATCAGTTGTAACTATTGTTGCCCATTAAATTTTGATCTGAATGACTTACCAGTCTGTTGAATGAATTAACTTTGGACGATTTAATTATATTTTCACTTCATTAGAAGCTTCTTAAAGTTCCAACCTGTAGGGCTGTATTCCAAATTCAGTTGTTTCATTTTTGGGCAAAAAATCGCTTCTTGAACTCGACAACCTGAGCGATGTTTCTTCATTTGACTTGAAGACATGCACACTCGCTGTTACAAATACTTCGAGCGCGAAAGAGAACCTTCAGCATAGAAGAGTATTTTTTTCTCGCCTTTCTAGTTGCAGGTGAGAATGCTGATGTTTGAAGGCTTATATCTTTAAAATTAAGGATAATTATGTACTCATATTTTGGGAATTATTATTTTAAAACGAACCTAACCCGATCATAAAGAAAAAATGTTGCGCTCGGTTTGTCCTTTAAGCCACGAAGGCATTAAAAAAAAATCTGTCGTCAGCTCCAGTTCGCACACGTGCTTTAACTACTGTGTATATACCTTAAGCCTTTGATTGATGCAGGTAATTTACTTGATATATTGCTCACAGGTAACACATCCCAAAGCTTGTCTCTTGCAACAGAATCAGAAGCCCTTTGGAAATCAATGAAAACTATATAAAGTTTCTTATGTTGTATTAACTGTCTTTGTATTACGACGTATACCCATTAGTGTAAATAATATGATCATGGCACTCTGTTCCTTCCAAAAACCAGTTTGTTCTTCGCCTAAGAGGTCATTTTGTTCAGTCCATAACATAACTCTCCTATTTGAAATGTGGGTGTATGTCTTGCTAGATATATTTAACAGTGACATGCCTCTGTAGTTTTCTGGCAGAGAAGTGTCACATTTCTTATGCATTGGTTGTATGATTGCTTCTGACCATGAGTCAGGGAATTTCTCTTTGTCAAACAAGTAATTAAGATATGCAGTAATAAAAGGTTAAATGTACTGGCATGAATATTTGTATAATTTACTTATAAAACCATCTGGTCCAGAGGCTTTATAAGATTTTAGAGACGCTATTGCCAATTTAATTTCTTCGTCAGCTATAGGACCATTCATGATGCTATCATCAGTATCTGGATCATTCCGTTTTTCAAGCATTGGGTCAGTTAAGTTTGTCCCTAGCTTGGTTTCTGGATCAGGTATCGGTGTATTTTCATAGGGGAAACCGGGGAATAAATTATAGATATTGGAAAAGTATTCATACCACTCCTTTTGAGAAATTAGAGTTTGGAGGCTTTTTCAGCATGATTGCATCATCTTCCAGAATTCCTTAAGGTCATGAATGGTGTCTTTTAAAATCTGTAATATGTTATCTTTATAATTTTGTTTCTTAAATTGTAAAATTTATATTCCTTCCCTTTCTCTAGATACTCTGTCCTATCTGTGTCAACATGGGCTCTGTAGAAAGTTTTTAAGCTTCTGTGTAAAACCTTTTTGGCTTTCTTTACATTTTGGATTAAACCAGGCTTTTTCTTGTTAGTTTTAGAGTAAATAGTCTTTTTCAGACAAGAACCGGCCAATTCTATACCTTTGTTAAAAATGTGTACAAAGCGAAGTTAATATCATTAGTTATTAATTCATGAGCCTCTCTAAAGCAATTACTAACACCCTCTGACATTAGTCTTTCTTACAATTCTGGTAGCTTTTCATTATTTCAGATACATTTACCATATTTAGAATTTGCACCCAACATGTTTAATTTAAGGACACTGCTTCCATGTTAATAACTCCACAGGCATATGTTTATATTCAGGTTTGGATATGACACTGAGAGACCTGCATCTATTTATCAGACTTTTGACACTAGAAAATAGTCAATAACACTACAACGTGTTTTTGAGACCAACGTTGCCACAAGTAAGGCAATTTAACACAATGAAATCAAATTCATTGTACACTTACAAGAGATATGTACCAAAAGAATTCACTTTCTGGTCTGATGAGTTCCCAGTAAAGTTGCCTGGTTCACATTCCACACTACCTTCCACTTTCTCCCATAACGGGTCAAAACCTGAAGCTGGAAAGTCTACAGAGTTGACAATAGTTTTTCTTTCAGTTCTTGCATTAAAGATCTAACAAAATCAAGGGCAGATCACTGCTTCATTCATAAAGTCAAGGATGCATTCGTTTAACAAGGCAATACTAGTACAGTGGTACCTCGAGTTACGAGCTGCTCCATATCCTTGCCGGCAGGCTGCCCCTCATCCCTCATTCAGAGACTCGAGAAAGTACAGAACTCCGCTGCACGTCTGGTGCTTAGAGCGAGGAAACGGGACCATGCCACTCATCTCCTTCGTTTTCTGCACTGGCTACCATCCGTTCTCACATCCAGTACAAACTGTGCTGTGTTTTCATTGTTTTTCAGGCTCCTGTCCTGACTATTTCTCTGAACTTATCATCCCTCACGTTCCGGCTCTTCGTCTGATGACCGTATCCTAACTATTCCTGTCACCAGAACAACATATGGTCACAGGATTTTTGGTTACTGTGCAGCAAAACAATGGAACTCTCTCCCTTTCCATATCCGCGATCTTCCTACAATTGAATCCTTCAAATCTGCACTGAAAATGCACCTCTTCCTTGAGCTTTGCTACTAACACAGTCCACACAATGCTAGTCCTTTTTACTCTCCCCCTCCCGCTCTTGCTACTTGTCTACCCATCTTTCTCTTCAGAATCACTATATTCTCTGTTCCTGTTACTTGATGCCATTTTGTGTTTTCTATCTTAGTTTTCTGTTTGTCATCAGAACTGTCGTTTATTCGTCCGTCCCTCGTGTTCTATCCATTTAGTCCATGTCTCTTCCCCGTTTTAAGCGCTAAGAGCATGCTCTCTATGAGTGTGAATATGCGCTATAAAAATCTTCATTTATTATTATTATTATTATTATTATTATTATTATTCGAGCATTTCGAGTGACGAGCAGCGGTTCGAGCAAAATTCCTGCTCCAAGTAACGAACGTTGTTCCAAGTTACGAACAGCTGAGCTTCGGGATAATACCCGAAAGTGAAACTGCATTTGTAGTTTTATTTAAAGTGTAAGAAAGTGCTGTATCTACGCTTCGTTCCGTGCCAGTATCCCTTTCTCCCTCCCTGTCTCCTCAGCCGCTCTCTGTTAGCCGAGATCAGCTGTCGCCAAGGTAAAATTACAGTACCGTATTTTATACATTTTCTTACTGTATTTTACAAAGTTTTCTTTTCTTTATTTATTTTGTTGTGTAATTTGAAATTTTACGTGTGTGTTTCTTAATTAAAAACATGTATTTTTTCATAATTTAGGAAATTTTGGGGACTTGTCAGAGGGCTGGAACGGATTAATCCGATTTCCATTATTTTAAATGGGAAAATTCGTTCGAATTACGAGCATTTCTAGTTAACGAAAACGGCTCTGGAACAAATACAATTCGGAACTCGAGGTACACTGTATGTATGTTAGTTTCCCTGTAGTATGGCGAGTCAATAGGTGGTATGTAAACTCCTAATATAATGACATATGAGTTTGCTTTTAAAAAGTCTTTAGAAATGCATAAAGCAATCGCATTGTCACACTTTATAGGGATTCAGTTCACAAAGCAGTCGAGTTACTTTCTAACTAATCCACCAGATAGAGAGATATATAAACCAACAGACACAGAGAAGTGTAATGATCTGTCATGTTGAAATTATCAGGCCACCAAAAAGGGCTAAAAACACAATTCTGCATACGACATACGCGTAGCTAAGAGATAAAAAATGACTGTCAGCCACAGAGAGAGAGAGAGAGAAAAGTCGGATCTACTTGCTAAAATAGTGCTTTTTGAAATAATACCTTGGACAGCCGAAGAAAACATTGATGTTTACATAACAAAACCTCTCATTGGAACAATAACTCGTGCAGCAAAATTAAAATGACGTCACTTACACGCAACACGTGTTTAGTTATTTTTAGGATGTTGACGTAAATAACAGTCTGTTGTGCAAGACGATGACAACAAGACAACAACATGCGGGAAACTGCATTAATTGTGTGTTTTGATTTGGTGTTTTGGAGTAACAATCTAGTCCTGTCGGAAGTTCTGCCTTCATCAGATTCTTCTTTGCCCAGAGCGCAGTCCAGTGAAGATGAGCATGTCCTTAATGAATCTCTCGACACGAACAATGTAACCTGCCAGCCGCCGTGCACAAGAAAACTACTCAGTTCATCTGGAAACTCCAGCCACGGACAGACAACAGGTTCGTATGAGTCACCCTACTACCCCCTTCTTCCAACACCCCTGGTCTATCAATGTCCTGTAACGAAGGCCGGTGGAGTTAAGTCCAGGAGCAAACACAGGCAGTTTCAAAACATGAAGGTAGAAAAGATTCGACCGTCCATGGGCGATGGAATATTGATCACACAGTAATGAGCAGGTCGAAGCGAAATGTTCCATCTAATCTACTTCCGCGAGAGCGACCAGAACAGCACAGCCAACGTAAGGATCTCTTACGTCATCACAAAAAGCCACAAACAAAATAAAAGAAAATGCAAAAAAAACCCCACCCCAAACAGCCAAAGAGGTATACAAGGTTGGGAAAAAAACTTCAACCTCAATATCGTTCAAAGAAAGTCTTTGCCCACCCAACTAGCTTCCAAGTAATTGAGATGGAAACGGGAAGCAGCAAAGTTTTAGGACTGCGAGGTGGAATCTTTTGGATAAATTAAAATAACGTTTGCTGAAGAATTTGCAACTAAAGGATGCTGATAATGAGAAAAATGTCGGAGAGCCTTGTAAGACAGACAGCTCTTACATGGTTTTAAAAACAGAGCAGTACCGACAGCTGCAAGAGCTAAGAATGACGCAGATATAGAGTTGTATGCATACAAAACAATCATTCTTTGGCATGCTTATTTGAAAACAAGAATTGACCATTTTGCATTTTGCTTTATTGTAAAATATGTCTATATAACATTGCATCAAACAATATTAACCTGTTTTATAACGTTGCTGTTTGTTGCAGGTTATTTTCGAAACTCGAGGGTTTATAATCGACGACAGCCAAGGTCACCTTTCTGGTTCTTCAATGTTTTTCATGTACTGACAGATTTCAGACAGATGTCTTTTCAGACCGAGCTCCGCGACTTAGCCAGATTCTTGATGGGACACAAATACTTCGGATTTGATCCCAGGAAAGGAACGGAGATGATATGGAAATACAAGAGAAAAGTGAGTACACGAAACCCTCAATCGCGGACCGTACATAACTTGGATTGCTGGCGGTTTGTCAAAAGCAACACTTTGCCTATCGAGCCCTTTATGCCTATCCTCGAAACCACAGCGCGTAGAGAATATTTTTAATGGCACTATTACACTTACCATAAGTTTGTTGCTTAGTTGCTTTATTTCATTTATTTTTGGCGAATCCGACCTCTTCTACTTCCTTGATTCTAATAATACAAAAATGCAACATCCTCTACAGCTTGACATGTTGCGCCTCCGTCAACGAGAACTCGTATTGTCTGCTCTTCCTTTTTGTGTTGATAGCGAAACCGAAAGCTTATTTGTAGCTCGTAAAAATTCTTCGGCTAGCTGTCCAATTTATGCACAGTTGACAAAATCGACAGATAAGATCTGCACCAGTACCACAAAACAAAGCAAAATGAAACCCAGATAAAACGAAACAAAACTGCAAAGCCAGTCTGAAATGAAACGCATCGGTTTCTCTATCTGCGTAAGTAAAAATCATGTTGACAGACGTGCGTGATTTAGAAAGCTCTAGAAATGCCTAGGCCTTTAAAGAGCTAGACCAATAAAGAAGTGTAAGAAACGGCGTCTACTTTTTCGTTAGTCTCGTCTTTGACATGCATGCGATGCGCGTCCAGTCGTGTGTAGGGGAAAGGTCTCTAAGGACATAAAGTAGGTCTCTCTAAGGATATAAGGTTACTGTCTCTAAGGCTATAAGGTTAAGCCTGGTACAAGATGCCTACTTGACATATGGCCACAATGTTTTCAGATCATTGGGCTGGGAATAGGCCAAAATACTATTTCTTAAAATCTGAGTGAATAAACTCCTTAAGTTTTCAAGCTACAATCATAATGGGAACGAAAATTAATTAAAATAATCCAATATATGGCTGTGACTCTGCCTGTAGCCTTGGCAACGCTAGCTTCTCCAGGCATATTACTGATGTCAAGGATTTTGACTTCTCCTTCATCCTGATGATGTTTGTAGACTTGCATATAGAGAATGTAGGGGCTTTCTTGAAGGCTTGTTTATGCAGAATGTAGGGACTTAACTTACTCAACCCATTATCTCAACGCCAGTTATCTCGCTAACTCCGTCTTTCACCACACCTTGTAGCAGAACAAATCTCCCCCTCCTCAAGGTTATCCCAGTTTATGGATTATTTATTCTTTTCATGTTGTCATGTTTACCGGTTGCCCAACATTTGCGCTGAGGGTTGGGGGTGAGATAAGCTGATACTGGGCTTAGCCCAGTCACAAAAACAAAATTACACTCTTGAAGACCTTTAAGAAATTACCGACTAATTGACTACCTGACCAACTGATCGACACGCTTCCTACAATGTCAGTTTCAATAAATGTGTTTGTGTACGTGCGTATCTGTGTATTTATGTGTGCTTGTGTCTGTGTAATGTGTCTGTACGTGCTTATTTACATGTGCATGTATGTGTATGTGTATCTCCATCTCAATGTCCATTGATGTGCATGCTCAGTTCTAATTTTAATGTCCATTTGTATATCGGTTCTTATGACCATTCTATATTTGTCCAAAGGGGTTTTATGCTCATTTTCCGCAACCTCCACTGAAAGAGTTGCACGAGAAAGTGGTCAGCGAATGCAGCAAAGGTTTTGTCCACTGCGTGAGGGAACTGACACCATTGGCACGCAGCTCCTACGCCCTAAAGAACTTCAGCGCACCACAAATCGTCGAACTCGAAAAAAACATTTATTATCCTTTCTCGTCCGCACTGGAGCTTTTTCGCTTCAGGGTGAGTGTTTTTTTTACGTAGTCTCAAGGAGTAAATCCTTCTTTATCTAACACATATAGACTAAAATAAGTGTTTTAGGCAAAATTTAATTAATTTACTAAAACCTAGTTTAGAAGGCTGTTAAAGGCCAACCTGAGTCCAAAATTTAAGGTCGATGTTCCTGAAATTTTAACGGAAAATTGATCTGCCACGAGTTTATTATAAGAATGCGTTGGACAATATTTTTATTTATGTTTTTGAGACAGCCGCACTAAGATTGTTTTTCTAACGTCACTGAAGGCTGTATCCAGTACGAAGTTTCATGCACGTGTCGAGGACACATAGCCTAACCAGTCTTTGTGAAGATCAAACTGCAAAATATGAATGTAAAATGTATATAGTTCGAAAGTTACTGAAGTAAAACAAAAGGAGCAATAACATTACGGGCATTCATAATAAAAATGAAAGCAGAAAAATAGACGCATGTTAAGAGCACTCATTATTAATAAGTCCGTACAACAGTATGATCATTTTTTTGTCAGATGTTTTCGGTCAGAATTATTCTCGTATTAATGTATTTACTCCCAATCCTGATTTTTGTTGTTGTGTCTTACGCGAGAAAGTAGGTCAATCTAGACTCCGCAAAGTCATAAAGGGCTACCGAGATTTTAATATGGAAGAGAGAAAAGTTTCACGGCACTTTTTGTCGTGAAATCCAATGAGATGTCTGCAGAAATGAGATCTGGTGGCGACTCAATGACACGACGAAGAGCAGACGCCGTGCAGACGTCAGCGAGACCCAGATGACTGTCCAGAAACAAGTGTATGTTAAAAAGCCTAAAGATTTCCGAATGTCTTGCTAGTGACAATAGGTGCCGAAAAGGCGCAGATAATCCAGCCGTGGCTCAGAAAACTGGGTTATTTTACTAGATTTCATTTCGGTTTTTAACATCTGCTTAGTAATGCCTACCATTTCATGTAACGTCGTCTTTTTTTTTACTCTTGCTATGAAGTCACAAAGTCTGTAAGAATGCAAAGACGTTTAAAACAAGCCACTTTGTAACTTGTCAGAATGAAGGCTAATGATAACATTTCGCATGAGAGGTACAGAAGAGGAGACAAACGGTGAGAGAAATAGTTTTATCTAGTGTCAGGGATCGACGGTTTTTGTGGTCTGCTCTTTATTATTTCTTACGAAAGTCTAATCAGATTTTCTCTGTGATGCAGAAACCTTCTTTCATACTGGTCTTCAGTATTTTCGTTAATACAAGCGTTTCACTCACCCCATTTGAGTCACTGGAAAGTGTTCGTTATTAGTAGAAAGGAAATGACAAGAGGCTCCTTGATCAGTGTCGGGTAGTCATCTGTCTTATTTGATGATGCTCTTGCCAACACTTACTAAAGGTTAAGAAAAATCTCTTAGTTTGTTGAAGCAATGGGGAATGAACTGTTAGAGGTCATACTTTTCCCAGGGCCAGTTCTGCGAGGGTGGTGTCCATCTCCTCCATTTAGAAATCAGCTCTAGGTGGAAACACTTTCTCACTAAAGCAGCCAGTGCTCTCGGCACTTATGTGTCTGCTTCCCAATAATTAGAGCTGCCATACCGTCACAAGTAAAACACTTTCCCACTAAAGCAACCAAGCAACCTCCTTCTCCAGCTCTCTAGGAGGTCACTCTACAACTATGTCAGATAAAGGAAGTAAGCTGCGTCATAGGAGTATCGAACCGAAAAGTGTATTCGCCTCCGGCTCTGGACGCCTATGTTATAACATATTTCTTAAAGGAATTGTTAAACGTTTAGGGTTATAATACACTCGTAAAAGTTTAGATATGAAAGTCTTGTCATGATCTATGGAGAAGAAACAAATTTCTTTGTTCTTGTGTGATGCATAATCTTTATTGAGATTAGCACTGTGGCATGATTTCAAGAACACATAAGGAAATATTAAGCTTTTGAAAAATGCGTCTTGAACTCAGTATTAGTGTTCGTTTGATACTACCACTATTTAATTTCTTTTTAAGAAAAAGTTTAAAAACTTATAGTAAACAGCTAATAAACATCTACACGTATGCTAAAGGAAAACGCCACCTACTTAAACTCTACATATAAGCAAGCTTTAGGCACCCAAACATTGCAAAAGCCTCCACTCAAACAAAAAAGCTGCAATAAACCTTGACTATCTGGAATTCACTGACAGGTCTGGTGTAAGTAAATCTTGTAGCAAATTGTACAACAAGAAGAAAATATTCCAGGCCAACTTAAATTTATCCTGTTCTTTGGGCAACAGGGATACGTTTAACGATTAGAAAAAAGGCAGTGTTTAACAATTGTCAAGCGAAATGCCAGAAAACAATATTAAATACCAAGAACTGCTTTTCTATAAAAATTGTAGTTTGTTCAAATTAATAAAAAAATCAAGTTCATTCCCCCCCCCCTTTTTTTGGTCGTTTGGGAGAGGGAGATGCTAGATACCCTACCTTTTTCGGTGTCAGTTTTTTTTCATAGAGCTTCGCCCGTCTCCCTTCCTTCTCGCTGCTTTAGCTTTCCCTAACCCTTTATCTAGTAAGCCACTCATTCACGACAGCTGGGTTTAGTAGTGGAGAAAGCTCGCTTCCGTTACGCAGAAATCGAACCGACTCGCCTCCGAGTTCGCACGAGAGTACTCTCGGCACTCATGTGTCTGCTTCCCCATAGCTAGAACTGCCATAACGTCACAAGTGAAGTTCGATATGATAAATGCTGCACGAGAGTTTTAAAAATTAAAATTATATGAAAATCTTCGATTTCTGCCGCACTCTTTTAGCAAACTTTTGTCCCTGTAAACCAACACGTATTTACCCGAAATCACATTAAATGCTAATGTTTTCGTTTTTTTGGTGCGAAAGTTTTGCAATCACAAAAAGCCGCATGTCCATCTTGTAGCCATGGTTTTGTCACGTGACGCCATAACATGTGTGGAGAGCTGCTGCTACTATGCTTCCAGATTTCTCCCATCAGGCGAATGCTTCTATCTTTCTTACTCGATTGATCATTGCACAATGATCATACTTCTCTAAGCAAGGACAAGCCGTTGAAACAATGTTCCTGTAGGCATTATAATACTTATACAAACGAGACTTCGAAAGTAAGGCAAAAGGTATCTATTAAAGGCAAAGGTCCCATCACCAGGTGGCCGTAAAGGCGGTGAACAGTAAGTGGTTCACCGTGTCTAAATCATGGCATGTGGAAGGCGGAGAACAGTCGTGTCCTGTCGCCGTTTCTTAACTTTAGTCAGTATCAAAGTACCCTTCCCGTTTTTGACTTATAGGTGCACAGCGGGAATTTTCCATTCACTGACCTTTTCATACTTGTAAGCTTTTGATCTTTTGTCCTGAAGAAAACCGCACTTCAGTTATGAAACCTCGTTACATTCTTTTAAATGAAAGAGGTACAAAAAATCTTTGGGAGGTAGGGTAGACAGTAACCAGTCAGAGCTATTGTGAAGCAATTATTTAAAATGGAAGTGACTAAATATCAAACATGAAGGCGTAGGTGTGTGTGTGTGCGTGTGTGTGCGCGCGTACGTACTTGTGTGTGTGTGTGTGTGTGTGCGCGCGCGTACGTACTTGTGTGTGTGTAAAGGGACAAAATAAGTAATTAGTGCAATTAGAGTCGAGGAAATAAGCTTAGAAAACAGACTTCTGTTTATTACAGGTACTTTAAAACGAAAAAGTGTTTTCTATAGAGGTCTTTCAGTTATGCCAGTCATCAGTAGGAGAATGCATGCGAAACAGTCTGTAAAAAGAGCAGGCACTGTTGACGTGTTTCATAAAATATCTGATTGAACTGGAAGTTTTACTGCGTTATCAGCTGCAATTATCTGTGCAGTTGCGTAACGTTCACAGAACACTGGAAGTATATGTTGCAAGGTTATTTATTAATGGCGTGGTCACCAAGCGAGAATTTTCGAATTGTCAATACCAGAGTGCTGCATGAGAAGGAGGTTTCAGTGAGAATATTGTATGCCTTGTTGCTTCATATGAGCTTGAGCCACAAATTCGTAAGATCAGATAAAACTACACTCAAGCTGTAAAAAGAGCTTGAAAATAATAGCCATGTATCCCATGGAAATAGCTAGCAAACCATTTTCACATACTGTCTAAAAGTTTCGGAAAAAGAGTTTAAGAAAAGCAGATGTGCTTACACGTTTGTTGCCATTTTTGACCTTGTGACTTCATAAATGTTGTTTTTAATTGGAAGAGATGTGATTTGAACTAATGTTTTCAGTCAATAGGGTCGAGCGCCGCCTCTACTAAGTTGACTTTACAGAACATCTGGCATTTTATAAACAGGAACTTTTGGTATCAAACATGGCAACAGAAAAATAACGAGATTTTATCTTTCAGGCTTTCGTACATAGCTCACCCTGAAGACGTGAAGGTTATTTCTGTATTTAGCAGAGCGAAGAGACGAAGATGTGAAACAAAATATACAAAAGGCTGCTCGGGTTTTAATATAACAACGGTCATCTGGCAAAAGCAGCCTGGACAAATGTGGACAAAAGTTTGACCACGTTTGGCAAAGGTTTTACATGATCACTTCATAAAAACGTTATCAAACATATATCTCCCAGTGTGTACTCTCATCCTTACCGATGGCATTGATCACCAAAGCTTCTAGATATTCGTTTACCTTGTATGCTTCCGGGGGAGGGGGGTTGACGCACATCTGCAGCATCAGTCTTTCTTAATGCCTCAGGTCTATCCGGTCACAAATGAGTTACGAAACCGTGACAGGACACATTATTGAGGGTTCTTCTGACCGGAAGCTTGCTCCGGCGGTTTTTTTGTTTTTGTTTTTTTGGTGCTCATCAAGTGAGTAAAAACTACAGAGGCTTACGACAGTAGCAATGCAGCGGGGCGCTGCCTCTGAAAGCCGCATTGACTGCGCATGCTTTGTGAGACGTATGAAAAAATTGTTGATAAAAGACTCCGTTTCAGTCTACAATACTGGCAAAGCACTCGACGTGTCGTTGAGAGCTCTCACCACTACACTTTTGAGTCAAGAGTGACCGTTCTTCGGTCACGAATCCTGGCTTTAGAGGCTTGGGTGACCTTGTTCAAGTGACACGAGACCTTCGCTAACGGCGGAAGGCTTTTGTTATGTTAAAGTAAACAAATAGTGGGAGGGGGAAAAACCAGGTGAGAGGCCTGTGATTTAGTGCCACGAGGGGAGCCGAAACCGAACCGCATACTAAATAAATGTTTGTGGTGCGTCAACTTCCGCCATGTAGCTGACCAATCGAAATTACTTTTTACAGAACTGAGAGCACGCAGGCTAAACGAAGATTTGTGAGGAAAACAAGAGCGAAAAATACCAAAGCACGACAACATCCACGCCTGCCAGTTACTATGATATCAATAGGATATCAATCCTATTTTTGATTTAAAAAAATTATAGCGTGTTTATTTCTACGGTATTGGCAGCGGCCGGTCCGGTTGTACATGACTGAAACACGCAGCGCCTAGCAATACAATGATGAACAATTAAAGGTCGTCCCCTAACCTGTTTAGGTCGCTGGGAGACGAGGTGTTAGAGATCTCACTTTTCTTGGGGCCAGCTTTTACGTGAGGGCGGTGCCCATCTCCTCTCCCTCGCTGCCTTACCTTGCCCAAAGCTCTTAGGAGTCACGTACCCATTCCCGCCAGCTGGGTCGACTAGGGGAAGTTTGCTGCTCTGCTCGCGTATTGTACCGAGTCGCCTCTCTGTTCGAACGCCAGCTCTAATCACTCGGTTATCCGCTTCTCCATGCAATGATAGCGGAGAATGGGAGACCAAAGAGCACGATGCTATGCGAGGTAGTGGTGTGAAGAGGGAAAGGCGATTTCCGCCTGCTTGATTGACGTATGTTTTGATTTACGAGCAGTTAGTACCTGACATCCCAACTTATTTGCTGCCATAAGTGCTGAGATGAAAACGACGGAATCATAATGGGAGACATGTCAGAAGAAACTGTAAGTAGCGGTTGGTGGCGCTGTGTCACCTCGACCGTGAGGACTGGGTGTCCTGCATTCGAATCTCTGGTCGGACACACCTCAGATGTGGTTTTCTTTGGTTCCTCCACATTGTGTGTGTGTGTGTGTGTGTGTGTGTGTGTGTGTGTGTGTGTGTGTGTTAGAGAGAGAGAAGGTGCATTTGATGCCTGCCTTAAAGGTGTGTGATTGTGCGCTTTATGGTGGTGGGGAAAGGCACTATATCAATAAACAGTACTGATATATTTATTTTATAAAGTTTCTGCGCTGCGCACGTAGGCTTCTGGTTAGACTGCGTTCGTCTGTGACCGTCGTATCAGGTTGGTAGGATGGTGGAGGGGGTTACAGACTTGGTATAAGGAGGGACGGCTATTGAAGCTTTTCGAATCAAAGTGTTTAGAACTGAATCCAAACTTAAAATTGAATTAGGTTATAGAGAATTCTAATAGCCCTGTAACCAGTTTGCTGTTATGCAATTTTTGTTAAGGATAAGTTAGTGCGCTGCAATTCGTTCTTTAGCGAAATTTTGTATCCAGTTTTGGTTTCAGTTTTCGACACTTTACTGCAGAAGAGATATCAAGCTTGTAGACCCTGTCATGAACGGCGTACCTCAAATCATATTTTTCTCTTATGTTGCGTCTACTTTATAAGCAAAAGCTTTGTGGGATATTAAATTCAGTCGTCCATTGGCTATATATATATATCTGTCACATCATTGATCGTTTACATTAATGCTCACAAAGTAAATATTCACGATTTCTGCAGAATTATGGATGCAGCGCACAGACCAAATATGGCGGCCTTGTAACTGAATACCTGTGTGTTGTTTTATTTTCCTTCCGCAGCTGCATCGCCAATTCTGGACAACTAAAAATATATTTATCCATCTTTGCTTTTCAATTAAGCTTGAGTAAAGCTGGTACTAGCTGGTCTGGGGTGGTCACTACCACAATGGCCTGGTTTGTTTGCACCAACACTCTTTTCACTCAGAGCTCCTCTTCGCAATCATATTTCCTGGCAATGATGAAGACGTCATTGTGGCAAAATGAGTGCAAATCTTTATGTTTTAAGCGTTAAACTAGAGACTTCAATGGAAAGAAGCTTTCGTGTTTTCTCTAACTAGGGTTTATAATTGAGAAAGTTATAGGTAGGCAACATGTTTTAAATAAGTAAAGATTATTGTACGAATTGACTTCTGAGATAAATTTACACATAAATGAAACAGCTTAATATTACAGGGTTTTCATAATTATCTCTTGCTTTGATTATTAGCTTTTTGATGCTCTTATAAAAGGCGATCTAAACATCTGGCAGTAAGATAATCAAAATCAAAAACTACAATATCTATGATGAATTTAAAACAATCCGTCTAAATTAAAGTATTTTTCCGAGTTATGTACTTACAAAGACATCTAGAGATCCAGGAACATAGAATAATGTGCTTTCACATACAGAACTTTGTGCTTTGCTTCCTTTCACGTGGCACGAAATGAAATGAAAGTGAGCTCTAAATATAACAAGAAATAGCGAAAATGGACAAGTGGAACTGGAGGGTTATCTGAGTGAAATATTTTTGAAGATCCTGGTAAAGCTGGAGACATGAATTCTAAAATCTGAAACTTTTCTTAACATATTCCAAAACGATATCTGAGTCATTTTTGTGGATGTAGTTCGAATGCTGCATTAATTCATAGTTGCAAATGCTGGGTCACGAAGATTACCTGCACCACTGAAACAAATCAGGGGAGGCTATGCAAAATAAAGAAAAGAAAACACCGCCAGAGGAAAACAAAAGAACAGTACGCTGCAGTAAAGAATGGATTTTTATTGACGTCCTCCAGTTCCAAGAAAAAAATGACATATTTTGCAGTCTTCCACCCCGTAAAACTCTCGGTTCATGTTTAAAAAAACAGACTGAAAATAAAATTGTATATTTTTCAACACGAGTTCACAAGTTACCGCTGTATTCACTTTTTTCCATTTTTGTCGGCGTTTGTAGTGGATGGGATGTCACAGTTAGCATTTTTGTGCCAACTATAGTGCCCTGATAACAGACAATGGAACGCATGATATTGAAAGGTGATCACAACCAGACTTATACTTAAATAAAGCCAATATCACAAATGGTGGATTTGCTAATCTTCTTTAGTACCGAGGCATGATCTCATCCAATAATTATTATTTCTTGACATGAATCAAGAAATACCGAAGAGCTGGAAAAGTAGAAGAACTTAAAAAAATGCATTGAGGAAAGAAGATAGTGCGAGTAAGTGATAGAAAGTATAGAAAACCTAAAGAATTATTAGAGTATTGTACATAGCGAAAAGAATTACAAGTGGTGACAAAAGAAACGAAGAAAAAATCTAACAGAAAGAAATTTCAGTACCATAAATTGTTTGCTCATTTCTTTTTATTGAAGCAATATTTACTTGCTCATTTATCAAGTCTTCTCAATATGCGTAATAAAGCTAAAAAAAAAGTTAAGAAATTATCTAGGCTTTAGACGAAAGGGTCGTGAAATACTTCAAATAGGTTTGAGAAAATATCACGGCTCGCCAGCAATTAAAATCACCCAATAACAGAATAACCGCAATCACCGCCCAACCCACCCCCCAAATAGCAAAATCAAAGCCCCTTCCCACCTAACGCCAGAACCACAAACAAAAGCAAAACAAATATAAAGGGAAAAGGTAAATGCAAAGGCAAAGCATAAATAGTGCAGACACTTGGTTGTCTAGTTTCAGTCTCATGCGCTCTAAGAAGCATGTATGCATACACAAGTGAACTGGTAATAGATGCTTAGTAGAGTCAGATATTGAAAAAAACGCATTAGTTATACTGAGTCATTAAAAATAAGAGCTTCGACAGAAGGTGCATGTCAATAAAGAAAAATCTAATATAACAAATACATACAGAGAGTGTGTGAGTGTGTGTATGTGTGTGTGTGTGTGTGTGTGTGTGTGTGTGTGTGTGTGTGTGTGAGAGAGAGAGAAAGAAAGAAAAGGAAAAGAGCGAGAAAGAACGAAACAGCTGTAAAATAAATGCTTCAAATAAATCCATGTGTTACATAGGTTAAAGCTGAAAAATTAACTGTGAAGTAGGATACTATTTAAAGACATCTGACTATAGAATAAAAATATTTATAAAGATAATAAAACTAACGAAACTGATAACATTCATAAAGTATCCTTGCATTGAAAAGATCGTTTTAAGGTATTAAAATTCCCGTATTTCAGACGTCAAGATTGATCATTAATGCTCACAAAGAATCAAGAAATACCGAAGAGCTGGAAAAGTAGAAGAACTTAAAAAAATGCATTGAGGAAAGAAGATAGTGCGAGTAAGTGATAGAAAGTATAGAAAACCTAAAGAATTATTAGAGTATTGTACATAGCGAAAAGAATTACAAGTGGTGACAAAAGAAACGAAGAAAAAATCTAACAGAAAGAAATTTCAGTACCATAAATTGTTTGCTCATTTCTTTTTATTGAAGCAATATTTACTTGCTCATTTATCAAGTCTTCTCAATATGCGTAATAAAGCTAAAAAAAAAGTTAAGAAATTATCTAGGCTTTAGACGAAAGGGTCGTGAAATACTTCAAATAGGTTTGAGAAAATATCACGGCTCGCCAGCAATTAAAATCACCCAATAACAGAATAACCGCAATCACCGCCCAACCCACCCCCCAAATAGCAAAATCAAAGCCCCTTCCCACCTAACGCCAGAACCACAAACAAAAGCAAAACAAATATAAAGGGAAAAGGTAAATGCAAAGGCAAAGCATAAATAGTGCAGACACTTGGTTGTCTAGTTTCAGTCTCATGCGCTCTAAGAAGCATGTATGCATACACAAGTGAACTGGTAATAGATGCTTAGTAGAGTCAGATATTGAAAAAAACGCATTAGTTATACTGAGTCATTAAAAATAAGAGCTTCGACAGAAGGTGCATGTCAATAAAGAAAAATCTAATATAACAAATACATACAGAGAGTGTGTGAGTGTGTGTGTGTATGTGTGTGTGTGTGTGTGTGTGTGTGTGTGTGTGTGTGTGAGAGAGAGAGAAAGAAAGAAAAGGAAAAGAGCGAGAAAGAACGAAACAGCTGTAAAATAAATGCTTCAAATAAATCCATGTGTTACATAGGTTAAAGCTGAAAAATTAACTGTGAAGTAGGATACTATTTAAAGACATCTGACTATAGAATAAAAATATTTATAAAGATAATAAAACTAACGAAACTGATAACATTCATAAAGTATCCTTGCATTGAAAAGATCGTTTTAAGGTATTAAAATTCCCGTATTTCAGACGTCAAGATTGAAGGGATTTTTGAGAGATCACTCTCTACCGTTGCTTGCTCTGTCCAACAGCATTACAAGACTGCCTTTGCCACCCGCTTTCTTTGTTGCAGACCACTGCCAGTTACTATATGTGCTGGCATACGATGCAGAAGAACGAAGCCTTATTGCACTTCATGGGCGGCGGGAACTGTTTGCAGGACCTCAGCAGGATCCTTGAGCAGTTCGGACAGGACCGCCTTGTGCAGGACTTCAGGACGGACGGCGAGCCATTTCGATGTGCGCTGCTATTCTTTTGTCCAGGTAATGGCACTGGCACTTTGAAAAAAAACTCGTTCTGGATGTTCATTAATGTAATCAGGCCACGTTATGTGACAGAGGGTTTAAACAAAAATTAATATATATGACTCAGCCACACAAAAGAATGTATCAAGACACCATCATTCTGATTTTTATCGCCGTTATAAGCCTCGTAACTTAAGTGAAGAGTAAAACTTTAAAAAAAGCAACAGCAACCAGTATTTGTGACACAGAAACTCATAGCATCTACCTATATATATTTATATATATAAAGTTTAAATTATAATACCTTGTGGCAATTAAGCAGCTGTAAAGACGTTTCCGTGCTGTGATTAAAAAGCTCTGAAGATAAAAGAACATTTTCTTGGGGTAATTAAGCAGCTGTACAGTTAGAAGACCACTTCCTTGTACTAATTATGCAGTTACGATCAGAGAAAGCAGCCTCTCTGACGAGAGACGGCCGTTTTCTATTTGTGAACGCTTAGGAACGTACCATCCAGTAATATCTTTATGGACTGAGGTACAGACAGAGTGCGTCTGACCGGGTGGGCGAACAAAAACCCTCAGCGGCTGACCTCGAGATGACCGGCCCCACGGACTTGCCCTAAAAGACATCGCTCTGTGGTCATGTGTGGTCTTTGAGTGTAAAGCACAGTATTCGAAGCAGGCACAGCGAAAGTAGCCTGCAGCCTTCCTAGCAATTACAAGGCTAATGTCCTGGTGACGTACCCGCAGGCTGAATAATTATAAATAAAGGCTCACTCGATGAGATTTCCTTGAAAAATCCTTCAGTTTGTTTTTTTCTGCGATCCACCTGGTGAATAGACACAAAAATGAAATGGTATTTGTAAGGAAATTAAATATAAACTCTGTGAAAGTTTGTAAATAATTTTTTTGTATTAAAAGGTCATGCAACTTAGGTATGTTAACTCAAAGAACCTTGTGTAGCTTTCGGGAAAAACTGTTCACCTTTAAAAACGGCAAAAGAATTATTAGGGATATGTTCTATCAGCAATGACCAATGTCGATAGACTACTCGAGTTAACCAAGACAACAGATCAAAGCAAGACCGTCTCTGTGTTAATGTCGATGTCAATAGTGAGTCTGCACATGTTAAAAACCGATCGATTACGTCCTGTTTACATTCGATGACCTCTTCATCTTCAGTGTTCAATGTTCGCTTTGTTGAAAAACTTGACTCTGTTATCAGCGCGTGAAGTGACTGGTAGGACTTATCGCGCCAATGATCACAGCGAGTAGCATTCGTCGTGCTTCACTTGCTGGGCAAGTGCTATGTCGTAGCTGTTAGCTGCTGGAAGAATGCGTGAGCATGTCTTCCTTAAGCTTCAAGAAACATAACGGAAAATGCAATTGTATTTAAACCATTCAGTTCCAGAGGGGAAGAAAAAGAAAAATTGTTAAATAATTTTACAATAAATATTCAACATACTTCAATAGTCAGCAGAAAAAGAAATTTGTTATAAAATTTGTCCCATGTACCCGTTTCAACAGATAGTATAACAAACTAAGATAATTAAAACTAAACTAAAAATTTTAAAGTCTGCGTTCGCTAAAATAGACTATCTTTCTTTCTTTTTGCCTCATTTTTTTCTTTTCTGTGAATGGATTTACACAACATGTGAATACAAGCGTTCAAGTGTGTGCGCATCAGACCTGTTTACTATTAGGATGACCAACCTGTAATAATTCCCTGAAAACACGTATTACCACGGAAAAACCTGTCATCTTTCTTCAGTGGCAGATCAAACAAAAAAAGAGTTTAGGCCTTAAACGTACAAGATTACGAGAAACCTGTATGGGTAGACAGATAGAATGTTAGACGTATATATTGTGGTGCATGGGCATGCAAGTGCTTCTAGTGATCTGCTTCATCCTCTTGTGTTGAGATCCTTGCTACGGCTCAATGACTAGAGGCAGCGTCATCAACGCCGACTTCATGTCACGTGACCCTGGCAACCCGTGTCGTGGACTGCAAGACAAGAGATGCGAATGGGATTTCGGGAAGAACCTCAACTTCAACGACCTTCAGCGAAACCGCTTCAATATTTCGTGCCAGTGTGCCAGAGAAAGGAAGGGTTTCCAGTGGAATTCACAGTACAATCTGTGTGTTGGTATGAGGACACAAGCACGCACCTATCTGCACGTTTAAATTTACACGCAGCTTCAGGCACGCACTCGCGTAAACAAGCACATGAACGCTTAGAATAAAAGGGACACCTCTTGAAAAAACAAAGTCGTAGGTGCGACCACGTTTCATTAAATTAGTAACCTCGTTTGAAAGAAATTCGCTTTAAATTTAAATGTTTCAACTAAATAAACGCTAATTTGCCATATTCTGAAAAAAAGACGGCATAACAACTAATAGAAGAAAGTCACACTTTGGGGAATTTCTTCAACTACGACAGGGCGGGGAAGTCTTTGCGAGCACCTAGCGAGCTCGCCTCATTGACCGGGGAGGAAATATTGCTCCAGTGGTGTGACAGGACATAAATAATGGAATTACAAACGCCGACAGCATGGAGGAGGGCACGACGCAACTCCTGTCATGGCGCTGAAGTTAATGCTACCTGCTCTGGCGGCTTAGAGGTGCTCCTACCCTTTGTGTGAGATTTAACGGCCACTTTCTCCTGGCGATCTGTTAATCTAACTCGTTATTGCGAGCCACTGAGCTTGATGGTTTTATGACGCTGCTTTCGCTGCACTCGTGTATGTGGGTCGTTAAAAGTCACCTTAACTTTGGCATAAGGGTTACTTCTGCGGCTGGGTTATTTATTTCATTCAAGGAGACAAGGAGCTGAGAAAGAAAGAGCGAGAGAGAGAGAGAGAGAAAGACCATACCTGCCTCCGGTTTCAAGAGGGCCGCCTTCTTCTATCTCTTATGCAGTGGGAGAGAGAGAGAGTGCGTTTAGTTGTGACGTCTACATTACACGACCTCTTTCCCCACCGCCCCTTGTCTCTTGTGAAGCGCAATAATAATAATATCTCTCGCGGGTAGCTGTCCCCCACATAAGACGTAGGGTGGACAGGCCATACTCGCTCTGGGCAGGAGCGCACACAGCCAGACGCATGAAGAGATCAATACCATAGTCAAACGTGTATTGCTTCCCATGTTTACCATGTCAGCTGAGGTTGGGGGGGGGGGAGCGGACCGCACGGTCCTGGTTCGCCTGTATCGTGCCCTGGTCTGCTCCAAGCCATAAAGAAATACATACATCTAAACAGAGAGAATATAACTGAACCATCATCGCTTGCCTACGACACACAAAAAGCTCTTAGTGTAATCCGATCTCTACAGAATGGTGCAAGATTGTATTATGACAAAATGGTATCCAATATACATGTACCTAACAGCTGTCCAAAATGGGATCAAAGACTAAATAGAAATGTTGATTGGCACATTATTTTTGGAAAAGTAGCAAATGTTAAAGATATTAAATTGAAATAGCTTCAAATCAGAGTCCTGCATAGAATACTGGGGATAAAAATAACTTTATTTAATGTGGGTCTAAAGAAGGATGATGATGATTGTACTGTAGATGTGAAAAAGAAAGCATTCAACACATTTCTTGGAAATGTAAATATGTCCAAGATTTCTGGCAAAGATAGGGCTTTACCACAAGATTTAAGCTTTTTTTATACCTTGATAATTTTTGTTTTTTTAGGCCACAGCACCCATTTTTACATGTTACTCACTCTTTTACCTTGTTCCTGCTTCTTGTGTTGGTTTTTTAAGATGTTATGTTTATATCACGTAGGGGTTTGTTCCTAAACATTTTAAAGCAAGATTACTTTTCTCTCGATATAGCCTTAGTAGCTGGCATGGCGTTAAACACAAACAACCAACCATCCCTTGTTTACACAGGCATGGCTATTATATAGAAAGTGCGAGCGACTGAGAGGCAAAACTAAAACTGTTTAGGCTAATGTCCTGTTAAAATATGAACGATAAAAGCGCCTGCCTCGGTGGCCCCATAACATCATATCACAACCATAATATCGTTTCTTTGGTTATTCAGTCAATGAGTACACTTGAAACCCTATAACGAGGATCTATTGGAGTACAAGTCAGCAGTCACGGTTATTCCCGCTTCAATAGCCCTATGTGATGTTGCGATTAGTAATTAGGTCTCCAAGCGCAAGGCTAACATTTGTTAATCGCAAGTAACTGGACCTAAACGCTAGGCTGCCATATGGCACAGATCCTCTGCGAAGGTTCAAGGGAGACGGGGCATCCGCACCGCAACAGGCAATTATTTTGAAGACAAACACTCAGCCCACACTCTATTTAGTCGCGTTCTCGGAGTACGAGACACTAAGGATGACCAAGAGAGACCGACGGGGACATATAACCTGCCAAAATAATTACTCTAAGGAACTCAAGTGCTCGAGGACGACGAGACTAGGCTCTAGAGGGATAGACGGCGGGGATCCTGTACTTCGAAACAAAACAAAAACGAAAAAAAGCACTAAGAAGACATCAAAACCGGCTCTGTTCAGATTTGTACAAGAAACTCGAGGCGTTGACTTAGAGGAACAGACGGGGAATGTGTATTACCAGCAAGTTTTCACTCTGCAGGTAATACTGTTCAAGCAAACTCTACAGTCTGGCTAAGAATGCACTGAGCGCCCGAAACCAAGGACAAATGGTCCCATTCCTCTATTTGTCTCGGGAGAGAAAATGGCTAAGGACGTAAACCCTTACAGAAAAACATGGGTAATCTTACGAAAGATAACGGGTGAACAAGAAAGGCCTCGATGTCACGCCTTTGCCGCTGCTGCGTCTCATCGTGTCCCCCCCCTTCCTCGAGGACTTGTTCCGATGGGTCTCCCCTAAGGGCGGGCCGGCTTAAATCGAGTCCGACCAGTGCCAGTTAAGGAAAGGGTGATGACGACGATGTGTGGAGCAGTATACACGCATTCTTAAAGAACATCGTGCTCATTAGTACTACGCAGTCAGGGGGAGGCACGGAAATATAAATTTATGCATGTACTATGACAACATTACGATTGTGACTTATGTTCCGATCAGAAAAGAGATGCTTAAAGAATGATGCAAATACAGTTCAGATTTTGTCAGCAGATTCTCAAAGGAATTTAGACCCTATTATTTTTGAAAAGAAGAAAATCCAGTCCGGCTAACTTAAAACTAAAAAAAGGTCTCAGAATGAGTGGTACTGCCTAGAAGTACAAAATGGGGTCCACTTAAAAAAAACCGGTAATGGACAGTACAGGGAGGCTTGTTTCTACAGGTCTCTTAATTTCCAGACATCATTCCGGTTTGAATTTGTGCAGGCTACTTTGGGATTTTCCAATTTACCTCCAGAATGACCCCTAAAAAAATTTGCATAAAGCAACATTTAAAAACACTTGATTTTTTTTGTAACCGATGGAGATGAAAGAAAATTGCGAGGAGGACGTTGCGCTTTTAGGAACTAAAGACATTGCAAAAAGTTAATGAATGAAATCTAGGTACACACAGCTACCACCAATGCAGAGGAAATTGAACAGTACACTCTTAAAAGTAACAAACTTCGATGAACACAGGTGTTCAGAGGTATTTGTGAACACAACATGCGAATGCGTGTTTGTTCGTGTGCATGTATACGTATAAAAAGTAATAAGGAAAATAATTTTTAAAAATCCATCACTTCGTCAAAATGGTAAATGACTAGTATAGTACAAGTGGATGAGGGTCAAATTTCACGATGTCTTCCTAGCCACCATAAGTTAGAAAACACGCAAACCTAGTGTAGTGTTTGTTGTAAGGGGAGAGACGATAGATATTTGAAAGTTTGGACAGTTTTATCATGCGTCTTGTATTAGGTCCAATCAATGAAGACCATTCACCGCACGTGCTAAGCATACGACACGCGTCGTGACACTCTTGTCGACGAAGATCTCTGCGGTTCCGCACAGGACCGTTTGGCAGAACCTTCGCCATCATGAACTGCTCACGTAGAAATGTCATCCAGATCACTGATTCTGAGTACACATGATTACTAGAAAAAATTATTGGAAATGAGCACAAAATATATGTTGGTCAATAATGCTTATGAAAATTCCAGAAATATCTGTCCATATCGAATACAATTTTTAGCTATCTGAACAAAACAGCTTTCGTTCCCAGTTTACCTAGCTGTTATTTGAGTCCATCTTTTCTCTATTTTAATTCTTGTTTTATAGTATGTGCATTTTAATAGAACTGACTCAAGTGTTGCGTTTTCATCTTTTCATGATAATATTCAGAAGGTCTTTTTCTTTTTTATGTCCACCCTCTCCTGCTTTCATGTATATATCTTTCCAGACGCCGCTGGGTAGCTTTTCTCTATAGTATCTTTATTATCTTATTATACATGTATTGTAAATTTGGATTATTGCTTACTCTCCTCATTCTCGTTCTCCATATGTACATGTAGTCTTTTTAGTTTATCTTGTGCTGACAGCTCCAGTCCAGTTCATTTTTTTGTTCATACCTCACCTTGTCCACCAACATCAATCCCCCTTTCCACTCTATTCATTCAGCGTCGAAAAGTCTTGTATCCATATGTTATCCAATTTAAATTTTGAAAATAGTCTGAAGTGCTTCGGCATTTGCGTTAAAGTTTAGCCAAATACCTGAGGGGCAGTGTATTTTATTAAGTTTGATCTCATACTTACCCACAACCTCTTACCATGGTCATATTCATCCACAACCTCTTAGCATGATCATACTCTCCCACATCCTCTTAGCATGGTCATACTCATCCACAACCTCATAGCATGATCATACCCACAACCTCTTAGCATGATCTTACTCTCCCACAACCTCTTAGCATGGTCATGCTCATCCACAACGTGTAATACCGACCAAAGTCCAGCTCTACGTAATCTCCAGCTTCCAGTTATTACAGTCAAGCATGTTAAGAATATCTTGCCTTTTTACAGCTTTCGCTAAATTTCTGAAGATCAATGTACAGCATTTGACGTTTTAGTGGAATAAATCTGCTCGCAATCATTCGTCTTTCTGTATCAACGACTTCCTGATAGCTCCCGTAGTGACAGTTTGTCGTTTTTTAGTTTGAAAGTCACATTCATGTTTGAGAGCAATAAGATGTTCTCTAGTTGGAACGATTGTCCTTACAGACATCGATGAATGTTTCGAACAAAACGACCTCTGCGGGGCCGAGAAAATGTGCCAAAACGAGGTAGGGAACTACACCTGCCTTTGCAAAAGAGGCTACATCCTCAACAATGTAACCGGGAGGTGTGATGAACATTACCGCCTACCACGACCCAAATCACGCCTAGCGGCACAGCTACAGAGGGCCGGCGTGCGAGAACCTGGTAAATAGTTCTATGTTGTTATCCTTAGTCAACTAGCGAGGTTACCCTTAGGGTGCCTTTGTGTCAGTTCTTTAGTTTCTTAGCTCAGCTGGCAAAAAAGAAAAAAAACTTGATTAGGAAATCGATTCTTCAGTTGGGTTGTATGTAAGCAGCCTAGTCTTCAGACGGTGCTGCATTTTTCTTCGAGAAAGGACATTTGGTGCAGGCTTCTGACTGGTAAAGGTGATGAGTGCAAATGGCACTACTTCTATCTTTTAATGATTTCGTACTGTTGGGAAGAGTTTGGGAGAGGGGTGCGCTTAAAAAGATTATTACAGGGCATTGGGTGTGTACACTGTCTCCTTGTGTTAGAACGTGTCAGACTGACGGGTCTTTGACTTAGTTATCTCTCTTTTGTTTTCTCTTTCGTTGGAAGTCTCCTTCCGCTTGGGCTCGTCTCGAGAAACTGGGGTTTTGATTTTTCACTGCCTGTTGTTCTCATTTGACCTTTCTCCAACAAAATGGCAGTTTTGCTGAAAACGAACGAAAAAGAATTGTGAAACATTTTAGATTAAAAAAAACTCTCGGATTGTGATGATCCTGTCAATTTACAGAAACGCAGACAACCTTTAGTCGACAACAAACATCAGTCTCTAGTTATTATGGAACTGGAGACAGGAATCGAAGAAAAGTAAACTCTTTGAAACTAGATAAAGTAAAATTCAACACTAAAAACACTGCACCAACTAATATTTGCACGATCTACGTTAAGGGTATCCATTTTCATTAATCTTGTGAGAGCGTGAAATGGCAACCAGGTAATCTCGTAGGTAAAAACTACTCCTTATATTACACTATTCACTTATACTGCTAAAACAATCGAAAAAGGCCACTTTCATATTTTCTACATTTTTATTAATTGTGTTTGTGCCACCAGCTAGCAATTATTTTAATATCATTTTCAATAAGTTTGTTGTGTGGGTGAACAGTCAACGTGAATTTGATGAAAATCTAATTTGATTTTGTGCCTGCTCAGTATAGCAGTCACACACAATATGGACTTTCTTTTTCTCTGATGTTCCTTTTCTGAATTTTGAAAACATGGGTTATGTCAGTCCAAGCTCAAAGTCTTGTTAAAATGATTTGTTTCAATGAAATTGGCTGATAATGTTTATTTAATGAATAAAGAAATGCTTCGATTCAATGTTATTATCTGTGTTTATTGGCACAAAAAAGTGATTGACTATATGACTGGGTTTTCCATTGTTTTGGGCTGTAAGTATCCGTGTCATACGTTCAGGGCACGTAAGGGGATAAAGAACCGGTATAAAGAAGATAATTTCCTAACACAGTGTCCATATCAAACCGTGCAAGGCGTTTGGGGGAAAGATAAGTTTTCAACAGCCAGGAAGACACTGACATAAAAAGATGGGTACACACACTAGAAACTACATAGTTTAAGCCTAAAATTTTAGTGGGACACAATGAAACTGTTTTGAAATCTCGTTCTGATTCTTCTCCATTTCAGAAGGCTATTTTGAGAAACAACTAGCTATCATCCTCGGGATGTCGACAGCAAGTCACGAAGGCGCCAGCAAGGTAACGATGCTCCTCTGCCTGGCAACGGCAGTGGTTGTTGCTGCTCCATCGGCTCACACAGTTTTTCTGTGATTAATTTTGAAATATTACACCGAGAAAACATGCCTATGTGTGTCCTTAAGTGTGAAACGATGGGATATTACTCTAAGACGTTCTGCTTCTTAGGAGGAGGACAGGCTGTCAAGATTTTCCTAAATTTCAAAATATTTCACTTCTTCACCTTAAAGTGATTTGGTTCTTGATTGTGACCAGTTGACTAGTCTACTGTATATCGTTGAAATGTTTGTGTAATGTACCTTATGACGACAGGTATTTAAACGGAGAATATAGCAAAAAGGAGGAAAATAATCCTTACGTGAAGGCAATCACGCGCTAAAGATTCCACACAGACATAAAATAATATTAATAATGTTTTAGCACATTTTACCTCTTGAAGGCGATGCTCTTTACATGTAATACGGGAAGATTGTATTTCACAAATTTTGTAAAACCACACACGAATAATCAGAACCGAACCAAAACCAATCACTTTGAAGCCTGAATGGTTTGCGTATTTTGCAGATATCGATAGATATTGGCTATATCAAAATAACATGTACATTTCAGTCTCCAAAACCCATCCGTTAATTAATTATCTACTACGATTCGCATCTGCGATCAACGAGCGCCGCTAACAGTGTACTACGTCACACTAGTGCACCATTGACAACGTTGCCTACTCCTTGATCGCAGGTACAAATTGCATACTTTGCTACTGAATAATTAATTAATGGATTGGTTTTGGAGGCTGAAATTTACAGGTTAAGTTTATCTGGTATATAACTACCGATATCTATAAAAAAACGCAAACCATTCAGGTTGGTCTTTGCTCTAGTCAACAACAGACTACTTGTAAGCGTTTGAAGAAAAAAAAAGCGCTCTTTTTTCGTGTTCAGCGCACAAAATGTAAGTGTACTCTTGGCTAACAACAATGTCTGAGTACAAATCAGCGTTAACTAACCAATTAAGAATCAACCACAATTGTGACATTTACCTTTCTTTACCATGTGACATGCTTTGTGAGATTTTATGTATTTCTTCTCTACTTTCTTTTTTTTCTTTGTTCAGTCTTTAGATTTTATTTTATGAGGTTACTTTAAATGTCAGGACCATATTCTTTCTTGGGTCTTTTGCTTTTTAAAATTGTTTAAACTGTCGGTTAAGTTCCAGCTAGTACACGTTAACAAATAAAGTAGACATTCTAACTGCGCAGCTATTTTTTTGTTTGTTTCTGATGAAAGAAAATACCTGGGTACGTAGAGATTTTTCGCAGGTATGTGTAATAAATCAGTGTTAGTTTTTCTGTGATTGCGCCATAAAACTGAAGTCGTGTTTTCGCCAGGATTCTAAGAATGCATCACGTGTTTTGATGATTTAATGTGATCTCAAGAATACGAGTCTTTTGTGTCTGACGTATATGCCAGTAGTGTAGCCGCTGCTATAAAAATGTAGTTTCTCATTGCTTGATATACGATATTTAGCAGTCTTGGCTTTTGATAAGGTAAACTTGTACTTATTTAACACAAAATTATCTTATTCGACGACGAAAAGAAAGACCCACATAAGACAAATCATAGTATAATTGCGTGATTTACGCGGAAGTTTTGATAGAGCAGAACTGAGACGAATCCCTGGAACGAGGAACATGTTCAGAGGTTTGCATGTAGATGCTGCCTGGGTTACGAAATGCATTGGAAATCCTACAACACTGCTCCATTCCAGGTATACGGAACGCTGGAAATATACACTAGAGGAGGATGCTAAGTTGAAAACGACAGTGAGGGCCATGCCGCTGATCTTCAGGGACACGAAGATGTACCTCAGTCAGACTTTGCTGCTGTTGCTGAATGAAATAACAGCACTGTCGTGAGTTGAGTGAGTGTGTGACCTCTGGAGTTACTAGGTTTAAAAAACATTTTGGACATCTGAATCATAATAACGAGGTCCTTCCTCTCTCTCTCTCTCTAACACGCACGCACGCATGCACGCACGCACACACACACAGAGACTAGAGAAGAATAGAGGAGAGAGAAAGAGAGAGAGACAAAAACAAAGTAAACCATGTAGACACAGATGTACACTATTTGAAAAACACTCTTGTCATGCCACGCGAGCATCTCGAACAAAAGATAGGAAAAACAAACAGCAATAAAAACAAAATTAATACAAACATGCAAGTCAGACCATTTATTTATTTGTGTCTTGACTGGAACTGATGGTTGGGAAAGGTGGCACACGGACAGACGCGGCAGATGACAAAACCAGCAACTCGCTCCTGTCGCGCGATAGGGAGCAGGTCGCGGACACAAACTTTGGGCCTGGAGGTTCCACAACGTTTGAGTCTTCCAGCCTCTCTAAATCAAAACACATCTGGGAGATTTTTGAGCGGAGTTTTATCATCAGCTTCAGCTTCAGGCTCGTTTAGAAAAGGTCATGGTCACTGCCTTTGTCAGCACCTATGTCCTCGTCTTGGCCTTGTTAACGCTGGATTTGAAGCGTCTAGGCTGCAGAATGAAGTCAGATTATGGACCAATCCTTGGCGAAAGCCAAGTTGCAGTCCCCGATTTCTTTTGCGGCGAATATCCATATATATTCATGTCTCTGGGATTATACACTTGGTGGCGCCAATCTTCCTCTTCAAATGTACCACAGTCGATAGGTCTGGTCGCAGGTACGTAGGCACTGAGACTTTTCATCGCGGAAAGCCTTCGCCTGCAGATGGCGCGCAGTAATTTCATACTTGAGAAAGCAGGTTTTAGTCTGTAAATATAAAGCTTCATTAAACTTTGAACACCTGATATACAGATTGCCATGGTAACGAATTATCTAAGCGTTTGAGCAGGTGGCAGCGGGAACGAAGTATGAAGTTTGACTCCGAGGTTTGAAAAAAACGAGGCTGTTTCAGGAACATTTGATACTGAAATCAGTTCTTTTGCAGTATATTTATGTCATGAACAGTGAATGATAAAGCATTTTAACTTCATTAAAGGTCTTTTTCTTTCAACAAATCCAGACGTTACTATTTCCTAATATTGGACTTATAGATAATCAAATTTGATTAAATAGATAACTGCAATTTGCTCCCGAAATACAAGGTTACAAACATCACCATGTATTTGAAAGAGGTCAAAGCCATTACGTCACAAATGCCCACGGATAGAATAAATAATAAATGACCCCAGCGCTCCATTTGGCTGTAGCATTGACGAAATAATTCCTTTCATGTTAAATTTTAGAGGCCATTGTTTTTTTTACCTCTTTCTGTGCATCGAAAAGGTGAAATAGTCCCATGAGCTACCCGTTGGTTGGACAGTGAAGTGTTAGAGACAACATTACTCTCGAAGCCAGATTTTTGGATGGACGGGGCCAGTCTTCTCTCCCTCGCTGCTTATTATTTCCCCAACTTTCTAAAGTGGCCGCATACTCACAATCCCTGCTGATTCAGTTAAAATGAGCATATTGAAATATCCTTGAGGTTAAAAAAGGAGTCAAAAGAAGAAAGAACAAAAGTCATGGAAAGAAAAGAGGAAATATTAGATAAGGGGGAGGGTAGTGTGTGTGTGTGTGTGAGAGAGAGAGAGAGAGATAAAAGAAGTAAATGAAAACAAATAGAACAAATTGCAAACTAATAAGAAGAAAGAACAAAACAGTACAGAACAAAATATGCATTTGTCGCTTAGAGACGGGACTCATTGGTTACGTAACTGGCATAATGTTATGGCCATTGACCGAGAAGGTGACCATATTGATATAGGGAATGACTGACTAAGCGGTTGTTGACCACACTGGCCAGCACAGCGACTGCAAAATGGAAGTTACTTCTGGTATGTGTTGCTGACTGAGCAAATGGCATCGTTTGTTTGGCGTGCTTTAAAAACAAACTGACATGACTGAAGTATAAGATGCAACTTTCTCATCCAAAACATACCTTATTTACAAGGCATATTTTATGTAATAGTATTGGCAGCATTTTGTCTGTCCGCCTACCTACTCGCCCTTACTCCCTCATTCCATCCAAATAGTTTCTTTGTGAAATGTTTTAGCGAAAATTCCTTCATTTATGATCTAAGAATAAACCTACATAAATTCACCCTTTAAGGTAAATATGTGACAACAACAAGTATCGTACAGACACGTTTCCATTACTCTAAAGGACTGATCAGTCACTTGTGCCTACTTTTTAATCATCATGAAGACAGTTGTCAGAGGAAGTGATCAGACACCAGGTCAGGCAATATCACACCAAGATTGTCTAGCCTTGTAAGCAAGTACTAGAGAGAAATTACTTGAAGTGAAGGGGAGATTTGGTCACGATCCTCACAGTCTTAGGTAACAAGCTTGTTACTGCTGTGCCAACAGACAATCCTACCGTTCGGAGAGATTATATCCAGCAGTCCTGGCATCAGAAGATGGCACGCATCTGTGATTGGAAGAGGCATGACTAAACTGACAGGCGAGACACCGCCCTCTCGCTGCCACTGACAGTTGGAAGCTGACATTTCGTCTAACGCCGAGACGCGGTGCCGTGATGCAGGGGCGCGTTACATAAGCTCCTGTCATAGTCTGCGCTTAGCGAGATGAACGCCCAGTGCTCCCCGGTATTTCATTAGGACTGCCGTTGGGCTGTCAACAACCCAGCTGTTCCAAATACATCAGCTGGACAATCATTGAAAGAAAACCCCTTTCTTTTTTCTCTCTTGTGCAATGTCAGGAGCCAGGATGATTGAGACGCCCTTTCGATTAGTGATCAACATGATGGTTCAGTTTCGAACCACTGTAAATTACTAAATCTGAAATGTGTATTACCTTTCTTATTTTCTTTCTCTTTATATATATATATATATATATATATCGCTAAATAAATAAATACATCTTTAAATTTAGAAAACATTATCGATATTTAACATTAGTGCAACTTTTAGCACAAAAGAAAATGATGTGTTTAGATATATATATATTACATGAAAACACAAAAATTTGACTACAGTCTTGAGCAGATTTTAATATAAACACTTATACAAAAGTAGCAAGATTGATAGAACATAATATAGTGAAACAAATGTTCTTGAAATGTTTACAATTGATTAATTTATTATTTGTAAACTTTTGTTTTCCTATTCCCACATTGAAAGCTTTTAGCCTCTTTATGTTCTTTTCCTCTTCATCTTGCCCTAAAACTAAAGTTTACTTGAAAAAATGTGATAAGTAGTCACACGACATTTGTGAAAACCGTTCTGAGGGAAACATTGTGTTAACGTTTTAAAACAGATACTAATGCTACTAAATTTCGTAAAGCATTTATTCTTCTTCTCATTATTAAATCATTTTGTAAAGTGCAGGATTCAAGATAAATAGTTCTCAGCGCTGTAACAGGACAGTGTCTACTTTTCTATGGAACGCTTTCCTGACGCCCGTCCCGTTGCAATTCCAGCGCGCAGTGAGAGAACCTCGCGTCTCCGGCCACGTAGGCCCAGTCCGCGCGCGCAGTGCGATCTCTGATATGCACTCACAACTCACGCTAAGCCCTCCATGGCGAACTGCAAAATATCCTCCATCCCCCGCTCTCTTGCATGAGAGCTCTTCGTCGCCATGTGTTTTCTCCCTCACATTTTTTTCTGTCACGTCCCCTCCCACAGACCGCTTGCACACACGCGGTTTGATCTCCTACCTCAATATTAAACCGAGAAATGCTCCTATTTCTAATTCTTTTATGGCGGGTGGGATTTAATAATGAAGAATCGCTGTCATAGTAACCATTGTTTGCGCACATGCAGTAATATTTATTAAATAATGTCACGTGGAAGACAAATTAGTGAGGAAAAAGAAAAGGAGCGATCTCATAAAGGTCAAAGCAGTCTAAAAGTATTTTGCCACAAGGGTATATACGATTCTATTACTGTGTGGTCTAGACGTTGAAGTCCCGCCTACTCAAATACGTGGGTAACCGAGAGTGCGTGGACCACTTATTTTCTAACGCGACCAACAATCGCACGCTAATCCGGTCACCTGCCACCCAGATAAAAGATCGCCGTGAGAGAGAAGCGTCCATTTCGTCCAGCCACTGGGAGAAAGAGTGAGAGAAAAGGGAGAGAACTGTGGTCTGCAGTCCCGCCACCAACGAGAAGACTTAGGACATTGCGTAAAGAAACAGCTGTTACGCCTCTAACGACTGTGGCCGCAAGCCGACTGCTCAGCTTACACAAGTAGAATAAGACTCGGTCAGAAGAACAAAGTTATTAGAATGTTCAAGATGTCGCAGCTCTGCTGTCCAGGAAGATACCTGATTGCATTGTCGTTAATGCTGACGTCAAACGCAGGTGAGTCCAGCAAGCTCTTTTTTCCCATCAAACGTTCCTCGCTGTCATCAACATTGTTTCAAATAACAGCGAAAAAGTCTGTTTAGTTATTTAAGAAATCGATCGATTCATTGATTAATTGTATAAAATAACTTGTAATCGCCTAAACCAGAATTTCAAGGAAAAGAATCAACACAAACGAAAACGAGTTTACAAATTTTCGCCCAGCCCATTCCCCATTAAAAATTTTAATTATGGCGATTTAGAACTAGAAATACTATTTAACACATTTATTTATCATAAAACCGTCTGTTTTACGATATAAATGATGTGATATAGAATTCTGCTCAATATCACCCCTAATGGTCACAGATTGCAGGACAACCTCATCAGAACAACAAGAACTTGTATTACCAGCCCCTTTTTCTCACAGTATGAAATACATACTCAAACAAGGGCTGTAGTTGTTTTCCCCTAGCTTTATTGTTTTAAAGTTTGACTTCCTGAACAAATTACACTTTGCTGAAATTGCGTACACTGATGCTAGACGTGAAAAATTGCTGATAAAGATGAAATCGAAGACGAGGTGGATGGGAAGTTGAGTAAATTACATTCATCGAACCAAAGATTCTTTTAAAGGTCAGTAATCAGCTGACGTCAACAGATACAAGAAACACGATCCTTCAGACTGTTTTGCAAACTAAAACAATATAACTGTCTGCCCTAATGAGGGAGTTTTCCGGTCTGTATTACTATAAACGATACTTCATCTTAATGATGACATCATCAAAGTGTTTGCGAGTGTCTTCACTGCCATTCTCATCACACTGGTAAAAAAAAAACTTCCTTCTGTTACAGTTAATAATAAACTTTTATCCCTGATAAATTTAGCCTAAGACCAATTAATACAAGCTGTCACATTAATATTCAAGGGAGTTTCTTAAACCTTGGTTAACTTCGATTTCGTTTATGGGTGTTCTTTGATTATGTTTTGGAAGAGACTGAAACAGGATAGGATTTCATAGTTTTGGCATCTTGTTTTCTTAGTCTCTTGAAGGTCCTTTTTAACCTGGAAACGATCTCTATATGTTGTGGTGCCGATAGTGTTGGAAAATATATCTATGTTGTTGTGTACATTAATGTTGGACGCTATCTACACATGTTCTAGTTCCCCCTTACCCTAAGGCGGCCCGTTGACCCAACGGTTAGCGCCCGTCACCAATACAGCGATTGTTGGCTGCCTTGGATTCAGATCTCGTCTCGGACACGCTGTTCTTTTTCCGAATGTTGGGTCTGCGTAAAACAACAATACCCTCCCAGCCTCTAGTCGCCCAGTTATGATGACACGGGCATTTCTCCACATGCTTCGCGTACCCGGAACTACAAAAGCTCAATTGCTTAGCTTCTGAATCGAAGAGAAGCGTTCTTTAGATCACGTGATTCTGGCAGTGCGTACGAACAGAGGTCTAGACGGTTTTGTAAGCGTTTTGGCGTATGCCATGATCTGCACAGATTACTCGTCCATTAAAAATAACAGACTGAAGCTAGTAACACGAAACCATTCGTTCTACTGCTTCCTTGTTTAAAATGTAGACGTCGGGATTATTACTCTGCCGTATGCAAAGCAATATTAAAAATTACTTGATAAGCCTCTCACGTCATCCGAAAAAATACCTGACGAGTCACGACCCAGACGATTACAAATTTGATAGCATGTTCCTTATCTTACATTTCTTGAATCACTCGTTAGCTCGTGAAAATGCAAGATGAAGCTTCTTCTTCATGTGTCTAGTTTTTTGTTACCCAGTCCTGTCTTTTTATTTAAGGCTCTTTTTTCCTAATCACGTGATTATGAACGTCACACGCACCGTCATGTGAATAATGTAACTTGAAGACGTAGACTTCTCCAAACTCATTTTTCATGTATGCCATTTTGGCCTTTTTTGTGCACGATCATGCTTTTATGCTTATATTTCGAGATAGGAAAGGTACTTTTATCTCAGAGTTAGGAAATAATTTAAAACACTTTAAGACAACGACGAATGGACAGAGTTCTTTCTCCTACCATGCTTCATCAATTTGGAACAGATTACCCGTCAGCATTCTTCACTCTGATTCTCTTACCACCCTTAAGTCTAAACTTAAGACACATCTTTTCAGAACAGCGACTTTACTGTGCGATCCTGTCCTGACCATGAGCTCACCTATCGTGTGTCTGTATTTATTTCGTGTACGAGCGGGTATATCTGCTGTAGAAGTGAACGTGTCTGTTATATGTGAAGATGGGTGAGTGGTTATTGGTGATTCAGTTTCCTTCTGTATATCATTTTTGTAAGGCGCTTTGAGCAAATCTTTAAAAAAGCGCTATATAAATGGTTACTATGATTATTATTTCTTCAAAGCTTACCTTACTTATAAAAAGTAAACCTGGTAGAGGCTTCAATTTAACAAAAACAAGACGATACAAATAATCTTTGTTTTATCACAAAATTTAACGCTCCAAATGCAATGAAGTAAGTTTATAAACAATAATAATAAAGATTTTAGAAGACTTGCAATGTTTCAGGTTGCTTCATAACTTAGCCAAGGACGTACTTGTGCAATGTACTTTGAAGTCCATAATACACATAAGAATATGACGCCATTGGAGGCCATTCAAACAAATGAAATAGTCATGTAATGAATGTGTGAACTGCTATAACGATTACAATGTAATGCGATCAAAATTGTCGTAGTCATCCGGCCTACACATACCATAGCACTGTAAACTGATTTTAAGCAAGTATTAATTTGTAAAATAAACACACACATGTTATGAATAATAGGAGAATTGCTTGCACTTTAAAGCATGTAAAACACAAGAGAGAGAGAGAGAGAGAGAAGAAGAAGAAATAAATTACTCGCGAGACTGTCAGCGTCAAAGAGAAGCCCTATAAGAAACGATTAGTCGAGCAATAATACCTTTATGCTCCTTGTTCAGGTACAGACGACGTGTGCAGACGTTTCTGCGCATGCGTACTCTCGAACCGTGTGTGTGTGTGTGTGTGTGTAAACGGGTTTGTTTGGGCTTACCTTTATTTATCTTTCTCACTCTTTCTGTCTGCGTGTGTGATTTATATATATGTGTGCGCGTGTGAGTGTATGTTTGCGCATGTGTGTGTATGTGTGTGTGCTTTCGCCTTACTGCCTATATTTACTAATAAATACAACTACTCACGCATGCATGACCGTAAGAACGGATAACCCCATTCTCCTTACAAAAGAGCCTCCTTATAGCTCCAGAATCTAAAAGAACGGCGTTCGAAGCAGCTAACTATGTGTAAAGTTGTAATATGTAGCTAAACATGTATAAAGTTAGTAATACTGTCTGTAAACTGTCTACTCTCATAAAAGCCCTAATGTCAACAAGGAAAGCAGGCGCCGTAAGTGGGCGGTTAACATGTAACGGCACAAGATCTTAAGCAGTAACTGTTGCCAGCCCTATCGTTTCTAAATCACCTTAACAGATAATATTCCAGTAACATTAGCTTTACTATCCTTTCGTCCATGAGAATGGCGTAGACTTCATATCTGGAGAATTTTTTTTATTGATCCAACGAACGTTCCAGAAGACATTATTGCGTTTTGAGACATTAAAGTATTACATCGAAACGCAAATCTATTTTTATTTACCTCGAGGCGTACACATATTTTCATTAATCTCAAGACGCAAACGTATTTTTGTTTATTTCGAGAAAGAAATCCACCTTTGTGACCTCCGCGTTTCTTTCTTTTCCTTCTTCTTTTTTTTACCTTCCCTTTCTTCTTTTTCTTCCTTTATTCAAAAAGCTATTTTTATGTACCTTTATGTCTTCTTTCTAAAAATTCCTGGCACCTCATTAGCGCTGCGACCCTCTTAAGAAAATTACTCACTTGATGCATCGGGATTTTGTTTGACTGGCCACAAAAACAAGTACGGACGCGTGTCAGCTTGAAAGACTGCAAACAGTGGCACCGTTGTTCTTTTCATCGTCGCTCTCAATCCCCCCCCCCACACACACCAACCCCCCCCTCCGCCAAGAATAATAATAATAAAAACAAAATTTTAAAAATCAACCTGAGAAAACTTTTGCTATAGAATGGCTGTCAATCTGCTGTGTGGTACACATCGCACCTCAGTCACTGTCCTGAAATTAATGGTAATGGTAGGAATATCACAGCGACGTCTTTTGACATTTTACTAGCGTTCGGGATAGAATATGGTGTGTACTAACTGCAGTTGCCTCATTCCGGTATTGATTTAGAGCTGGCTTGAACAAACACATTTCACTTCCACAACGAATCTCCTGTTTCCTTACAAACACAAACACGCGATATTTTGCCTGTAAGAAAAGGCCCCACAGCCCCTTTGGAGTTTGGGCAGTCTGGTTTCTTTATGCGAAAATGTTCTTGTTAAAAAATAAATTAAGATGTTATTGTCATTATATTGTCGAACATACGTTAAACTTGTGTCAAGTTTGGCAGAAACTTTACGATTAATATATATATATATATATATATATATCTAAGGCCATCAAGGGACGGATCTTATTAAAATAAAGAAACCTTTAACTTTTTTCTCCTCGCGCGTCCAGAATAATTCTTGAAAATAGGGATTTACTGGGATGCACATTATAATCGTTCATCAGTCCTATGAGCAATAAATCGTGCAAGTTACTTTAGAAAATTTTATAGTAAGCATCTTATGAATCTGGAAAACACCTCCATACCTTACTGAAGGTCTATGGGATCAATTTTGTGTTGACTGAGTAAAGCTCAGTGCAAGAAATCAAAAGCGCGGACATGAGGATTGTAAATGGATACGTTTACGTTGTCAAGGCATCAGCCAACGAGACGCACCTGCATACAAACGAGGCGTCACGAGTTTGACTTTTTGCTATGTTGATATTTGTTGGCATGCATCTCGAAAACGAAAAGGGAGATGGGGGATATTTGGGAAAAATAAAATTTTGTTCTGAGTTTTCCCAAGTTATTAGGAAAAATACATCTCATTGATTCGGCTTATCTGACTCATTCAGTAACAGGCAGCATCCGCAACAATGGCTTCTGCCAAACCATCTGCTGCTGTTATGCCTCCTTCAACAAAGATTCTTAAACCATAAAACATTAGAGATACTTCTGAACTCCAGGACCATTGTAATTATCTGCTCTAACCACTACTTTTGTACATACGTACTTCCACTCTTTTTTGATGTCATCCTTTATGTTTATTACTACTTATTCTCTTAGTATTTAGTTAATTACTAAGCTTATTCTTCCCTCCTTAAAGGGTGAGGGCTTAATGAAAAAGCATGTCTTGTTTACTGTACCACTCTCGTTAATAAATAATTGTCATTGTCATTATTCGTTCCGTTTCCGTGTTTCCCTTAACTGACGTTCCTTTCATTCTCCAATCGTAGAGGAGCAAACTGTTGTTATTATCACCAATCGCTATTTCTAAAAATGACAGGAAAGTCCTGGGGAAATCAGTGACCTAACCTCGCCACTGTTTTACTGGCAGAGCCATCTTGACGCCAGAAATATCATACTTTCTCTGTCTAGACATCCCGATGTGCATGGTCTACTAGGCACAAAAAATGTATTGTGAACCCCCATAACACATTATATTTTGAATATTAGCTGTGTGCCTCATTTTGAGCCTTGACAATTGACGTCATAATGGGTATGAAGATTTCAGGAATGTTGAAATGCAAATTAAGTTCCAGGAATCACCCTATTGTAACTCTTTAATCTTTAAGATGAACTACGCTGCTCACCCACTGACATCCTCTCTGCTTTCATGATCTTCTATAAACGGCGTCCATTTATCGTCTTGGCATGGTTAGACATAAGAAAGCGGTAGTCGTTGTTAATCTTAATCAAAATGTCGCTAAGGTTGAAACAATAGAAAGAATGCAAAGAGGAAGAAATCCATTTATTCCATTTCTTGACGAAAGTTTTTCGCCTCCCGAAATTCTATTTGCGCTTAAAAAATTAAAATAAAATACGTTAAAAATTTAAGAAAACAGACTTTTATTTTAAATGCACTAAAAATGTAAAATAATTTTTTCCCTCAGTCTCAGGGATTTTCTTTAATACACATAACTTAAAATATAAAAGCGTTAGGGGCACTCTTAGAAATATTGTATAATATAGTTTTGCTTCAATGTTTCTAAGGTTAGCTACACATATTTTAGTTCCCACCCATAGTCGCCCAGTTATTTTATTTCCAACATTTTAGTCATTGAAATTTGTTATGGATTTTTTTCGTTTTTCTTTTGTGAATTTATTCCCTTCTTTAATTGAGTATTAACTATATACAAATTGAATATTAAATCTAATGAATAAACCGGAGAAAACACATTTCTTAATTTTCGTCTGTTTTTTTCTTTTTCTTTTTTTTTTTTTTGCTCCTCTTCCATTTGATTCTTTGTACCGTCTTAAGTAACTGCTCCTCTAGGATTAGAAAAATATACTTATCTACCCTAATTAATCCTATAAGTTCTCATACAAAATTAATTAAAAAAATTAGTTTACTTCTTGTAGACTGCTGGAAATGTTTTAACATTGTATCGTCACCGTAAATGAGTAACTGGTGAAACTTTCAGGTCTCTAGGACGATGGGAAGTGGGTGAAAAGTCAATTATAAAATTCCAACCAGACAGTGAGTTAAATAAAAGTGTGTAAAAAATCCGAGAAATATATTTCCTGATGGAACGAAACAGTGAGGACAAAGTGATAGAGAAAGAACACTTACAAGAAAATGATCACCGAGGAATGCACTATCAGCTGTACATATTGTGTTCGTCTATGTTTGGTTGACTAAGCGTAAAGGATTTTTTCTACTATACTAGACCTCTTGACAAAGTCAACAACGCAGTGGTCCGATACTAGTCAGGCGCACGATTTCGATCACTTCGATCTGTTCGTGGGAACTCCACTCTATTTACAGTGGGCATGAGTGCGCAGGTATGTATTTAGCTTTATTAGAATACAAAACACTATCAGGTCTTACATAAGATTTTTAAAGAAATAAAATTTAATCGAAGCGGGAAAGTTTATTTTACTTCATTTAAGTTTTTAATAATCTGTAATAAAACTTTGAAATTTATTTTGTCAAATTTTTACGCGATTGTTGAGGAGAGTAGACTGTCTTCATCCTTTGCCCATTGGAAAGGAGAATGCCTGCGACATGATTACGATAACAAAATGATTACGAAGTGGTTGAAATGTTACTTTCTACACTGCTTTACCGTGTGATACAGCCCAGGTACACAACCCACGACCTGTTCACATTCATTTCCATCTCTTTTAAAATTTGACTTGAGCAAAGAGTATTGAAAAATTATTACAATTTCGAATGAAAATGAAAAGATCTACTGCTAAACTTTCTACTGTAGTTATACGATAATCATTTCAGCCTCAATTTAAAGAATTCCATAATGATTTTCCTTCTTCGGTTCAGACAGAATGTGAACCTATGGATTTTTGCATTTATGACAAATTTTCGAGAAATAAACTATGAAGTAAATGACCCTGTGTGTAAAAATTATACTCTAAGTGCGTAGTTTGTCTTTTATTAAACTCCTTATGTCCTGTAACATGTATTGATTATATATCCTCAGAATCCTAAGAATGCAGAAATGTTTCTTTCATGCACCATGGCTTTTATACCCTAGACCTGTCCAGTTAAAATGTCCTGAAAATGTCAGTTAAGATGACATTTTTTCGAGAAACACAGCATAAGGCCGAGGAAAGAATTAAAGCAGAGAAACAAAATTAATACGCGCAAAATGTGAAAGCTTTACTAAATAAAACTCGTGTGTGTGTGTGTGTGTGTGTGTGTGTGTGTGTGTGTGTGTGTGTGTATGTGTGTGTGTGTGTGTGTGTGTGTGTGTGTGTGTGTGTGTGTGTGTGTGTGTGTGTGTGGCCACTTGCAAGAATGAGAGAAAAAAAGAAAATAGGAGGGAGAGAGAAGAAAAATGAGAGAAATAGTCATTAAACAGTGAGAGATTTAAAAAAAAAAGCTTGAGAGAAAAAGAGAGAGATAGAAAAGTAGAAAGAGACAGAAAAATGGAAAAAAAAGGAATGAGCGAGACCGCACGAGAGAAAGGGAGAACTAGAGAGAGAGAAAGAGAGAATGAGGGAGAGAGAGAAAAGCTACTACATTTATCATGTGTAGCAATCAACTAAAAACACGAAGCAAATCCACAGCCATGATTTACCTGTACCGTCCTTGCTGTTTGTCGTTCCTGCTACATCATCGTCAAAGAGCGGGATTATGGCAAGCTTCTTTATTCCCTAAAATCATCGGCGCGTTTTATTTATCTGAACGTCATTTCCTTTCCCGTTGACTCTTGGGACGTCGAGCAAGCGACAAGACAAACTGATAGGTTTTAGGGAGGAAGTGCAGGGCGATAAAATACCTTCATTCTAGATTTGGCCCGGATATCTCGTTCCTTCGCAGGCCAGACCGAAAAGAATGGTGGAATATGAGAGTTGTCCAAGGTTCCTATTATATTTACAAATTTACACGAAGGTCTATATATATATATATCTGTGTGTGTGCAGATTTCAGTGTACACGTGTGCGTGAAATGTAGCAGATGTGCAATAGTGACTTAAGTTGTAAAAGGACACGAGTAAAAGACTGAAAAATCGACAACCGTGAGGTGGTCTGGTGCGCCCGACATGATGAGATTTAACACTATCCCTTCCTATGCATTTTTTATAGTCTGATCCTCTGCTTGCTCGACTTCCAAGGGTTAAAAGTTCTTCAAATCTCCTTAAAACATCTGGGTCTTTTTGCCGCTCTGTGCCTTACGCATCTCAACAGTTAAACCCTTATCCGTATTTGGTATGGCATCCAGTTTGCACTGTAGGGCTAATTTTTTGATCTTGAGAAAAATACAAGTTTGATTTTCATGGGAATGTGTAGGTGGTGCCAGCCAAGAAGGTTGTTTGGTTTTAATCTATAAAAGGGTATCATAGTCTTGGCTACCAAGGCTAATAGTTTTGACCAGCAACAACCTTTACCATGTGAACAGTTTTCAAATGGCCACATTTACAGAGGGTTTTAACGTCGTCGTGTTCACTGGAATGCCGCTGTACATGATGGCGCACGTTGTGTCTACAGTTCCGCGCGTAACTTGACTTCTTTCTCTCTCTGTTTCTTACTCTGGTGCCCCGCGCATCGCAAGTTTTAGATTGTTTCCTTCACTGACAATTTTCGGTACTGGCAAAAATTCCATAGTCCTTTCTTCTTTGCGTCCAAAAAAGTACGCAAGCCCATCACCAACGCGCAGCTCGTATCTCGTGTTCGGAACCAGTCGCCCGAGGAAGAAAGCGAGGGTGACGTTCAGGAGCTGCCATGTCTTCCCGACAGCGCCATTAAAACAAAATTGGACGTCCAGGGAACCGCAGGGGCACTTTGTCCACTTTGTCGCTTCTGTCTTGTCCTTCGAAAGATCGGTGCAAGCTACAAATATTTTTGTCTCCCATTGTAGTTTTCGTAAGCTCTGCTAAGTTTTTTCCCAATCTTTTCCATTGTTTTCGTTGGGTGTTATCTCCTTATTTGAAGTATTGTAGCGGCATTTTAACGTTCTACAATTTTTTTACAACGGAAAATGGGGAGAAAAAAACTTTAAAAAATAATTTCCGCTCGATTTGATCTTTTATGTGATACGTATGCTTGTGTTTGCGTATTTCTCTCTCTCTGTCTCTTTCTCTCTCTCTCTGTCTCTTTCTCTTTCTCTCTCTCTCTCTCTGTGTGTGTGTGTGTGTGTGTGTGTGTGTGTGTAGGCACAAGATAAATATTGATGGAAAGTTTCTTATTGTCAGTTCCACATAAACACAGAGACAGTGACGATGACAATACTGTATTCTACCCAAGTCGTGGTCGAAACCCCTTGAAGGTCTCCGCAAGTCGTAGCAACGCTTTATGCACAGATTACCGCGTATTGCAATTAGTGTGTCCTGAACTGGGTCTCTTTCAGTGACTGCCGTAGCGTGCCAAACGCAACAGTTTCTTCTTTAGCAAACTCATCCGTGCCCCAGGGCCCAAGCTCGCCTCCCGCTCTATCCTCTTAAACACGATATGATTCCCCAGGGGAGGAACAGAAAGACAGGAGGTCACAGACCGCGCATGCGCGCCTTTAACACACCTATTCACCTTGTGAGTTAGGGAGAAACAGAGAGAGAGAGAGTTATAAATAACACAACTTCGCTTCACAGGAAGACGGAGCCTGCTACATGAAATAAAGTAGAACAAAGGGATTTTATGACTCTCTACCTATGACACAGTGTTAGCTTTTATTACCTGTAAAAGAACTGTGTATTGAATTTTAGTTAAAATAGTCTGCCCCTTACAATTGTGTCCATGTTCTTTACAAATGCACATATGTGTGAGCGCTCGAGAGAGAGAGAGAGAGAGAAATGCTTTCCTCGTGTGGCATCATGGGAATGAACCTGTCACGTGGTTGCTTGTGTAAATGACAGAAAAATAGGTTCTTGCAGCTGCTTGCAGATTAATCGTATCTTACCCAATCAGTTTTCATTTTATTTTTTAATGCATGTTAAATAGAGCATTTCTAATTACGGTGGACCCTAATTCATTACGGAATATTTTGCATCTTGAACTCTTGGTAGGCAGAGACAGAGCTCTCTCTCTCTCTCTATATATATATATTTATAGACATAACCTGTTAGTAATAGAATGACTATATAACCTGATTCCCTTAACAATGAAAGATGAAAAAAACATATTACATAATCTGACGCCTATAAACAATGAAAGATGATACTAAATACCTGACTTGATTGTCGGATAACCTAAGTGTTCATACTGCTGAATATAATAGTCAAGAGTTGTGCTGGTTTCCGTTCAGCCTGTGAGCAGCGAGCAGAAGTCTTACTCTACACCGGACTATTGTATGAAGCCGGCATTAGCCATCAAGTCCTCCTCCCATGGGTTGGAAAACAACTGCAAATTGAAACAACAATGCGATTACCTATTTGTTAAAGATCAAGGGTGAAAAAAAGCCTAGTGAAATCAGCGGCGCGTAAACAGTTTTTACGTATACCCGCACTAAGTGCACGTCACACACGGCCAGCACATGCATTACGGCCCCGGAAGGAGCGAACTGTTTGCGCTGGCGAACAAACACAGGGAGTGCTACGTCAATGCGCCAGCCATTGTACACGCGCTGCTTCCGTTGCGATAAATTATAAGATGTTGATTTGCGCAAGCTGGTAATTAGAAGGCCGTTCAGACAGTGTGATCCTCGTGTCCTTTGTGCACGCGCCTTGTTGTGTGCGTGTTGGCATTGTGTTGACAGGGCCCTCCATGGTAGAACTGTCGGGGAAACCAGTGTTTACAGTCTAAATGATTCATTGCTGGCTATAATCCCTTCCGCACATATTTCTGAGCATGCATATTCCGCTGTTGTAGTACGGGTATATTAAAAATATTAAAACAAGCAGGCTAGCGACAAAGTTTAAGTGACTGGTAATTAAATAAATTGTTTTCGCTAGAAGCGGCCATCTTCGGAAGCCATTTGTAGGGACTTTGCTGTCGGTTTTGGTCGAAGAGGCATTAGCAGGATTCATAATGTCGACCATGACAATGAGAGTGTAAGTAAGATTTTAAAAAATGCTTTGCAACAACCACGAACCACAAACAAAAAGACTCTATCTTCGTGAATAAAACTCATTAGAAAAATCATTAAGTATAAAAGTCATGAGAAAAAAATATCTTTGAAAAAAATGTTTTTGAAAACGCCAGTAAGTCGAATTCTACAGAGAAAAATATCACCACAGCATAAAAGGACTAAGGTGCTACATCGGGTCCAGGGTTTGGTAGGGCGGTGCTTATATTATCTTACTCGCTGCATTTTCTTTCCATGCACTCTAAGGGGACAGGTATCCATTTTAACGGCCAGCTAGGTCAATTGACAGTAAAAAGTGTACTGCACCACACGGGTATGAAAACGTGTGTGTGTGTGTGTGTGTGTGTGTGTGTGTGTGTGTGTGTGCGCGCGCGCGCCGATGCTCTGAGCATCTGTTCATTCTGTTTCCTAAGGATGTAGAGACGAAATTAATAAATCTGAAGGAAATAAACGAAATAGAAAGAAGTAACGCTTAAAAGACAAATCGAATGAAGAAAGTTCAAAAGAAATGCGGACAGGAATCTGAGAGAAGAAATAATTCGTTATCAGACTAAATCAGTGGGCAACAATGCATGCTGTGACCGATCACAGGTGAAAGAAAAAAAAGGAAAAGAAGAGTAAGCCGTTTTTTCCCTGTTAGTTTCTGCTCCTCCCCTTGTAAATTTTTGCCTGTAACCTGTGGGGCTTATCGGATGACAGGTCATCCCCATTACACTGCTGTTTGCAACCTCGCGTCTCGCACTGTCCTATAGAACGTTTTGGTTCAATGTCTTCCAATCAAACAGTCTTCACGCGAGAAGTACGCATGGTAAAGTCTGCATGATTTTGCTACATGCGGAGTCCATTGGAGTGTGGATCATCATCATCATCATCATCATCATCATCATCATCATCATCATCATCATCATCATCATCATCATCATCATCATCATCATCATCATCATCATCATCATCATCATCATCATCATCATCATCATTCGTAGTTCACCTATTACCGAAAGAGGTAAAAGTAAAGGTTTTAACTCGAATACTTATATAAATAATTATTGCATACGTATCTCTTTGTCCATCTAGATTTATCAATGAATGTTCTTTCGGGAAAGATTGAATTTTGCTGTGTTACTAGCTAAATATGTATCCATAGAACGCTGACATTTGAAAAAGCCATCATTTTATTCAAGGGAGTGTGTCATAGCTTTTACCCAGACGGAGAAGAATCTACTGTACAGAAAAGTCGATGTAATCGCACAGGGCTTGATGAAAAAAAAATCATAAAAACTGAGAAATTGATCAAAAAGAAGTGCAACATGTACTTTCATCTTCTCGTCGCTTAACTTTACGAGAAACTTATACCTTCATTCTACAAAACAGTGAGAAGATCAGAGTGCACAACATCTGCTGCAAATCTTTTCTCACATTCACTCGGTGAATTCTGCGCAAATACCAAAAAACATATTGGCAGCAGCAGCAACAGAAAATGCACTAGAACAATTCCGTTCAAACAGACAAATTTGAATCTGACGTCCAGGGACTGCTCCGTCGTTATTTTAGTTTACTCTGATGTCCAGCCATTGTGCGCATATTTCTGATCACGTCATTTCCGGGAGGCATACAGAACATTTCGTGCCAGGGGACCGTCTATGGGACATGCCGCAGACGGCAGCAGACAGGCTTCCTCGTGCTCGTCACGAGTGACAGAGCTGCCGTGAGCACTGCTGTGTCTAATGCCTGGTGTTTGCTACTCTCCGTCAAACCCTGTCTCTGCGTCTGTCGGACGTGACATGTTCCAGTACGTCCTGCAATGTTACTGAGTGGTGTTCACGGTCTAGAGCCAGATAAAGTGCTAACGGGCCAAATGAAATGAAATAAGAAGATTATGAACGCACCATCATGTCCTAGCTCCTCCACCTACCCACCCACCCACAACCTTTCTCCGAGTAAGTGAAACAGAAAGAAAGCACTGTGCATGCGCAATGCAAAATGATTCGGCAGAGAGGGCGTAGAGATGTCCTCATAAACAGCACAGTCTACAAAGAGCAAAGATTAAAAAGCTAACTATGTCTGTTATAAACCCCTTCTTCCTGCCTCCTCACAACATTGTTAACAACCGCGAGAACTAACCGTTTCTTTGAGTTTTGTGGAAATAGGTTATGCTTTATATGCTGTCACGTGGATGTCTTCGATAGATCCTCCCCGTCGTCAGTTTAAGTTTCATCAGATTATGTCGTCTATAGTGGCTTCCTCTAATCTCCACCATCCTCAACAGCCACGTTTCTTGGGCAAGCCAATATCTTTTATTTAACACATCGCATGAAGTCAGCGCTAAACTCTTGCTTCCAATGATGCCGCCGCTTTCGTCTCATCCATCGCCATCTTGAGCCAGACAGTTTAACTGCTGTGCGGGAAATTTCACCCTGGTAAATCTGTATTTTATTTTCTATTTTATGCGGCGAGGTCTGAACATAGGAGGCTTGTGTTTTACACTAGCGCAGTATTGAATGTCTCCAAATGGCATTTGAAAATACAGCGCAATTTCCCGAGCTCAACAAGATGACCGCCAGGTAGGACTAACACTCCATAGCAGATTCAGTTCCCTCACCAGATTATACCGTCCGCTTGAGCAGTGAACGACTATGAAGTCTGTATGTATATGTATATGTCATAAAACACGTATATGGAAAGGAAATGAGAGAGAAACAATGTGGAGGCTGCTGCCTTGAAAGATCAGTGGTTTGGTCAGTTTGAGTTTGTTCTAGTTCGAATGTGACTTCCTACCTGACATTTTAAAAAGGAACGTAACTAGGTGGTCACATTATATAAAACGAACGTATATTCATTTTGTGTCTCTCTTTGATAAAATCTTTCCTTAAATGGATATGAAAAAATAGAAAAAAAAATGTTTTTCTAAAACCGATTTATATCAGTCAAATTGTGCGTGAAACATCACGTGCACAGGTGTTGACTTTCATGCAGTTATTCTCTCTCTCTCTCATACACAATGGTATTTACACTACTGTATTTATATATTGAGAGACAGACGTCATATTTTCAATATCTTAAATGTTTAATTACCCAATGTATTTAATTTTTGAATATTGATGACTTACCCCTTGACAGGAACCCAATGGTGGTGTCAATGAATAATCGAATCTCATATCTCATACACACACACACGCATGCACCAATACACACGCACGCAAGCACGCTCGTATGCACACACACATGCACACACCCTTATACCACATACACGTATACGTGCGCGCACACACGCACAAACACACATCGTACACATAAACATGGACACATGTACACCCACACATACAGAGGGAAGCCATCAAGGAGAGAAAGACAACACAAGCTCTACAGAGAAAAACACAAAGCGTGTTTACTAAAGACAAAAATAAAAGACCCATTAAAAAACGAACCTGCAACGGTGGCACTGAAAACCACTCGCTTTCCCCACTACGCTAAATCATCTTCATTGTTGTTGATGTTGTTTGTAGGAGAGAGAAAGTTCTGACACCTAAAGGCGATTTCGCGCTGTGGGGGATGGAGATCTAGAGGATGGGCTGGCAGGGCAGGGAGGGGTTAGGGAGGTGTGGGAGGAGGGTCCCTGCTCTGTGATGCCGATGGTGTTGCTTACTGTCGCTGGTGCCCTTTTTCTTGTTGTTGTCTCTCTTGCTATTGGTGTCTAGAGGCCTTCCAGCTCCGCAGTGATGGTATTCTGTACTTGTGGCCAGATCTCTTATTTTGCCCCAATCTAGACTTCTGTTTAGTTTGAGGTACTGTATTAGTTTCTATCGTTTTAAGGACCTTCATTTTTTATTGTTTAATATTGTTTTTGGCTTTTTAAACCTGGTATTTGTATGGTTTGCTACCCTTTTTACCGTTTGTGTATAATATTTTTAAGGGGCTTAGACTTCTAATTATTGTTACCCTACCCTATATTTTGCCATGGTTCTAGTTGTGGATGAATGAAGAAAACAAATATTTCCTATAGTTTTTTTTAAAGATGATGATGATGATGATGATGATGATGATGATGATGATGATGATGATGATGATGATGATGATGATGCGCGCTTTTCCAATTATTAGCTCAGAAGTGATAGACAGACCTATTCACATCAACGGAATCACTAACAACATACACCCATCTGCGCATAAACAGGCACGCTTACTTCTACAACAGACATACCTCATACTCATACACAAGGTAAATACAGACACACGTTATGCACCCTCGTAGTCAGGACAGGGTCGCAGTGAAGTCTCTGTCCTGAAAACTATGCGTCTTAAGTTTGGACTTAAAGGTGGTAACACAATCACAGTGACGAAGGTTGACGGGTAGAGTTATAATAATAATAATAGTGAAGATTTTTATAGCGCATATTCACACTCGTAGAGAGTATGCTCTTAGCGCTTAAAACGGGGAAGAGACGTGGACTAAGTAGATACAGAACACAGAGGACGAAAGAAAACGACAGTACTGACAAAAACAGATAACAAAAGGCATCAAGTAACAGGAACAGAGAAAAATAGTGATTCTGCGAGAAAGATGGGTAAAGTAGCAAGAGGGAAGGGGGGGGTAAGGACTAGCATTGTGGACTAGGAGTAGTGCTCAAGGAAGAGGTGCGTTTTCAGTGCAGATTTGAAGGATTCAATTGTAGGAAGGTGGCGGATATGGAGAGGAAGAGAGTTCCATTGTTTTGCAGCACAGTAGCCAAAAGTCCTGTGACCATATGTTGTTGTTCTGGTGACAGGAACAGTCAGAGTACGGTTGTCAGAGGAAGAGCGGAGTTGTCTGGCCGGAGAGTAAGGGATGAGAAGTTCAGAGAAATAGTCAGGACAGGAGCCAGCAAAGAAATTAAAACACAGCACAGACAGTTTGTACTGGATGCGAGAACGGACGGGTAGCCAGTGTAGAAAACGAAGGAGAGGTGTGACATGGTCCCGTTTCCTTGCTCTAAGTACCAGACGTGCAGCGGAGTTCTGTACTCTCTGGAGTTTCTGAATGAGGGATGAGGGGCAGCCTGCCAGCAAGGAGTTGCAGTAGTCAAGTCGTGAAAGAACAAACGCACAGACAAGAGTGTTGGTGGCACGTGTAGAGAGAAAGTGACGGATGGCACTGATCTTACGGAGCTCATAGTAGGCAGACTGACAGACAGCTGTAACATGTTTATCAAGGGTCATGTCTGCGGTGACAATAAATCCCAGATTCCTAACGGATGACGTGAAGGTGATGTTGCTGTCGCCCACCTTGATGTGATTGGGCAGACTGACTAGTGAAGGTTGATGTCTTCTTCTATGGCACAAGAGGGCTTCCGTTTTATCATCATTTAGTTTAAGCTTGTTTTTCACCATCCAGCCCTTGACATCACTAATACAAGCTTCTAGAGAGCTAATAGCAGAGTGAGACTCAGCCAGTGGAATAGAACAGTAAAGCTGCGTGTCATCTGCATAGGACTGATGAGAGACCTGGTGAGACCGGATGCAAGATGAAAGTGGTTTAGTATACAGGATGAACAGGACTGGGCCAAGTACTGAGCCTTGGGGAACGCCACAGAAAAGTGAAGCAGGGCGAGATGTCTGACCATCGACTACCACAGTCTGGGTCCTATCAGTGAGATAGGAGTTGAACCATGAGAGGGCAGGTCCAGAAATCCCGTAGAGGGTGTGGAGTCTGTGAAGAAGCAGAGAGTGATCTATAGTGTCAAATGCAGCAGACAGGTCCAGTAGGGTTAATGGAGAAACATCACCACTGTCAAGAGCAGATAATATGTCTGTTGTTACTTTAATAAGAGTGGTCTCAGTGCTGTGGAAAGGTCTATATGCCGACTGAGCTTGTGGAAGAAGATGGTGGTCTTGTAAATAGGCCCAGAGCTGTGTCAAAACTATTTTCTCTATGATCTTAGAGAGAAAAGACAAGTTGGAGACTGGGCGGTAGTTGTTTAGCACATTGACATCAAGCGTGGATTTCTTTAGAAGTGGCCTCACCACCGCATTCTTGAACAGAGATGGGAAAACACCTGACGACAGGCTACGAGTTATTATATGGTTATGCCAGTTTAGCAGTCTTCGGAAGAAGCAGTCAAAAGTTAACCTACCTGAAGTACTGCATTTTCATTGGCTACCCCAAACGGACAAATTAAAAGACAGTAAGCGCAAACAGTCGCTGGCTTGACACTTTCCTATTCGCCGATAGAAAACTCTAGACACGCCATGCGCGCTCGCTCCCCGCGCAGACGCCAGGGTAGCGTCCTATCAACCTCTCATCTCAAGACGCCAGGGTAGCGTCCTATCAACCTCTCATCTCAAGACGCCAGGGTAGCGTCCTATCAACCTCTCATCTCAAGACGCCAGGGTAGCGTCCTATCAACCTCTCATCTCAAGACGCCAGGGTAGTGTCCTATCAACCTCTCATCTCAAGACGCCAGGGTAGTGTCCTATCAACCTCTCATCTCAAGATGTCAGGGTAGTGTCCTATCAACCTGTCATCTCAAGACGCCAGGGTAGTGTCCTATCAACCTCTCATCTCAAGATGTCAGGGTAGCGTCCTATCAACCTCTCACGACAGAAGGGTAGCGTCCTATCAACGTCTCATCTTAAGACGTCCGTCCAGGGGTAGACGTGGCTTCTGTTTCACCGCCGCCATCGATACGTCGATTATTTTTTCCCCGCTCAGCGGGCGGGGGCTATCTCTCTTGGCCTGAATGCCATAATGGTCACTTCCTGTACAAAAAAGTGTCGATTTTGATTACGCCTCCCTGCCACGCCAGGATGAGCCTTTTGATAAGAAACGTCCAGGAATGTTTGTACCAGGAACAAACCATCTATCATTCTGTCCCTAGCAAACGACAATCTAGGGTCTGACTTAAGTATCGGGACCGAAGCAAGTGCACTGATCTCCCACTTAGTGTGTCGTTCAACTTTTGCTCCACTGATATAGCTGTTGCAACATTGAGAAAAATGGCTGCCTTTTTTCCTAATGTCTCTCTTCACTTCAAAAGGTTTCCCCTGAAATGTAAAAACAGGGCAAATCTGCGATGATGTATGATTTCCCATCCTCAGCTTAATGCAGACTCAGTGTTTCAAGGACCGCAGGTGATATAATGTTTCACAGGCGCCTACCATAACCTGAACATTTACAAGAGATCTCACCTGACAAAGCAAGCCCACAGACACTATAGCGTTCATACGGACATCCGGAATTTAGCTTATTCAGACTGTTGCAAAATAAAGAGAAACCGACATATACAAAACAAAAACAAAAACAAAACGAGAAGAAGCCGCTTATCTGCTTAAAAAGTGTGACAACGCTTAGATCAGTTTTGAGCTTTTTTTAAAAATCTCAATGGCCAAATAAATTCTGCGGTGGAGTAAGTCCACTGTTATTCTTGATGTTAACGATCGAATAAGTTGTGCGCTTTTCCCGATGTCAGCGGTCAAATACGTTTTACGTTATTCTTTACGTCGAATAAATTCTGTTATTCACGACGTCAAGTGTAACATACACTGCCTGCTTCTCTATGACGCCGATGTTAAAGGAGGAGGTACAGATCAGGAGAAGGCTCATATATTTTCCATGTAGTCAGAAAATATTATAAATTGAAAATATTTATTTTCGAGAAAGTTAAAGTCAACACTAGTGTACACCTCATCGTTAAAAACAACTGCTTAAAAATGTAAGGGAGTGGACATGGAACATTTTAGAGCAAAGGACACATAGCAACAGGCTCTGAAAAGCGAACGAATGCTATGTAAACTCACGTTGGCCAAAGGTTTCATGATGAAACAACAGAGGAAAGTTCGTATCGATATCAGAATTTCGGCGTGGTTGAACGACTCGCGTCGAAAAACAACTTGAGCTTGTAAATTAGAGCGATCTCTCTTGGCTGACATTTACAGAAGGGTCTCTCTGGTCGTGGCACTTTAATCGTCGTCAGACATAATCTGTCGTTTCGCTTGTCATAGGATATGCAAGGGTAAAGGCAAGCCTCGGTGCCTTTTGCAGGAAACTGAGAAGTTTTCACAACAAAGCCAATGTCCAGGTTGACACCGGCTTTCGATGCCACGTCAGAGCAGTCCCGCACCAATTTCCGGTAGTGGGACAGACGATTCCCCCGAACGGGCCAGTTCGGAACTGGAAAAACAGAGATGGGCAAGTGGTGAAGTTTTAATGGCACGGTGAAGGGGGGGTGTCATTGAAATCTGCCTAGGAAGTTAACAGACTGGGTCAACAGAGTTTGAGTAAAAGTCGTAAATTATTAATGGTAGAGATATTGAACAAGTGCATTATGGAAATGCCAAGTACTTCGCAGAAAAACGTTTTAAAGGCTTTGATAAAATAACCTGCCTCGAGGAAAAACGTCAGGGTTCGGTTAAAGGCTCCGAGAAAGGAAATGAATATTTGAAAATTTGTTGCGTATATGTGTGTGCATGCATGCGTTTATTATGAATGCACGGATTTACGCACTTGCAATACATCGCACTTCCATCGTGTATTAGAATCCCATAATGCACCACACACACGCACGCACGCACGCACGCGCACGCACGCACGCACGCACACACACGCACACACACACACAATTTTAATATTGTAGGTTTATCGCTTTTCATGACGTGTGCCAGTGTAAAAAAAATTATTTATTGAAACAATTTTATAACTGACCATGCATTTCAAAATAATGCATATTAACGTTTGTGGATACTCCTAGCACAAAGCAGTTGATATTAAGAGGCAAGCTGTGAAATACACGAATGACCACTATGAAGAGTCATCGAGATGTTACTGTCCAAATATGTCTGTTTCGTTCCTTGAAAATATGCTTTATTAAGGTGTATTTTGAGTAAGAAAGGCACTACAAGCCCTAATAATGCTAACATAGTCAAGATATGAAAAAAATGTACTGCCTGAGCTAGCCAGCCATGAGTTCCGCCAATTTTGACACCAAAGAAATTGGCTTTAAATCTTTTTTAATTATTATGTTTGCATTGATCGCTGAGGACACAAACAAATCAGGTTGTGAAATAGGCAAACGTGACCTTTACACGCGCTTTTTCACATTAAAGAACATGTGTTGGTACTAAATAAGTAATTTTACTTCAGTCTCAGTGGATAACTCCTTTCAACACAAACGTGAACTTTCTTTCATTGCGCAAAATTGGAGACCCTTCAGCCTAATTTAGACCTGGTTCGGAGAGAAAACTGAAAACGACCAAGACTGCTGTCTGTAATGAAGAAGTCATAAGCTTCTTTAATAAGAGCCTGCTCAACAGGACAAACATTGTCAAATACGTGTCTAATCTTTCCATATACTTTGTATAAATTTTGTGTAAAACCTTTCCGAAGCATAGTAACATATTAGACAATATGTCCGGTTCAGAAAGCCTTTAAGGCCGCAGTCATCTGCTGCATTTCACTCACGTGTTGTGTGGTCCGTGAAATAAAACAGGATGGGAGAGCGAAGGACGACGAAAAGCGTTCGCCGTTTCCCTTTGCCGGCGGCTGCAAGTAGAAGCATCAGGGCTGGCAGACATTTGCTGAAGACAAGCGATTAAGGACAGCATTGGCTACCGTCAATACAAGGGGGCTGACAAGACAGGAAGGACAGAAAACTGAGAAGACAGGAAGGACAGGGAACCGAAAAGACAGGGAGGACAATGACCACAGCCAGGACTGAGGGGGAACTTGTCGAAACCAAAGGAGCTGTGGCTGTGTCACTAAAGTGACGGAGCTACACACGCTCACTCTGCTGATCTACTTTCTGTTCCCCCCCCCACCCAAGACTGGCTTCTTGTGGGCCTTTGTAACGTGTCAGGTCCTGTTCTTCATTGAGGTTCAGATTAAAAGGTTCTTTCTATACTTCAGTTCTTTTATTTATAACTGGTGCACTAGTGAAGGGATGATCCGCCCTTCTTCCCTACACATCAGGTACACTTTGCCACCTTTTGATTTGATTTTCGGAATGGGATCAGACATTTGCAGACGAAACAGGCTCCTCGACTCCTACGCGCATTTTACTGTTGTGAGAAGGGATGTAATTTAAACGAAAACGGATAGAACGTTCCTTACTTACCATCTTGCATTTTTCTAATCCTTGAATTAAATGGGATCGTTTGAAAGGTCTTCGTGACCCTGAAGTTTAGTTGGCAGGCCGTTCAACCCGTTTCCAAACAAGCTCTGGAGACCAAGGAGGAAACAGCCTAGTAGACATTTCAAGGTCAGCGAGCGAGTTAGCAGGAGTGGAGAGTCCTAAACATTTTTGTCGGGAATCGCTAAAGATGCCGGTAGCCAGCAATGGAGTCTGGTTGGCTGGACACGTCACCACGCAGCATCTGGAATGCTGAGAGACAAAATTTGTATTTGTACGGATCTCGGAGCTTCTCTCTCCCCTCTACTTCTCCAACAGGCGGCAGAAAAACTCGACAAAAGCTGACCAAGTGAGCAGTTTGAATGGGTAGGCTTGGGGAACGTCACGATAGATGTCCAGAAGGTCTATCGCGTGGACGTCTGCTGTATCCCGTTGCAGACCCATTAACAATCTCCCAGCAACAGTCAGTCTTGTGTCGCCTGAGGAAGTACTTCCCGGTTTTCCAAGGCTGATGTCATCAAAGCTTTTTACCCCTACATCTGTACTCGGTATTCCACAAAAGCGTCCATTTACAGTGAAAGAAGTTTGAAGCGCTGCAGCGGGTCGATAGTTCCTGTACAAGAAAGGATACGTGACTAAAGTTAAAGGTAGGCAATAAATAAATAAAAAAATAAAGAAATAAATAAATGAAAATGCAAGTTCGAGTTTATTAATGTATGAAGTATCTTCTGTCTTTTACTTTTGGCAGAAATGTCTATACGTGACAGTCATATTCTGTCGCCACACCAGCCGCTAAATTGATCATTTAAAAATTGTTGCATTTAGTCAGCGTCCTGTTTATCTAGTCTCCGTCTACCAGTCCCCTACCAGTCTACCAGATGTCTGCGAGAATAAAGCAGTCTAACACGACGAAGCACTCTCATTTTGAATGAGAATTTTGCTCATATTCAACCACACAACTCAACAATGTTGCGACACTAGTGGTCAATGGCACTGAATGTAAACATTAATTAAAGTTTCCTTGATCCTTTTGAAGATGGGAGAGGGGCGGGCGGGAACTGTGTGCGAAGAAATTTCATTACGGACCCTTCCTCTTCAAATTTTACTATTGACCAAATCGATCTTAAGTTTGAGGTTGGCGAAAATGGGCTGGCGGCTGCGTTCCTTGTTACTAATCACTTCTCTTTGACAGGTGATGAAGCGGCTGTGTTCACGATGGTGCAATAAAGACAACACGCTTTATTTGCCAAAAGATTTTCCGACAGAATTGCACTTTGTTTAGCAAAATTAAAGACAAATTAACAACTGAGCAGACTAGGGTTGCGATTATTCTCCTTGGTGGGGAGGGGAGGAGTGCACAGCACATATAAGCCGCAACTAATGAAAAGTGAATCGCACAAAAAGATTCTTCGTAATCAAAGTACACAAAATCACTATTCTTTGAGGGTACGTTTCTCGAAAATCTCTTATGATACTTTTCTTAAAAAATACATGTGCACTGACCAGCCTGTACATTATTCACTTATTGTTCACATCTTTGATAACTATTTCTCTTTATACAAACTTATTCACTAGAAACATTTATGGAACAAATGGTATTGTGTCGGCATTAATATATTTTGTTATTGTGAGAATGGATGTTTGCAAATGTCACAAAAGGCGTTAAACACCAAGAGAACGACATAACCTGTAACTAAAGCCAACAGATTTTCCGAGTGTTTAATATCACAATCCTGTAAAAGACGATCGTCTCTATTGCCAGTGCCGCAGCAAAATTCAGTTTTGTTATGTTTCACACAAGCGCTCTAAATGCAACCTTCCCAGTCTTTGTAGATAAATTGGGGGTGAAATATACGTATAATGGATGTGGAGCCATTGGGGAAATTCAAATTTTTTACTAATAATAATGATAACTATCCACGTCTTCAAATGACGAGGAGGCTCATGACCTTTACAAAACAAACAAACAAACAAACAAACAAACCCCAATCCCCCCACCTAATACTTCTATCTCTCCGATTAACCCCTACATTCAAACGTGCGCAGCAAATAGAAATGTTCATCCGAGCAAATGCACCACGTCAATTTGATAAAAGATTTAGAATATGGGTTTTGAAAGACATCTGTAGTATTTGATGATTGTCTGATAGAAAAAGACATACTTTGTCATTGTTGTCAGTTAAGATACCCGAGGGCGTGAGAAATATATTTATTCTTCACACAGGAGCAGCATGAAAACCGAACACAAAAAAATGACAAAAAGAAGAAGAACAAGAAAAAGAACAACAACAACAATAACAAGAAGAACAAGAAGAAGAAGAAGAAGAGGAGGAGGAGGAAGAAGAAGGAGCCTATCTATAGTAATTATTAAGATACCTTTTAACATTCAGCACATCTCTCACAGATGTTTGCATTTGTTCAGCATACACCAGACGCAACACAAGGAGAGGCAGAGCGGAACCTTGCTTCAGACACAACAATAATGTTCACTGGAATAAGCAAATAATGTGACAATGAAACATCTTCCCTGGCTTTGCTAATCACAAAGAAGGGTGTGGCTTTTTAAGGGTCTCCTTTCTTAAAGAACTTGGCTATTCCACTACATATTCAGATAGCAAGAGGCCATGCGCAGGCCATTCTATTGATGTCTCAGTATAATGGAAATGTTAGAATTATTAGATGCACACGTGGAGAGTGCATGCGTGTTTTCTGATTCTCTCTTTTCTCAGGAGAATGAGAGAGCGAGAAAGAAAGGAGAAAGCAAATAAAGGAGAAAGCAGAGGAAGGGTGGACATGGAAAATGCAAAATATCCTATTAAAACTGCGACTTTGAAATCCCCTCAGGCTACGCCTTCATTTTCTCCGTTTCATCTTTCGTCAATCATTTTTCCTTGTTCCCTTATGAGTAAATAACCCTTTTTTCTCATTCGTATTAAAATTATTTCAGATCATCAGCATCTTCATCATCACAATCTAGAATATTTTTACTTCCCAACGTTTCCAGGGGAAAAAAAATACAATAAATAAGCTAACAATAGGGAAAACCCCACACCACCCCCCGCGTGGATGTTCGTCGTTCTTAGCCTGATCGCTTCCATTAAACCATCGAGTTCACAGCTGGTGGGTGATTTAACTCAGGCGGTCGACTCATGGCGACAAGTCCCTCATCAAAGAGCCGCCCGGCTAAGGTCCGCCTTGTTCTTCTGTAGGCTGAATCCTTGTCTTTTTCTTCTCAGCTCGGGCGTCCGACAGAGTGATAGATGAGTTTACACCGGTAACAACTTTCTCACGTGCAGCCTTCGGCGTGACACAAGGTGCGACTTCGAGAGATTCAAGCATGCGCTGTGTCGATCTTAAGCTGGGGCTTTTGGGCCGTTAGAGATATCGTGAGTTACGGCTTTGTTATGAACTTACGGATTTTTTTTTATCGAATATCTCTTCAGTCCTTATAACATGGCTTCTGTATCAAATACCAGTCCAGCCCTTATAAAATGGCTTCTGGTCTCCAGTCCTGATAGTGAAACGGTGATGTTAATGTATCAACAGCAGGCTAGAAATTGAAATGAAATTAAAGATATAGTAATAAAAATGATTTGTTATTGTCATTTTGCTGGTTAAACATTATAAAGATAAAAATGACAAAATAAATAAGGCTAAAGAAACCTGGATGACATATCCTGCAGTTTCTTCTAGATACTGCAATTTAGCATAAATATTCTCACGTCCTCGAATAAAAGATTAAAAATGATCCAGAATTGTCTAAAACTATAGCCCCAAAATGTGTTATATATGTTCTGAAGGAAATAGCCCTTCTTTTTCAGCGGCGTTACGTCGTCAGTTTGTATAGAAAATTCTTCTGCTTCTCTTACATTCAGACATTCTCTCTCTCTCTCTCTCACACACACACACACACAGAGGGTGTCACATTCAAGTCATTATTTGACACGCTTTTGTGAATCTCTTGTAAGAATTTGTCGAAGACATGGACATGACTGAAGCAATATGACGAACATATTGAGCCACGCTGTGCAAGCCAAGGCTTTGTTACGAGCGCTAGCCCCATGCTCTGCTTCACAAATTTTGTTGATATCGTCTTCTCGTTTTGCCAGAAAACCTACAACAGTTAGGAGTAGTAGTCGGACCACTACTTTTCACCCACCTGCTGCGCTGTGCAGTGACGAATGAGTGGGACTTATGAAAAAAGAAGGATTTACCGCAATTCTCCTGATTTTGGTAGCAATCGGAACATTTCATTTCCCGGCTCTTAATGACGTCATAAAAAGTCGTTAGTCTTGATGCGATTTAAGTTGCCTGACACGAGAAGCCGACGTGGGCAAAGGGCATGTTCGACAAGAGAACATTTGAGAAAGCTTGTTATTGATCTCGACCACATGGGGTTTCAATGCCAGAGCGAGACGCCTTGTGGTAAACGAGCGAGAAGATAGAGAGAAGGAACCACAGACTTCTATGATTTAAGTCTGTGGAAGGAACAGCCCTGCTGCTGCTTGTAGGCGGAAGGTGAAGAAGGTCAAGAGAATGAAACATCTTGAAAGGATGAGCGAGGGAGCACTGGTAGGATGGGATAAGCAAAGTGCCACACGTAGAACGGGGATGAACAAAGCACCTCAGTTAGGTGAAGTGCCGCCAAGTCGGATGGGATCAACAAAGTATTTTGACATTGGATATGGCGAACAAAATATCTTATGTAAGATGGGACGAACAAAGTATATCAGTTAGGATATGGCAAAGAAAGTATCTCCTGTGGGATACAACGAACAAAGTATCTCAAATAGGGTGTACTGAGCAAAGTATTTCAAGTAGGATGGGTCGAGTGAAGTATCACACAAAGAATGGTCTGGGAGTACTTTCACGCGGAGACGAACGTGCAAGAGGTAGGACAGAAGAAAAATGAGAAATACTTCTTGAGAAGAACCAGAGCTGTCGCTCAGTGAGAACGACAGAAAGTATTCGCTCCTAGAAAGAAGGCGGGAAAACAAACAAACAAACAACAGTCTTGCAAAACATGCGTTAAGGACACAGACATCTGAATAAAGAAATATGACAAAAAAATATGAAAACGATATCTATGCAAACGCTTTGATCAGAACAGGGACCTTTTGCTTTGCTTTAAAAAAGGGAAAAGTTCGTACCCCAACCCTTTTGAGGAGACCACTCATTATTCAGTTTTGCGTGAGTGCGGTGGTGTTATCCATCACTGCTCTTCTTTTCTCACCTGGGTCGGCACATTAAATAAAAAAAAAATAAAGCCTTTTACCCGAGAACGGAGGAAACCAGACTATGATCAACTTCTGCAGATGAAACCCCTTTTTTGTTCTTGAAAGGTAACCTTACAAATGAAGAAAGTCCACTATTTTTGTACTTTTTAAACTAAATTTATTCAGCTTCATTATGTTCGCATGATCTTTATTAGCACTCAGGAAGTCTAGCATATCATGACACAGGAGCGATGATCAACATATCTGAATGACGTTTCTGGTTTGTTGATTTGGTTTCTGACCTACATATTCCAGCTCCCTTGTCTGGTCCCAGCTGCAGGCTAAATGCTCATCTTTCTGACGGAAATAGCTGACGAAATTAGAAGTAGTTTCATATCACGAAGAGATAACCTCATCGTTTTAGGATGCTTCTCCCCCCCCCAGCCCGTTATTTTCTCACCGGATAGTAATTTATGCATGCAGCCAGTGATATTTACGAAGATCTGTTAACGATGTTTACTCTGTGGTATTTGTAATGAAATTATCAGGTTTCACGCACTCGCATTGAATTTTACAGTTTCCATAGAGACTCACGCAGAAAAATGTCGAAGCAACACGTTTTCACATGATGCTAAATGTTATCGCTTATGTTTGCCATTAGTCCTTATAAAGGACTTACACGACCCACAGCTCAATTGGCAGTGGCTGGTTAATGAAGCCTCATCTATAGAAGTATTTTGTAATGCCTTGTGTTTACCTAAGGTAGGGACGCCTTCCTGAGGAACACAGGCTCTGCTTACATGTTTGACGATCGCTTGTTGCCACTAGCTCTGGTCTTGCATAGCAGCGGAACTGAAGGCGATGCTAAGAGATCATCCCACGGGTGTCAGGCTCCACACACACACACACACACACACACACCCAAACACGAATGCACGCATACAGAGAGTAAACGAGTGAGAGTAGCGAGGGAGTAAGAGAAGAGAAAGAGAGAAAGAATGAGAGGAGATAAAGTGTTTTGGTGTTGCAAAGATTTTAGTCAAAGCAGGACGTGACGCTACTTATTGGTAGTAAAGGGTGTCATTGCCAAGGAAGAACGTGACACCCACTTATTGGTGATGTCTTGATGTCAGAGACAAAACCTTTACATGGCGCCCAGCTATTGGTGGTATAAGGCCGTCAGTGAAGTCGTCGTTATGTGTGTATGCAACGACAACTATGATCGCGCGATGCTGCACGATACCTTGATCCATTTATGTATATATGTATGTATACGAACGTCTGTACTCATGTACAGATGGGTAGGTAGACAATTAAAGTGGGTAGATCGAAGGATAGATCGATGATGTAAAAGGGTAGATGAATAGAGTGATGGATGTGTATAGCCTTTCTTAAAGGCGAAATAGTCAGTCGAAAAAAAATATAGAAACGTCAGTAGCCATACGCTTTGCGTTTGATGCTGCCTAAAGTTTGCTATAAAACGTACACTCTCATTTTTGCATTGAAAAGTGTGTAATGATGAAAAACAGTCTCACCGGTACTCATACCGAATCAACAGCATGGCGTCAAACATCCATACAATATTTTAAATCGACTCAAAAATCCGCCAGAACGATATAAAACCCTTCTGGGAGGAAAAAATAACATGCTTACAGGTGAATACAACGGAATGAAGTGATCCACTTAACCTGTACATAAAATATGTTTTTAAAATTGGCGCAAACATTTGATTGCACCACTTGTTCTATTCTCCTATGTAAGCAACAAATAGCATTAGAAAGTAAACTGACGTTCCCAAACATCCCATCAGACTGAAGGGTCTGATCATTGCCCTTATATGATATTCTGTGCACACACACACACAGTTGGTAAGGTAACAAGGTCTTCCGTTTGTTTTCAGTCTGTGCCCAGCGGCCACAGGGCTCTCTGCTGGACAAAGGCAAGGTGGAGGACTTTGGCTGTCCGGAGGGATGGTTTCCGTCTCACGGTTACTGCCTCCTGCCGACCAGTTTGCCCGCAGAGGAGGCGCGGGCGTTCTGCGAGAAGAAAGGCGCTCTGAGTGCGTTCAGAGTCTGCATCTCAAGTAAGTGCCGGCACCAAGGTCTACTGAAACTCGAAGACCACTTGTGTTTTGCTTGCTAAATCGCTGCCAGTAAAAGGAATTAACAGTGGTAACATAGCAAGTCATTCCTTCATTCGCCTGTCGCTGGTTACCAAGCTCACAAAATTTAAGCGAATTTTATTTTTTCATTTGTCCTTATCAGAGCATGCGAGTTTGCATCATTTATTATGAGCAAGAATGTGTTGATAGATGCGTATGTGCGACTGTATATTCACAAATGTATCCGTGTACAATTGGTATTCTTGTATATGTATGTTTAAGGACGTGCATACATTTTTTTCCCCGAGACCATCATTTATGAATGTGCTCCGTGATTATGCATGCATGTGTGCGTTTGTGTTTGTGCGCGTGTGTATTTTTGTCGTCGAGTCCATGTATGTATGTATGCATACATGTTGTAATTTTGTATTTACACCTGCATGATGCTGGAAACTAAATAGCTGTCACATAACAGCTAAGGATGACAATGACGTAGTCACAGAGATGATAAACCGCAACAAGGCTCTCTGTTACAGGAAAGTAAAGGTATCCAAGAAATTACTTCTCTTCTGGCTACGCAAGTTAAGATAATCGGTTTTTCGGTCCTGTGGGAAGAAATACAAAGTCTTAGAAGCTAATTGTTTTGTTTGCCGTTGCAAAGTTCCTGTATTGTGGGCTAAACCACGTGAGGATAGCTAATACCACGTAGTACTAAGGCACTGCCTGATGCTTCCAAAACTAAGAAAGTATAAGCCAGACACGCATAGTCATAGTTTAATGAATTTAACTTTGAAAACATTTACATTATGAGGACGAGTCATAACCTGAACATTCATTTGCAGATTGATATGCACGTAGAAGATACCAGACAATGGCCTACTGTAATCTTAGATCTAATGGGAAATGTTTTCTGTAGGAGCGAGCGGGGAATCAAGGGAGACAACATATTCGGAAGAAACAGCCACGACAGGAACATCAGGGGAGCAAACTTTGGGGTGTCCTTCAGGGTGGACCTCATACCTAGGGTTTTGCCTTTTGTGGTCTTCTGATCCTGCCCGGATGTGCTCACTTCTCGGCGCTCAGAACGTCTTGGGCACCTGCATCATGAGTGAGTATATAGGGTTTCTTTTGAAGTTTCGTATCACACACAGGTGTATTTTGACAAATGTTCATCTGCAGAGTAAGAATCTTTACCCGCAGTAACATCAGCTTCTTGCAGATGCCCTTCAAGAGTAGCTTAACCAGGGTCTCGGAGATTTTCTCTCCTTCACACACACACACTGCATGCATAAAGCAATAATGTGTGGTAAATTAAAAAGGAATTTACCGAGTGTCTAGACTCTATGATTTATCACTGGCAGGTCTGGAGGCAAAATGCAGACAATTATCAAGACTAACATAGCTATTTCTGTTACAGGACTGTGAGCTTCATTTGTGCATTTTGTGATCCCAGTGTCCTACTGAGAGACTCTCAGTTGCAATAGAAACAATAACCAGTTTTAACCTTCCACCAGAAAGCTATATTCAATAGTACATTGTCTAGAATATAAATTATCTCTTAACGTTGCGTGTATGTGTACGCCACGGTCGCACGAGCTGTTTCATGAAAATTACCCTTTTGCAAACATCCGTCAATGTCGTTAATCAGAATAAGCCCTACTAGTTGTGAGCTTTTGTAACACTTTTATTTCTTTTCAAATCCATGGTATGAGATAAACAAAACTTGTAACTGTAAGTTCTTCATCTCCCATGAAATCAGTATTGTATGTTTGCTCTTTTAATTTTAACTGCTCTGAAAGTTCACTGAAGAAGTGAAGTGTTTTTTTCTGATCACATGAATATCTGTCCAGACCCAGGCCGTGTGCAGGTGCCTGCAGAGTTTCTAAACGCCATCAAGCGTTTAGACGGCGGTAGTGACTACGAGATGACACGTGAGTACTTGTAAAATATTTATCTGGTTCCATAGAAATGGCGGGATAGACTGGTCAGTCTCTGCCCAACTGAAGACGTTAGACTATGCAGTTTTCAGAAACGAAGTTATATTCTGCAGAATGCAAAAATTTATGTTTAAAAAAATCTTTTCTGGAAGTAGTTAAGAGAGATAATTTCCATTTGAGGAAGTCATGAGATTGTTATAGTAACTGCTGTCTGGTTATGATAGAACGGGCGACACACAGGCTCCAAGGAGCGTCACAAGAACTGATTAACGAGGTAAACGTCTCGGACGAACTATGTGTACCAAAATATATTGCCCTTTATAACACTGATGCATTCGTCCATTATAATCTTAGCATCCTAGTTCACTGGACAGGTTTGTGTTCCAGGGGAAATAGCTTTTAGTTCTTCTCATGGACTATTTCCCTTGGGTGGTCTCTAAGCCTTACTGTGCTCTGTGTGACATTGTGTCTGTGCTCCCTGTGTGATATTTGTGTGTGTGTGTGTGGCCTCTGTGGTGTGTACGTGTAGTTATACCACGTTCACTGCTTGTTTCTGTTACGTTTTGTAAAAGCAACTGTGTTAATTTATCCTATATTATGTTTATACCAGAAACCATTTTGAACGTGATTCACGAACTATAGTAATCTTTGCTTCATTTGATATTTTCTTTCATTTAACGCGCATAAGCCTTTTTATTTAACTAATTTGTCCTTCCATTACTTCCTTTCTTCCTGACAGGTTCTAGTCGGATGTGCTGCTGTGCTGGCGGTTTCTGCAAATGAGCTTGAGGAAACCAGAGATCCACTGCGGACACAGAGGACCAGAAAGTGCAGGGTGCTGGATCCCGATCCTTCAGACTGACGTCAGAAAGAGTGGATCCATCCTTTCGAAGACGCAGATATGGTCCCATGTTTCCTGATCCAGAGTGTTTCGCCCACCTGAGAACATAAGTAAACCTTTCGACAGATATATATATATGTGTGTATTTCATATTAACAGTGCAAATGTAAAGTCAACATTTTCTTTATTTACGTTGCTGAAAGATACATATTGAAAACCAGTACGGCATAGAATGGTTAAGTGAGTTTACAGGTCTCAGGATTTTGTTTAGCAGAGAAAGAAAAAGATTCGTTTTCTGTTAGTGAGTTACAGTGGAACTGAAGTAAGACTTTTACTGTTTTAGTGAGACGTGAATTAATGTAAGATAATATGTTTAATTTATTAGAGAGGGATGAAAACGTATAAACATATTACGCAATGAATTATGCATAAAGGAAGAAACCATAACAAACATGACGGTCTTAAGAGCAGGCAAAGACAACTTGAGAATATTTCAAATAAACCGGTTGAAAGACGGCACGTTTGTCTGCAATCTTGTTTATTTTGTGTATGTGTCTGCGTGCGTGCATATAGATGTCTGTCTGCATCATGTTAATTTGATGTCAACCGTGTGGTAGAAATGCAATTTACGTGTGATCTATATTATTGTTTATTATTATTCTTATCAATCAACTATTATCACCCACCGCTAACGGAATTTAGTATTTATATCCCTTCCGAAGTGAAAAATTGTGACGTCACTAAAGTCAAAGTATTCATCTCAAAAGTTGATGTCCACTCCGAAGAAATAGCTACAGCTATAACTCCAGCTCACTTGTAAACATAGCATGATCAAATGACAAAAAACTGTAATGAGGAACAATTTATTTACACTTCTGAAAACATACCAAAGGAAAAAGATAAAACTGGAAAAAGTCCTATTGGCATGCAGCACTCTACTTAAGGTCTTTAATCGTGCAACACGTCCAGAAATATTTTCTCAGCGACGTAAAACAAGACGTAGTAGAACCTGCGCTCTTCGAGTGACACATCCTCCATGATGTCGACGCCTGGCAAGAAGAAGTTGCAGACCACCCTTCTGCCGCAAAGCATCTCCTTCATCGCCAATATCACATCACGTAAACGAGCTGGCATGTCTTTCCCCAGCCAATTCTTGTCTTCCAGTGACTTGACGTAGATTTCTGTCCACATTAAGGTTTTTATCTACAAACACAATTTTTTTAAAATCAGAGTTTGAATGACGTACTGTTCACAAATTGAGCATTGAGAGGTACTGTGTATAATTAGGAAGTTAGAGAAAGAAATTTAGAGCACAACAGTGTCAGCAAACAGGAAGGTATAGAACTGATAGCTGAAGTTCAACCTGAAACCTGATCCAACGTCATTAAAGGTCAAGTCGATTGCTGAGTAAAAATCGCTTGAAACAGAGCACAAAATATCACAAAACATATTTCGGTGGTACTTTATGACAAAGAGGCACGATAGATTTTATATTAATATTTTTCTCTTAAGCACACCTGGACTTGTTGAGAAAACAGGAAGTGACGAAACGAACGTATTTCTAAAAATAGCTTCGTTTGCACAACCTGAAGTCGAAGAGAAAAGATGCAATCCTTGGTAAAAGAAAACTGACCAGGACACATTGTGCTGTTGATGAATGTTCTCTTCGACACTCAGATGGAGTTAGTTTGTACTCATTAAGGAAATCCTAAAGATAATGGCAGCAAACGCCAGTGGATTAACTTTGCTCAAACGTGACGTGCGAACTTCGTCCCCACACCATACTCAAGACTTTGCTCAAAACACTTCAAAATCGATTGTTATCCAGTCACTTATACAGTACAAGCAAGTTTTGGACTTTCAGTAAAACGAAGAAATCTTATTCCTAAAGCAGTGCTTACTATACAAAAGCACGAGTTGTTAAAACGAACTACGACTGTTGGTAGATCAAGCATCAGATAAGCATGCATCATCGACGGTTTCTACAGCGTCTGGTCTACAAGTAACATCGTGTGACAGTCACAAACACATCATCATCAGTCGCACCTTTATCCAGCATAATGCTAAAAACTGACAGCGGGGCACCATTGATGTGCGTGATCGAAACAGATGAAAAAAGAAAAAAAAGAACTGAGGGTGATAAACATATTATAAGGAGCTTAAACGGGAACACGAGCGAGTATAAGTAAATAGAAAAATTTTGCATGCAGCTAAATGAGGAAGAAATAAGTTTTTACATCGATAAACGTTTCAAACTATCATTATATTTTTAATTGTACAAAAATCCTTATCAGCAGTCAGTTGTAACTATTGTTGCCCATTAAATTTTGATCTGATTGACTTACCAGTCTGTTGAATGAATTCAGTTTGGACCATTTAATTACTTTTTAACTTTATTCCAAGCTTCTAAATAAAGTTCCAATCTGTAGGGCTGTATTTCAGATTCAGCTGTTTCATTTTTTGGGGAAAAAATCGCTTCTTGAGCAAGATAACCTGAGCGATGTTTCTTCATTTGACTTGAAAACATGCACACTCACTGTTACAAATACTTCGATCCCGTAAGAAAACCTCCAGTACAGGAGAGTACTTTTTTGACCTGCCTTCCTAGTTGCAGGTGAGAATGCCAATGTTTGAAGGCTTATATCTTTAAAATTAAGCATACTTTTGTACTCATATTTTGGGAATTATTCATAAAGAAATAATGTTGCGGTCGGCTTGACCTTTAACAATTTATTAACTGAGTATGCTGATTTTATATGTGAGCGTTACGTGAAAAAAAGCATCTGAATTTGTGATGTCATAATTGTTGAACGACAGTATATCGTGTACTTGCTAAACGACACACACACACACAGATAAATAAACAAACAAACCTGAAATGTACTAAATCTTAAGCGGCTAAACGTCATCCCCTCCAACAGCTTTGCGCAAAAAATTTCTGCTGCTTTTCTTAGCCCCACGGGAACCTGAGCATTTCCTCTGGCGTTGTCAAAGCCTTTGAACAGTTCTAGGAATCTTTTCAGCATGCCTAGGACTGGCTTCCGACATGTGTCCGGTGCTTTTTCGGTGGACCTGGATGCTTTGCTGTGACGTAACGTACCGTCAGCATGTTTGGTGATGAATTTCTCTGCTCTTGAAAAAGACAGACGTCAAAGCAGATCTTTCTTTGTCTCAAAACCTTCTAAATACTGAAACAAAGCAAGAAACACCTGAAAAATAAGCCTTGAGTCTGTTGATAAGGTGATGCAGACAATGAGAGAAAAAAATATAGAAATGGGATACCCTACGAGTGAAGGTAAACAAAAACAAAACAAAAAGAAAGAAAGAGAGAAACAAACAAAAAACCACGTAAAACACCTTTATCTTGACTCCTAAACCAGCTGGTCATTTTCTCAAGGCAGAAACAAAAACAAAATAAAATAAAAACAACCAACCAAACCAAAAAAAAAAAAAAAACCAAACCCAAAAGCTAACAAACTAATAAAATGCATAAACCAAAACAACAAAAAACAAAACATAAATAGGTACCTTATTTATATTTGTATTATTTATATGTATAACAAGTCAGAAGCTCACAGAACAGAACCCTAACCTTTCTTGCACTCTTTTGTCAGGAGGTCAAATCCTTCCTTTTTTATGACGTCTATGTGGGTTTGCATGTGGCTCATCTCTAGGTTTTCGTTGAACATAGAGTGCCAGTGTAGCTGGAAGGTCGATAGCAACTGTGTCTAAACCTGTACCATCACTTTTAGGAATGGCCTCATATAAGACAAGATATGATGCAGATCAAAAATCGTATTTTGTTTCATCAACTGTAAAAGATAAAGGTAAAAAGCAAAAGTGAGTAAATTTATTCATTTTCCATTTTCCAACTTCTCTCACGCACGCACACACGTATTCACATGCAGAGTTGAATCTCAATATCGGAATATAATTCATTCCGGAAAATCGTTCGTTTCCATAATAAAAGCCTGTGACGAAACTGCGGGGAGAAGGCCGGGGACCAAACCGCCCGAAGGGAAAGAGGACAATTAACTGGCTCGTCTCACTTCAACTTTCACCCTGCCAATTTCTCACTCGCTGTTCGCACGTCCACGCGCAAACACATACTACTATCTACGCTCACGCGTGCAAATCACACTGACAACATCGTTGTACAGTACAAATCAAATTATTATTAACACAATAAACAAAAGGATAGGTGAATAAAAATCAATTAAACTTAATATTAAAAGGGTGGCCTGACAAAAGGCCTGCACAAGGTAATAATTAAGACAAAGCTACTGTTGTAGTTAAAATATGCATACAAAAGTTCCTCACGCACTGGTTTTCTTACGACTTCGGAGTTCAAACCAGGATAACTGAATTCGCTCTCGCATTGACATGCCGGGACACTCTTCCAGCCTCAAGACTGACTGCTCCTTCGACAGCCACAGAATCACACTGGCACCCTTGGTGAAGTCCCTGTTAGTCGCTTACGGTTGCCCCAGGCAACAACGACGTCGATGGTGAAGAAGGTGGGCCCTCTGACACACTGTCCCTAGTCCACTTACACTGCTGCTCACACCGGTTGCCCCAGGCAATGGACAGTAGTTGCTTGACGACAGTTGTCTGGCAAGGCTCCAGACGCCCAAGAAGTCCAAGGAAACACGGATGAAGTATCCTGTTGGTCACTACCTAGGCAGTTGCCCCAGGCAACGGATGGTAGTGCACAGATACCGTTCCTTTCAGTATATTGAACAGAATAGATTCAAATCCTGACTGCCTTTGACTGACCGCTGTCCCCTATAATTATGCTACCCTGACTTCAGCCATGTTGTTCTGGCCTTGAATCGGGCCGGTTCATAACAAAGCCACACTTCCATAGTCCTTTCGGGAACAATCCCTTTTGAAATTCCAAATCCTGCAGGGGCAACTTCCAGGGACATGTCTTGTCTGGCAGCCATGAGTGCTGCAGCTATACAGCGATGCTTGATAACCCTGGGTGGGTAGTAGTTTTCCAGCCTACATCTTGGCAACTTCAACCATGAAATGCTGCCTGGTCAGCTTGGGGCTGTCATTGGCATTGTGCATATTTGTGACGCAACTGTTTAGCCCAGCCCTGCCAAACATAGAGAATGCCACATGGACAGTCCCTTTCATGGTGTTCTGCCATGTAGGACGACAGTCTGGTGTCACCGAGGTCTACTCCTTCCATTGACTTGTTGTAGAGTACAACAACTTTTGTCCTTAGAGCCAACAGTGTTGAGCAGGACAGGTTTCTTGCAGACATCTGTGTTTGCAAAAAAGTAATGAAAACTGTCAACCTTGAATCTGGTGACAGCAATGATCCAAGTTCCCAGTTCACATGGCCACCATATTCAAGGTACACACAGCTTCACTGAAATTTCCTGTCCATGTCCACATATTTGCAAGTATTTATAGAAAGTGCACTTCCAGTTTTCAAAGCAGGCAGGGAACAGTTTTGCATCACAAGGAAGACATGTGATGACACCAATAATGCAAGAAAGTTTACATTTCACATGTTGAACACATGTGCAGTTCAAACAGTTTCAAATATACAGCAATGTCCACATATATGCAAGTATTTGTAGAAACTGCAATTCCAGTTTACAAAGCAGGCAGGGCACAGTTCTGCATCACAAGGAAGACATGTGGCGACACCAATAATGCAAGAAAGTTTACATTTCTCATGTTGAACATATGTGCAGTTCAAACAGTTTCAAATACACAGCAAGGTCCACATATTTGCAAGTATTTGTAGAAACTGCAATTCCAGTTTACAAAGCAGGCAGGGCACAGTTCTGTAATCACAAGGAAGACATGTGATGACACCAGTATTGCAAGAAAATTTACATTTCACATGCTGAACCACATGTGCAGTTCAAACAGTTTCAAATATACAGCAATGTCCACAAGGAAGACATGTGATAACACCAATAATGCAAGAAAGTTTAGATTTCACATGCTGAACACATGTGCAGTTCAAACAGTTTCAAATATACAGCAATGTCCACAAGGAAGACATGTGACGACACCAATAATGCAAGAAAGTTTACATTTCACATGTTGAACATATGTGCAGTTCAAACAGTTTCAAATGCACAGCAATGTCCACATATTTGCAAGTATTTGTAGAAACTGCACTTCCAGTTTACAAAGCAGGCAGGGCACAGTTCTGCATCACAAGGAAGACATGTGATGACACCAATAATGCAAGAGATTTTACCTTTCACATGTTGAACAAATGTAGAGTTCATACAGTTTCAAATACACTCCAATGTCCACATATTTGCAAGTATTTGTAGAAACTGCATTTCCAGTTTACAAAGCAGGCAGGGCACAGTTCTGCATCACAAGGAAGACATACGATGACACCAATAATGCAAGAAAATTTACATTTCACATGTTGAACATATGTGCAGTTCAAACAGTTTCATATACACAGCAATGTCCACATATTTGCAAGTATTTGGAGAAAGTGCACTTACAGTTTACAAAGCAGGCAGGGCACAGTTCCGTAATCACAAGGAAGACATGTGATGACACCAATAATGCAAGAAAATTTACATTTCACATGCTGAACCACATGTGCAGTTCAAACAGTTTAAAATATACAGCAATGTCCACAAGGAAGACATGTGATAACACCAATAATGCAAGAAAGTTTACATTTCACATGTTGAACATATGTGCAGTTCAAACAGTTTCAAATGCACAGCAATGTCCACATATTTGCAAGTATTTGTAGAAACTGCACTTCCAGTTTACAAAGCAGGCAGGGCACAGTTCTGCATTACAAGCAATGTCCACAAGGAAGACATGTGACGACACCAATAATGCAAGAGATTTTACCTTTCACATGTTGAACAAATGTAGAGTTCATACAGTTTCAAATACACTCCAATGTCCACATATTTGCAAATATTTATAGAAAGTGCACCAACTCTGGTATTTTTCAATGTAAGACACTGTGGTGACACCAATAATGCGAGATAGTTTACATTTTACTATGGTAGCTGGAAAAGCAGGCAGGGCACAATCCTACATCACAAGTAGGGCACTCAAATGAGGATCGCACTCGTTTGCTGTGCACTGCCATGCAATTTCGTCTCTTCCCTACCGGCAATTTTGTCAGTTTGTGTCCACCACCTCCAAGAGCTGGCTGGGGTTGGGGAAGTACAGCAGGTGCAAATGCCAGAGACATGTCTTGTCTGGCAGCCATGATTTCTGCAGCTGTACTGCGATGCTTCCCAAGCTGGGGTGGGTGATAGCCCCCAGCCAACGCCTCCACAAGCTCAATCATGAACAGGTGCCTGGTCAGTTTGGGCCTGTCAGTGGTATTCTGCTCATATATTATGTAACTGTTTAGCACAGCCCTGCCAAACAGAGAGAATGCCACCTTCAGTGTCCACTTCGTTGTGCGACGTTCTGCCAAGTAGGTGTAGAGCCTGGCGTCACTCAAGTCTACTCCTCCCATTGACTGGTTGTATCGCACAACAACTTTTGGCCTCCGCACCTGTACTCCCCTCCTGTTTGTGACATTCTGGAACCCTGCTGACACAGCAGTGCTAAGCAGGACAGGTGTCTTAGATCCATCCTTGTAGGCCACACAGAGAAGAGGCCCCTTGCGGCGTTCAACGACTTCCTTGTTTCTAAGTCGTTGTTCCAAGGCGGTCCTTGGAAGTCCCCTGCGTGTCCTGACAGTCCCGGTAGCAGTGGTACCATGAGCATAAAGTTCCAGAAACAGGTCCGGGCTGCTGAAAAAATTGTCCACTCCCAGGTGGTGGCCTCGATGCAAGAAATTGCATTCAGTCAGCAGCCTCATGACGAGTGCATGTGTTGTTCCACATCGCTGGCCTCCTTCCACTGGCTCTTTATTCCCTTCATACACTTCAAAATAAGAAGTGTATCCATTGACACTATCACAGACACACCATAGTTTGATGCCAAACCTGGCATGGCGTTTGCGGGGCATATACTGACTCAGGTGTGGTGTCTTGCCCTTATACCCGATCATGCTCTCATCAATGGATATGTCCTTGCCAGGGTGATAGTGACAGAGGAAAGACCTTGTGAAGTGCCCAATGAGGGACTGAATCTTGTGGAGCTTGTGGTTAGGATGTCCAGCAGGTGGCTGTAGGTCACTGTTACTGAAGTGGAGGAACTTCAGCAACAGCTGGAACCGGTCACGTGAAAAGTGCTCCAGAAACCATGGTGTCGAATGGCTGGGATGGGCTGAATCCCAGTACATGCCTATGTTGGGCTTTCGAATGACACCCATGTTCAGGGACACACCCAGAAATGCACGGAATTCTTTGGGTGTCAGGTTGCCCCTTTTATACCATTGGTGCACTCTAGACCTGGGATGGTTGCGGAGGTAGTCACTGTGCTCCTCAATCCACTTCCTAGCATACCGGTTGGTTTCAGCCACTACCTGGTCCACAAAGGAAGGTGGGAAAAACAAGTTGACATAGTCAACAGGCCTTGCATCTTGGGGTGGTGGGTGCTTGGGGCCTGGAGCAGCTGTGAAGTTGATAGGCTGAGGTCCAGGGTCCTCACCTATAATGGGCAGCCAAATACCATGCACATCTTGGCCGTTGCTCTCATCTTCACTCTCTCCATCACTGCTTGACCCTGCATATTCAAACAAAAGCAAATTTATTATTATCATTACTGTTATTGTTTTTATAATAACAAACTATGACAATGCCACACACAAATCATACGTGTATACATGAGCTAACAACTGCAAGAAACACTTTTGTTTCACTTTCAATCATATGTACCACACCAGCCCCTCACACCAACATATATATTAGTTACATCTACAATATTTATGATTAAATTTTATTCTGTCTATTGTATTGTGACAATATAAAAATAAGTAACACTGTCACAGTTTTATTTACAAGAAATAATCAGAATTATTTACGGCACAGATGCGATATAGAGTAACTCGCGTTGTCATCTGCTCGCTCCACTCAATTGCCCAAATGTATCTAATAAACTAAACCTAACCATAACCCTACCGGCCTACCCCAAACCCTAACCCTAGGCCCAACGCTATCACTAACCCTTACCCCAAACCTCTGACAAAATAGCATAGACCGACCTGTGACGTACTGAGTTACTCTACATCGAAGTTCTGCCGTAATGTCCCATCCTTCAATGTTGATATACCAGGCTCTCTGCTCTGACATACTGACCACACACACTTCTACAATATCCTTGTAAATCATATGACACACTGACACATACAGAAATGAGAGAAAATTATGAAGTAGGATCGATGAAAACACAAATCTGATTCATAAATGCCTGTCTAGATACAGAATTGACGATAAAACATGTTAGAATTGTAATACGACACACCCACGGTGGCCACAAAAAACTTACAAACGAAGCGAAGTATCTAGAAAAATTCAAAAATTCCACGAGGGCCACATGCCTTACTCGACAAAAAACCTATCTACGTAATTAGCAGCAAAAATAATCGTATAAATACCTTCAAATTCACTTTCAGAGTTGCTGTCAACAGCAGACTCATCACTGGTGTCGCCCACAATGTCTTCCTCGTCTTGATCGCTGGAGTCGCTCATTTTTTATACTCAAAAACGCGCAAGAAATTCGTGCAAAAAATGCTCCAAACACTGCATATGGCGCGCAGAAGACCGCAGAAGAGAAACACACTTTTTGATTGGTTGGATTTTAACCGAATTGACCAATAGAAGAGCTTTTCTTGGAACACTATGGTAAAGCTAGTCGCGCTCAAAGATCATACCAAGACGCAGAGCAGGCGCTAGGGGGGGGGGGAATGCGGGGCCTTGGGCAAATAGAATTGCGGGGCCTTTGGAAGCAAATCCCGGAAATTGCCGTTTCTCAATGCTGACATAAATCCATTGTCTCTATACTTGATGAAGAAATTTATAAGAGGCTGAACGTGTTTTAATGGCTATTGGCTACATATCGAGTTGTATATTTGGCGACTGCAAGGTTTTGCTGACGTTTTTGACGGCAAACAGGAGGTCGTACCAGACAACGACAAATTCAAAATTCCCCAGCTCGTAGTTTGCAAGGCAACTAGCTTCACTTGCCACTTTAGGATCATTTGCCGTCTCAGAAACGAGTAGCAACGCATTTTGAATTTCAGCCGTTTGATAGGGTACGGCTTTCACGCTCTCAATGCGACAGAGTTTGAGATCCACGACGTCTATGGAGGCGTGTGCGGCAACGAGAACGGCGAGCCTTTAAGCCTACCCGTTTTGAGAAAGCGATTGGTGGGATTTTGTGGATGTGATGATGTAGGGCGCAAATTCCCGTGACGCTACAGGTTGCCGCTCCCGCACGCGTCGCGCGAGCGCTCAATCTCAAACTGCCTATTATAGGGATCTTGTTTCTGACAACGCTTTTGGCGTAAGAAACGGGACATTTTCTTTTAATATCTTCCACCTGCCATGGCAACATGCAAAGACACATTAAATTCTCTACAACACACCGAAGAAGTCAATACTTAAGGATTGCAAGAGCACGGCGATTTATTTGCAGTATTCGAGCTTGAACACCTTGATGCTTGCCTTTCATGTTTGCTCCATTATCATAGCCTTGACCTCTGCAGTCTTTGATTTGTTGCCCATGTTTTGGAAATGCTTCAAGCAGAATGTCTGTCAACCTTTTGCCAGTGGAATCTTCAGCATGTAAAAATTTGATTAAGTGTTCTGACACTTCTACGTCCTTGTCACTCACATGGACAAATCGCAGCACTAAGCTCGTTTTGTATCGTGCTGCGAGCTCTCAGCCGACCAACACAGGACACTGTGGATTTGATAACAACTGTATTGATTGTAACAAAAAGCAATATGGCTACCCGCCATCTCGAACATCACGAAAATCTACATAAACCCCGGATGTCCCTACCGGGATAACTTTTATCATCATACATTTGTTCATTATCACTCAAGTCGGGAAGACAGTCAAGAATAACAGAAAAATACTTTGCTTTTTGTACCTTCTCTAATGTCTTCTTCTGAGCTTCTGATGACATTAGTTGAATCAACTCGTCTTGAATCTGATGGCCCAAGTAGTGGTAAAATATTTCTTCGTTTTTGATTCTAGGAATGTGTTCTTTCATTGTGGGATCATACTTTGCTAGCATTTCCATTAAGCCCAGAAAAGGGTTTTGGGGGTCTCCAAACCTCTCTCTTGTGCCCCAAAACGTCATATTGTAGGATGCAAGATATTTTGCTCCTGCTAAAATTCAATGAAGAACGGAGCGCCAGTGCAATTTCTCTTTCTCAATGGTGTCCTGAAGATTCTGATCCACAGTGATTTTTGTGGCTAACCGTTGCTAAAATTCCAGCCATTCTTTTCGAATTTTTGATGTGCTCTTTGGAAATTTCATGATTTTTTTAGAGTCGTGGAAAGATACTGCCAATCACCAGTGGCGTGCTGTCCGTGGACACGGGGGACTAGGCTAGTCCCCTAAGAGTCATAAGTAATCATTTTTTTATTTGACGATATTTTAACATAAAGCGTTTTAGAATTATTGAAAAGCCCTGTGAAAAATGCGTCTTGCCCCTCTTCAAACCGTAGCGCCACCAAGCGCCTGCTGCACTCAGGGAACTAACCTTCGCAGTCGCTACCGCGTTTCGTCTGCTGTTGAATAGAGTAGATCACGTGGTCTGAGGACTAGCCAGCTCACTACTGGTCCTCTCTTGTCTTCAGCGCCTGTGTTAGCGCCAGCTTGTCCCGTGTGTCAAGTTACGTGCGAAGTTTCTACTAAAGATCGACAGGAATCCGTGGTTGCACAGTCACAATCTCCAACCTAAGTTTGTGTCATCATTATCCTCCTGCACCACCTCCCAGGAGGTGTGGGCGGCCATGAGGAAAATAAAGGGAAGGTTTCAGGCTGGTTGAATAGGCCACCTGCAGGTTGGAGACTCTGTCCTAACAGAGGCACGAGATGTTGCTAATACCTTGGGATCCACCATTGCTCAAAACTCCTCTTCTTCTAACTATTCTCCGGAATTTCAGCGCCTGAAGTCTGTTCAGGAATCCTCTTGCTGTAACTTTTCTTCCGATAACTCTGAACAATACAACGAACCGTTCTCTCTTAATGAGCTGCAGCGGGCCCTTCAGAAGTGCAAGGACTCTGCACCTGGCCCAGACAACATTTCTTATCAGCTGCTGACTCATCTCCCACAGGCCTCTCTCATTCTCCTTTTAAACATCTTTAACTTTATTTGGGTGTCCGGCTGTTTGCCTCCCTCGTGAAGAGAGGCAGTCGTGGTGCCCATCCCAAAATCTGGCAAAGACCCTTCTGATCCCAACTCTTACCGTCCTATCGCTCTCACTAGTTGTCAATTGGCTCAATTGGCATATCGAATCTCAGGGTCTCCTCTCCAACCTGCAGTGTGGCTTTAGACAATAACGCAGCGCCCTGGACCATCTGGTCCGTTTTGAAACTTTTGTTAGAGATGTTTTTGTTAGTAAAGAGCATGTGTTAGCAGTTTTCTTTGACTGGAGAAAGCGTGCAACACTACCTGGAAGCAAGGTATTCTGTTAGACCTTCACGCCCTTGGCTTCCGGGGTCGTATGCCTCTCTTCATCAAGAACTTCCTTTCTCAACATCTCTTTCGAGTTCGTATAGGATCTATTCTGTCTGATCCTCAGGAACAGGAAATGGGCGTCCCACAGGGTAGCATTCTTTCACCTACTCTTTTCAACATTACAATAGATTCCATCCTAAAATCTGTCTGTCCCGGTTTGGCGGCCTAGTTGTATGTAGACAACTTTGCTCTCTGCATCCGAAGCCGATCCCTATACCGGCTTCACTTTTGCATAAACGCTGTGCAGAAGTGGGTGACAGAAAATGGTTTCAAATTTTCTCCTACAAAGTCAGTATGCATCCACTTTTGTAAACTATGAGGCATGTTTCCAAACCCGTCTATTACTGTTAACGGCACGGTACTCAAAGTGGTCCGGAAGTAAAATTTCTTGGGGTCATCTTTGACCGAAACTATCCTTTCTTTCTCACATCATATCTTTACGCCTATCATGTCAGAAAGCCTTGTACTTTCTTAGAGTAGTTGGCCATGTCAGCTGGGGGGCGGACTGCACGGTCCTGCTTCGCCTGTATCGTGCCCTGGTCACCTCCAAGCTAGACTAAGGATCCATCATCTATGGCTCTGCTCGAGAGTCCTATCTCAAAATTCTTGATCCTATTCACTATCAAGGCCTCCGCATCTGTTTGGGTGCCTTCCGCACCAATCCTGTACAAAGTCTGTACGCAGAAGCTGGTCAGCCTCCACTTTCTCTCCGTCGTCTGAAACTCATGCTATCCTATGTTATCGTCTAAAAGCTCATCCTGGAAACCCTGCTTACGGTGCTGTTTTCGGACCTCAGCATGCTGCCCTGTATGCTTTTGTACCAAGGAGCGAAAACCAGTATCACTCCGTGTTGCACCTCACCTACAAGCAGCCGATATTCAGCAGGTAGAGACTCTCCCTCTCTTACCAGCTCCTCCTTGGACTCTTCCTGTTCCAGAGATCGGTCTCGATCTTTCAGTTTTCAAAAATGGTGACACTTGTGACATCACATTTCTCCATCGCTTTCAAGAACTTCTTTCTGGCTATCCTGGATTCTGTTCTGTCTTTACAGATGGCTCCAAAGTCCCGAACGGTGGCCCTGTAGCTGCGGTAGCAGTTCCGTCCTGCCAACCGCAACAGGCCTCTTCTGCCCGACTTGCGGATGGTTGCTCTATTTTCTCTGCGGAACTTCACGCCATCTTGCTAGCCTTGCAGCATGTTCACCGCTCTTCGGAGCAAAACTTTCTGATCATCTCAGACTCGTTATCTGCTCAAGAGGCTCAGCGTTGGTCTCGGCACACAGACAGCACTCCACATATACACGTCCGTGCTCCTACTAAAGATGATATATTACAAAGATCGTTCACTCGAACAATTTTTTTCATTAAACGTTCGGTCTGGAAAGCGGTTATCTCCCTTAGTTCGTCCATGCTCAAGTCGTATGTCTGTGTGTCGAGACCAACGGTGAGCCTCTTGCGAAGTCCTCCGCTGTTAGTTTCGGCGAGCTTAAACAATGAATGTAACCAAACCGGAAGTTTTGTACACACCAGCCTCGTTCTATCACGGACGTGTATAGGTGGACTAGCTGCTGTCTGTCTGCCGTAGTCTCGGCGAGCTTTAACAATGAATATGACTAAACCGGAAGCTTTGTACACGCCAGCTTCGTTCTAGTAGTTAAGTTGAAAACGTGACTAAACCAGAAGCTTTATACACGCCAGCCTCGTTTTATGACTTAACTTAAAAAAAATCGTCTGCAAGCAGTCCAGTAATACAAGTTCGTGGTTCTATGACTTAACTGAAAAATCATCTGCAAACAGTCCAGTAATACAAGTTCGTGGCGGGAGTGATAGGCACTTACTCCTAGAACAGGGCCAAGCTTCTGCGCATGCGTCAAAATGAAACTTGAAGTGACGAGTCGAGTTCTACCCAGTGTAGTTAGGACAGTATATATATATATATGACATTTAACGACGGAGTTCCGAGATTTACATTTTAGTAAATTGTCACTCTTCTTTTCTTAAAAAAATAATCATAATGCTTATATTATTCTTTTATTTTCTTGACAGCCTCAGCAAAAAAACTTACGCACAATTCTCCGCTTATAGAGCTTAGAGTAGGGAGTATTGTTTGGGGACGGAATCCATTAACAAAGACAAACAAAATATAGCAAACGCAAATGCAAAAGAGAATGTAAGATTGCTCTACTGGAGAAGATCGAACTGCTGCTGAACTGAGCAGACAAACTCGAACTCGAACATTTTATTGACGTCTTAAGGCCATTTCAGCCATATTGTCACGTTTACAGGGTGAGCATATAGAGATCACGTACTCTCATTCATCCAATCATGCACCTATCCATTCATACCCGTCGATCCCGTCATACACACATACAACTGGTATACATGCAGTCCTCTCACTTAATTATCCACTCGTCCAATCACCTCTCCATTTATACCCCTCTCATCCCTATCCTATATATATATATATAGTCTGTACGCACACGACTTCCTAATGTCGATGTTATGAATCAAAACAGACAAACAGACATAAACAGTACTATGAGTAGGTAAGAGTTTTTCGACGCATGCGCAGAAAAAAGAGTCGGCTTCCTTGTTATGTCATGTCTATGTATATGTACCTGCAAATGTTATTTATGGCAGTTTTTGCGTGTAGCTGTGCACAGTCGGTGTTAACCGCATGGCTGGTGTAGTTTACTCGTATGATGCGACACACTTTCAGGTGAGGCTGCGCGCCTTACCTACATATCGATTATTTGACGATTAACACATACGCTACATGTCAGTGTGCATCCAACGGACCCTCGGCTCCTGTTTTCGCCGCCGGTAAGTGCAAGCAAAACATATCACCATTTCAATGTGGATACCGCTTGGTGAACTCATTTGTCACCTTTGCTATTAGGCCTGACTGTCACTTCACTAAAATAGATCAAGCTAACGTTGAAATACATTATATATCAAGCGGTACTCATACAGACATCTGTAGGCAAGTTAATTGATCAGTGGTGTGTTCAGTCTTGCCGGCTAATAATTAATATTTATGACCAGGGGCCGTAAGTCATAAAGCGAGAGTAAGTCGTTTTCGGAGGGCAAAATGGGTTACAAGGCTGGCTGGTTTGCCGACATAGCCTTTTGCTGCTGGCTCGGCAATTCCTGGCCCCCACACCCGGGCAACAGGGGGAATTCAAGGAAAAGCGTTTTATTTCCCCAGTGTGAAACAATGTCGAGACCCCGCGGACACTATACCTCATGTTTCTTGACCACAGGGAACCTCACCAGCGCTTTATAAATACGACCTACGGACGGGCACACAGACCTTTTTCAGTGCTATGACGCGCACACTTAGGAAATCAGATGACACTTAAAAACCATCCTTTAGGGCATCGTGAAAGATTAGTTGACGATGAAGTAGACAGAGAAAGAACTGAATGGCAAACATGAAGAAATGATCTAGTCGTTCCATGAGGACCTGCTCACTACCGTTCCGTGGCGAGCCTTGTTCCCTGCTGCATCTAGCCAGCTTCCCTCAACGACCTGCGCTTGCAGCACCTTAACTGGTGATCACCTAGTAGCAGTCAAGGAATGATTGATAATGCGAGTGTGTTGATATCAGATATAATGTGTACATAGTCAAGGAAGTGTAAGAAAACTATTTCACCCAGAATTTTGTATGAGTAAGAAAGAAGTAAACAGGAGAAAGAAACACAAATAGCAATTAAGATGACATCAGTCTTGCACTACTTAAGCTTTGGACAAACTGATTGTGGCATTGTAAAGTATCTATTCTGCCAAGATGTCTTCAAATGCTGTACACAAACACACATATACACATGCAGGATGCCCACAGTTGTATAGTGTGGTTGTGGAATAAGAATTCAGTTTTGGTAACCATGGTCCCAGCTCATTTGCAACTGCCCCAAAATCTGTTTGTGCTGCAAGTTTTTGGAGATGATAGAATGTGGAGGGGTAAATGCATTGGTTACTTATTTCCTTCTTCCACACACACTGAGTGCAAAGAGACAGTTCCTTATCTGATCAACATCAGATGAAGCCAGACAAGATGAATCTTGATTATAATTTTCCTTAAAAAAACTCCTACTCTTCGCTTGTCAGTGGACTTATATAATATATATATATACCACTAACAAATATTTGGATTGTTAGAAAATTGAAACGTGGAAACAAAGATTCTTCAGTTCATTATATTTTTTAAAATATAGATACATGCCAAATTGTTTTTTATTGGCAGAAAGTATGATGTTTGTTGACCCTCTAACAGCAAGATGGCATCACCAACACTCTGTATGCATTAGCCATTCTTCTAATCTTTTCCTCATGTCAAGGTCATGGAGAAAAATGGCGACTACATGTTGGTGTCTTTCTTTCATTTCCCATCAGTTATAATCACTGCTGAAGAACATCTAGCACACTTAGAAAAAAACAAACATCAAGTGACTATGCTTATAGGTGTCACCAAAGATAACCACTGGGTGGCGCAGGATGCATGTTTGTTGATTGCTCTCTTTAGCTATTTTGCTTTTTCTGCTGCATCAAACTGATGGGTTTTAGAGCTGTTCTACGCTTCTGTAAGGGACATACAAGATAACAGACTCAAAAAAAGTATCTGAAAAACATTTAATATGAAACAACCTGCAAATTCAAACACATTCACATCAAGCCCAAAAATTACAATCTCAAGCCTCCCCCAACCCCTACCTGTAAATATGGAGGGGTGGGGTTTGGGAAAGAAACAAAAGGATTTTTGACAACCCTTGTCAAAATCACACACACCTTTAACTAACTCCATCTATCTTAGTAAAGTCTAAATGTATAAGAAACTAAAAGAAATATGCAAAACTGCAGTGAAATAAAATGGATGAGAAAATGACGGTTGTAAAAACTATGGAAGGTTTATATTCTACAAAGCTGACATCAGATGCCTTCCATACACCCTCTTGCAGACTGAGAACAAAGTATGTATTTAAACACTCAAGTGATGTCATGGAATCATAACCAATAGCCTTTCTAAAATACCAGCAAAATATAGTTCTGCAACATAGCAATACTCTTGGTGATTAAGTTCTTTCCTATCTTTAACATGGTCACAAATAAAATATCAACTAGATCATTTTGATGTTCAAACTTAATCCAAACATACAAATGATACATTTATATGCATAAATGAGCAACGAAGTCCCGTGTCTTGAAAATAAAAAAAAACTACTTCAAAACTGTTTAATTACTATACTGATCTTTTTCAGCAGAATTATGACTAGTAAAAGGGACATTAAACTGAACCTTAAAAGATTTCTAAGACGAAAATAGTGAAGCTTGCTAACTGCTACATCAACATGAAAGGGCATATTATACAACTTCCATTTTTTACTATTTTAGTGTTTTTTTCATCTCAGCTCTTCTCTAGGAGTAAAAATGGAAATTGGATTGGAAATGAGGTAAGCATTATCATGGAATGGCCCAACAAGCAACTTCATTTGGTTAACAAATTAAAAGCACAACATCCCTGAATTTATTGAGGTTTATATTTTGCAATATATAAAAACAAAAAAGAAAAAAAAGAACAAATTGTGCCATTCAGCATAAACAGCCATTGTACAGTCTCCTCATCAAAGCTAAGGAACTTATCACTAAAACATAGCATAAATGCTAACATTTAACCTTAAAGCTATTTTATGTAACCACACCTTGAGCCTTAAAGAATCAAAACATACAAGCAAAATATATGGCTGCCACTAAGTGCTGAGATTTTAGTCACTAAGACAATAATTTAAGTACACATTCAGTTTGCAGGCTTGTGTACCTGGCATGCTGAAATGTATGGCATGCAATTAAAGGCAGTCACAAGCACAATGCATAGCCCACATAAACACCTGAAAAAAATGCAGAACAAGTACTCCAATAATTACATGGCCAAAATCACCACTGGCTCAATAATAGTCAATCTAAAAATAACACATATACATCTGTGACCACCCAATCACCAGCAATAGATACTCTCACATTATTTAAGTACCACCATTATCATCTTTGAAATCCCTGAGTTATCCTTATGCTGCTATGTGCATGACATAGTTGAAATCTCATATTACACATATTTTTAAGAACTTGTTTGTGATTTTTTTTGCTGCATTTTGAAAGTGATTAAAATAAATGTAAAGGACAGCTAAGGAAAACTTCCATCACTTTCATGGTCTTCTACAGCTAAGAGAGGTAATATGTAAGAGGTCAACAAGCCTACTATGAAAAAGTTGCATGGGGTGATAAAGACCTTCATCCCAATTCAACTTGACAGTGATATCTAGATATGATGGTTTGCAAAAAAAAACAAACATTTGTAAGCATTAATGATGGTCCAATTTGATGTGTAATCAAAGACAGTTTATCTGGTGAATAGGCAAATGAAAACTGGCACAAAAATCATAACAACACTGTGCAGTAGCACAATACAAGAACCTGTCATAAAAGTCAAGCATCAACGCAAAATAGAGCAAAATATACTTGGTCAAGATCCAGCAAACATATTTTTTAAGTTTTAAGGTTTTCCCTCTTCTCTTATATAATATTTCTTACAAATGTTTAAATACATATAATAATTATACAAAATCCCTGCACTTTATTATGGAAGACAGGCCAATAGCTGGTGTAAAATAACAGTCCCAACAGGAGCAATTACACACAACCAGTTACCAAAGAAAAACTGCTTCATTATAAACAACCTGGTTATAAACATAGATGTTTATATTGATAAAGTACACAAAGTGAATTTATCTCACTATCTTGTCATACAAAGTGACAATAATGCAATAATACTGATTTTAATAAATTTACACAACAATACAAATATTTTCAAAAGTAAATTTCACATTATGGCATAGGCAGCACTGAAACATAGGTAACAGTAACAAAGTCTCTAAAATACTTTGTTAAGTAAACTGGTTTCTTTTAAATAGCTTTATTTTGAAACACTTCAGAGCATCTGCACTTCCAGTAAACTTTCCCAGCAAATGTACTCTAAATTTTGGTCTATTGAGCGCACCTGTTTATAAGCCCCACCCACTAAATTTTAGAAATATCTTAATTTTTTTTCACAAATAAGCTAGAATGATTTATAAACCGCAAATATATAAAACATAAAAGCTACACTGTAGGCATTTCGTCTTGTTTTAAGCATGAGAAGGGTGTGTGCTTCAGAAACTGATCTGAATGCTTCATTTGTATGCGGCTTTGATTTAAAAATGTGAACAGTTAACACGTAATAACGTGAACAACTAACACTTTAACATGGAGCTCATCGAAAAATTAATTGGAATTGGAAAAATCCGCAAACAAGCCGCAGGGTTCAAAGCTGGGTTAAAAATATGCAGCTTATAGTCCGAAATTTATGGTAATCAGAGAACATTTCAGCCTCATGTGATAAGTAAATTTAAAAAAAACAAACAAACCAAAAACCAAATCTTTCATCTACTTCAGTGAACTGAGCTTGCATCCACATAAAAATGCGCTTTACAAAGTGAGTTATTAAAGTTCTTTACCTGACCTCAAACAAATGAAATGCATATATATATATATCTAATGAAATGTTCTCACTTTCTCAGGAAAAACAAATCCAAAGAGGTAAAAAACAAAACACTTGTGCAATAATTAGAGTCACAAAAATATCAACTTTAGATAGGTATGTCAATACCCTTATTATACCTGGATATTAACAGCTGAGTGGTACATTTACTTGAATAAATCCTAATTTTTAAGTCTAAACAGTTCATGTAACTGATAAGGTAGAAATGTCACAGGTTAATAAAAACAATACATTAGTATTGCTACAATTCTAGCATTTCCAACAGATCCACTCTGATTCATATGCTGTGGTGGACCAGCATCAAAAGGGGCACATAAGGCCAATGGTCAAAACAAACTTGTTTTGAAGAAGTATTCCCCCCTGCACAATAAGGGACTGTGTGATAAAATATGTGAAAAGTATCTTGTTTGCTCCTGCAGGATAATTGTGGAGTTACTACCACTAGAGGCTAGCTTCGTATCCCCAACAAACACTATTATAAAATACAAATTATCAAAAACCAGTCACAAAAAGTTAAAAGAAATAGAAAAAACGATACATGCATATTAAAAAAACTGATCAGACACTTATGTGGTGCATAATTCATGATTTCTGGATAGTTAAATCTAGCAAACAAAGCAGATTTAGCTAAATAATTCATTTACTCTCTGGCGTTAATGAAAAAACGACATTCTATGTAACTTTACACTTAGTTTTATGATTTATCAAAAAGTAATATTTTTGATAATGAATACATCTACTGGCATACCAAGAAAAGTTTGCCTTTTGACTTAGCCAAATTTTGTATGTGTTATAAATGTGAAACTTGTTAAACATATCTTATCAGTGTTACAGGTGCTTAACTTCCAATTTATACTGTTTTAACATGAACTTGTATTACTGGACAGCAGTCCACCTATACACAGCTATATTCTTTTACAGTTTTCTGAATTAGCACAATTCTCTCCTTTCCATACTGCTGTCTTTGTTGTAAACCATTCTGACCTTTGCATGAAGCTATCATTTGCTCAAAAATTCCCCCCCCCTAAATACCTGAGATATTTTGTAAACTGCACTCTTAAAGAAGTAACTAAAATAAAAATCCAGGGCAAAATATATTTTCTATTTCAAGAGCAAATAAAGAAGGAATTTCAAGATCTATGTATTAATATTTTAAAGGGCAACTTCTTATCAGCATATCAGCATTTAAGAATCCAGTCTATTCCTGAAGACCAGTGTACTGGGAGCTGAGTTCCCACAGCTTGCGGCATATGTTAGGGTCATTAGCAAGAGGGTTCACCTTGTCTTCAGCCAGCTCACACTCCGCAAAATACTTCCCGGACATGTCTTTTACTTCACTAGCTAGAGCACAGTAGAGAGTTGTTTGAGCTCCTTCTTCTTGGGTCTGCACAACATGTGGTGATGTTATTCTTTAGAAGATATGAATGATGCTGAGATAACTAATCAGAAGTGATACAGATGCTCCAGAAATTTTACTGACAAAATAATTTTGTTGGAAATAATAAAACGAAAAAAAAAGGAAACAAATGAAAGGAAAAGAAAAAGTACATACCCGTAAAAATATTCTGAACAGTCTCATTGGAATTTGAATAAAAAATGGCATGTTAGCAAGAAGGTCTGTCTGAACTGATCCAGGATGTAAACACACAGCTACCACTCCTGAAATGTAAGATGTCTTACAGCCTTAATAGCAGTAATAATAAAAATGTAAGTTGTCTTACAGACTTAACAGCAGTAAAAGAATTAAATGTAAGACGTCTTGCAGCCTAAATAGCAGTAATAAATAAATCTTGCAAGTTATATGCTTAATTTTAGGCATGGTACAGTTTTCATAGATATTTCTTTTCTATTCCACTACAAACAAAAGCATGCAAAATTATTTATTTATGAAAATAAAAATGCATGAAAACATCTGCGATTGTCTATGAAAAATATATTACCTGTGCCCTCCAAGCGCTTGGCCAGTTCTCGAGTAAAAAGAACGTTAGCCAGCTTAGAGTTGAAGTAAATCCTGCCAGCACTAAAAGACTTCTCTGCTCTTAGATTGTCAAACTCAATCTTTCCAAAGCTCTGCACTGTTGAAGATACATTAACAACTCTTGCTGGTGCAGACTTTTTCAAAAGATCTGAAATAAAGCAAACATACACATCCAAGAAAGAATCCTACAAACCTCATTTCACACAGCTCACATTCCACAGTAGATTGTATTAACGAAGCCTCCTGTCATATTTTATCAGTTAAGACTAATAATGAACATTTTGCAAACTTCTTGAAACAATTACTTTGTTCTTTATTTTTGTCAGGTGTGTTCCGACCACTAATTTCTTATACTGACACTTAAACAATATATTGCCTGTAAGTAAGTAAGACACACAAGAGTTACATTTATATGTATTGGAAATAAAACACATTACAACTACTACAAACGGTTTTTAAAAATTCATGGACAATGATAAGTACCAAGCAAGAGATTTGTTAAAAGAAATGGTCCAAAATGATTTGTTGCAAAGTTTGGTTCCAGACCATCCTCAGTTGATTTGTTAGGCAGGCCTGCACAAGATATTGAAAAAAAATACTAGAGATTTCTTGTTCATTCTCCACGTCGATCTTCAGCTAACAATTTATTTTTGTTTCCAACAACTCTCACATCTAGTCTCAGTAAAAAATAAAAATTGCCTTTGTAAGAATGAAAATTAACCGTATAAAGGACATCTTACCAACAACACCAGCATTGTTGACCAGAATATCAAGTCTTTCTTCCTCTTGTATGATCCTTTCAACAAACTTACGGACAGATTTTATCCGTGTGAGATCCAGTTCTTGAAAAACTACATTTTTATTTCCAGTATTTTGAATGATTTTGTCTCTTGCTTCTTCTGCTCTCTCTTTGTTTCGACAGGCAAGTATGACACGAGCGTTTCGTTTTGCAAACTCTAAAGCTGTTGTAAAACCAATTCCTGAAAAAAAGATACACGGATAGGAAGAGTCATTTGAAAAATCAAAACAGAAAAGTTTAGGGGTATGATAGTAGACCTGATGCTCAACTTCATGACCAGGTTGTCATGGCTATATCTATTGCAGAGGGCCGACTGGTAGTGTACTTAGTTATTCATTTTTATAGAATGACTTCTGGGGCTGTCATTTCCCGAACTATTATGTTAAGTGTCTACTAGGAGCACGTCGCACATCTTTCAACAGAGACAGTCCAGCAGATGACGGTTCTGCAGTGTGGTTCGCGACGGGTTTGTCATCACAGGTGGGAGCACACCTAACAAGGCCAGGGAGGCGGGGGTGGGAATTGGTGTTTTGCTGAGCCAGCAAGTAAGGCTAGCTATATCAGGCCAAGACAGCCAGCCCTGTAAACAGATGCCATATGCAGAGAAAGAACAGCGTGTCTGAGATGAGAGCTGAACCCAGGACAGCCAATTTTCACTGTATTGGTGAGAGGCACTAACTGTTGCGCCACCGGACCGCCCAGCAAGGCAAAGGAGGTCAGAAAAAGGTCGGGCCACGTGACTAGAATTTGGGAAAGGGGGAGATGGTTTAACCTTCATCTGGGATGGTATAGCATGAATGTCTGGAGTGGAGAGAGGGGCTCATTGATGAAGGAAGAGAGAGAGAACAGACATGCGGCAGATAAGAGAAGTAAAGAAGAGACACCCCTGCCTTTACTGCCTCTGACGACGTGATGCAGCTGTGGTCATTGTTCAAGCCCATGCGTTAAAGGGTTCTACACTTCCTGGCTAGTTCCTGCCTCTGTTTGAGTGTGTTGGAGAAAGTTGCTATCACACCAAATAATACCCTACTACTTGGTTACACTATGAAAGTATACTCATGCATAAAAGACAATTGTTTAACTATAAACATACCAGCGTTGGCCCCTGTGACAATACAGGTTTTTCCAGATAAGTCTTCATTTCCATTATATTTTGGGACTGTACGCATCCAGTTGTGAAAAACTAACAAAAGAATACTCAACACAAGAGTGACTGAAAGCCACTGTACAGGGTCAAGCATTATAACCAATGAGGATTGGGGATTGACCTGTGAAGACAGAGAAATATCCAATTAGCATTCATAGTAGAAAATCTCCATCTAAGACCAATTTAATCAAAAAGGAAAGAAATTTAAATCTACACAAGAAGAAATTATACTCAAGTTTACTATATTATATAGCTAATCCACAATAGTGCAAAAATGACTGTCAAGCATTTCTGAAAAAAACTAATATTGACATAAATCTCTATTATCCTTTTTTACACAATGTATTTTTAAAGACTTTAATAATACTAAATTTTACTATACTTAAAATTTGCAGAAAAGACAATGTCATGCAAATCAGAGACCAACTTATATGTCACACATGTGGAAAAAATAAGTAATAATACTAGATATTACATTTGTAACATTTTAGTGTCACAATGAGAATCTGATGATTGGTAAAAAGCATATGGACCAAAAGCCACCAGTTTTTAAAAAAGTTTCTCAGTCCAACTCTGGGCTCAATGAATTACAGGTAACAAAAGATGATTATATTATGTGATTATATTAATAACCATAATACATTTTCATAAAGTAACATCAGCCCGTTTTGAATCCTCTTCAGGGAAAGTACAATGATACTTGCTTGTAACAATACATACCAGATTATTACACAATAATAGCAGTTATTTATGTTCAACTATCTGCAGTAGAGTTGACTGTGCTGATAACTAGGGCTAAGCACCAAGACACCTGGCTAGACTGCTGGTTTTGCTGTGACATTCTCCATTTCCGGTAGTTCTCCAATTGTCACAATGCCCTTCTCTTCTGCTCCCTTTGCCCCTTGATTTTATGACATTCTTGTAAGGTTCTCTCTTTTGATCTCTAGGGTCACTTATATTTTAACATTTTCCCATGCCAGTTTAAAAAATATCCATATTTATTGGTACCTTTCTGACCTCTGCCCCATCCCTAACCCCACTTAATATTAAAATTATTCTCCTACTAAACTTTTAGACCTCCAGACAGCTACATGCCATGTTCAATACTTTTCTACACTACACCCACACAAAAGGTTTCATGTCTAAAAGCTACTTTACTTTTAACACTCAACGTCATTAACCCGCTGACTCCGTAGCGCCAGTTTACTGGCTTACCTGGTAGAGCGCGATGAGCTCTGCTCCACGATCGTGATTTTCTCTTTGCACGATTGTGGCCCTACTGGCAGAACACAATGAGCACGCTTACTATTGTGGCTCGTGCTCCACGAGCCTGGCTCTGCAGTTTCACTATCGTCTTCAAAATCGTGAATTTTAAGCCCATGTTTCTGAACATAGAAATATTTTTATTCTGGTCTAAGCGGGTTATCCATTCTTACAGTTCCACATATTATTATGCAGCTGACACAATTTGACTACAAGCACAAGCTATTTAAACTAGTTTTCATAATAGTGGATTACACACTGGCTAGCACTTAAAATGTATGCACGAGTCCAAGTGACCAGTTAAGAAAACCAAGGACAGGTTCAAAGGTCTGCATCAGTATGAGAAAGTTGTAATGTGTTTTCAAACACTGTTATTATGAAACATTACAGTTTCTGCAACATTGCATGCAGAACTCAATGGAGAAGAGAAAAATACATTACTCTTCTGTTTTTGAGGTATAGTATGGCTGCAAGCCTTTATTTTCTTGCTTCTAAAGATGGCTTGGTTATAACTGATGTTCAATGTACTACTACTATAGTCATACTACAAAAGGCTTCTGAAGTATTCAGACCAACCAACCCTGTTGCATTTGCAATGTACAACATTACACTTGGATCCAAAAATATATAAAGGCGTTACGCAAGGGGCAGCCCCATGCTGTAACACATTTCTGCTGTGTACTCAACGAACCATGCAGCCACCATTCACTCATTCCCCAAAATACATCATCACCAATTGAAATATAGATTAACTTCATACACTTCAATATGCGCTATAAAATCAATCATCCAAATGTTTAAATGCTATAAAAAATTAATTGTTTTTTTAAAAATGAAAATCACATAGCAGTATTGAACTACGATGAAAACCCTGCAAAGTCCGTTAAATCATATCAAAAAAGTTTGTTAAAGAGACGAAATACTATTGCTGCATTCTTATGAAAAGTTCAAAGTAAACCTGTTGATTAAGAGATTACATACCTTTGAGTGGAAGAATGGTTTCCACAATACCTGACTAGAAAAGACTGGCTCTAATCAGCTCACGAATACTTCGTCACCTCACGGACATCACGGACTTGTATGGTCACATGATAGTTGCAGTGGCGCGCCATTACAATCAACTGCTAGCAGACGCATTGACTAGCTGCCTCCTTTTCATAGCGAAGAACATTAGAAATAAACAATTGCTTTATCGTTGGTGCATTTTTCGATAATCTGAATTAATTAAAAACTAAAAATAACTTAGTATCGCAACATGCTATTAAAAAGACTAAAGCCTTTAGATCTGGGTCTAAATAATGTTTTTAGTGTTGTAGGGAACTAGGTCAATATTTTATGCTTTCCTGTCGCGATTGATGGTGTTGGCGATCGTGCTTGAGGGTCATAATCTGCTTGTATTGTTTTGATAGTTGTGTTTGTATATCGTTTGTATAGTTTTCAACCGAAACATTGCACGCTGGAAATGTTTGACAGTTGATGTGATTTTTTTTAAAAAATAGTCGCATCATGGGAAACACGGGATCGGGTCATTCGCGAGGAGGTAAGTGTCCTGTCTGGGGTCTATGTCAACATTTCTATGCCATCTTTATCTGTTGCAGTTAAGAAAATATCCTCTTTAGACTTTCAGGTGCCGTCTGTTCATCATTTTAACAGTGGAGAAAGTTTTTCTTTCAAAAACTCACTTTGGACGAATCAATTGATTTGTAGGCCTATATTTTTACCCGTGGTAATTCGTCATTCGAAGTTGTCAGAAATTTAGCTCTTACTAAGACTGTCAAGAGAACAATGTTTTATAAGTTTACGTGATTGTAAGATACTGCAGAAACTTACGTATTATGAAAAAAATGGAAGAGTACGAAAATTAGAATTATTGCGGACAAGTTGTTACCATTGAAGATGCCATGATCCTCAAATGAAAAGAGAAAGTAAGATAAGATAATATTATATTTGTCCCGAAGGGCAATTCAGTGGCAGCTCGATAACAAAAAACTGTTGAGCTGTTGAGCCTTCTTCACGAAAGTCTTAGTGTTGACATCCCAGCAAAGTCGCCTATCGAAGATGGTGCCTAGGTAGTTAAAAGCAGGAACAATTTCCACCTCCTTGTCGTGGATGACACTAACGGGACTTGGTGGAGAATTCCGACAGAAATCAAAGACCATCTCTTTAGTCTTACTCACATTAAGTTCTAAGAAATTGTCATTGCACCAGGCAATGAATTCTTCCAAAGCTACACCGTGGGTATCTACTGGCCTGCTAGAGAGCAGTGCAGTGTCATCAGAGAATTTGACGAGATATCGACCCTCATGGTTACTGCAACAACTGTTGGTATACAGAATAAACAGAAGCAGGATAAAATACAGCCTTGAGGTGAGCCGGGGCATGTTGTGAATGAGTCGGAAAAAATGCCATCGACAAGTACTTGTTGCTGCCTGTCAACCAAAAAGTGAATGATCCATGACACATTGATCAAAGGAAAACTCATCGAGGAGTCTTCTATCTAGGATATGTGATTGAATGGTGTTGAAGGCCGATGAAAAGTCAGCAAACAGCAGTCGTGCGTGGGCTTGTGAATTCTTCAGGTGAAGTGTGGAGGATGAACAGTTTAGCATCATCAACACTTTGTTTGGACTGGTATACAAATTGCAAGGGGTCAAGACAGTTGTTAGTAGCTTTTAGAATCAATGCTTTGATGATTGTCTCAAATACTTTCATGACCAATGATCTAGGCCACTGATCTAAAGTCGTTGAAATGCTGAGCTGAAGCTTTCTTCGGAACTAGGACAATGGTAGACAATTTCCAAGCAGATGGGATGGAGAATGAATCCATAGAGCGCTGAAAAAGGTGTTGGAAAATGCCTCCAAGTTGATACGCGCAGAAACGTAATGTTCTGCTGCAAATACCATCCGGACCTGAAGCCTTGCGAATGTTTACTTGCTGAAACAACTCCACAACTTGTTCTTGACAAATCTCAACCCTCAGGACAGGGTGAAGAGAACCGAGCACATCTTTAATTTTCACTGAGAAGTCATGAGTCTCGAAACGAGCAAAGAAAGCATTAAGAGCATTAGGTAGGGCCGTACTGTCAACGCCTGAGATCAAGATTTTATCTTTTGACCCCTTAAGCCGATCTTCAACATTGGCCATGTTCTTAAGTCCCATCATGTTGTGATTCTTCGTCACTAAAGGACATATAGTACCACAGATTCATGGACTTTGAAGAGTCCATAAAATACACATTCTGATATTAGCAGTGCTAACCAATTCTTTCATGATAGAACCATTTTTAAGTTGATGAAGAAAACTGAATACTGTGTCTAGTACACACAAGTTGAGCAGCATATCCACAGACATCTTCATGTGCACTTTGATACATGAGATCCGGTCATGAAGTGTTTTTTTTTCTAAGATGAAGCAGGAGACCATCTTGTATGAGTTTGTTAACCATATCTGACATTACTAATAGTGATATATTTGTTGTCTCAGTTTAAGTTCATTTGACACTACAATAATCCATTATTATTAGGCCAGGTGTAGCTGAATAATAAATAAATTCTGAAAAGTTTCTATATGCACGCTTTTGAATCACTATAGATGTATAGTGGACGGAGATTGAGTTGGGGGAGATGCCCATATTAAGTAAATTAAGTGCTTTCTGCTAATTTTGTAAATAGAGCAAAGTGTGGCAATCGTATGTGTGTGTGTGTGTAAATATATATGTGTGTGTGTGTGCAAGTGGGGATGTGTGGATGGTTCTGTTCTGTAGCTTTCCTATGAACTAAGAAGTTGAAGCATGAAGTTGCTAGACACGGTTTGCTCTATCTGTGCCATCGTAAGATTTTTTGCAGGCTTCACATATGTACATTCATCTATCATTAATATAAAATACATCTTTGAGCTTGGTTCCCTTGCACCTTCGTGTTGCTTTTTCAAAGCAGTAAAAGTCCTAGATAAACTGATTTAAAGAAAATGGTGCGTTCAGAAAGTAAAACCTATCAAATTATAGTCTACCACTATCAACCATCATTCATATATTATTTACCTTACAGAATTATCAATACAATACAATATTATTAAACAATGATAGGTAAAAATTAAGTGACATAAATAGTGCACTTGTCCAGAAATAATCTACAGTTCTAAATATATCTTACAGCAAATCAGCACCAAATATGTCTATAGGAAAGTAATAGACTATGCATGCGTAGTTTGGAGCATCTTTATTTTAGTGTCTAATTTTTTATCAGCCTCCCTGTTATGAAATGTTAACCATGGTTCCAAACTTTAAAATAAGACCCCACAAACTACTTTGTGGAAAATTTTGATGCTATTTAAGTAATACTCTGTGCACACATATGTGTGTGTGTGTGTAAGAGATAGAGCTGAACTTTATTGAAATGGTTCATTGCTGTCTTTCAAAGGAGGAACAGGAGCAGCAAAAAAACATCAAGTATTCCAGAGACAAATTTACAACATGAACCTCAGGATTTTGAGTATATCAAGTATAAGACATAGCAGCTAAGACCACCATAGTGTTTATCTCGCTTATGTTAGAAACTGTCTGCAGCATCCCTATCCCCTCTGCTCTTTAATCTGCGCATTGAGCGTATCTCTGCGATGCAGAAACTAGCGCATTGTAAAACGACATCATCATCATCATCATGATCATCAAGGGGACGTGAACCAAGTGCTGACAGCCTGTCAGGTGAAGGGATGTCACTACAAGGATGTGCCTCATACCCTTGCTAGCTGACTATTAATGGGGTTCATTTAAATTTACGTTATGCACCTGGTCCAGTTTTTAATATATTTAAAGTATAGTTGATAAGTTAGACTGAGATATAAACTGTGGTAAATGGGAAGGAGGGAATGATTTTCTTCAGTAAATTTGGGGCAGCCTGGTAACCTAGTTGTGAAACACTTGTCATTTGATTGTCATTGCTTCACTGTGAGGATCATAAAGTGGTTAGATCTCATTTCATAGCAGACGGCATTGACACCTGTTCACAATGGTTTTCTTTGAGTACTCTGGTGGTTTCATCTCCCTTCATCATCCTTTTCCCTAAAGTGTGAAATCACCAAAAGGTGGGTGCACTTTTTTGTCGATTAACTAATCAACTTATTACAGTAAGAGGTTATTGAGTTTTCATTCATTCAACCCTTGACTGGTACCAGCTTTACTGGTCTGCTGTGATACTGCTTGTCAAGGTTGGGGCCAGGAGACTCATAGATGCAGTGGCTAACAAAGTTTGCCACTTAGGCTTGTCTTGAGTGATGATAAACAAATCCTGCATGGCATGGCCAGTACATTTGTTTATGTTTACCAGCCAGGTTCTTTTCCTCTCTTTTTCAACCACCCTGAATAAAGGTCTCAGAGTTGTTGTGCTGGGTCATATGGCAGAACCAGACAAGCTTGTGTTGCTTTACTGTTCCTGGAAGAGGTCCATGGTGACCCACCAGGGTGGTGACCATGTGCCATAATATCAGTTTGTTTTATTTTCCATGTAATAGATTCAGAGTTAGGTGCTTGGTCTCAAATGCCAGGATTCTTTTTTCTAGCAGAGTCTACATCTTGCATCCTTAGAAATAGGATGGGAGCTGTGAGTATAAGGGATGTACAGTAGGCACTTGTGGTCACATGTAAGTTGATAATATGCTTTAACTAGGGTAGCAGTCCTTATAACATTTTAAAGTGGTAATGATTTGGGATAGACAGATAAGATAATGTATTTACAAAAGTGGCCAAATTTAGGCTTGGTTGTCTGCACTTTCTCTCACTTATTCTCTCTCGCTTTCACATACTCACATATATCTGGATTGGTGATTTTCTGGTTGTAGTCAAGACTTTTTTTTAGTGGATTTTTTTTATAAACTTCTGAATTTTGCTTGCAAGCATTTATTGTGCAACTGTTTTGTTTACATGGAGCTCCTGTATTATTGAGATTTCATAGGGTTGGCAAATAGAGTACCTGTATGTTTCTGTCAGGGGGCCTTATGTTCCTCAGGCGTTCTGTTTGAGTTTTGATACAAGTGGTAACAGCTACATATTATCCCCCCTTATTGTGCGCCTAACTCTTACCATGAAACAAAGGTACCACAGTCATCAGTTTACCAACCAGTGTTTTGGTTTTTGGATCAGTTTGTTACACTTCAGAGCAGTTCTTCTTGTTTTCATTGTTGTAGATGGTTTTCTTGGGATTTATGAAGCAATAGTTTGGAAATGTAAAGTGTGCTTATAAATACAGAATATACACTCCCAAGCAAAGAAAAGCAAATTTTCAACTAATAGTGCTCATTGACATTTCTCAATCCAGACAATATACACAATATACAGTTTCTGTATTGCAGACTATTTTTGTTTTTTCCTTCCCAAAATGCATAATTTAATGGTATTTTTCTTCAAAGGAAAAAACAAAGTTGATTGAGACATTAGTTTTGCTGAAGATGAAAGATTATTTGACATAATCATGGTTTGTGTATTTGTGGACCTGAACACATGCACATATGTAGCAGCATGTGCCAGTGAAAACTTGGGAGTTCACAGATAGGAGACATGCAGTTATTACCATTACAAACAGTGCTAATTTCCAGTATAGTGTTACAAGTCGGTATCCCTAAAAAGAAACCCTGAGAAATGCAAAAAGTTGACATAACTGCCAGAAACTAAATTTAATGATGGTGGGAAAGGAGTATTTTTTATTTTTTTTTGGTCGGGAGGGGCGGTTGTCTGGTAGCGCGGGCAGATTGATAAATTTCACGTTATCTTAGCCGGTAGGAAAGTTTTTTTCACGCACTCTTCTCTCGCTGCGCTGCTCACATAACCCGTGGATTTGGCGCCTGTTTGAAAAAATAGGGAAGTTTGTGTGCTGGAAACCACTTGGAAGGCTTCGACATCATCGTACGCTTGTCGAATCCCTGCGGTGAGCGTGTATGTGGAGGAGCACTAGCAAGACCTCGCGGTTTTTTTGTTTCGTTTTTGGCTGTTCTTCAACGCCTGTTATTACTTTCCTGCTGTAAGGGTTGTGGGTGCGATCGTATACGCTTGCATTTGAGCGTTCATGTTTGTACGCGCTGCTTGTCATTTGAGATCAGGCTCACCTCCCAATTTCCTCCAAATTTATTTTTTCCAGAAATGGAGTATCCGTCCGAAGTTGACAGTTTAAACAAAGTTTGTTAAAACTTCCTTTCTTGCATTCTGTCAATAGACAGCGATAAAATGTAAAAGATTATTGAATCATAGAGGTTTTTGATCAGCCTGGAATTTAGACAGCAAGAGAACACCATACACCCAAAGGCCGTGGCTAAAAGGAGAGGCTGCACTGTTGAACTTAACCAGGTATCGCCGCGTTCGGCCACAATCCCGCCGCCCGCCTCTCAATGCCTTCGGTTGATGCCAGTACCGCGCGCTTTCTTGGTGGAGCGTATGGTAATAACAACGGTGAGAACCGCGTCTGTTATCAGCTGCTATGGGGTTTCCTGCCTTTGTGCGAAAGCTGCCTGGCACCACCGCCTTTCTTTCTGGCATCGTGTAGTTGGCTGCGAGATGCTCCTTTCCCTGCCTGCAGTCCATTTCTCGGAGACTTTTGACAAGAAAGATCGAGCGCTTCAGTCAAGTTAGAGGTCATAAATTCTCTTGGTGCACAAATCACCCCAAACGCTTCAAGAAGTACCAGCAGTGCCGTTGCTACAGCTGGTTGCACCGTCGCCTGGGGCTAGATGCAGTCAGTAGCGCGATGTTAGTGGTGCCTGACAAGTCTGCGTACCTGAAGCTGCCTGCAAGTGGTGAGATTGCCAACTGTTGGCGGACATACCATATGCCGTGCAGGGCTTCACTGTAATGGTGCACCTCTCCATATCTGTTATATATTTCAGTACCACCAGAAGAATCAGTTCTCAGTTCAGGCTTGGCTTTTTTGCCTTTTAAGTCAGCACTGTGCCTAGCTCTCTCATGTACACTGGTGCGTCTGTGACGTCAGATTTCTCAGATTTTTTTTTCTTCTCCAGACTTTCATAAGCATGAAATCTGGTGATAGGCATCAGTGTTATGCCATGGAGGACACACAGGCAAGCAAAGTTTGGCGGATCTCAGAGTCTTCCAGCGAGAAAATGCAGAACAGATAGTACCCGATGTGTTTATTCTATGTTCTGGCACCCTGACTTTCTGTCTTGCTTATCAGCTAGCAGAAAACAACTACTCAACTGTTTCCTGCAGTTTATTTACAGACCTGAGAAGGAAGTGCTTCAAGTTGTGCCAGTGTTCTCCTGGATAGAGAGAAGAATAAAGAAAAATAAGCACCCACATTTCAAGGGGCTGATGAAAACACTAATTCTTTTGGTGGCAAAATAGAAATCACCTCTACCAGTGAGAAAGAAGGAAATGTACCTTTTGTGTCATTTTTCCATTTCAGATAAAGATCATCCACCTTTACGTTCATCATACCGTAAGCATTGGTCAGCAATGCACACCAAGCTGCCAACTGTTTGCATCAGCAATTCCTGCCTTTGTGTAGCTCGCAGGATGTTTTGAGTGTATGTTTCTGTATTGTCGTGCCAAAACATGTAGAGTCTCTTCCAACTTTACAAGAGTTTCTCGGATGAACACATGAGTATTTCCATTTGTCAGCTGTCATAGACTTCTCTCTGCATCCCCACGAAAGGTGGCTAAACATCAGAAGCACCTACCATCCAACGTTGTTTCATGAAGTACAACACAAGTGTTCTCAAGCAGACATGTCAGCAGCAGCAAGAATGTGACAAAGCAACATTAGTGATGAAAAGAAACCGTGTTCCCTATTGCACTCTTTGACTAGGGGTTGTGCCATTTTCAAATAGCATATGCCTGTTGACTGAAGTAGTGCTTTCATCAACTGTAAGCTCCATTTGAAGCAGATGAAGTAATGACAGTCGGTTCTTGCTGGTTTTTGAGGGCACATTTCTGCATAGTCTGAAGGTCAGGACCTACCTTACTAATGGAGGTGTGTTAACATCCATCATGCCAGTAGTGTAACTTTGAAAAAAAAGTTTTTATGCTAGTAGAATAGGAGTATGGTTGCCATGGAGCAATCAGTTGTTGACAGTTTCTCTATCACTAAGTGCGACCTTCAGCAGGTGATAAGCTTTTCGGGTCAGCACCAGTCTAGGTCACAACAGTCAAGATCTTTACGCAACACTCGGCATTTGTCACTGCAGCTTGAAGGTACCAAAGAAGGCTTGTTCATTTAAGTGCATGAATTGTGCATTGAATAATAATTTTTCAAACCATCATGTCGATTTGATGCATTTTTGCACAAAAATGAAGATTGCCAGTAAACTTTTATATTTAAGGCCTTTATTTACCCATACATTTATTCTCGCCAAGTCTATTGTGCCACCACTGCATAAACAAATACGAAACATAAGCTTATAGAAGCAGCGGTCATTAATATATCCGCAGGCTTTGGGTCTTCCCTCCTTTTTTTATACAGTTTGCCATGTTGTGAAGGGCTCATAGTGAGTCTTGTGTTGCAGGGACCATAGGCGACTTGAATTCCTTAGGTGGTGGTCAACCTCTTCAGTTCCATGATACTCATGGGGACAACATCCAGCTTAGTCATGACAAGACTCGGGCCAGGCGTGCAGAGAGCTTTTGCAAGGGGATCTGCTTCAGTGCTCGTCCTATTGGCATTAATGAAAAGGTACCACTAATTTTCAGTTCTGTGTTTAAGAAAGTAAATGTAATTTGCATTTTTGTGTAAGATGACCTTTCCAATGAACATTAATTTAAGGAGAAAAAATATACTGGTATTTAATAAAATTGTATTATGCTAGCATTCTGCAGAAATTTCATTTCCAGAGATTTACTAAATGTGGCATTATTAATTTCTACAAGTGCATTGATCATCATGAGTGGAGCTGTACATTAACCAACATTTGAGAATAAAGATGATGACTCTTTGCACCGTAATTGGTGGTAAACTTAGTAATTTCATTAACACTTTCAAGAATGTTCTTGATACCAAGCTCTCTGCAGTGGATAGTGCAGAATCGTGACTGTAAACTGTTGCTTTAAGCATGCAATACATGTAATAGTTTATTGCTGTATAAAGAATCAACATGATTTTGTTTAGCTTACCTCTAATACTTAAGAAGACAATTGTGTGGCATAAAAAAGTAATCGCAGTGTGTTGCTTTACCTTACAGGTGTACATTAGGTTTGTCGAGACTAACACTAGCTGGTCTGGTGTCCTTCGGTTTGGGTTCACCAGTGTTGATCCAGCCACAATCCGTGGAGTGGATCTTCCTCGTTATGCCTGTCCAGATCTCACAAACAAACCAGGGAACTGGGCAAAGGCCCTAGGAGAACGATACACTACCAGCAACATTGTGTTGTTCTTCTATGTTACAAGATCAGGCGATGTGTATTATGGGGTCAACGGAGAAGAGAAAGGACTCTTTTTCAGTGGTGTGAACACCAGCAGTCCCTTGTGGGCTATGTTAGACATTTATGGCAATACAGTTGGAGTGGAGTTTACGCAGGCTAATGGATGTAAGTATGGGGATCAGTCTCTTTTTTATCATTTTCATTTCCTTTTTCTATTTTATTTCTTAATAGAAAAAAAAGAGAAATAGTTCTTAGTAGTCTCTTTTCTTAAACATAATTATCATCACCTGTCATAACAAAATTTAGCATGTTTAGGCTTTTAGATTTTGAGTCAGACTTTTTTTTTTAAACATTGCATTGTGATATGAAAACAAGTCTATCTCTGGTTATGACTATCACAAGATGGAGAGTAGTGTCCCTTTATTTGAGAGGCTTGAGGACCAAATCTCTGTAGTTTTGTTTTGTTGTGATTTTAGTGACATTGACATACAGTTTTGATTCTGTTCTCATCATTGCACTGGACTGTTTACTTGTATATGGCCTTTTGTGTTTCTTTTTCTGATTTCATCTTTCTATAGGCAGTTTTCTTGAACCAATTCCATGACAGTTTCTTTGTTTTTTTTAAGTCCTTGCTGCGATGGACCTTACATCATCACAAAAGTCATATAGTTTAACACTTAAACGCAATTTTTCTTTGCTCGGTGATCATGTGGATACCAGCTATCTCCTTACGATTTTATCTACATTTTTGATTATTGATTGATCTATTCTGCTTTTGAGAAATGACTATGATCTGTAGATCTATACTGTGACCCATCCACATCTTGGTCTAAGAACAGGATATCATCTTTAGAACAACAATCATGACATTCTATTAACTTATTTAGTGAGTGTGTCATTCTTTATAAAGTACCATGATCTTGCCCACAGGTGGCGCTATATTAGTTAAGTTTATTGTTATTATTTGAGTTTGAGCTCTGGCTCATTGAGCTATTTCCAAATTTTATTGCTTTCTTATCGAAAGATTCAATTTTATGTTGCTTGTGTGATCCTAACAGACAGGTATCAGAAATGGATAGTCTTATTATGTTTATGAGTGAACTCAAACTGATGCTCAGAACTTTGTATTGGAGTTTTGTGGGATCTATGATGCAGAAATTTCACATAAATATGCGGTCATAATCAGTTGTCTTCATTAAATGTCTGCGCATGCAAATTAAACATATAAAAATGAAGGCCTTGGAACTGGTAGAAAAATTGGTGATTATTTCCCTCTAAAGTTTGGAGGGGGAATAGCCAACATCAGATGTCAGTGGTTGTCCTTTAGTGAAATGTAACCATTGTTTTTCTTTTCTTCAAGACTATTGTTGCGATATATAACTCTAGCCTTAACTCTTCCTATACAGTTTGCACACATGGATGCCACAGCTCAGTTACCTGGACATGTCTGTATTGAGTTAATTAAGGCTAGAATTATAAGAATGAGGGGAGATTACTACTGTGCATTAGAAAAGAATGACAGTTCTTGGGATTAAAAATCAAGTCTATATTATTTGTGTAGTAATAATAATAAAAGACATGATTTATATAGCGCACAATCATACTCACAAAGGAGCATGTTTTCAATGCTTAAGACATCTAGGAGACAGAATATGAAGGATGGAAAAAGAAACAGCTATGCAGACAAGTAAAAAAAGACAGAGAAGACACAAATGAGTAGTACAGTAACAGGTGACATCTGTTAGTATAAACAAACACGTGAATTAAACGTTTATGAAGGTGAAGATCGATAATAGTGAGATCAAATAGGGTCCCCGTAAGTTATCACAGGGGCAATGAATTGTAAGTGGTTTACAATGTCTAAGGCGTGGCATGTGGAAGGCTGATTGATCAGCCAGCAGAGTTTGGTGATAGGGATCAAAGACCAACATGTCAAATGAGATGTTCTGGTTTTTTTTTTCTTGTTGGAATTTTACACCATGTCAGCAACTGAGGCAGTGCAACAACAATATACAGGGTAATTCAAAAGTTGTTTATTATTTCTTGTCTTTGTAGTTGAAATTTTAGTACTAAACTATGAAGCCAACAAAAATGTATTTACTAAACAATTTTGTACTCAGATGTCTAAAGCATTCCGTATTTGCTTCTGTTAAATTATATGTATTCTAATCATATTTACTTAAATATCTGTGTGGGAAAAGTGTATAGATAGTACTCATCCATTAAGCTACCTTCTGGGAAGGAGGTTTGAGTAGGCCTACTTGGAGCTGTAAATATGCTTCATGCATATGAGCCCAGGCTGCCACACCTCCGCCTAGTCAGGATTTAAAAAAAAAGAAGTATAATTATTGGTCATGTTCATATGCATTTGTCACTACAAATAATGATAACAGGAGGAAACACATTGAAGGTCTCTCAAAGTGATTCCATATTGGAAATACTCTTTACAGCTTGATTGAACATGTGTACTTTAAAAAACAAAATTGCTCCTCTGCTAATCAAGAAGTTTTAAGAGTTAAACTGAAGAAAAAAATTTTCATATGGAGTTTGTAGAACAGATTCAGAGAATTGTTTTTTAAAATGTACTTATCGTTTTCCCTTTTATAATGTAAGAATCTTGTCAAAGTATTTGCATAGATATGAAACATTGAGACTAAAATTGCATCAATACCAAAAATAAAAACTAAGAAAAATAAAATACCAAAAAACTGTTTTCAGTACAGTAGCACAGTATGCTACTAGTACCTTTCTCCTGGACTCACCACAGAGTATTTGTTTTATGAAGCATGCCGAACTGAAGCACAGGAATAGATTCAGAGAGCATGTGGCTGATATTATGTAACCATCTAGGGCCGATGCTTGTCTGGGTAATGCATGAAAGCAATCAGCTGCAGGATGGGAGGGAAGATGTGTTTATACCTAGAACTGGGCAGAACCAAATAAATTATGTGTATCTGGTCTTAAGCTGACGTTCGTCTCCTGGCATGTTCAATATGTTCAAAAAGAGAACTCAAAGCCAAGGTAGAGAGCCCGTGTAGGGAAGTAAGTGTATGTGTGTGTTGGTGCAAAACTACAAGTAGGGTTTATGTAACTGTCTGCTGCTGCGTCTTGTAAACAGAGGGTTAGGGTTGTATGAACTCAAACTTACAGGAAAGACCATGGTATACCCGCTAGCGGATGTTTCGTGCAGCCAGGCGAAACTGCTGCTAATCAAAGGATTCCTTTCGTCCACCGACACAGCGACACGCTGCGGCAGAACACGAATTATGCTGCAGAACTGGCTTGCTGTGCCACAACCATTCCACCCCCACCGCTCTTTCTTCAGAAATCACCTTGCTTTCCTCAACCAGCTGTTAGCTTTTGCACGGTGTCCATCCACGACAGCAAGAGAACGATCAAAACTGCTAGGGGACGGTGGTTATACGATGGCTGTCTCGAGCGATTTTATCCCCTCGCGCACATTTATTGTTCACCTCCGCCCTTATTCGAAATGGTCCAGCGAGCAAGTCTGTGCCCATGATAGACGAGCCAGTTGCAAACCAACACTGTAACGACAATAAACGATATTGAGCCTCGTCCCCTTTACTTATTCAGCCCACCACGGGATTATGACAGGCCATTAACCGGTTTGGTTTGGTGTCAGATATTAACACTGAACGCGGGAGAAATAAACCAGAAAGGTTGCAGACAGTCGAGGAACTGTGTACTGTTGCGTGCACCGAATCCCCGCTCCGTTTGACTTGGGGAGCAGTGACCTGACAGTCACTTTGTCAAGATTAGACAAGACGACCGGCCCTTACGTTCATCATGTCGTCCTAATGTGTAAGGCAACTCCAGTAGGCCATGGGGCGGAGAGGCTTCAGTGCGTGATCATGTGGTGACTAGGTAAAACAGACATACTTTTAATTAGTAATGATCTCTTATTTAGTGCGTTCCATGGTGGTTAATCGGGGGCGTGAGAGCGCAGCAGAGAGAATGACACTATCGTCTGTGTCATCCTACAGGATTTGGTAGGATTCTTATATTTTCATTAAGGAAGGGATGTGCCGAGGAGGAAGGGGGCAGCAGACATGTAATACGGGTGTATGGAATGCCCTAGGATAGACTTGAGTTCAACTTCTACAAATAATGATATACATAATTCACAACCTAGTTTGAAAAGAAGAACCAGGGTCAGCAGGGTGTACTTACATTTCTGTTCACCCCTTCCATCTTCCACCAGTATGTTGAAAATGTGTATTATGTTGCATATTTAGGTCATAAGAAAGATATATGTTTGCTGTTCATTCTCTGTAGTGGTTCTTCATTTGTTAAAGAAGGAAATTATTTGGTTTCGTGAATCACTCAAGTATGTGTTTTGCATTCAAGGTGAGTGTTTTCATATAAAACTTGTGTTTACACTATGGGATTTGAGAATTGAAAGGTTTTGCTATGGAAAACCTGAAGCATTGCAGTCAAGCAAGACAACACAACACTGGCATGGATTACTGAACCATAACTGCAGGCTACTTCTTAAGATTTTGCTTAAGTTTTGGTACTTTATTATAAAGATTTACATGAAGCTTAACTGCTCTACTTCAGGAGTAGTTTAGCTTGAAAATTAACCCAAAATAAAATTAAGCCCAAGTCTGCTAGCATATAAGCAGAACATACAGCTTTAAAAATGCATAGTGAAATATATATCTTTTTTACCTTAGAAAAGCAGTGGTCTTATCCTCTTTTGAAATCCCAAATGAGAACTGCAATGTTGAAAGCCTTGCATCTTGTGAATGAAAAAGAATTTATTGCAAGTATTGATGATGATGATGATGATGATGATGATGATCAACTTTATTAATCCCAATAGGCATTTTAAAAATGGGAAATATGCTTAGTTACTATACATAAAAAGTTCTAGTTACAAAATAAGTTCTAGTTACAAGGTAAAAAATATGAGCAAGGGACAAAATCTAAACAAACAAACAAAAATGCCCCCAAGAAAACAAGGAGAACTAAATCACTCATTTAATAATAATTTTGCACTTGGGTTAGCCTCTAAAGTATTACTATTTGTTAGTAACAGTAGTGAGCTTGGTGTACTGGGTATGTAAATAGTTTATAATCTCAAGTATTTAAAAAGAGGTTGGTATACTGGTTATGTAGAGTAAACATCATACAATGTCAATGTTTAAAATGTTTTTCCAACCACTTTTTGTTGTCACTGGATATATATATATATATATATTTCTCATATTATGAATGTGAACCTGTGGCCCTTGGTATCCTTATACTCACTTTATGGTTCCTCTCCTGCTGCCTGAGCAACCTGAACTGGTGCTTCTCCCAGAAAAGTAACCCTCTTCTTCACATGCACAGCTGTGATCAGTCTTTCAGTGCCGTAAATAAGCTGTGTCTGTTTTGTTGTCAGCATTACTCTTAAGAAGTCTTGACATACCTCACAACATTAGGCTCTAGAGGAATGTTGACTTAATGGAGTAAAATGTTTTGCCCTCAGGTTTGTTTGTTTCTTTGTTTGATGTTATATTGCACTGCTGAATCCTGGTGTGCTGTACTGTGTGTGTGAGTGAAGCTATCTGACTGTATTTTTGTCTATGCATTTGCCTATGTACTTGCATATATATGTACTTGTCTTTGAGCTTGTGTTTTGTTTGGGTGGGAGGGACTGGATAGCCTGGTAGTGCAGATTGAAGCCAAGTGTCACATATTCAAGGCTTGGGCATGGGACCTGAAAACTCCCTTTTCCCTCTCAGTGGCAGTGAGTACCAGAGTTTATCAGTAAAGAAAGGAGAGAGTTGTGCTCACCTTCCACATGCTGCTAACTAGACATGTTGAACCAGTTATGGTGTTCCTGTAGTCAGTAGGCCATGTGACTTTCAGCTTTTTATGCTTTTGTGTATTTATGTCACAGTATTTTTGTGTCATACTTTGAGCTTCAGTAGGAAAAAAGAGTCCTTGTCCCAAATGATTGTTGATGGAACATTAGAAACATTTTTTATTGTTTGTGAAATTCCGTAAACTGTGTTGGCCTGTCTTTTTCATTAAAGGAAAAATTCACTTGAGTAATTCCAAACCTTTGTGTCATGTGCAGTTAATGCCTGGGCTGGTGACAGCGTGCCTCACTCTGCTCCAATCAGCATAGAACAGGAGCTATTTTCATTCAGACAGACAGTATCAATGAATGACTCCACAATGTATTCTGTACCAGTGGTCAAGTATCATGCTCGTTTTGTGTTCTCCCCACTGTTTCTGCACACACTTTGTGGCAGGAATGCACGTGTGTCTGCAGATCGCACAGTTGCCATCAGGCTTAGAGAGGAGTACTGCAATGCCTATGTCTTCACATCAAGGCCAGTGACTCCTGGGCAGAAAATAGTGATACAGATCCTTGGTGTGGACGGCTCATACATAGGAGGATTAGGGTTTGGCCTTACAGCTTGCGACCCTGCCTCTTTGACATCCTCCATCATGCCTGACGATGCAGACTTACTTCTAGACAGACCTGAGTATTGGGTAGTCAATAAAGATGTCTGTCGCAGCCCAGACGTCGGGGATGAACTCAGCTTTGCTATTACGGAAGAAGGTTAGTTTATTTTCTGGACTTCATGTGCATGATATCATATGTGTGTGCTTGATTAATGTTTCCTGTTATCATACCAATCTAATTTGACTGTTAGATTTTCTTAAAAATGTCATTAAAATTAATATAAGTTTTGTGAGCAAATATATAGTCTTTTCATATATAGTTGATATAGTAAATATATCATTGATTTTGCTGTACAGTTTTAGATTTCCATTTAACAGGGGAGGTGCTGTACTCCAGAAATAATGGGAAGGCTGCAGTCCTGATGCATGTAGACCGCACTCTTCCTCTCTGGGCCTTTTTTGATATTTATGGCAATGTGCAGAAGATCAAGGTTATTGGTGAGTATCAGTAGAAGGGAGTGTGATTGGAAGTGGAAGCAGGCAGTAACAGACATTCTGACACATATCCTAGCTGAGTGTCATAAGTATTACACACTTAAAAATACTGTCTTTGATGACTTAGATTTTGTTTGTACATGTATGTGTGCGCATGGTAGAGAGAGTGTTTATGTGCATGCACATGCATGTACTTGTGTGTGTGTGTGTGTGTTCAAATTAACATGAGCACATCAGTTCAATTGCAATTTAGCTCCTGTGAGTATTGATTGTCATCTGTGCACAGGAGTAACAACAGTGCAGTCCCCACCACCACATATGACACGCTCGCAGTCTGCATCTGGCTTCAGCAATCATCTTGGCACATCTCAGCCACATCAGCCCACAAACTTACCTCCCTGTCCATCTGTTCCAACTCTACCACCTCCTCTGCAGCCTCAAGTTTTGCGCAGCTGGAGTGTACCCAATCCCTCGGCCACAGCACCTAAAGTTCTTTCCAGCCCAGGAAACCAGCATGGCCAAAGAGCTCAGGCAGTTTCACTTCCATCTTCCCCCGTGGGGGTGTCTCCTGGTGATGGCTTCATTCCTCTGGAGGAAGCACGTGATGAGTGCACTGTCTGCTGTGAGAAGGGTGTCAACTCTGTGCTGTATACCTGCGGACACATGTGCATGTGTTTTGAGTGTGCACAGGCTGTGAAACAAGACAAAGGTGGACTGTGCCCCATCTGCCGACAACCAATCAAAGATGTCATCAAAATTTATCGATCATAAAAGACTTATCTGATGGAATGATATTTGAGCATGAGCAACAGTAACATATTTTTCTTGTGGCCCTTCTGATGACGTGCCTGTCGTTTAACTTGAGTGATTTGGTAACTGACATCTAAAGTTCTATGATTATTGAGAGAGAACAAATACTAGCATGTGAAGCAGCCTCATTTGGTGATCAACAGTTGAGAAGATGACCAGACCTCTGATGATTCTTAAAGTTTCATTTTTTACTTGTTTTATATTTTACAGACACTTGTTTTAGGGGGATCAGAGAGTTTAGGGCCAGTCAGCAGCAAAGCAATGATTAGTGATAAAGCAAAGAAGATATCCAGGTTATTTTAGAATTAATCCTATTTAGGAAAACTGAAGTAGCAAAACAATTTTAGTGTATGCTGACAGGAAAGAATTATTAAAACTCTGATAAAAATGAGTGGATGAACTCTTGACAAGAGAAGCAAGTTGCCTTCCTTATCCTGATGAGGTGGTGAGAGTTTGAAAGGATTGCTGGGAGATTTACATGCTTGTGTTATTGTTAAAGATCTAAAGGATTGAGGACAGTACATGTTAGACTGCACTGGCTTGGCATGGAGGTCTGCAGTTAGCTTTACAAACTTGGCTTGCTTCCAAAACAAGTTTTCTGCATAGTAAACTATGTTTGGCATGGATTGTGGAAGACTTGCATTGAGACTAGGTAACCTCCAGAGAAGACAGCAAGCTGTGTTCAAGACATTAAGCTTGGTATTATACTTAGCAGCAGATGATTCAGTACAATCATTACAAAAGACACTTAAAGTCACAAGTGTTAATGATAGATTTATTTGCAAAAAGAAATCTAAAATGGCTGTATTTTGCGTCCACAAGTGGCACATCATTAAAAAATGTACAGGTTTCATTTGTGTCAAGTTCAGCACAAGATGTTTAGCTGTTGCTACTTAGCCTTTTAAGCACAGTTGTGATTTTGTTGAATTGCATTATAACATGCAAACTAAAGTCTGTCCTACTAAATCTGGTAAAGGGTTTGCTTTGTTTACTGTGACACGCAGTAAATACAGGGTTAATCTCTACTTACTTTCTTGCTTTTTGGTTGGGGAGAGTGCATTCATTACAAATGTAATGTGAACATTAATTTTGACAACTGTTGTTGCAAATATATTCATGATATTTGCAGATCAAATGTGATCTCAGTTCAGTTCATTTAAAATGAGCTGTGTTTCCACATGTGTATGTTGTTTTGACTGATAGGTGTAAAGAGTGTGAAGAACCAGTTTTGTTTTTTTGTTTATACCTACAATAGACAAGTAGAGTGCATCTAAATATATAGCTTTTTTAAGTTGTGATAGCCAGTAGACAAAGCAGCTTCTTTCTGGAAGTCTTGCCTCAAGATAAAAAAGAAGCAGGAACTTGAGTGGGTTGGAGTAAGGGAATATGTGTTTTTTGCCAGTATGAGTGGCTGAGAATACCTGCTGGCAAGGGACCGGCTAGCAGGATTTAATGGTGATGTTAACTGTGAAGATTGGATATAGAGTAGATGTTATTGTAGGATGGGTTCAGTTAATGGTCTCATCTGCAGCATCATTCTAGAGCACCCACTTTCCCCCTTTGTTATAGTCCAGTGGCTTCTAAAACTGGGACACTAAAGATTTAATCTGGGTGAGTGGAACTTAGCATTTAAAAAAACATGTAAAAATGTAGGACTGCTGTATGTGACAAGTACAAATTGAAATTTAAAGCAAATCAACAGCATTAGTATTAATAGAACCAAGTGTTGTACTGCTTAACTGTTTACATTGTATCTACAATGTTTCATAATTTGGAAACAGCACTTACTTTGTAATTACTAGTAGATCATCAACAAATCTTGAAAAGAGTATTTTGTGTGTCAAACAGTATTCTACATGTAAACTGCCCTCAACTGTCCCTTTACAATTTTTTAAATGCAGTCACGTATCCCCTCATCAGATTTATTTTTTAAAAACTTTTCTTTTGGTTTGCACATGACATGACAAAACAGAAGTTACATTACTCTGACAATCACATACATGTATAAAACACAGATGACATTAATGTTCTTCTCTCCTTTAATAGTATGACTTGCAACTAAACACTGAGAAAAACTAGAAGTGGAAACAATCATTACTGTGTAATTATATTGTGAATTCAAGATTCAAGCCTATAAGCAACTCTAATCTGTGATCTAATAATAATTTAACATTTACATTAGGGAGGAGGGAAAGGGTTCATGGGATAGCATTACCATTCTGTTTTGATATGTAGCAAAAATATAAGCTAGCATAAGCAGAGGTAACTTCTTACAACTCTCATTTATGTTATTAGCCAGGAAGTGAATGGCATTTCAGAGAATCCTTGACCCATTTATGAGATAGCTCAGTTTTTAAGATTCACGGAGGGCATACAGGAAAGAATGGCATGATACTGAGGGCATTCATTCTGCTCTGGATGGACTGAATACTGATGTACCATCAATCACTTTGACTTTTTATTTTAGAAAAGCTGGCATATTCATGTGTAAAATAATTGTGGAAATTACCAAGCAGAAAACAATGTGTCATGCCACCATGTTTTTTTTTTTTTTGGGGTGGGGGGAAGTGTAGGAAATCAAGTGCCTCAGCTAGTGCCTGTGGAATTTTTAAACTGAATGCCAGAAATTAATTGTACAACATGCTGAGATTCTTGCCAGGGATAACCTCCATTTGCACAATCCACAGACATTTAAGCAAAGAGATACACAAAAATGGCTTTAGTCTCTTGAGAGTGATATAACTTTTTCTATGCATTGGTCTCTTCCTTCTGCAGCTTTTTTTAATACTCTGTAAATAAAATACAGATTTTAGGAGACAAATGCCACCTGAAAAATCTTAAAAAAAGACTTCACACTTTAAGCAGTTGGAACTCTTCCTAATGCATAAACATGTTGTGAAGCTACAGGTTTATTACATTCTGTTGTTATTTAAAATTATACGGATAAAAATCTGACTGGTGAATTTCTGCAAGCTGCTGCTAGTCTGAGGAGTCCTAGTAAAAAATGGCCACTATTAAGGTTTACATGCAGTTTTATACAACCTTTCTATATATATTAATGTGCCCATAAATATGACCAGGTAGACAGGTCCTCTAATGACTTTTAATGAGTGGAAAAGCAGATGCACAGTTATGCATTCTGGAACTTAATATATATAATGCAGATTTTCGTGAGGGCCTTGTTATAAGCATTTCTGAATGCTTTGTGGACATTTGTGTGAAAAGAATCTTAAGTTAGTCGAGTTTTGTTTTTCTTTAAAAAAAAATGAATATGATTCCTCAGTGATAATCAAGATTGTCATTTTTTAATTCAGACCAGGATCATTCCATAGTTTTTAGCATGAAATTTTAACTAAATTTTGTTAGTCTCATGAGCAGAGTTTTCTGTTCCACTTGGGAGCAGATGCACAGATGCCATATATAAAATTTTGTAAAAGTTTGTTTAAAGACAGGAAAATAAGACAGACAACTGTATGTAGATGGGAATTAAAATTGCATCCAGTCTTGAGCTAACAAAAGAGATGTATGGGTAGGTCAGTACAGTTGAACTGATCTGTTGTCCTATGTGATTTTCTCAGTTATTCCTCTTGGGATGTTAACATAAGGTAAGTCAAACTTCTTGAGAACTTTTTGTGTGACTAGTTACGTGAAAGATTTAAAGGCTTCCTCTATCAGGGTTTCATAAACCTTTTCATGCATCAACCATACAAATCAATGATCAGGGCTGAACAAAATATCATAGAAGCAATCTTCGATGAAAATGCAGTTTGAAATATCATTGTCCTAAGTCAAATTGTGTATGTTTATTGGCAATGTTCTGTACAATAAGCCTGTAAAATACAGAAAAGTCTTATTTTGTTAATAGGATGTACATAGAAAATAAAAGCACATGTAAATAAATGAACTGTTTTTGAGTGGTTTGTAATGTAGTGTTATATTATTCTTCCTCCATTTTAAATTCAATTGCATGTAGTCCTATATAGCTGCATGAAACAATAATGCAAACATTAAAAGAGAATACTTTTTAGAGAGATTGAAACTGATAAATTACAGCCTATTTTTAAACTTGCACCCTTTTAATCCTCTTTTTCTCCTTTACTGTTTCACTATGTTAAACATAGTAACTTAGTTGTCTGTAATAGAAATGTCTTGGTTGAGGATGGTGTTACCATTCCTTTACCTATTTCACAGTTTTTCAATGTCATTAATCTTTCCCAAAACTTATTGGTGGTTTTTTTTTTTTTTTTTTTGAAACAGGCCTTAATGCATATATATGTGACATAAATATTTGTTTGAAACCATGGTTAGTGGGGAATGCTGATCATAGTATTAACATAGAATTAATGGTACCTGGATTTTAAGAAAATTAATGGTGTAAAACAAAATAGTTTTGGAGGATTACTTGTTTCAGTCATGTTTCGAAAAACTATTTTTCCCTAGAAACATAACCCAAAGATGTGAAGATTTCTCATGTGATAAATTAATCTTATAAATACAGCAATGTGTGTGTGTGTGTGTGTGAAATCTATGCACATCCACACCGTTTGTTTCATCTTTACCAAATCTGGCAGCAATATTCTTATCTTCTGTGGGAAGGTTGTAGGTTATGTTTAGTCAGTGGATTATGGAGCATGTTGTTCTCTAAGATCTTTAAGAAGCATGCTGTCTTAAGATCTTGTCGGTGGCGCCAAGTAAATAGATAGTATGAGAAGAAACTGTGACATGGAGTCAAATTTGGACAACGTAATTTAAGAGAATCCAACGAGAGAGCAAAAGATAGATATAGGAAAGAGAGGAAAAACAAGAACTTTTATCTCCCATTTCATTCGAACTGTTGAGGCCCCCATTGCCGACCATTGTCCTTAACCGTCGCCAACCTGTGAAGTAATAATAATAATAATAGTGAAGATTTTTATAGCGCATATTCACACTCATAGAGAGCATGCTCTTAGCGCTTAAAACGAGGAAGAGACGTGGACTAAGTAGACACAGAACAAAGGGGACGAAAGAAAACGACAGTACTGACGAAACAGAAAACAAAAGGCATCAAGTAACAGGAACAGAAAAATATAGTGATTCTGCGAGAAAGATGGGTAAAGTAGCAAGAGGGAAGGGGGCGGGGTTAAGAAGTACTAGCATTGTGTGGACTGTGTTAGGAGAAATGCTCAAGTAAGAGGTGCGTTTTCAGTGCAGATTTGAAAGATTCAGTTGTAGGAAGGTGGCGGATATGGAAAGGAAGAGAGTTCCATTGAAGTAAATGAAAGGATTAAGAGTACAGTGTTGGTGATTGTATTTAAGGTATCTGAATGCACTATAAATTCAACTCGAAGTGTGGCTGTTTCCCGGTTGTTGAAGAAACCATTGTGATGAAAGGGGCGTAAGCCTTCAACTTTTGGACGAATTAGTAAGCTCTTTTTAACTCCCTTAGATTTGTTCGCGATTCAAAGTTGAACACGGAGACTTACATATCAATAGACTTTGCACTGTGTCCCGAGATCGTGCTCACTTTGGATAAATCTATTTATTGAAACACGCAGAATCAGATAAAAGTGGAAGACCCTCAGTGATTCTTATAGTCGTTATAGATGGTGGCAGCTGCGGCTAAGCGTGCGATTAATAAAATGAGTAGATTAGGTAGAAAATGGCTGGGCCGGTCAGAAAGTTGTTTTGTGTGGAAAAATGTGGCGCATTATTATGTGTCGCATTTCTCTTTCTCTGGGCCCTACATGGGCTCCCTAAGTTCATCAATCAGGGGCTAGTCGCACAACACATTTCTAATTTTAAACACTTTTAGGCCTTAAATCTATTTAGATAATTAGTTTAAAGAGCGCGCCACAATTTTAGAATTTTTAAAACTAAAACTGCTTTAAGTAAGATTAAGTTGTTTAAGTCTGACTTTCCGTCCTTTCAGTACAATTTTTTGTATGTTCTTGTGCAGTGCATCTAAATGGCAGAGAAGAGATTTTGCTTCTTTAGAACAGTTTTAAGGTTTAGAAACATGTGCAGCGCCTGAGCGTTAGGGCAAAGCCTGCAGCACATGTATACAGGGCTCCAGCACCAGCCTTCAAGCTTTGTAAAGCTATTTCTCGTTGAGGAAAAGGAAGTTGGTAGAAAAGGGTTACAACACTCACTTTGTCACCATTGCAATGAGAAGTCTTAGGTTCAGATCTCGACTAGGGACACTATATGCAACATCTAGCCGTCGGGTGATTTCTGCAAGTATTCATCCGGTTTTATCCCCAAGAATTATCTAGGTGGAAGCACATTGCTTACAAATAACAAACTTTGAGCTAACGAGGACAAATTTTGGGTGAGGGGGGAGCTACAGGTCTTAACGAAATTTGGAGAATAATCGAAAAGCATGCCCAGGAGAGATAGAAATGGATGACCTTCGTCGCTGCATTACACGCCAGCAAAGCATAATGGGCACTAACTATAATTGAGGAGGAGAAGATTCTTCAAACCTGATGTGGCTGCGGTAGACTAGTGCTCGAAATACGCTATGCAAACATCTAGCATTTTATACACGATTTTATTATTGTGTTTTACAGCTTTCCTGCACAATATTAAAAAATACACAAATCCCGCAAGCTGTATGACGAATTCCTCCATTTTACACCCGTAAAGGATCGGGTATTATTATGTAAGACTACAAACAGGAACTGAAGCACTTGCTTACTTACCGGCCTGAGCTTCTCTCCATCTGTATCCCTCTCCTCGTCTAATTAAAGGAATCTTCAGCGCAGTTCAAACACAACTTACGTGATTATCACTCGATCTCTGTTTATGGAGCTTTGGAATTCTCTTTCTATCCATATTCTCGTTTTTAGCTTTTAGTTCATCGCTCAAGATGCGTGTCTTTCGTCGTTGTTTTCATTAACTCTTGTCTCCCTTTTTATGTGTTCATAGGCTGTTTTTTCATATGTGACTTTATATGTATCTTTCGTGATCTTATTAGTATTGTTGTTAGAATCATAATATATGTACTCGTATCGCGCAGCATCACCACCAAGATAGGTCGCACGGGGACGGGGAGATACGTGTAGGCATTCTGAACAACATAAAAATGAAGTACGAGAGTAGAACGTTATCAATCGATAAAGGTATGAAGCAATATAGGTACTACTTCTTAGATGAGCTGTCAGTGGTGTGTGTGTGTGTGTGTGTGTGTGTGTGTGTGTGTGTGTGTGTGTGTGTGTGTGTGTGTGTGTGATGTTGTATGTGTATACTTGATTTCCTTGTAAGTTTTTTTTAAACATCTATATATATATATACGTAACATGTTACTTGCCCACTTTTTTTCCATTCACTGTTGAACTAGAGCACATTCCCATATTCAAATTGCCCACTGGGACAAATAAAGTTGGTCATTGTCATTGTCATTGTCATAAAAAAGTGTAATAATAAAAATAATGAGGATTTATATTGCGCCTTTCCAAATATTTGCTCAGAGCGCTTTACATAAATAATATATAGACTCAATCAGCAACAACCATGCACCCATACTCGTATATAACAGACACGCTCACTTCTACACACACACACACACACACACACACACACACACACACACACACACACACACACACACACACACACACAGGTTATACACGCTAATGGTCAGGACAGGATCACAGTGAAGTTGTCGTTCTGAAAAGATGTGTCTTGAGTTTAAACTTAAAGATGGTTAAAGAATCAGAGTGTCGAAGGCTGTTCGATAATCCGTTCCAAGGTGATGGGGCTTGGTAGGAGAAAAACTTCTGTCCATACGTCTTTGTCTTAGTTCGTGGGACTCGAAGAAGCTTGGTTGAAGATGAGCGAAGAAGATATAGTAGAGATGTGGAGAGATGGAGTAGTTATATAATGTTGCACATGACAGACAATATTGGATCAATAAGGATCGTAATTCAGGGATAGTACTTAGTGAACAGACATGTTTTCAGACAACGTTTGAATGTAGCCTTGGAGTCAGAGTGGCAAATGTGATGTGGAAGAGAGTTCCACTGGTTAGCACCACAGAGGGAGAACGTCCATTGTCCGTATGTGACTGTCTTTGTCGGAGAGAGGGAGGGATAGAATACGCGAGTCTGATGAGGAGCGAAGGTTTCGGGCAGGGGTGTGGACAAACAAGATTTCAGTAAAGTAGTGGAGGGAGGAGCCATCAAAGAATTAAGAATTATTATTACTATTTCATATTCAGTCTGAACATGTAAAATACGTCAGTAGCTTCATACTCTTGAGATGGTAAAAGACTAAATAACATCAATAAATTTCCTGAAATGTTGACGTGAATCAACCACAGCCAGACTGGTCACCTCCCCGGTCCTGTGTTGGTTCGATACAATGCAAAAAATAGTCCTGATGTAGGAAGCGAGCCAAAAGCTGGAGTTGAGAGTAACTAGTAGATAAAAATTGTTTACAATCGACACTGAAAATGAAGCAGAGCACCCTTACTGTGCTTTTCACTATCATGATGACACAATCAACCACAAGATTGTTTTGTCCTTCTCTGGATGAAAACTCGATCCTAGATCGTGTCCCGGGGCGATAACGTAACAGACCGCATTATTTTCGTACGTTGTTTTGACGACGACAAAGTCCGTCCTTCCTTGTTAAAGAATAATGTAACTAATTCCTTTTATTTTATTTATTATGGAAATTGCTATTAAACAAAGCTTCAGTGTTAGTTATGACTTCGGTTTGGTGTCCTCGGGCCCTAGTCGACCCCCGTTCCCAGTGGCTAGGACGACAAATGTAGGAGGGGTGGATAGCTGTCAAATCACTAACGCTCTCCTTCTCCCTGCTCTTCTGCAACTCTATTCCGGTCCCACATGCAATTCAATTTTTTTTCTGTGCGCATGCGCAGTAGCGAACCTGCCCGATATGTATGGTTTTTAGAGCTGCTACACATTTTGCTTCGATATTCATAAAAATAATTAATTAAATGAAAATAATTCGATCAACTTTGAGAAAATCGACCATGGCACATGCGCAAACAAAAAAGCTGCAGCAGAGATCTGCTAGATCCGATTTAGAACATAGACCATACAAGGGATGCTGGCCTTAGTCAAAAGTGCGTTAGAAATAGGCGTTTGTCCATGGGGCTGCTTGGCGAAAGGTGTTGTTTGTCTTGTTAGTTGATACTGTACTGGCTGTCCACAGATATTCAAGATAAGAAAAAAAACTTCTTCGCAATTCTTGAGAATTTGATGAAAATATGCCAGATATGTTGCCTCGAGACTTTCCCGTCATGATTTCCTCCCAGTACATGTCCCCTCCCTCACCCCGGGACTTATTTCCTTGCAGTCGCTAGTGTAAGTTCACATAACAGCTATGGACATATGGCGGCATTAAGAAGCACGAAACATGGATTTAGATGTCGGCCATGGTCATCTTGAGGAGCAAAATGTCTGATATTTTCGCCGAAAAAAAGCGAAAGCAAAATCTCCTTAACGCTGGTCTTTTCCTCAAGCATGGACTTAGAAGAGATTGCCGTGTTACCAGGCAACAAGAATTCCACCATTACTTCCCATTATGGTTCCACCCGCCCTCTTGTGCCCCCCCTTTGACCTACGTTTCCTTCTTGGCATCACGCCGTGGTATAGTACTTACTGCACATAGTTAAAGGGACTGTAAATTCAGATTTAACTGTTCAGGATTTCGCAAATAGTGATATAATTTCAAATGTTAACTTGAAAGCTTGCTTAATGAAGAAGCAAGCCTGTAGATTTGCATTTCAGTGGTGAACACACTCTCAACAATGCTCAGCTATAATTCCGATGGAAGATAAAGGAAACATGACGCTCTAAACAGAAAATAGTCCGGAGAAAAAAAAACGGCTTTGCACACAAAAGGGCGTATTTTATCAGATCATCTTTTAACATTTTTTGTACACACACCATAACGTGTTTCAATTTTTTTAGTTAGGTTGCGCAACATTCAGAATATGTCTTTCTTTATTGCAATACATCTTGTCAGCTGTCACTGACAGACATAAGCCCATTCTGATGGGTAGAGTCTCTGGTTTAAACAAACCTACCGAAATTGTATGCAATGTATATAGAGTATATTTACATCTAACCAACTAACAGGTATTGGTAGAGTGAATGGAGAGCTAGATTTGCTTAAATATATATATATATATATTTGTTTTGATACGGTGAAATAACTTGACATGTGAAGGGAGCGTACACAGCCCCTTTCATGAAGAATAACAATATTTCTTTCATATTATCTAACACATCATTGCACTTTCATCGCCAATTAAATTTTGTTATCTTACTCTTAGTGCAATCCCAGAATCACGTTCTGTTGCTGGCATGTTGACCTGAAGAAGAAGCCTGACACGTGCATTTACGCATGCAAACCATTGACGAGCACGTGACTAAACAAACTGAGCTAAACACTGAATATTATAAACAGAGCTCAAGTCCGTCTGCTAGCCCCGTGTCTGGATGAGACGGACTGTAGGCAAATATAGGGTAAGTGTCGTGAGATGGCGGGTTGCAAAAAGCGATAGGCACGTGCAAGGTCAACGCAGGAAAAGCACACGACACTGGGGCACCCGCAAAGTTCGTGCACGGAGCTCTGATCGTGGATAAGATAGAGATATCCACCTCTCTTCCCCTGAAATTTAGGTACAGCTATGACACGCCATGAAACGCAAACGCAAAGAGAACAAAAGATAGGGCTAGGATTATGGTTAGTGTTTGGGGTAGGGGCAAGGGGGCGCAGGGTTAGTGTTTGGGATAGGGGCAGGAGGATTAGGGTTAGTGTTTGGGATAGGGGCAGGAGGATTAGGGTTAGTGTTTGGGATAGGGGCAGGAGGATTAGGGTTACTGTTTGAGGTAGGGGCAGGATGATTAGGGTTAGTGTTTGGGATAGGGGCAGGGGTATTACGTCCGGTGTTCGGGCTTTGCGCGGTATTAGTGTTAATGTTTGAGTTAGGGGAAGATTTGTAAGGGTTATAGTGCTTGGGCTAGTGGCACGCGTATACGTGTTAGTATTTGTGTTAGGGCTGGTGGTATTAGAAATGTCTACCTCTTCACATTACCCTAACTTTCTAACATCACACACTTCGCTTATCCTAGCCGGTTTCGAGTTGTATATTATGAAATTTATAACAACCTATATCTCATGGCGTCATGAGCCCTTCCAAAATTGTTCCCTTTGGCAAACCTGCACTGAAACAATTTATTTATTTATTTTTGTGCAGATGGGTTCTGGCGGAGATAATTATACGGTGTTGATAAGACGCTGCAATCATCACCGCATGACTCATAGGGACATTGCGTCTACAGTTAATCATTGTGATGATTTAATTGAAAAGAAAAGTTTCTGTAATTAGTTTTAATTAGTTTTGTTAGCATTTGGAAATTCTACGGTTAGGAAATAGGCAAACTTCGTACCACATTTCCGGAGACAACTTAAACGAGCTCTTTTGCTGGTCAGAAATGGTGACAATTTTCTTGATGGTGCTAACACAGGAGGATAGTTCGTTCTTTGGTACAATGTCGACTTGGTTCTGTATGGCAGGTAGGATGAAAAGAAGCATTTCTGATACCCAGTAACAAATGACGGACGCTGCAAGAACACGAAGCAAGATGGTTCAACTGTATGTCTTTTTTTTCAGAAGCTGAGATGGGAGGATTTTAGCGAAAGAAAGGCCTTTGTGGTTAACAGTTTGGCTGTTTGTTTATTTACATTATTTAGTGTTTAAAATTTTAAGCTTTCACAGACTCTTTTCTGTTTCTATATATATTTTTCCAAGTTTTTGCTTTCTTGAAAATCTCAGTGGTCCCTCAGACACACAGCTTGTCATTGCCTTTTAGCTACGACATATCAGTTAAATGTCAAAATTAAAAAACACAGTGGTTTAAATTTAAACCTAAAATAATAATCAATGACCTATGGGATGGTGAACGCAATGACTTAAAAAAAGAGAAATATATAAAAATTATTGTTAGATTTAGCTGTCCTCATATTTAAAATGTGTAGAACATAAGAAATCGTTCAGACCATCAAATGACAGAATCAGTCAATAGTTTTCGTCTACATTCATTTCACTTGTGCATGTCTGCGCGTAAATGCTCGATCTACCGCCCTTGTTTATTTTGGAATTAACGGCACATCATATGGAGCGTCTGGATTTCAAAGAGAACAGTGAGATATCACTGATTAGCGGTAATACACACCGTTCTCCGTGTCTGGCTGGAAAATATGGACGCGGAGAAGAAAACAGTTGAGAGGCTGCAGGTGTGTGAAGCTGTCTCCCGTCAGCAAAGCGATTTCGTGTCTCTGGGATGACATTGTGGCCTTGAGAACAGGACCGAAGGCGAACATGAAGAAGGAATGGAAGGGAAGGAGGTGGGGGTCCAAGTAAAACAAGACGATGGTGCTCATGCAGGGGCGAGTAATGCTTGTGGCTGCACGGCCTCGGGTGGAGACATCGGATGACCGATCGGGCCGAAGAGCTTTTTCTCCCCCATCCGTCTCATTTTTCGTGCATGCGTAGTCAGATGGCGTCGAAGGAGCAGACGACAAGGGCGAACAGCATCACTTCAGGGCTGGAGATGAAATGATACGCTTGTAAACTGCATTCTGCTAGTTATTCTCCTCCAGCATGGATTACAGCTTACGGAACAGCTCGTGCTTCGTATCGATCAACACTGACGACAGGGTCGCTGACGGCGGAGGAAACGAGCAGCAAGACAACCTCGTCTTCTGATACGACGACGTCAACATTTGAGTTATTTACTGAGAAGCGCTGGCTAGAAGAACTTACTGTTAGGGTAAGCAGATTGATTCGGGAAATGTCCTGAAAGTGTTCCAAAAGATGTTAATATCTTTGTAAAATAGTTTTGACTGTAGGATTAAGAAAATTCGTTTCTGACAGTATTTCTTTACAGTAACATCCGTCATAATATTCCCTCGTGCAATTCCATGATTTTGAGTGGCTGTCGAGTTTTATTGTCACAGGGTGTGAAAATGTCTTAAACGTCAAAAAGGTGGGGCACACAAAGTGCTAAGAGTGAAGCACGTCATGTTTTCAAAGTATTTACCAATTTCAGCACTCGGAAGTACAAATCTTTTTTCCTTTTTCCAGCCATTGGCCAGTTCCTCTGCTTTCCAACTCCCCTGTGAACATGTCTGTATGCACGTTCGCATGTGTGCTTGCGAGAGGCGTCAAGCGCGACCTGCTATGGATTGCTGCTCCATCAAACAGCCGGAAACCACCAGAGGATCATCACGTAATCCATTGTATTTCCATTCTCCTATGTCATACATATTTGATGGCATCAATCTTCGTCACTGTCCACTGAGCATCCTTTATTCTGATCAGAGCTAACTCGAATCTCTGCGTGCAGTCACACCCTTACGCAGTAGTGCACATAAGGACTGAATTTCTCGCCATTCGACAGACCAAATACACAAAGTTACAGTAAGAATATACACGCGCGAGACTTTTTCAAGGATAATAATTATTGTATATTTTCCTCTTATATTTGATAATTGTTATGACAGGAAAACTCCTGTGGCGTAGTCTATTGACAGCTTTGTTTGAAAACGAGAGGAGATAACTATGAGAGTCTGTTGTGCCTTCATTTCTGTGTATTTGGTTGAATGTAAACATAGCTTGTCACACTCAGAGTACTGAGGGGGATGGAGTGGTGTCAGTACACCTGGGTTCAAAGCCCCCCCCCCTGAACCTGAGACGCTGGCCAGGTGAGAACGCGTGAGGGTAACGCCGAGCTGGTGCCGGAGACAGCGGGGGATGCACCACACTGTGGTGAAAGCTTACATTTCTTCTTTGGTAAAAGTAAATTGATGTCGCACTGGCAGGGAAGCTCCACAAGAAAAATTATCTGTTTTCTTTGTGAACGAATGCACGTCAAACCGTGTTTTGTGACATAGTCAGAACAAAGAATAAACGAAATAAAATTCAGAGGTGTAGTTAAAAATACAACTGTTGAGTATCAAATTCCATGGGGAAAAAACAATAAAAAATCAATTTGTCACTGTGCTAGAGAGAATTCATAAAAAGCAGAAGAACAGTTAAATCATATAATTGTTTAACCATCGGCAAGTAAGAAAAGGAAAATCGTCGCCTGTCTGAATGCTAGTTGTGATCGTGATCAAGTTGCAAGATTTGCACAACTATTTGCAAACACAGCTCTAGTCCCCGAATGTTCGAGTCACTGATGTACAACCACTAGAAACTTTATGTTCTTGCTAACCATTCTGATTAGCAAGCGACAGGTGGAGCATGCCACACACTAACAGCAATTCAAAGAGTCCAAATCTCACCATTGTTAGAGTAAGGCGATAGCATTAGTGTGGGATTATCAGTCTGAACATCATGTCCCATCTACCTTCTGCCCCCGCCCCTCTCTAATTATAAAAATTTCAAAATGGTTTTAGCATTTACATAACAGTTTTATTAATATATCTAGAACAGGTTTTGATGCCGAATTCGAATATAGGGGAAATACAAACGAACATATTAAACTAAATGAATTTATTGTAAAGAAACGACAGAGAAGAAACAGCCAATGAGAGTGAGAATTCTGTTCCACTTACTGGAACTGTTAACCAGACACCTTTTTTCAGGTACAAAATGAAATAATGTATTGACTTCGTAGGCGTTTACTCCAGGAGTGAGTGGGAAAATGCTTTAACAACAAACAACACCAACAGCCAAACAACAGCAACAGTGACAAACACAGGAAACAGAAGAAAAGGAAGAAGCTTGAACAGCAACCAGAGAAGTAGAGTGCACAATAATGTCTATAGTAATGTTTAATGTCTAAGGCGATGTGTACAGTAATGTGTACAGTAATTATTATAGTAATATGTACAGTAATTTGTGATATTGTTTACAGTAACGTCTAAGGCGATGTACACAGTAATCTGTAGAGCAATGTCTATAATAATGTGTATAGTCCAGTCACTTCCTAATGTATACAGTAATTCGTGGTAATGTCTTTTTTAAAGATGATGTTTACTGTAACGTCTAAGATGATGTATACAGTAATGTGTCCATGTATGTCAACAGTATGTGTCCAATATTGTCCATAGTAATATTTTCAGTAATGTGTAAAGTAAGGTGTCCTTCATTCATTCGTCTCTTGACTGCCACCTGTCGTTGGGGAAGCACATGGATAGACACAGCAGCTGATAAGACCCGCCACTCATGCCTGTTTAGTGATCAGGTCTCTCACAGGACGACCAGTCCACTCCTTCACGTTCTTCAGTTCTTCTTCTGGCCATCGCGGCGTTTACCGTCCTCCAAGATGAATCCCAGACACTTAATCCCCAGACACTTCATCCCCAGACACTTCATCCCCGACACTTAATCCCCTAGACACTTAATCCCCAGACACTTCATCCCCAGACACTTCATCCTCAAAATGAAATTTCAACTAAAAAAATTATGAATTGAATGAAAAATTTAATTCAAATTCAAATAATTATTTCATGTAAACATCAAAATAAGTTTGACAATTAAAATAATACTTAATTTCAACATTTATAACATTAGTTAAAGTTCTCCCCAGACGTCATTGGCGCTGTCATGAACATGTGTTTTTACAACCAGTGGTCGGCTCCTGGTCAGTATGGCCTTGGAACTGGCTGGTTATGTTAGGGAGTCCACCTAGTATCGCCTAGAGGGTAGATCGCTAATTGTAAACCCAGCGCAACCCAGTCTTACCAGAGTTACCCAGAGTTACCACGCGACACATTCCTCTTACGGTTATAATATTTCAAGTTCACAAAGTAGCAGTTTTGAGTGTTGTGTTGCGATTTGGGGATGAAGTGTCTGGGGATGAAGTGTCTGGGGATTAAGTGTCTAGGGGATGAAGTGTCGGGGATGAAGTGTCCGGGGATTAAGTGTCCGGTCACCCTCCAAGATACCTTAGAGGATATTTGACAAGGTGTTGTGGTGGGTCACATGACCAGACCAGTTTACGCCTCTGGCTGTGCAAGTCAGGGTTTCTGGTGTCCTACAAGTCTAGCAGCCATATTTCGTACAAAGTCATTGGTCTTCCTTTGGCACTTGCTCTTAATGCTTGGATTATCCTCTCCGTATCGGTGAGCAGAGTCCACATTTCACATCTGTAAATCAGGACAGCAATATGTCCAGTGATCAGTGATGTACGCTCATTGGTCTTTCCTTTAAGGCCTTTCTTAATCAGACAAATATGATTAAATATTTGACCAACCTTGGCAAATATTTTACATGACGGTTATACAAGAATCTAGCTAATGTAAAAGTCGGTCATAAGACGTGTGTATGTGCGTGTGTTCCCTGTTGTTTGTGATGTGTGTACGCACCATGATGGACGGACAAGTAGAGGCGGTAGTGCAGGCGAAAGACACATTCTTCTCTAGTGAATGGCCAGGTTTCCGTACCCATCTTTCTAAAAGCGTTTACCTCCCTAACAAAGTTCCGAGGCTTTAACAAGCCATACTTCACAGTTATTTTCAAGCTGCACGCAACTGGGAATAAAAATTATGAAAATTCTGACTATTGCCCGCGTGGCTGCCAGGTTCCTATGATGCGTCAATGTATTATTTTTTGTGACAGTTCCAATAAATTATTTAAATTCCCAGATCGAGTTGGTGAGATCGTTTCTAAAATTCTTTGGGCTACTGCTTTTTATTTAATTTTTTTGCTTCCTGACTGATAGACATAAGGGCACCATGTTCTTCCTCAACATATTGTTTAAGTGCAAATGTTTTATTTGCAAAGTTTGTTTGATGGGAGGTCAGACCTGAAGCAAAACAGGCTGATCTTGAAGCTCATAACTGGTGACGACTGAAAGTTATGCCCATTATTTTTTTAAAATATTTTACTCTAAGCACACTAGAAAAAGGAACAATACATGAGCTATGCATGCTTTATTTTAACAGCTCTGAATGCAAAGGATTTCTTTTTCCTTTCCTCTTTATTAAATTTTAAGGAGATTCAGTTTTGACGTACATTGACTTTGAAGCACAGATCGAGCTAGTCTGCCAAATTGTATGCCATGCATCCTACAACCTGTTATTTTACCATTGGGCAATTTCTTCAAAATATTTCTCTCTATGAAATTGACCTCGTGGGGGTGTATTTTCTTGAAAAAGTGCATACGCTAATAAACATACAAACTCTCGTGGGCTCACGCACAAATTCACAGGAACGTACCTACACATACTCAGGGCTTCTGCTAACGCAAAAAAAAAAAAATTGCGTACAGTACGCATTAAAAGTTTGGAGGACCCCTTCAATTTTCGTCAATGGGGTCCCTTCAAATTTGGGCGAAGAACAGGTACAAAATTGGGTAAGTGTAGTGTCTGACATCGTAGCCCAATCTATTGTTGTCGTCTGCTACAAGGTGAGAGTAACTTCCCTTGCACTGAGTTTTTTCCCCTACCGGAAAGAGTTCCATTAACCTTTTTCCAAGATGTCGTTGACAGTGTGGTTAAAATCATCGTTGATTTGTTGATTTTTTTCACATTGTAAAGGGACCCCTTAGAGCTAGCCTGGGAGCCCTTAGAAATCTGAAGAAGGGGTCCCTGGGACCCCAAAGAATTTAGCCTTAGCAGAAGCCCTGCATACTTATACATTTACACAGTGTCCGCCTATATATTCATACAGTATATTCACACCTAAAATGAGATTCCATCTAAATACTTCTTCATACATGGCACATTTACCCCCATACTCATATAACACATTCAAGCATGACCATCCACCCACATAAACGTGTGGGTAATGTAATATATTAATACATTACCCTCTATCCACGTCTATACAATATATTCCCACACACATTTATTACATATTCATACAATATAGATGCACACATACATATCCATAAAGTGCACACTTTATGCTGTCTGAAAAGTGCATGATAAAACGATACTTTTCCCTGTCCGCTCCCATCTTTCCAAAACACCGAGCACACGCTAGTTGCGATGCAAGCTCTCGATAACAAAAAAGAAATCCATATCAGAAGTCACAAGCCCCTCTGTATCCCATTACAAATTGGCTGAAACTATTAATTTGAAAAACACATCCGTTTTTTTAAAGTCCACAATCAAAGAAACATGTGTTTTTACTTTCGATATGGTCTTTAAAGGTCTACAAGAGTGCTAAATGCGGGTTTTTTTTTCAGACCACTGGGGTGAGATCAGTTCACGATCTTTGTCCAGAGTCTGAATGATTTTTTAAAAAGAAGATTTCTGTATAGATGTAAGCCAAGTAACATCCCTATGCACCAAAATAGAAAAGGTCAGCACCGTGACAATACATAAGTGACACGCATTCGATTTCAATCTCTTTCATTGGTTTAAACCTTGCGAACGTCACCAGACTCATGTATACGTCATGCCAGCGGCTTTTATTAAAAAAAATGAAATTAACCTCTTTCTGTGCTTGGTGATGTTTGCAGGCTCATATCCCTAGAAGGGGGGTGGTTATTCTTTTACTCAGACTTAAGGAAATTACAATCTTTTATTGAGCTCAACAAAAAGATTTGAAAAAAGCAATATAATAGACCTTAGTGCTCTCCCCTGTTAGGCTGTTTGTCTAGCGCATCTTCTCCTGTCTAGACTGTCATCACTACAGTCCTAAAAATAGGATGAACCAGACGACAGCATTCCAGTCCCTGTGCCGTGCACAGTCACACAGTCTAACAATTTCGTGTGCAAAGACACGGTTGCTCTACCGTTGTACACCGTACGCCATGCGACGGATGGGCTATAAGGCCACGGGTGTCACTCGTTCTCTCTGGCCGTTCTAGGCGCCGGGTACAAGGGTGCATACGTCAGGCTCCTTTAGGCAAGTTATTTTTTGCGAGTGTAGATTTCCCTTGCACACGACGCAGCATGCATGCCAATTACTTGCTGGGATAAGAACATTGAAAGGGATACCTCGTGATAGACGAGGCACAGGTGAAGGGTTGAGAAACAGGCAGAGCTCACGTGCTATGCACATACACTCATGCTTTGTGTACATTCACACACACACACACACACACACACACACACACACACAGCACCGTAATATAGATAGATCAAAAATAACAGGAACTTTTTCTTCAAGGAGTGCATTTACATATGAGAAATGCACAAACGTGAACCGTAAATTATGTTTCTTTTTTTTTTTTTTGCACAACCTGTACGGACGTTGATAAAGCAGTTGCAGAGAACCCAAGGGCGCATCTGAAGTAGTCGTTTTCAAATGTGCGGCGTAGCAACTGTCGATTGTGTGACATACAATGTCAAATGTGCGATGTTGTGGTTGTCGACTACAATGAAATGAAGCGATGATCGACTGTATGGTATAGCGCCTGTCGACTACGTGACGTTGCGGGAGCGGACTGTTCCACGTACCTAGTGGTTATCAGGTGTGATACGTCTAGCGGCTGTCGACAGGACGAAGTAAGACTGTGTGTGAGTAGTGACTGTAAGTTCTCCGACAGAGTGACCATTGACTGTGCAATATAGTGACTGTCAGTTTTCTGACAGAGTGACCATTGACTGTGCAATATAGTGACTGTCAGTTCTCTGACAGAGTGACCATTGACTGTGCAATATAGTGACTGTCAGTTCTCTGACAGAGTGACCATTGACTGCAATATAGTGACTGTCAGTTCTCTGACAGAGTGACCATTGACTGTGCAATATAGTGACTGTCAGTTTTCTGACAGAGTGACCATTGTTAAATATAGTGACTGTCAGTTCTCCGACAGAGTGACCATTGTGCAATATAGTGACTGTCAGTTCTCTGACAGAGTGACCAATGTTAAATATAGTGACTGTCAGTTCTCCGACAGAGTGACCATTGTGCAATATAGTGACTGTCAGTTCTCTGACAGAGTGACCATTGTTAAATATAGTGACTGTCAGTTCTCCGACAGAGTGACCATTGTGCAATATAGTGACTGTCAGTTCTCCGACAGAGTGACCATTGTTAAATATAGTGACTGTCAGTTCTCCGACAGAGTGACCATTGTGCAATATAGTGACTGTCAACGTAAACAACGTACATTTCCGCATACACCAAAGGGAACTTGTGGCAGAAAAGAGTAAAGGGAAAATGAGCTTTCAAATATAATTAAAATTTACGACCTACTTCCCCGAACAAAGAAAAATGTGGATACACCTGGTTGTAGCGCTCGTGCAACGTGGAAGAGAAATTCGATTTAAATTATTTATTTATATCTGGCCATCTGCCATTATTAGGTGAAAAACATCAAAGGGAAGTCACCAGCAAGACCATCAAACATAATGGACAAACATTAGTGATAAAAAATGAGAGACAGAGATAAACAGCAACAGAGACTTCGCCCGAGGTTTTTTTTTTAATTTGAAATTCAGTGTAGGCTCGTGTCCATGAGAGGAGCAATGGAGACAGCATACAAATGACAGAAATGTACAGTCCAGTCAATGGGCTTGTTAGTGGGTGTTAAACATAGTGTTGGGGTGATATGCGCAGACACATTTTACAGGAAAACAAAAAGAAATAACTAAACAAAGTATATACGTGTTAACAATTTTGTACATACACGGCGTTGGTGGATGGGGAAGGGGCTGGTCGCGGATGGTCGGAGCGGACCCCTAGGATGGATGGGACCACCTGCCAGCCTCGGCTTTCTCTCTGCTTTTCTGAAGAGTGTGAATAAATTCTGTACTTATGCATAGGAAACACTGCAGCTGAGTTCAGGGACAACAACACTGACTTAAGTTTGCTACACATGTCTCTTTTTGGTTATCTTTTTCTTGACAAAAAGTAATTCTTATTTTTAATCAAAGACGGAGAACAAATACTCGAAAAAGGTTTGATTTTATTGAGTTATGTTTTGATGCTTCTGAGTTCTAACACTTCTGGTCGTATTGAATCCTTGTAGAAAACTCCTTTGATAATACTTTAAAGCAGCAAACACGTGGTCAGTGGGGTTTTACTTCATGGTTATTCTATAAGATGAGAAAGAGAGGGGAGAAGGACTGAAAGTAGTAGCCGAGGTGCCAGCGCATAGTTTAGTTGAAAAGGGTAGAAATAACTCTATCACAGTTAATGACCAATCAGATCAGATTAGCAGATTATTTCTTATAATAATTTTCTTGCTTGTATGGATGTAAGTGGTTGAGTGAGTGGTGTTGTAAAGCTTAACAAAACATTCCATTAAGCGAACAGATCCCTTACAGTCCTCTCTCTAGTCCTTATCACCTCACAGCCATGCTTGGTGTGGTCTGTAGGTGGGAGGGCAACGGAAAAAACTTGAGTGGATAAGCTTGCCACTGCTATGGTGTGGAAGGAAGGAAGGTTGCACGTCATGCACATTCAGCCAGGTTATACGTGTTAATTTGTCACCAAAGTTCTTTACGGATCAATTGACATTGTCGCTAGACTTGTCGAATGACTGCTAAATGTTTTGGCTGCATGTGTGGTCGCGAACGCAAAACTGATTAATCATGAGACCCACATTTAATGCAACTCAGGCCTGGAGACTTTTCAAGAACAATTCTTTTGTTATGGAAAAAAATTGTGGAAGAAAGTTACGATGTAGGCAAGCAGATGGTAAGTCGTTGCCCTGGGGGCAACATGGCGAACTCGAGGACAAGAGTCTTGTTCTTGTTATAAACTGCGGTGTCCAGACCACGCAGATGTTGCTTTACCCATGAAGTTGTAGTTATAAAGCAGTGGAAAAGTTGTCCTTGGGTAAACTAACATAAAAAATTACAGCTCCTGATGAAAGAAATATTTTCTCTGGGTCCTGTCGTCTGCTCTGTGAACAGGGAAGTTTGCCTGACACAAGATCTGTTTTCTTTCTTTTATTTTCTCTTCTTGGCCATACCTCGGACTCTTTATCCCCCCTTACCCCCTCCATTTTCTTCGATTATCATAAATTTTTAAACCGACCGAATCAGACTCATTTGTCTTTGTCATGGAAACATTGGTAAATTATTAATTCTGAGTGTATTGGGACATGCGTGAAGAATCGTCAAAAATTGCCGTGGTGCTGATCGATGTAGCAAGTCAAGACAAAATATCGGTCTCAAACCCAAAATATTGTCGTACGCGTACCAAGTAGAACTTCATGATAACATGAAGTGGGAAAAACAAAGTACAAAGTAAAATAGTCCCACATTCGAGCAACCTGAACTAAAATTGAGAGAGTGAACAAGTAGAGTCCTGCATGGAAACGCGAGTGCGCTGACAAAAAGAAAGCTGTTACAATGTTTTTACGTGGCTCGTCGAAGCTCGAACAATGGCTGGAGAGAACTGGGCATGTAGGGAACAGATTATGACTGTCTTGCCACCCATGTTAACATAATCCTGTAGTGAAACGTTATATACAATAATCACACGTGTCGCTTAAATCTCACCACATGGCTCACAAAACCCCACCACTGCTCTTCGCAAAACAAAAAACTTAACAATGTGTGAATTAAAGTACAACATGAAACGATTTATTAATTTACAATTCATGCAAAAATACAAAAAAAACAAACCGGCTTAAAAAAATTAAAGGTCGTAGTACTATCCGTGCTAACCATACTTACATTGCTACAGTGCTGTTAAATCCCATTAAAACCACAATCCACTCTCACTTATATACGCACATGAACTTAGCTCTGATCGTTACTTCTGCTCTCGTACAGATTCTTCGAGCGTCTCACTCTCTGCACGTTGCGAGTCCACACATGTGATGAGGTAAGTAGGAGATGTCGATAGTCAGATAGCAGATGTCGATAGTCAGAGAGCAGATGTCGACAGTCGCGCAACGTTGACGACTCTCTATCGTAGTGCTCGTCGTCACCTCCATACTTAGTCAACCAGCCACGTCAAGAGCGACAGCTGCTGCCCCGGCGTCACGGATACGAGCGCTGTCCCTGTCCAGCCAGTCCAGGAATGTCACGTGTTTTTTTCCGACTGCTTGTACACCCGACGACACTGTTAAACACCACACAGCGGTACTGACTAGACTGCTGTACAGCACTTAGTGATACACACCAGGATGAACACGGCCACGTGCCGCTGCCGAACGATCATCACCCTGATGCGATTTACCTCCAGACTTTTGTGATTTGGAGCGCGGGCGAATACAAAGAAACGTTCTCTTCTCCCTTGAGAACGACGGCTTCTTCGGCCTGCAGTGGCGTTGAACTCCTACCTGTCACAGGTAGACCAAGTTCTAGTCTCGTAGTCTTTGTCTTTGTCAGCTGGCAGTCCGGACGGTCAGTTATCACTGACTGGACCTTTGCCTCAAGGTTCTCTAGTCCAGGCGTCCCGACTTTCTCCAGAGTCTTTGCCCACCAGGCTCGTCTTGCTCTTAATGGGCACTCCCCTGGCTCCAAGAGAGCTGAAGACAAATCCACTGAAGTCGTGTCGAGAAGTGTCCTGCGATGTTCTTGTTCCTTCCTCGTATATTCACACTTTTGTCTCTGTCTTTCTCGCACGCACGCACCCCCCCCTACACACGCAATAGAGTAAAGGTAAAGGTAAAGGTCATCCCATAACCTTTTCAGGGAGTGAGGTGTTAGAGACCCCACTTTTCTTGGGGCCAGCTTTTACATGAGGGTGGTGCCAATCTCCTCTCCCTCGCTGCCTTACCTTCCCCAACCCTCTGTGGAGTCAGGTACCCATTCCCGTCAGCTGGGTCGACTGGGGGAAGTATGCTGCGCTTATCGGGAATTGAACCAGCGCGCTCTTGGTTCGGACGCCAGCGCTCTAACCACTCGGCCATCCGCTTCCCGCAATAGAAGCTTTCTTTCACACAACATGGGTATCTGAAGAGTGACCATTATTGCAGATTCTGCGCAAAATCTGTTTGGATATTATAATGCGAAAAGCCCTTTATGACCATCAAACTCACATTTCTATCGGTGACAGGCCCATATGAATCACATGCTGTGTAGAAGACGTCAGTCTGATGCCAGGCACGACTAGTGAATCGCAAGACATACTTACAGACATTGGAATGCATATGGAATGGAGACCAGCACTGATAAGAGCAAAGTCATGGTCAACGATAAAGGTGAAGCAGATATCTGAGGAGGCGAACAGCGTAAAGTACTTGGGATCTACCCATTCCAAAGATATCCCATCAGGACCGCGAAAGCAACAGCGGCAGTGGGTAGGCTGGACAGGATCTGGCGCAGCCATAACATCAGGTTTACTGCGAAGTACAATATGTACAGTGCCTAGTACTGATTCTGCAATACAGATATGAAACGCGAGGCCTGCCGATACAGAAAGGAGAATCTACGTAGATGAGAAAAAGTGCATGAGAAGGAAACAAAATGATTTGTAAAAAGCACGGTTGCCATGGTCGTAGGACACCAGGAGCCCCTAGTTGCAACGGTCAAGCGTTTTAAACGGGTCTGGTCTGGCCATGTGACCCGGCACGACACCTTGTCAAAGAATGTCCTTCAAGGTACTTGGAGAGTGATCGACGCCGCGGTGGCCAGAGGAAAAAACTGGTTTAAGAATGTAAAGGAGTGGACTGGTCGTCCTGTGCAGTATGTTTATTGCCCAAGACAGGCCTGAGTTGCAGGCCGTATCAGCTGCCGCGTCTATCCATACGCTTCCATCAACTACATGTACTAGTCAAATGAATGAATGAATAAATGAACGAATGAGTGAATGTGTTCTAATTTTTGATTTGGCTTAGATGTTAGGTCTTTTGCTCACAGGCCTCTAAAGGGCAAATGTTTTACATGCTGAGAAAGATTTTGAGAGGACTGACAATTTTTTGTCGATCTCCGTCAGAGATACATAATCGGGGATTCCTTTTCCTTTTGGCTTGCTGCATCCTTGGCTATACACGTTCATTTTTTTGTGCACTTTAGTGTGGCCAAAGTTCGCGCCTCCTATAAATCAAAGAGAAAAAAAGGGGGATAGTAATTGCCCTATCCGGGTGAGCAGCAGCACGGAGTTTCGTGCGAACAGCCGGTACGTCACGGCAGTGTGTACGTCACAGTACCGACTCAGGCTGCACAGTGGCCGGCCTGCGTGCTCGCGGATAATGCAGCAGTCTGCGGGCAGCAGGGGGCTAACAGTCGCTGCAACCATCTACCTTCGCTCCAAGCCCAACCGTCGCGCGCTGGCCCCGCCTCCACCTCTCTGTCGAGTTAACTATCTACTCCCCCCCCACAATTCCCCCCACACCTTCCAAACACCTCGCATGATTGTGCTTCACCTCCCTTTTCCCACACACCCGCCTTTGCGCAGTCCGAAATTATAATTTTTATGTCTGAGCCTCTCAACTTTTTCCCCACCCCCCACGCTCACCTCCCGTTCCCCTCTTCTTCATCACTGTTACGCAATCGTTCTTTCAGTTTGGGCCTCTACAACGCATGATGCGCAGTCGTTTGGTTCTGAGGCGACGAAGATCTACTCAAGACGCACTCACTAGAGCAGGGACCAAAGTGTGACACCTGACCTTGTAATCAGACTCTCAGTCCGAGCTTGATTGAGTAATGTTCGACACAGGATCCCACAACGTCGATCGCGTACATCGCGGTGTTGGACACAGAATCATCTAACATTGATTTCTTGATTGACAAGAAAAACCCCTGTTTACCTGGTTTTTCCTTTTCAGATACCTGGTACCCTTTTCTCACCTTCGCCTCGTTGTCAATAAGTTTCTTTTTGTCAGGTTTGTGGGCCACTTGCCGAGTGACAGTAGTCGCGAGAAGCGTTCAAGTTCTTTCCATTAAAAGATAACAGCATCGCTTCTGTCTTGAGTGACAACAGACCTTGGCACACAAGAGTCTGCCCTCACCCCCAAGAGCGAAGAAGTAAGTCGCTTGAAGACGAGCTCCCGGCGCTGCTTCTGTGACAGCATCCAACCACTCGAGCCACGTGACGTGTCCGTCGCCCCCTGCGCGCACGTGCATAAACTGTCGGCGTGGCGGAACCCAGCACTTTGTTGCCTTCGCCCGCCACCAGGAGCTGCGCACTTGCCTCCGGAAGTCGCTCTGTTTCTTTGATTTTACCTTCACGACACGGAGGATGTGAAGCGAGTCGTCCACCTGGAAAGGACGATCATTGGGAAAGTACTCGCACTTCTTCCAGTGTCGGGACAAACAGGAACAGAGTATTACAATGGCCGAACTACAGGTAAGATCAGCATGTCTGTCCCATTGTGTTCCAGACAAGTTCGTTGTGGGGTGCAATCGCTTTATTTCTGTATTTTGGTTTTTTTTTTTTACAGTTGTTTAACATATTGAAGATACTTTATTTCGTCAGTTACTTGAAGTTTGCACGATTTCTGTCTTTCTCTGAGACAGTGTGTTACCAACAAGTCCAGTAGTAGCCACAGAGCCACCAAGACAAACACAACCAGTGTTATACATTTATTTTCCTTAATTTTTCTTGTCCTTTTTCTTCTTTCCTGTTGCTTTTTGTCTTATACAGGTCTGAATGTATTTCTACTCTCTTTCTCCACCTTAATTAACACTTTGTAGATGTTTGAGTAATCTAAGACTTGAGTAATTTATTGAGAACAATTTATCATGAAGTGTACAGTTGTGAACCAGTATTTCACTAACTCTCATTTATCAAAAAATGACATCAGAGCTAAGAATTATTGAAAACCGAAATGGACCACACGTGGCCACTAGTATATAAACTAGTATACCAAAAGCAGGTTGTGACCATCTTAGATTAGTCTACCACAAACTGGTCATACACCCTGAAATCAGTGTATGAAAAGCAGGTCTTGACGATGGGTTATTAATTACCACAAATAGTTCGTAACAATAATAAGCTATTAGTGTGACAAGATGAATACACAGGCAGCTATAGGCTGTGATAGTATCATAAGACAAGATACGACTTTATTTGCCTCAGATGGCTATTATTTAGCAGCTCTAAGGAAGCAAGGGTAAGAGTCACACAACACAACATAAACAATACCGTCACACATTCATACCCGTCACACCAGACCGACCCCCATGCAACCACAATTCAGACCAACACATGATCACAGTTAATTCATACGGCATCGTTCAGAAGTTGCACGGCTGAAAGAAAGAAATGAAGAGACAGAGAATAGAACAGAGATGAGAATACTAGGTCACTGTACACTGTGTAGGCTCATCTGCTTAGAAGCTTTATCTCTTCAGAACAGTCGGAATGTGCATTAAGAAACCTCATCATTGTATAAAACAAGAGAGAGAGATGCTTGGCATCCAAGTTCTAAATAATAAATTCAATCTTTAGTGTTCCTCCGGTCCGCCATTGACTAGAGTTATGAGTTGTTTATCTCATGAGTTGTCCCCATGAACAGCAATTTTAAAACAAAAACACTTTTGATACAAACTGTGAAATATGATCCTTTGAAAAGAGCATAAATTGTGTATTAGTGCATGTATCATAAAGAGGTATCTATATATATATATTGTGTGTGCGTGTGTGCGTGAATACGTGAGAGAAAGCGAGAAGGGCATGCGTGTGCTATTGCCTAGGAAAGAATGAGCGAAGTCTGTGACCAGAACTATTGTTTTCTGAAGAGTACACTTCTATGGCATCTGCAGTAATCTTGGCAGCCACTTATTTCCAGCAAATATTAAAGAATCCAAAGAAGTGTGAAAAATAAACAATTTCTCGCATTTGCGGGAGAGAAGACCCTGTCGTTCACCACACTGCCATATGACTACACGTGAACGTGTCTTGTGTCTAGTAATGACTGCTAGCTACTGTTTCACATCACGTGTCTTGGAGGCCATTAAAAGGTTGCCGACGACTCATCGCCTGACAAACAGTCTGAAGTCAGTCTATTGATTCTGCTTGCAGTCACTGCAGGAGGGCGGGCTGGGGTACACAGCAGGTATGGGAGTGTATGCCTCTGTCTCTACTGTCTTCAGACGGAGATAATAGTTCCATTCTCGATGAAGCCTTTGCAAAATGTATACCTTTGCAAGGATACCACGAAGAAATTATCACAAACTGACAGAATTTCGCTGATTTTGTATGTTCAATCAAGAGAAGTGGGTTAGGTACATTTATCAACCTTCACATCTTTCCCCTTCTCTGCCGAACGTTGCGAATAAATCCTGTGTTTCTTTCTGCATTTAAATGAATTCATTTTATAACTGAGTTTTTTTTTGGGTTCTAAAATATTACATTCTTTCTGTTTGTAAACGAGCCCTACGACATCTCTTTCGCTCTGACTCTGTTGAAGTTGGCTTAAATGATCCAGTCGCATAACTGGTCCAAAATATTCTCGCCCCCAACGAGCCGCAGGTAGATAATTCCTCCCGGTGGAAATATCTCTGGCACAAACTAACATCGGGTGAAACAACAGCGTGCTCTTTACAGCCCTCGCACCCAAGGGACATCGCGAAGAGCAGCAAATGAGGAGAGACAATCCCTGCTTGTGGAAACAGAATACAGTATACGCAAAGAAAGGTTAGGGGGAGGAGGTGGCGATGGGTGGCGGCACTGCGTTTCCAACACAGCTGCTGAGCTTCCTTGTTGTTTACCGTTATGTGCCATAAAACTTCACTTATCTCTCCGTTGAAATGTTGGTTTTTAAGCTGCGCCCATTACAATGTCACAATTAGAGAATTAGTTCTCTCAGCGCTGTCAGTCCTCTTAAAGTGGCCTCCAGCGAAACAACAGGTTATACACTGTGAGAACTGTGTAAAGTGTTGTTGTTGTAACCGAGTGTAGTGTATAAGTAGTACAGTATGCATTACCCGGGCAAATATGAAAAAAATCCCAAGCAGAATTGTTTTTCTGTGTTTGTCTCTATATATTGACTGTCTCTTGGCAAGTATGGTGTAACACAGAGTATTACTGATTACTGGCACGTATGAGTCAGTATGTATTACTGTCTACAGCCAAGTGTGGGGTAAGAAGCAAATAAAAGTTACTTCCTGTGATGTAACAAGCCTCACGCTCTGTAGTCTAGTGCAATGTTCTGAGCTTTAGATACCTGTCGGGATCTGTCTCTACTCACACGCACGCACGCGCGCGCACACACACACACACACAAACACAAAGACACACAAGTATATATATACACACACATACGCATACTTAAACACAGACACACAAGTACACACACACACACTCTCTCTCACTCACACATCACCACCACCAGCAATAATGTAAGAGCAGACACACTATCAAAAGCAAACAAAATGGTTTACTTTGTACTTTGGTTAGCACATGTAGCAAAGATGCCATGTCATGCCATGATCGGAACTAAACACTGAAGCATTATCATAATTAAATACTCGCACGTTTCTACTGTGGGGCGGGGGGAGGGGACGTTCACTCGTTGTGTCGGAGAATTCCCGTCATCTGGGTTTAGTGCGTAAATACACTGCACCCCTTCCTCGTCAGAGTGCGTGACTTTTAGGGGCCAGACAGGGTCTGAGATAATCAATTAGCAAGCCAGATATTAACGTTTTATGTTATACACTCGACTTTCTAGTCAGATATTAACACTTTGTGTTATATATTCGATTTGTTAGTCAGATGGCGACTGCCTTTTTATGTTTTTATGTTGGTAACTGTCTTGAAAGATCTCGTCCACGCCCCCGAGGACCATGAGTCACACAGTCTCCAGGGAATTGTGGGTAGCCTTATTATTAGCGTTTCCTCACCCACCCTTTCCCTTCTTCCCTTGTTCAACCACTTGTAGGCAAGAAGTAAAGATATTGTGTGTGTGTGTGTGTGTGTGTGTGTGTGTGTGTGCGTGCGTGTGCTTCACAGCCACAATACTCTAATGACTTACAGCTAAAAATACCCAGTCCTTTATACTTATACGTCATGCACCTGAAATTCATACGCTGACAAGTCATTAAAACCGTTACGGCTATATCCTTGGCGAAGTATCTACAGGGTTTTAAAAATGTTTTTTTCTCTTTAACCTCACAAGCGCGGGTATAGTAACCATGGAAACACAGGTTCGCTTTTTTTTTTACAATGCACATGCCATATTGGTGAGTCTTTCATATTGCTGACAGTCTTGCCAAACCTTCTTCTTTATAAAGGCTGCTGATTTCTAACATTATTTTAGAAAGCGGAAATAAAAAAAAACATTTTCGTTTTCTTGACCTTAGCTTTAAAGACGGTAACGTAGATCAAGTCAAAGGAAGAGGGAACCAAACCTACATTGCTGCCGTTCTGCCGTTCCCATGATAAACTTGTATCACCTATGTTTGGGAGGGTAGAAGATGTATTCCGCTCACTTGTCTGATCAAGTCACGAACTCCAACAGTCTGTTTCGTAGTCGAGAGCGTTAAACACACGACTACAGAATCTCCCTGATCGACATTTGTAAACATAAAAACAAGTACAAATAGAATTCTGTGTGTGTGTGTGTGTGTGTGTGTGTGCGTGCGTGCGTGCGTGCGTGCGTGTGTGTGTGTGTGTGTGTGTGTGTGTGTGTGTGTGAGAGAGAGAAGCGCAGAGAGGGAATGAGAGATTATGAACGAAAGACAATCGCAGAGTGAAAAAGACAGACATACAAAAAGTGGACAAAGGCATGCAGAGGAGAGAAGAGAGAAGCATAGAAAGACAGTTATCGCCTCTGGCTCAACAACCGTACGCAGCGACTTTAAAAATGAAGATGAATTTTAGGTTCAAGCTCTAAGAGCTTATCAACTCTTAATACTTCCACAGAGACCTGTCGACAAAGCGTGCACGACCACCAAACTAATAACTGAAGAGAGGCTAGGAAATGGGTGTGGATGTTTTTCGTTGGTGTTACATGATGAGAAATACAGAAACATCTCGTCAGAGCCTAAAAAAAGTCTTCTCCGACAAATCCCTACAGACCCCTGACCATGAGCGTGCATAACGTGTGTCTGTAATTTACTTTGAGTATGAACGGGTGTCTGTTGGAGAAGTGAGCGTGTCTGTTATATGCGAATATGTGTGCATGTTTGTTGATGATTCAGTCTGTCTATTATTTATATAAAGTGCTCCGAGCAAATCATTGGAAAAGCGCTAGACCGTGCGCCTGTAATATTCAGACCCATACAATCACCTGGGCTCAGCTACCCTACAAATGTCAACTATTTGAATACGAATATGGCTATAAATATTAGAGGCAGGGTTATCAAGAGAAAACTTCATTATTAAACGAGACAAACTGGGCTCATTGAACGAAGCCCTGGATCCTGACAAAGTACACGTGACACTCAGCGCTGGTGAGCTGCTGGCATGCACGTCTTCTCGCACAGTATACAGAGCTACGGATATACTCCGCTTGTTGTGCAAGTACAACACACTTGTAGAATTTCTCAGATGTTGTTTTTTTTAACACAGTTAGTCATAGATATAGAGGGTCTCAGTTCGCATATTTTCAGCCTTCCAAGAACAATGAGTAGGCAGAGGTTTTCGTGCTTTTCAAAGACTTCTCTGCCGATTCTTGAAATCTGCTTTAAAAAAAACATTAACAAGAACAAACTGAATTTTCAAGATTAGATTCCGATGGAAAAGAGCACAACTTTTTAAAGGTCTACATTTAGTTGATAGTGACGACTTGCAGGCCGATGTCAGGCTGTCAGCTTCATTGGTTATCGAGCTGTAAAAAATTCACTTAAAATAGCTGCGAGTTGTAAAGGTTGTCAGCTGTCATTTTTTTGAGACGGTTAAAGAGACAAGAGCAAGAAAAGATTAGAAGTTTGATCACTAGGTTTTTAACAAAATAAATTTGTTTTCTTGAGACCAGTGTGCAATCTAGATCGGTGTATGGTCGTGCCATGGACACGAAGAACTCCGTTGCTTAATTCCATCCAAAGTTGGACATCTTTTTCGTATATCAGCTTCGTAGAGCATGATTCCAGTATCTTGCTGTTCAAACTTTAATGTGTGTCCACTATAATGTAAGGTTAAGTGATGAGCACACTTATATCGTACATGTTCATCAATGGTTTGGTTTGTTTTGGCAGTCCGGTGGCGCAACGGTTATCGCCTGTCACCAATACAGTGAAGGTTGGCTGTTCTGGGTTCAGGTCCCGTCTCAGGCACTGTTCCTTCTCTGCATATGTCATATGTTTACAAGGCTTGCTGCCTTGCCGTGATATAGCCTTAGTTGCTGGCTCGGCGTAAGACACCAATTTCCTCCTCCTCCTCCTCCTCCTCTTTGTTTTGTTTTGTTTGTGTTGCGTAGGGTTATGGGCCCGCACTGCTGTACTAAAGTTGTCAAGCCTGAGTGACAGTCTGCTATCATGTTATAATCATAAACAGGTCTTTTCACAAGATTTAGAATTGGCTGATATTGGATAATTTGAAGAATGGACGAATGAATGCATACGAGAGAGAGAGAGAGAGGATTGGTGTTTTACGCCGAGCCAGCAATAAGAAAAAGAGAGAGAAAAAAACAAGACAGTAAATCATCACCCCAAAAATACTAACACCTGGGTCTTCAGAACTGTCAATTCTAAGCTTGAACGAAGAGAGCAGAGATGTGATGCACCAGTCTGGTCACACTGGCAGACACACCATACTAGTTGTCTTCACTCCTATCATTTCTTCACAGAGACAGACTCACTATACTACCTGTCTTGAAAATAAGCTGTCTTCCCTCCCTTCATGTCTTCACAGAGACAGAGAAATAATGGAAGTGCACTGAGTGGAAACCGTTGGCCTTCTTTTGTATTTTTTTTCAAGTAGCATTGTCTTCAGACCCATAAGAAATTGTTATCAAGTATCCCTTGACTGGTTTACTGATATTAAATGCTATTTTGCATGGCGTAGATTACAAATAGAGGGATAATGGCCAGCGCAATCCGCTCTCCGTTTCCACATTAAATCCGGACTACATCCTTTCGACTCTTCTTTCTTGTGTTCAGAGATCAATATTACGTTGAATAAAAGACGACATAAATTTGACATACGGGTCCTTTTGACGCCTTTCATTTCCGACGCGTGCGTCGACTTTCTTTATTTGTTTTTAAGCCCCCGTCGAATATCCTCGTCTATTTGCTTTTTTCAGTCTGAAATCAAAGGCATTCTGCCATTTTCGTTTCCTTTTTCTAAAGTAGTTTTCTTTCCATCAACATGTTGCTTTGGTAAAAAAACAACCAAACACACCCCAGCTTCTTGCACCAGGACTGTAGTGCAAATTCCATAGAGGAAATGGCCTGAACACCCTTCAAAGGCGCTAACAGAACACATCTTGAATCGCTCGTTTGGAAACTAACGAGGGTTACAAGTCTAGTGTTGCTGAAACGTGAACTAAGGCTGCCAATGAGGCTAGTAGAGGCATATCTCAAGAAAGCATGACAGGTAATGTAATTGCCGGGCAGTACGGCGCTATGACGTATGACGTGTGCCATGAGTATACGTCGTCTTTACTGTCTTCTTTTCTTTTCTCTCAACCTTTACCTCTCTTCCTCCCCATATTTCTCTTTCTTATCATTCTTTGTTGTCTACATCCCGGACACTTAAGAATATATTTTAATCATGGAAATATTGTCAAGGTGAAAGGAATTTTATCCAGGTAATGATGATGTGGTCAAATATGAGTAACTTCTGTACGAACTTTTGAGCAAGGCGGTGTGGGTGTGGTGGTGGTGTGTGTGGGGGGGGGCTATCATCTTTTAACAGCTTCGAACGATCAGTTGATGGCATGTTTATCTTTCTTGACTCTTTCTCGAAAGTGGGCACAACCTTGATGAATAAATATTTGTATTAAGATTTGAATTTCTACTTTTCTTTTTCTGTTTTACTTTATTTATTTTGTTTGATCAATTGTTTGCTTATCTATTGGCTGTAGGAACGTGGTAGACATTCTTACCAGGTGTGACATGGGGTGAGCGCGGCTGCACCCGGATCAGTCGCGAGGTGCCCACCTGCCAGGTGTGACATGCAATGCATGACAGGGTGCACTCGAAAGGCAATCGTCTTCATCGTGGTCGTTAACTCTTGGTTCACACCCCATATCAGCGAGAATGCACATGAGCATCAAATTTCAGGTTTGTTACACTCTGAAGAGCACAGTCCCTATTTCCTTGTTAGTTTAAAGCACTACCCTGATTGTAGATAATGAAATTTACTCCCAGTAGTGTCAGCAGCCTCTGGCGTCTGATGTTGACATCTTCTAGAGGAACTCACTCAGTTGAAAGTGAGGCTAGGGATGTTACTCTCGGGACTAATGGACGAAGAGGGAGAGTTCACAATCGACGCTACATCCAGCCACTCGACAAGTGTTCTGCTATGAATATTCATGATCCTGACAGCAATATAAAGCAAGGCGTCTCAATTAAAAGGACCGGAAACACATTGTTAAATGTTATACATTAACAATTAAAGGGAAAGAGAAATGAACGATTTAAGACTGCTCTGCCGAAAAGGATCGCTAACAATTAAGCCTACAGACGTCAAGTCCCTTAATTTCACCAAGCCCTGTATGAGTTCCCTTGGATTATCTCGTAGTCGGTACCGAAAAAAATTGTTTAATTCTCATGATTTAGACTGATTTAAAACAAAATTCTCGTTACACGTAGATTGAATTTGGCGACAGGGGAAATCTGCCACCTGCTAGTCTCAGACGGGAAAGCATACCGTAGCGCTAGTTCATTCCCTTTGAATATTTTTCCATAATCACTTGTAGCGCGCGGTATTAACAGTTATTTGAACATTTTATTGTCCCGTCTTTGCCTTAGGCCATGTACTTAATTACATGTTTTATTGCTCAGCTCGTATCTTAGGCTGGATCTAAGCTAGTATATGTCTGCATGACGTGGCTGCCATTCCTCGGATAGTGTCTACCTTTTTTTTTCTTTAAAACGAGTCTTTTCTCTGCTTATTGATTCCCGTCGTATAAACACTGCCATTAAATTCAAATCCCCTTTAAAATCTTTCAGAATTTATATTTGAAAGGGAATATGTTGAGCAAGATCAGTGACTAGCACAGGTCGACTACTGCGATCAAAATAGTCTCCTGAACTTCCTTGCCTCGAGGTAAAAAATAATAAACACTGAGTAAACAGGAAAGTTATATAATACAAGCACCGACATTCTTATTTCCCAGGCACCCGATTCAAAGTAGTCCTCTCGGGGTTTCTACCAAGCAAAATTGTACCAACAATCGGGAGGAAATGTATACAATAAGTGTTAGCAATGTAATGCTTCATGATTCTTCGTGATCCTTGAATGCAGAAACATTTTACGCCCCCCACCCCACCTACCACACACACACACACACACACTACATAGGCCTCATGAAAGTAAGAGCATTTTTCTCCCGTAAATGTTAACAAAATGTTGACGCCTGTACGTCGTAGACAGGGGTCTTACACAGTCTCCATCATTCTCTCTCTTTTATTTACACACCCACCCACCCCACATATCCATCCACCTACACACCCACCCACCCGCACACACAAAGAGAAAGGATTTTTCCTTGAAAAAGTATCGCGTTAGCCGGGAGGCTATTGCTCACAGACCCTTCCCTTATCAGACGACATATCAACAATAGTTTTTCATCAAAAGAAGCTGTCATGAAAGAATTTAAGCAGTAGTCCTATTGGTGAGACGGTGGGAAAAAAAATCGCACTCTTTTGTTGGCCATCCGCATTTGAAGGTTAGGGGAATAAAACTGGAAATGGTCTCAAATAACCTGCACCCGCGTCCCGGCAACCGTAATTTGTTTGTGACTTTCTTGTGCCACGCAAACGGGTGAACATCATACACGCAGAGCGAGGTTTCATTTTAGAGCAAAGTAATTCATGCAGCGAACAGGTCTCTTGCTCCCTCACCCTAACCGTCATGCTTTACTGGCTACGCATAATCCAGCATTGACTGCCACATACAGATACCCTGTTTGCTAACAGAACAGCCATCGGATGTAGAGGTCGGATAGCTGAGAGTACTGCTGCCACGGTTTCAGAAATTTATTTTTTCACAGGAAGAGTTCTACATGGAACAAAAGGTTAGAGGCATTTTTTTCTACACGCCCTATAATTAATTACTTGAATGCCACGTCAAATGATATTTACCCTTTCATGGTTATATTCCCAAAACATTTGCACAATGAAATATTTAATTTAAGTTTGCAACGCAATGTTTCTGTCAAAAATGTGATTGAATTGTAGCTGTTATACAAAAACTGATCCTTTGTAATCATTTCAGTCATATAAGTCAAATAAGTCAATCATTTGGTTGCCAGAGAACTGTATCCTGTGACTTGCTCGTAAAGATCGTACTGCTGATTGTAATGCCCAAAAATACGGGCCCCGCCGTCCACCCAGAGCCCCTCCTCCAGCACCACTTAACGCATGGTGCTCCCTGCTCCTCCGTAAAGGTCGTTCTTAACCAGACAAATGTGGACGAAGGTTTGGCAAAGTCTCACTCTAAGCCCACTCTGCCCTCGCCATAAATTCAAATCTCGCGTTATCTCGCTTCACCACCCTGTCAATGCGTTTCCCAGTGCCTAAGACCTGAGCGCTATACATCAGGCGTTGTTCGTTGGAGGGAAGTAAGAAAATCTACATGTTGATGTTGTTGTTGCTGTTGTCGTGGTGAATGTGCTGCTTTTTTTTTAGTACCGTGGTGCGTTTTTTTTTCTCATCTGGGACGACATGGCCTGCAGGGATGATACGTAAGATGATCACGCCGCTGATACAGAATGTACACTCGACCTTTTATCCAGAAAGATTTTTTTTCATTCCTCGTGCATGTGAATCACAGCTTTAGGCATCGGAACTGATGGTGCGAGATAAGACATGGCAATATTTAAAAAAAAATCCCCAAATCTCCACTGCTGGCTTCATTCGTGATCAGTATTCAGACGTGGGTCTTAGCGCAGTCTCTGCAGTTAAAGACTAACTAGAAAGAAAACTTTTTCGCTCAGATGACTGGACTAAAGCTCATTACAAGATAATGGTCTCAAAATCTTGGCACATAACTTTATTCCGTCAGCAGTTTTCACCTGCGACTTTGGAAAGACCTCTCGATCTCATTACTTACAGAATCAGAAGGTATGTCAGCTCCAGGCTTTAAACACGCGTTACTTTCTTGTTTCCAGCTCCTTTCCCCATCGACTTCAATTTTTGTATTCCTTATACTCAGCCTGGTGCTGTCAAGCGCCTAGGGCTTAGGTCGAATTTTTTGGCAAGGATGCCAAATGTTATGGAATAGTCCCCAAGTTCTAGAAGCAAGCTACAAGTAGGTAAGCCTGTAATCACCAGACACATGGGGTCTTCACTGTGAAGCTCCAAATGTCCACAGATTCGACTTATTAGCATAAGGTTCCGACCCTCCCACTGGCTGTAACCATGAAATTGTAAGGGTTTCCTAGTACGTGTTTGATTTATTGACCTCTTTCTGTGCATGGTGATGTGTCTCGAAAATGGAACGGTGTTATTCACTCAGTATTAGGGAAAGAGTGTTTTGGTGCATTCTTTACAGAGCGTGAAAAATATTGCTCTTTAGGTGGCCTTTAATGCATTCTGCTATTATTCTCAACTTTAACATCAATTTTATTGTTACGTGCCCCTCATCAAAGGGAAAATCTTAAGCCCTGCTCTTTGAAGCAGTGCCACACGACAGAACATTCTATTCGGCAGGCGTGGAGTCAGGATGTTGTCATCTTTATGACCCAATCCAATTGGCAGTATAAAAAACAGAGCAGTTTCTCTCCAACGCAGAACCAAAACGTGATACATGATAGAATAATCAAGGAAGTGATCCGTGCTTTTCTTCGAGGTTTGAGGGAAGCAGTGCAAGAAATGGGAGGCATCAATGGCAAAACATATGAGACATACGTTGCAAGAGTGGGTGACGAACAGTGCAGGAGCTGGAGATGCAAAGATCGTCCACTAGGCATTTTTTGTAGCTCGTTGGAGACCACACTTTTCTCTAGGTCAGCTCTTTGAAAGGGCGATGCTCATCTCTTCCAGCTTTACTTTTCTTCAATCCTGTATGGCGTCAGGTCCCATTCCCCGACAGCTAGGTCAGATTGATTGAGGGAAGTTTGTGACACTACACGGGTATCGAACCGAAGCGTCTCCGGGTTTGTATGTCAGTGCTCTAACCTTTCGGCTATTGCTTTGCATATTCATGGCCTTTAGTTCTCGAGTCGTCACGAGATTCTCGCTGCAGACTGCTCACAGACTTGAAGTCAGGCGCACAACACTTTATTTGGCGGTAGCGTTGATGGCTATTAAGAAGCAACGAGCTAGTATCTAACTTAACGCTCAGTTTAATTTAATCTAAGTTTAGCTGACTGTGCTAGTTAGCCATCCAACCAGAACCTAGCGGTGTCCTGTGCCTTACACCCAGCTGGATAAAGGGGAACTACAGCTGTTTCAACTCAATAGAGATTTACTGCGTCCTTGAAATGAGCAGAGAAAAATAACAGCAACCCGAGATTTTTAACGTTAAAGGTTGACAAATGGCAACATATGAAAGTTATTTTCCTTTGGAGCCATAACTTATTTTTATCGATGTTCCAGGAGTTGTGAGGAAACGCTAGCTGAGAAATACGCAGAAATATTTATGTTTAACGAGTTTTAAATTAGAGAAGAAACGTAAAAAATTATCGAAGTGCCGATAACCGTTTAAAGAAAAGAAAAAGCTACATAACTAAGAAAAGCTTTGTGACTTTGCATTACACAATCTGCAACTACACAGCAAAGTGTCTTAATGTCTCTGGAAACTGAGAAATATAAATTCTGTTTTAAGACATAGCATTCTGAACAAGGTTAGCGCTGACTGGAATAGCACTTAAGTCCTTACCTACATCTCCGATGGCGTATGTCTTGAGTGTTAACAACTGTCTGCTAAATGAGCTTTAACCACTGGGTTTGTGGGACATTGCTTCCATGGAGATAAAAACACTTCTTCCTTTGCAAAGAACTCTTTTGCTGGCGGGAAAGGGAAATAATTTCTTATCTGGTGAAGACAGGCGAAGATTGCAATGATAACTGCCCATTTATTCCGTTTGAATAGAAATCCTAAGAAACCAAGGCATTAGCATTACACAAGTCATGTGCTTTCTTTTTTGATACGCGTGCATTGCTAGGACTGTGCCCAGTGCCGACTGAGGGGGACAAAAATATTGCATAGTTTAATGTCATTTTAATAGACGACCACTTAGTGTAATTAATATCAAAAATGAAAATCGCTTAAAACAAAATATGATATGAAGCTGATGTAATGGTCCTGTCTGAATAGTGTCTTCTAGCTCAGGCAGATTTCAACAGTTATTTTCGCTCACCTAAAGACGCTGTGGAAGAGACTACTGTCTTGAAGCCAAAGATCACAGTGGTTAGACGCCTGTCTCAACATCGAGGTCTTAAGCTCGATTCAAAAGGTCTAAGGAGCTTAAGGGATTGGTACGAGGTCACATCCAGCTGATGTGGACAAGCAGGATATCGAATTCCCCCGACAAACGTCAGCGTTAAGTACGCATCTTGTTTTCAATAGAATTTTGTAAAAAAAAAAATAAAGAAAACATCGAAAGCTTCATGGAGATGTGTAGAATTTAAGCTAGAATCCCAGCAACTCTTGGCAGATCAACCAGAGTGCACGCGCAATGGAAGACGTAGTGGTTGCTTGGTATCCGGCCCCAGCGCTGGGAATTACTGGATCATGTGACCTGAGTCAGCAGTCCATTAGCAGCGTGCAGTCGGGGTTAAGTGTCGTGTCTCATCAAACAGAGAGGATGCAGATCACTGCCTGCCTGTAACGCTTTCGCTAACCAGAGGAAACTTCACTGCCACACTATGAGAATCACGAAAATCGTTAAACTGCACAGTATTTTTTCACTCGAGAGGGATTTCTGAACGTAAGCAGTAAACATTGTTGACACTAAAACGAAGAGACTTCTGTTTAAAGACTCTTTATTTCAGTTGCCTTCGTTGGCCGCGTCTCTGTCTTCCCGTCTTTCGGTTTCTCAACCCATCAGATGAGTTGTTTAATCTACTTCCTTATTTCCCGTGGATCCTGTTCCTAATTGCTTACTGCCAACAGGATATTAGTGTTACGTTGCTCAAAGTTTTCGCGAGAAGTGATTGGTATGTGTATATTGTTCGCTCTTCCTTGCTTCATTATACCAACCAAGAGAAAAAATATTTTACTCCAGATACATTTCCTTTCAAGCAGATTTATTCCCGCTAATCCAGAACTGTCTCAAAAGAACTAGCTAAACATTTTGAGTATTTGAGTTGGAAAAGAAACATATAGGCAGCAGACAAAAAGTAGAGCATCATTGATTTTTTTTATAGTAGGAATATGATGGGAACTGAGGCAATAATGTTGATCACTATGAAGATCACACGTTCATTAAAATTCTGAGATAATTTTAATAGCAGGCAAGCCACAGGTGTGAAAATCTGTGTCTTTATTTTATTATATTTTTTGCCACAGTCAATACAGAATCCCTCTGTTGGAATTGTTTTGAAACACATAAAGAAATTCTCTTTTTTGCGCCAAAAATGACAGTTAGTCACTTGCGCTGTGATTGGATGATTGTCCGGATGCTGACGTGACGGTCAAGGCCAAACAAGGAGTCAGTTGTATCTTTAAAAAACGAAAAGGGTGAGAGAGCAGGTGTAGGGGGTCGTGCCTCATCTTCCTGAACCGTGTCCTGCTGTTGCCCAGCTAGTGCAGTTTGTCGTAAAATCAGCGCGGTAGTATTCTAGCACATGCCTGCCGGAACCACAGTCTTTTATTTTGTTCGAGACGTCTAGACTTGTCTTCTGAGCAGATTCTCTTCTTGGCTAAACACATCGAAAGAAAGATCTTGGGAAGTTGAAAAGTACTTTCCGAGAGCTCTTTTCTTCATTTCTCAGATTCCGACAAGCCAGGTCTGTTGCAAGCCATACTCCCGCTTACCTCCCCCTTGTTTCCCAGGTATTTTTTGATCATTTTTGTTGTTTACCAAGCCTTTAGCTTTAATTAACAAAAATCCATAGCTCACGTAGTAGACGTTGCCAGGCAACCGACTTTAAATATTGTGTAGATCAAAGCCACTGTGTTGCTGGCTTTGCCTGTCCAGAAATAGCACAGAGGTCGTATTTATGAGGCAGAGGTACCTCTATACCCGAGGGTTCGCTTCAGTTTTGTTTTAGTGGGCTCGCTGAAGCCACAAAAGTGGACTGTACACAAGACGGGGACCTCTAGATTCTCATCCGACTTTTTAGGTCTGCGCTCGTAATCTTTCCGGTTCAAAGTAGCGTTACTCCTGCTTCATGAGTGCAACTCCAGATGGTAAGTATCTTTTGTGAGAGACGCGTGATATCGGCTGAAGGACATACTGTTGCGTGCGAGCTGGAACTGTACTGAACACAAGGGAACTTTGTTACGTCTATGCTGAGATTTAACAAATACACGACAGCCTTTCTACTGCGGTGTACAGTCGACCAGTGTATAAATGGGTCTTTCAAAAAGTTCTAAGCCTCACCCAGAAGGAGTTGCAGAAAATTTTTTTTCCATCTTGACATCAATGCACTTGGCGCAACGATGCTCAAGCGTTGCAATTCCATTACAGCGGAAGGTGGCGTCCTGGTCCTCCAAAAACTCCTCCACAGCACATATGACCTCATCATTGTTTCCAAAATGGCGACCACGTAGGTGGGATTTGAGTTTAGGAAAGAGGTAGAAGTCAGATGGAGCAAAATCTGGTGAGTAAGGGGGATGGGGTAGCAATTCAAAGCCACAGTTGCTTCAGCTACTGCTCGTATACTAAAGTCTCCTTGCTCCTCAGAGGAACATTTATTTCAAACTAGTGCTAGTGGCGCCTTATTCTAGATTACGAAGCGCTGTATTGCGGTTTTAATTTAGTAAGATTTGACTGAGTTCAGCAAGATAATAATATGATCCTTGCATCATAAAACTAGAATAAATGTTCTGAGAATGGCTTTATAGAACGTGACTGACAAGCTCTGAGAGGGACCTGACAGGAGATCTTAAAAAGATACAAGTGAAGGCTCCCATAGCCTAGTAGACTTAAGGCAGTAAACATAGGTGGTTCATAAGTTTTGTATAATCTTCTCCTTCCACCATCTTTAGGGCGTAAAACCCCAAATCCTCCCCCCACCATATTTAATTTCTTTGAGGCCTCTATAGTTCTACAATGAAGCTCTAAGTGTAGCTGTAATACCGCTCTAAAACTGAGAAAGGCAGAATGGCAAAACGGGGAGACGACCAGCAAAGTTTTACGAACTAAAGAGACATCTTTTTGGTACAGATAAGGAAAACTCTTCAGATAATTTGGATCAGGATACATTGCAAAACAAAACCTTAAAGCCGACTTAACGCTCAAGGTGCTTAATTTAGGAATGCTGTCAGAGTCACAATTGTGCAGGATATAAACCAGCAACTACTTGGAACAGCAACAGCAGCAACAACAAAACAACATCACACTTCAGCTGAGGCTCGACAAATTACTTTCCCTCGGGTAACAACTAAAACAGTCTATTTAGTGAGCATAGTTTTTAAATCCCGATACAGCTGTTGCATTTGCTGTTGCCAAAAATCCTTACACAAAATCAGACCAAAATTTATTTTACAAAACTGTGTTTAATGGGCATGGTCTTGACTCAATCCCCTTTAACACCTTTGTGACAACGGTTAACGAAGTCCTTTAGCTGGAATGAAGTTATTTTCAGAAAGGTGACCAAGAAATTAATGGCTGCAAAACTGAAGTCGATGAATTAATGTGCTTCACTTAATCTAACATTCGGCAAGAACGGTGTTCATCTGTTTCAAACGACAGAGCAGCTTGTAGTGTAGCTCGCCAACAATAAAACTGCTTTAGCTCAGAGGTGAAACACCAATTGGCATTTTCTACTGGGGCTCGCCAAATGCCACAAGCCTGACTGGTACAGCGGTGTAGTCTGCACTCAAGTTACTCAGACTGATGTCATAAATTCTAGAATAGAAAAAAAAGTCGATACTCCGCCACGAAGACAACAACTTCCGCCGAAAGCGGTTGACATTTTGGACCTGGAGAGCACGAAATTGGTGAACATAATTGGTGTTCAGCCTATTCACTGACCGCGAGGATTATGAAAGGTTAAATTTGGGCGACGTATGGTTGATTGAACACGTTTCTGCACTCCGTGTCAAAAAGAAGAAAGAAAAATAAAAGGTTTTCTAATGGGCTAAGCGATGACCCGCATTGTATGATAAAAAAAAAGAGAAAAGTAAAATAAATCACCGATGATCTTTAAGGCCACCACGATAAAAGCTAGAGTGAATCTAAAGAAAACCACAGACAGTTGAGGCTCATGTCCGAGTTGAGTCAAAACAGTCACTCGTCAACAAAAAAGACGACTCTGAGGCTCATGTAAATATGCTTATATATGTTTACAACTAGTCACAAAAAACAAAAACGCTCCAGTCGCCCCTGAAATCAGAGAGCTGGGGTCACTATTCACGGCGCCGGGGTCCCCAGCCACGTTGCTAATGTCACTAGTCACAAAGCCTGGGTCAGCAGCCACGTTGCTAATGTCACTAGTCACAAAGCCTGGGTCAGCAGCCACGTTGCTAATGTCACTAGTCACAAAGCCTGGGTCAGCAGCCACGTTGCTAATGTCACTAGTCACAAAGCCTGGGTCAGCAGCCACGTTGCTAATGTCACTAGTCACAAAGCCTGGGTCAGCAGACACAGCACTGGAGGTCAGTAGAGAAATTTGCCTTCCGTTATTATTATTGTTAAAGAGCAAACCAGTCAGCACGGGTTTCAGTCGACTAGTAAGGGAAAAAAGAACAGACAAGGGGAAATACCTACAGAAAAAAATAAAGAAAAATAAACAGATCAAGACTAGAGAATAAGTATTATATTATAATGTAAAGATAGATATTTAGTGCTTTAACCTCTGGCTCTGTTGGTGTCTGGTGTACTACAATCCTTGCGGTCATTCTTTACCATTAGCGACGTGTCTAGCGTCTGAGGCTGATGGAGTATTCTGTCCTTGTACACGTGAGGTCTCGGTGTAGAGCACTTACACAATGTAAGATGTTTTCCTGTGGACCCTTTCTGCTGCCTTTACTCAGCTGTCCCTGAGAGAACACATTGTCTCAGCACCCTCATGCAATAAAGCTTACATTCCAGTCTATAGTTTGATAAACAGATGTGATGGACATACAAGAGCGCGTGCACACACACACAGATTCTCTCTCACACACAGTATATATATATATATATATATCTCTCTCTCACACACACACAGATTGCAGAAAGATTGCAGATCAGCAATGGGATACAATTTCCTACACATGAGAAGGCTAGGTCAGTAAATATATACCAACAAATTCAGCCTCTCCTTGTTCTTTCGATCGTGCGGATACCGCGTGTGAATGAATTGTGATTATATACGAGTGCGAATTGTGATTGTATGTGGGTCTGTTACGGTATTGTTGATTGTTGATTGTTGTTCCTGTGTTGAGGGGGTCTAGCCCTTACTTCCTTAGCGAGCTGCTGCTAGTTCTGAGGTAAATATCAGCAGACGATCAAGTAAGAACGAAATGGAACGGCTTGCGTTGACAAGAGTTAAAACAGATGACCTTTTTCAGTCTTGAAATATCTGTTCTTCGATGAAAGCGATTGTGATATTTTCTTTTAGAGAAAAATCAATGATTGGTCATTTCCGGTATAATTACAATCAGAGAAAATTTAGTTTTGACCGATAAATAAAACAGACTCATAGACAGATATCACCATATTGCCTCGTCTTCTAGTCCTTATTCTATTATTTTCCTTCTACTTCCACTTTCTATTTTCAGAATTACATCTGGTGACCTGTTTCTGAAAATGTTCACATTCTAGATCATAGCAGACAGGCGCGATTGATAGCAACCTGCACCATCCATATAATGGCATTAAGTCTTGCCAGTCGATGTAGGCAGTGGTCAGACTCTCATAATCAAGATTTCACAAGTACTAGCTTTCACTCTAGCCGCTAGCAGGGAGGAAACCTATCGCTAAATGGCCTATTACGCCTGAGCGTCTGACTGGATGCAAGGAGCAGGCAATCCTATGCGGGGGTGCCCTCCCTTTGCTCGCGGACACAATAAGGAGACAATATGATGACAGCGGAGGGCGTTTTCGCAGTCGATATTTCAATCCAGATTTTGCTCTATGCCGCCTCCAAGACACCGCATATTACTCTGGCACCATCAGGCACCTGAGCCGATGCTGTCTGGCGTCTGCCTGGCATTGCCAGAGACTACCAGTGGCAATCCCAGACCCATTTACTCAGTTCAATGGCGTCATTTTGGCTTCTTTCGGAGCAGTGTCCCTAACGGTTTAGCTTAAGGCTGTCTTGGACTGTGACTTGAAAGAAGTTTTGTGGGAAAAATGGACACTTGTTTGGGCGTCTATCTCGGCGAGAATATTGCGGATTCTAATTTCTAGGCGAGGTTTTTGCCTGAAAGGTTCGACCTTCAGAGCACAAAGCGGACTTTTCAGTTTTGTGTCTCCAAGTGGTTTTGAAATAAAGAGGCTGTTAACTGCTTCCTGGAGAAAATGAAGAACGCTCTTACCTTCTGCTTGCATGATGGCAGCATGCTGTCAAAGAGACCGCAACGAAGGGACATTTACTGTTTGTGCTCAAGTTAATAATTTGTTAAAGTTGTAAGGGAGATTGGCGGATGTTGTTAAAACAGTTTATGTTTGCTTGTTTATGTCTCCACGATCAAGGATTACTTACAAACTTAAATTTAATTTCTTTTGTTTACATTAATTCTTTAGAATTATTTTTGATTGTGGAAAATAAAGCTAAAAACAGACTGGGGAATAAGCAGGTCTTCACGACAATTTATTGTACCGAGTTTATCAGACTAAGTCTAAACGCTTTAACAAGACTTGTGAAGGAAACTTCGAACTCTTCCATTAATTAATGCAAAACGTTATTGATGGTGCGGGGGTGGGTGGGTAGACTTTATTGAAGAAGATCATCACCTCCTTAGTAAATCGATTATTCAAACGTTCCTAATACTTGAATGATTATGACCAAACTAAAGAAAACGTTAAAATACTGTTTTTCTTTGAAAAATTTTTTTGAAAGCAGAGACAGATTAATATTAAACTTTTCGGAATGAACTTTAAATAAATAGCGCCTTAAAAATACTTACAAGGATGTTTTTCTAGAAATGCGCTTTATGTTGCACCAAGACACTCCCAGCCGGGAAGACAAATTCTGGAGTCCCAAAACAAAGTAGAGATATCTTTGCTGATTTATCTTCTTTTATTTTGCGGGATGTGGGATGGAGAAGGGTGGACAGGCGTGGGGGGGGGATGATGATGCTGCCTTTCTTGTTCTATTATTGATTCTGCCTCCCTATTGGAGGTCAGCAAGCACAACTACACATAGTGCATGCACGTTGAACTGCACGCACGCCCACAGACACGTGACAGAGCTGCTCGTGCATGCACGTGCTTAGTGTGTGCTTTCCCAATCGGCCTTCGTGTCCGTGAATCCCTCCACCCTGTCTCCATTTCCCCCTTACCTTTCCTTGTCTCTTCCCTGTCTGCTTCTGCTTTAACCTTTCCCACAACCCCTTCCCATCTAACCCCGTGTATCTATCTCATGCTGAGATTTTTTGACCTCACGGCAGATTTTCATCATATTTTTTTCCGTTAGGTGCAACCTTGGTAATAGAGAGGCATTTTATGTTTCTGTTCGATTTAGAGTCAATTTAAATATGGGGCTCCTTCGGGTTGTTTCAGAAGAGCATAAAAGCCACATAATAAATAAGGACTCATTGGGTTTAAACTCTTTTTAGTTTGCACAAACATTTATAGTAAAAAAAAAAAAAATCACGTCCCGTAGGCTGCTGAGCAAGAAGTTATGAATTAGCAAGAGATAAACTTGCTGATTTTTGCCAATTTTTGTTGGAGAGTAACATCCTGCCGAAAAACGTTCACTACGATAGTGATGTAAGGCCATTTTGGCTTCAGGGAGGTGGTGATATCAGGCAGAAGTTCATTGAGCTGGGAAGAAAAAATGTGTGCGTGCGCAAGAGACAGAGAGCATTTAAAAAAGTCTCTGAAATAAAAAAAAAAACTACGTTGATGCGACACAATTTCATTCGATTCCCAAAGCCATCCAAGGTGAGTGTTTAACTAACCTAGAACATAAAGAATTAACTAGCGCTCCTTAATTAATGGGTTCTGGTGTCACAGACGAAAAGATAAAAATGCAGGCGTGCAGGCACAGGGAGGGAGAATGGATTCGGGACTCAAGGGGAGGAGAGTGAGTGAGAGATTGACAGGGTGAGAGTGAAAGAGAACGAACGAAGTTTTTATTGACTCAGGCCACGTGACTTGAACATTTGGGTGATGAACACACCTCGTATAATAACATGAAATGACTATAGTAAAGCATACCATAATACATTGTAAAACAACATCATACTTGCTTACTACTGTATAGTTAAATGCTTCCTTTTGAGATGGCAGTCATGAAATGCATTTGTTGTAAGTACATAAAAGAAATTCATTGCGACGTTTAGAAAAAAAACGATAGAGATATCTAGCAAGAGTGTAAAGGTGAGTAACACCGTTAACCAAAACAGTTAGCGTAGAGTATGATCGTTGGGGTCTATAGTGAACTGGTACAAATTCGAGTCGTTGATCTTCTAAATGGTGGCAATGGAAAAGGTGTAACTGCGCTGATTGACAAAGGGGACAAATCAAGTCCATCTCCGAGTTGTTTACACATCTATTACCTATGTATCTCAAGGTCGAGGATTCCCATACAAAATCTAATTAGGAAATCTCTCAGAATGTTACTTTTAATATCGTGCAGATATGGTTTTAACTGTAGATTTAGTTTTAGAGTTAAATAAAAGGTAAACCTTGAGCTGTCTGAAACGTGTTGATGCCAGTCTTGTTTGTAATAGTCAATAAGGTGTTGTTTAAAAACACGAAGGAAGAGTCTTACATTCTGTACACCCTGATTTAACCACACATATCCAAACCCATACGAATTCTGATACCCAGCACATTCCCTTTATTGTGTAGGTGTAACAACATATTATAGCTTTCCGTGGTAGTCTGCTAGAGTCTAGTCTTGTCAAACGTAGCCTGTATCGCAAGCATGAGACTTTGGTGTGTACCAAGATGAAGAATCTAGCAGTATCACTATAAACCATCTCGTTAGGAGTTTTAGGATTCACATTTAACAGTCTTTTCAGTGCAAAGGTCTGTACTCGTTCCACGGACAGATGGATTTTTAGGCCCCATAATTCAGATCCGTAAAGAAGCAAAGGTCTTATTTAGCTGCCAAAATATCTGAACAGAAAATTTGGATTGCAGCTCCCAATCTTGCAAAGGGTTTTATAGATTTGAACGACACCTTATTTCGCTTTCATTGACAGATCACCGAAGGCGGCTAAAAAAAGACAATCTAGTCATAAAGAATAGATCATGATGTTTATAAAGTTCACCACTTTGAATGGTTTGAAATTACAGGTTCATCTTTATCTGCCTGCCAGATGACCTCCGTTTCTAAATACAATGATATTTGACTTTTGTAGGTTACTGTGAGGTTTAATGTTTCAGCACTTTTGGATAGAATGTTTAGGTGATTTTGAAGGCCCATAGCTGTGTCAGATAGTAATAAGAACTATATCAGCAGCAAATAGCAGATTGAACATTTCGACAAGATCGGGGTGACGTTGTACACCATTTTTACCACTCTGGATAATATCCTGTGCCAGTTCATCAATAAATAATAAAAACAAGACGGGGCTGGTTATCTCTCCTTGTTTTAAACCATTGTGATAAAAAGAAATCAGGCTAGCCTTAGAGCGTATACCTGCCTTTGCAGTTGTGTAAATACTCTACATTTTACCGTGTATATCCTTTTTTTTGCAGCACTTGCCATAATTTATATCGAGAAAAAAGAGTCGAATGCTTTTTGGAAATCTATGAAAGCTACATATATTTTTTTGTAAGAGTTGTAAGAGGTGTTGTTGTTCAATTTCAAATAGTGTGAAAATGTGATCAATTGTGGCATGATCTTTGCGAAAACCTGCCTGAATTTCTCCAACAGCATTTGTTCTTCGATCCAATCAGAAAGGTGCTGATATAGGATAAAAGTATACAGTTTACTGCAGATATTAAGAAATGCCTATATAGTTATTAGGATCTTCAATGTTCCCTTTCTTGTGTAGTGAATGAACAAACGAGTGTGTGTGAGAGAGAAAGAGAGTGAGAGAGTGAAGAAAGCGGATTGCTTCTGTCGTTTCTTCTCTGTAGTCGTAAAGTGGCGGGTAATTTGGTTACACATAGATCGAGTGAATTTCAGTCGCAGTGGACAGCAAACACTTGCGTTCTCAAAATTTTATTTTACTTTTTCTGGTAGTGTTCTCGCCAGATGGATTTTACAACATTAAAAAAAATTACTGCTTCATAATTTGCATACACTCATTTTTCTTGCTATCGTGTGCGGTTTACTGTGAAAGGGGGCATACAGACTTAAACATCACACATGCAAAAATTCACTTGATTATTTCTATTTCCGCAGCTTTTACCGCTGCCACTTAGCCGACGGATTCTATAGAAACGCAGTGGTTTCAGAAAGGAAATGCTATTTATTCCGCTCAAAAATGTCGGTAGTAGACGAAGTCATCAATGGATAGCTTCAGCCACTTAATCAAATCTCATGTAACGTAACATCAGGAAACTTCAGTTAGTCGATTGGTCTTTGCTGATTAAAAATACATAACTTTTTTAAAGCTTGTTAAGAAATGTTAACAGTGTTTTTAAAGGAGACACGCACTACACAACAGTTTAAAGCTTAAACAAATCGCCTTAAATCTTGAAATTGTTTTTAAAAATATCGCTCTTTTGGAGTATGATAACATCAATGTACTTTAAATGATTGTTGTTGATTAAGTGGTGTTAAAATACTTAACAATTGCAAAAATTCTTTTAATGATTGTGTATCCATACATAAAATCCTATCTTTTTCATCTTTTTTTTGTCCACGGTGATGATTTAGTCGTTTATCTCGACAGCGAAAAGGGAATATTCATCAAGATTTTGTCGTGGTATCTTGCAGTAAGCTTGAATCAACCTTAGAAAACAATATTTGCACCTCGTTAGTGCTTTAAGCCAGCAACCCAGTTTTGACTAAGTTTGTCTAATAAAGTGATCAGCAAGCCACCTCCCTCCCACTAAATAACAGTTAGCTCTCCCCTGGTTTTATCTGCGCAGACGAAAATCCGCTGTTCCCATGGAGTGTGTTCATGCGCCTGAGAGCTTTAGTGTCTGCAGGAGGGCTCTTCGTGTCTTGTCTCACCCTGTCGGCCTGCTTATCGTGCCTGTCTGCCTGCATCCACACATGCATCCCCACAAGCTCAGCTTTGGTTGTACGAATAATCTGGCTCAAATTCTTTATGTAAACTTTTCCCTCTGGAATCCCAACAAGAAAAAGAACACACTACCGAGGAAACCAAATTAACTGAATTCGTCAACCCTTCCCGACCGCTATAACATAATCAGCGCTGTAAAGTGCCGGCTTTAAAGATGAAATGTAATTCCACGCAGAAAAGAAAACACTGACGTACGTTTCATTCAAATAGGTTTAACCCATCCTGAACACGTTTTGATGTTTCTGGCATTTTCAAGCACTTCACCGTCTTGTTGAGTGTATGTTTGGAGACTTTTTCTCCTGGTGCAATAGCTTCCAACACCCAAGGTTCACATGTTGCAAACTGACCAGGGTTCAATTTGGGGTGGGGGGCGACATTGCTGTAGATGTTGTGTTCCATGCAACTTTCTGTTCACGTGCACGATACTTGTAAGCATGTCCGACTTATCGAGATACCGGTAGGAGAAATGTTTAATAGTTATAGAACTAAATTTACTGGAGGCTATTTCCAATATTAGACCAAAAAAAAATCAAAGCTGGGCTACTAGCTTGAAGGGCTAATGTTATGCAAATATTGTTTTCCAATGATAGTTAAAACTCAGAGCAATCCCTTTTTAAAATTCTTGGTGGGTATTCTCCTTCCTTTCTCGAGACACGTCACTAAAAACCAGGCCTTACTTTCATTTCAATGGCGATGCCACTGCATTCAGGTGTTGTCCTTGGTGAGTGAACAATGGATAATTCACTTACGGAATTCACTTAGAATGCTGTTTGATTACCACTCACCATTCCTGGACGAGGCGGAATGAATGTAACAAACTAGAAGGAGTACAATTTGTATTTCGTGCACTGGCAATATTTTTCCTACTGCAGTAGAGGCGTCTTTTCCCCACGTTCATCAAATGTGAAAAAAGATGTGTTGTGCATGTGTAACAAACAACAACTGCTGATTTTGTGGCTGATGTCAATTAAAACATTTCGATGATATTAAGACCCAACAAAAATAATGTGTATGTTTCCGATATTATAAAATACTGTCATGTGCATGTTTACGGTATTATACAATATTGTGCTTAAAACATTAGAGGTGGAGAGCTCCGAAGAGTTTAAGGAAGTTTTATAAAAAATTAGAGAGTTTTATAGACGTCTAGAGAGTTCAAAAGACTTGTCTACAGCTGCAAAGAATTGTGCGCTGTTTATGTATTTGGTAACATCCAACAAGAAGATAAGGGATTGAGTAAAAATGGAAGAGAGAGAGAGAGAGAAAGAAACTGATACGAAAGAAAGTGTGAGACAAGTAGTGGTGGATGAGAAAAAGACGGAATTCAGAATGCAAAGCTATGTAGAATCAGTATCTGGCTTGTCCCGGTTTTCCATTATAACGCACCATTTGTTCAAACACGTCCCTGGACGCAAATAACGGACGGCCGACCTTCGGAAATCGTGTAAACCCTGCCCAGCGCTCTCTTTTCAGACATTAGAGAAGATTCTTTGAAATAAGATGAATGACTTGCCGCTGGCCTGACTTTTCTGGGACTGGAACGTTTGTCTATCGGCCTCAACAGCTTTCCTCAAAGAGTTCCGATTCGCAGCCGCTGTCTCGCCAGACGTCGGCCATTGTGCGGGTGGGTCCGGGTCAGTCCACATCCCAGTCCGTGCAAATCCCCGGGTCTTCTTTTCGGTGGTAATTGGAAGTTCCCACCCAGGTCGCGCGTCAAACAAAAGCATGGGGTCGTAAGAGGTCTATCAAATCGATCAAAACGACGGCTGGGTGGAGTAACCTTCCGATCTTGCTCCAAGCTGCAGCGATGAGGCTGGTATAAGCACCTGATGCATCTTTCACCTGATGAGTTGCGGCGACGTGTGAGTGGACGGACAATCTGTCGGAGTGGTTGGCTGCGTTGCGTCATCCAGCGCCTGGGATTACGCTTGTGTGGCCCTCGGCCCAGCATCAAAGTGTTCACACCAGGCATCATTGCTGTGTGCAGAAGGACGAGCAATATCCAGAGGCCTCACGCCTACTGGACTGTGCTGACGTTAATACCTAACTCCTCTTCTTTCTTCAGTCTTTCTGTCTGTCTGTCGCCGCGGAAACACACACACACACACACACACACACACACACACACACACACACACACACACACACACACACACACACACACACACACACACACACACACACTCTTTCTGTCACACACACGCGCTCAAATGTTTACACGATCATGCCGATAACGAGATCTTGAACAGCGCGATATATTAACAATAAATGAACACATTAAATATCTGAGACACGAAAAAATCATAAATGTGTGATAAAAACAACTTATTTGTAAGCTACGAACAACTCGTATTTGTGACACGAGCACATTGTATATCTTTGACAGACAGTGCAGACAGAATTATTGCACAGGGTGCGAGAGTGTTACTTCAACTCCGCGTTTTCTGCGCCGTCATTTTGCAAGTTATTATAAAGCACCTCTTTCTCTCTCTCGCCTTCTTGTGGTTTGTAATGATACGGCATGGCTGTCAGCGATGCCACGAAGACCTGTGCTTTATCAGATGAGAATAAAAACGACAAGTGTGCCGTCTGTCGTTAGTTCTGTTACAGAAGATTTCTTTGGCGGCGCGATGACCTAGCAGAAAAGGTCAGGCAATGAACTGGGCTAATTGGCACAGATTGGTGCGATAGTGTGGTGCATGTAGAAGAGCAGGTTTGTACGCAAAACACGTTATTTCTACAACAAACTTACAACACTGGAGTTGATAAAAAATGAGGATATGGGAAGAAGAGAGACGGAACAAGCTTGGGGTGTCTGGAGAGTAACAGAAAACAAAAAGAAAGAAAAAAGAGGGAGAGGAATCAAAAGGGAAATTAAAGAAGAAGTAACAATGATTGCACAATAAATGTCCTTCGTGGGTGTCAGTTATGGGGTGTGAAAAGTTATTAAAGGTGCTTGCGCTTGACAGGAATTACAGCCTTTATACAGTTTCCGTTTAGATTTTTTGGTATCTTTCTCAGCTCCCTTTCTATTTCCTTCTCTTTTTCTCTCTCCCCCCTACGGTTATTATGTGTGTTTCTGTGTGTTTCTGTGTGTTTCTGTGTGTGTGTGTGTGTGTGTGTGTTTGTGTGTGTGTGTGTGTGTGTGTGTGTGTGTGTGTGTGTGTGTGAGAGAGAGAGAGAATGAAAAGGAAGAAGATGCTGAGAGGTAGACCGGTAGTAAGAGTGAGTGAGAGAGAGAGAGAGAGAGTTTACATTTCTTTAAAGTCTTACAAATGAGATAATCTGATCGTTTTACTCTCTCTCTCACACACTCTCTCTCAGCTAGACCTGTCACGGTTAACGAACGAACTTGAGAGTTTAAAGATGCAATCGAGACGCAACAACCTCAAGATATTCGGATTACCGGAAGGAAACGGAAACCAGCACAGTTGTGAAATGCAAGTGCTACATTTTCTGAACAAATATGCTGGGTACAAAACATGGAGTGATTCTGATATCGAAAGAGCTCACCGCATTGGAAAGTTTGAGGCCTCTAATCCAAGACCAATGATTATAACATTCTACAGATGGCCTGATAAGATGGGATTACTACGAGACCACGAGACTAGAGCAACAATGCGCAAGGATGGATTCCGACTGGCAGCCGATCTAACCAAGCAACAGATGTCACAACTTCGCCACCTTAAGCAAGAAGGCAAGACAGGCTACTTCCGGAACGGCAAGCTCTACATCAGCGATATTCCGCGAGTCAACAGCCACTCTGGCCGTGATGATCATATCAAGGAAAACCACCCACAGCAGCTCCACCACAACGACCGCATTGACCCCATCAAGTGGCAGATCGGTGATAGTCGGGGAAAGGAAGATGATTGTGACAATAATCATTCCCCCCTTCCCCCCTATCCCTGTACTTCTCAGCCCTTACTGTCAGTCAGTCTACCACCTGCTTCTACCCCCACCACCCCAGTCTGCTGTAGTGTGGGCAACGCCACCATCATGACCACAACAAATACAACACATGAAAACGCCCCTCTCTTTAGAGAGGAAGCTGACCCTTATCCCCAAGTCGAGGGTGGGCGCAACAGTAACATCATAAGGGAACCACCCACCAGAATAGTAACCACGCAGAGCCCCGTCAACGCAACACTGTCAGGAGACACTTCAAACTACCCGATAATCACAGACAGGAGTTCCCCTTGGCCACTCCATAACACCCCTTCCAGCAACTATAATCTTCCAATAAATAGGGAAGCTGGAGAGAACATTTCTGAGGTGACCAGCGGCCATATACCTACAGGCGGAAGGGGCCCAGCTATAAATAGAACAAGGCCTGGTGCAGGAAACAAAACCAAGAACAAGAACGATAACTCGAACTGCAACGACCGACCGCCGAACAACGCTGGGGAACCCAACCGACCTGCAACCCGACTTCGACAACTACAACTCCAAACAGCACCACTACCCAAGAAAAACCAAGCTGTGACGCCAGACAGTATGACAAATGTTCGACGACTATCAACAAATGGACGAACTAATAACAGCAAATTTCCTTTCAAATAGGAAATCGGCCTCAGCCATGTCGCTGACACACATTGCATGAACACATCAACTGTGAACTGTGACTCAGCTGCCAAGCAGGACCTAGTATGGAACAATACAGACTCTACAATGCAAGGTAGTCTTAGAATATTGAACTGGAATGTAGGAGGGCTTTTACCTAAACTTAGTGATAAGGATATGGTAGAATATTTGAAATCATTTGATGTTGTATGCATAACAGAATCATATATCGAAAACATTATGCAGTTAGACCCTCTCGCTGAATTCCAGTGGTACTTTGCCCCTGCGAAAAAACTTAGTTATCATGGCAGACCGTCTGGTGGGGTTGTGGTCATGGTGAGGAAACACTTAAACGATTCCATAGAACATATAAGTACTGCCTACGACCAAATAGTGGTACTTAATATGAAAAGAAAACTACTGAACTTAGACAAAGATATAATTTGTATTTGTACTTATATACCACCGTACGATTCACCATATTATAATGCCACGAACGACATAGATGGTATTGATGCTTTAGAAATGTGCTTCTCAGACTTAAGGAAAACGGAAGAAGATTTCTATATCCTTTTGTGTGGAGACATGAACGCACGAACTGGTATGTCCAATAATTGTATATCCCCAAGATATATATTCTCGAAAGACGAGGAAGAAATAATTTTTGAGAGGACTTCAGATGACCCAGTAATCAACACCTTTGGCAGGAAATTACTTGACCTGTGCCAGTTGTATGAATGCTCTATTCTTAATGGTTGTAGCTTTTTCGATGCAGATAGTAGCATGACCTTTATTTCACAGGCTTGGTCCAGTTTGCTAGATTACTTTTGTGCATCAAACGATCTGTGCGAGGAAGGCATATTTTTGTCTCTGAAAGTTGACAATAGAGTAGAGTCAGACCACCTGCCAGTCGTGTTGATGGTAAGCGTGACGCGGACAGACCGAGCTGATGCACGTGCAGAGGGGAGGTACATAGAGAAAGTAGTGTGGGACAAGGAAAAGACAGATCTATTTTTAGCTGCACTGAGTACAGGGGAAGCCCAAGAGAAGCTAACACGTGCAAGTTGTGAAATAGAACAGGACCCGAACAATGCCATGGGGATTTTTGTGAACTGCCTTCAGTCGGCTGCGACATGCATGAAGAAAAGAATCTTTGTAGGAGATCGTAAAAAAGATGCAGAATGGTTTGACCACGAGTGTGTTGAATCCAAGAAACTCGCCAAGTGTTACCTACGCAAGCTGAGGCGAAATATATCGGACCAGTACCGAACACCGTACGTGGAAGCAAGACGTCAGTATCAGAGAATAATCAGGGAGAAAAAGAAAAATTTCAAAAAGACGAAAGCAGAGCGATTGTCACAACAAATAAATCATCCTAAGCTCTTCTGGGCAGAAATTAACTCATGTCTTAACAAAAAAGTCAGGAAATCAGCTAGCGAAAAAAATTCTGCAAATGAATGGATGAACCACTTTACTGAAGTTTTTAAATCGAATACTGTGAGCTCTCCCAGATTAAACCTCTCTGATGCTGACCAATTATCCGGAGTAGACGCATTAGATGAAACTATAAGCGAAGACGAGGTGCGCTCAGCAATCAGGGGCCTGAACTCTGGGAAGGCATGTGGTGTAGATAACATTTTGGCAGAAATGTTAAAAGTTGCCGAAGAACACGTATTGGGCTTTCTGACTAAATACTTCAATAATATGTTTGTAAACGGGAAATGTCCCGACCTATGGAAAGAAGCTATCATTGTACCAGTCTTCAAAAAAGGAGACCGAGAGTCCCCCTGTAACTATAGAGGAATCTCGCTACTGAGTGTGATTGGTAAATGTTATACTTCAATCCTAAACACTAGGCTGTATGAATGGCTGGAAGAAAACAAGATTATCCCAGAATCACAAGCAGGATTTAGAAAGGGGTACTCTACAACTGACCACATATTCTCGTTATATGCTATTGTCCAGAAATACCTTAGTAAACCAGCTAAACTTTACACATGCTTTGTGGATTTAAAGATGGCCTACGACTCCGTCGAACACGAAACCCTACTGAGAGCATTAATTAAATGCGGAGTATCCGGACTTTTCACCAGAGCAGTAATGGCGATGTATGACTCCCTGAAGGCACGCATACGGACAAAAACGGAACTTACTGAGTCCTTTCACTGTCCCCGCGGCCTTCGACAGGGGTGTGTAGCTAGCCCAACCCTTTTTTCTATTATTATGAATGAAATAGCCGATGCGTTGTCTACCGAAGGTAAACACGGTATTCAGCTTTGCCCCGGTCTAGTTGAACTGTTCATTCCGATGTTTGCAGACGACCTGGTACTCTTATCAAGCACAACAGCTGGTCTTCAAAACCAGCTAAACTGCCTCGCTAAGTCATGCCAGAAGCTAGGACTAGAAATTAACAGTAGCAAAACTAAGGTAATGGTCTTTAGGAAGGGGGGTTTCTTGGGAAGACGGGAAAAGTGGTCCATAGGAGAAACAGCCCTAGAAGTAGTTAACAGCTACGTGTACCTAGGCTTTACTTTTACAACAACCATGAGCTCGTTCCAAGGGGCTAAGCAGTTAGCGGTAAAAGGGAAAAATGCTACGTTTGAAATAGTTAGAGCCTTAAAAAACATTGACAACATGAGTAGACAGACTTTTTTTAAACTCTTCGACGCAGTAGTACAACCAACCCTTCTATATGCATCTGAAGTATGGGGACTTCTCCATGACAATAGTCCTGTGGAAAAGATACACCTTTACGCATGTAAGAAGTTTTTGAATGTCCCCATACTTACTCCATCAGAGATGATATATGGCGAACTTGGAAGGTATCCGCTCATCGTCAGTTGCTATCTGAGAACAATTAAATTCTGGCTCCGAGTGACAAAAATGCCAATGAACCGCATACCCAAACAAGCATACCAATTACTATTTAATATAGATGCAAAAGGCAAAACAAACTGGGTAACAAAAGTGAGAGTAACCCTAGGATCTATGGGTTTTCATCTGGTATTGGTAAACCAAGGAGTAGGAGACGATAAAATGTTTCTCGCTACTTTCAAACGTAGAGTGATAGATGTCACACAGCAAACGTGGGTGGCCAACATGAGGACTAGTGAACGGTATCAGTTATACAGATCGCACAAATCCACTCTCGTACCAGAGCTATACTTTGACTATGTAAACATTACAATTTTCAGGGATGTTTTAGTACGCTTTCGGCTAGGTGTGAGCGAGATAAATACCCATAAAAATCGTTTTATACAACAAAGGACAGAAAACACAAACAAATGCCCTTTCTGTACAAATTATATAGAGGATGAAACCCATGTCCTTTTTCAATGTCCCAGATATGTAGACCTTCGACCCAAATATCTCCAGCAAGTCTCACAACACAATCAAAAACAATATCTTGTGCAGATACTATCATCCGAGAACGCAGGAAGAATACGACAATTGGCATGGTATATTCATAAATGTTTAAATAGAAGAAGGGAGATAAGCGAAGTTGATATTATGTGAAGTCTGATTGATACCCTCTGCATATGGATGCTCTCTGCTCGAAAAATACCCTTTTTGATTCATAATATTGACATCTGAAAGTTGCCATAATGTATGTGTACATACGATGTGTCTATGTAGGGTAGGGATGAGAGGGGTATAAATGAAGAGGTGCTAGGATGAGTGGGTGTGTGATAGAACTACTGTACAGTGCATGTCTTTAAAGTGTACGACGGGATGGGTATGAATGGATAGGTGACTATGTATGAGAGGATGAACCCTATATGCTCACCTTGAGTGACAATGGCTGAAATGGCCCCAAGTCAATAAAATGTTCGAGTTCGAGTTCTCACACACACACACACACACACACACACACACACACACACACACACACACACACACACACACACACACACGCACACGCACACGCACACGCACACGCACACGCACACGCACATAATTTGATAATGTCACATTTCTTCTATGCAGGGTTTTCAAGTTAGTCGTCGATGAGGTGAAAAATTTATGAAGCTGAAATCAAGGCCTCATTCTGGCCCACTACTGAGTGTGTTTTCCCCCCAGGTGTCCAAGCGGCGTAAATGGACGCAATTTATTTATGTCTTTTGAGGCGTTACCTCCCCTGCCGACTATTTTCAATCAGCAGATGTAGTTTCCAGATCTAGAGGAACTAGTAATTATTAGAAATCAATTAAATTTTGTTTAGACTAAATTTTCAATAAAGACACAGTTCCGTGCAAGCAGCTGAAATAGAAATCTTCCTCTGTTGTCAACTGCTTAATCGCTGCTTGTGCTTAAATTATGGCTCTTGCCTCGACCTTTCTGCACTCAACGTTAACACTATCCTAGTGAGCAATAATAATAATAATAATAATAATAATAATAATAATAATAATAATAATAATAATAATAATAATGCCCAGACCAATAGTTTGCTGTCGCGGAGAGCTAGAAATTTACTTTCGAACCAATTGATTCTGGAAGAAAGCTTCGCCCTGGTGGGTCTGCAAGAATGTTGCCAACTATCGTGTAGCACAGAGCGGCATTGCAAATGTCACGCTTTGTTCAAGCCACCTTTCGCGTGACCTCCTTCGATTTACTCTATGAAATGTAAACTATCGGCCATGCATTTCCCTCTCGGCGTGCCAGTTCATTGTTCTGAAATAGCAAGGTAAGTGCACTCATCAGTCCTTGACATGGACGGAGGACTGCTAATCTCTGTAGTGCGTGTCACGCGGCCATTTTGGTGTGAGACTGCGTTTGCGCTCCGCGTTGTCGGTTGTAAACCGTTGGCACAATGGTAAAAACAGTATATCACGGTCACTGCGACATTTCCGACATATTTGCTAGCCTCTGCAGGATCCTTTTCCTTCCTAAAAAGTATTAGCAAAGTTCATAGAAAACTGCAAATGCCATGCGCTACTCCCCAACAGACTCCTGTAAAAGAAAAAAGGAAATAGAATGAAATGTGTTCCTGTTCATGACTCAATATATCAACATCCATTCCACAAAGAAATGTTTTCAGACATGCAAAGGTCAGCGTGGCTGCTGCGCTAGCAATGACATCCCCTGTTCTGAAAAAGCAATAAAGGGGGAAAAAAAACCTGTGCAGAATTGATGTCCAGCTGCCAATATGTGGGTCATCAATCATGATGATGCGCACTTGGGCATTATTCATAAGGTAGATCTTAGTTATTGATCTGAACACTTAGCCAGCTTGAAGCTTATTAAAATGATTTCCTTATTTATCATTGCCTAGCCAGGGTACCCGGCTTTGTGCAAGTTCCTCTTTGCCACTGACTCTTCCATCAATGATTGTATTGTCATCTTTCTATCACTTTGAGTGAGGCTTATTCATGCGCGATGTCAGTGCAGCGAAATAGTGAAACACCTGTGCTGTTGATGTTCCTTCCCTAAACTGGACAGGTTGACAGTTCATTTTCGGCAACGGGAGAACCACATTTCTAGTGAAACCATCATGTGACCCTCACTCGCTGGCTTTCTTGGTGAGGATCTGGCTACAGCTGCTTATTTATTCTGTGTGTGTGTGTGTGTGTGTGTGTGTGTGTGTGTGTGTGAGCGAGAGAGAGAGAGAGTGCTGTTTATATGCGAGTTCGACTTCTAATTTTAGCTTCAGCTGAATATCTATGACCATGAGTTTGATACATAGGACAGTCACATTTATGACTGACCAGTTTTAAAGTGTCTGGGGATGCACGTTGGCAGATATCATAGCCACGTGATGTAGTGTAGTTATAACTAGGTAGCATTGTGGACAGAGTGGTCCATATGTCTAGAACTTTGGACGACCGGTGGTACTGACATCAAGGACTATCTATAGGCGGCCACAGTTGTCTTGGTAAGACTCACATTTGTTGTATCAGCTATAATCAAAGGTCTTTCAGCTAGCCGCATAAGCATAATGTTTTCCTCATCTCTCAGACATTATTACTCTAATTTTCTGTTTCTGTCTTCTCCCCTCCCTCCTGTCGTCCCAATATCCATTCCTCTGTGAATTACAAGCAAAAGCAAGGAAAAAAACCCTTTTTGCAATCTTTATTCAAGCCAGTGTTACCATTTCTCAGAAACCTCAAACAACAAATTGAGCGCATTTTTCCCACCCGTAAAAAAACACCCACGCATAAAAAGAAGCTCGATAACTCAGTCTTAATTTTTCCTAATTTGCATGAGCAACTTTCATTCATACTCACAATGGTCAACCTTTTGTTTTGTTTTGCCTTATCTCTTTATCTTTTGTTATTTTTAGTTATTGTAATTTTTTGTTTCTTTTGTGTTGCATTTGGAATTTTCAATTTGATATATGGTTGGGAAGAAACTTTTTAAAATGTATTTATGGATTATAAATATTTACAAGTAGTTCTGAGAATACAATCTTCCGTCTTGACAGCAAGCTGAGATCATAAAGGGTCAATGTAGACAGCCCAGAAATGTGTTTGACGAGACATTGCAAATAGATGACAAAGACCGCAAAGAATACGAGGGCGAAGAAACGTTTGGAAACGGATATGAGATTGCAGAATTAATTCTGAAATAATTCGGAAAAAGAAAACTATTGCTGAAGAAATGATGTGCATGAAAAGCTAAAACAAAGCCTAAAGCTGCAAGCTGTTACATTTGACACAATAGTACTAATAAAATGAGGGACCGAAAAAATAATTTAACTGGATAGTTATAAGTGCATAAGCAGCCAAGATAATTATAATCAAGAATGGTAGATAGCGAAAGAAAATTGGTGAGAGAAATAGAAATCTGACATGAAACGAATTAGTTCGGTAGGGAAAGGAATCCTGTTTGCATCTTTTTGACAAACTTTCGGATGACCAGCGCCAACAGTTTTTTTTTGTTTTGGTCAAGGGGTCAACTGATGCTTTGCAAACTGTTTCCTAGGGACATCGGTGACTTGAGTGTGCTTTATTTCGTCGAGTAGTTCACAGGGAGCTGGTGCCTTTCCTTGGAAGGGTCGCATGTGTTGAAAATCCTGCTGTCTGCTATTAATCACTCGGGATTGGATTTACCCCTCTTCGTTCTTTCACCCTTCCGTCTGATTTTCTTGCAGGGTCCGCGTTGCCTTCCATGCCTTTTGTACGTTTCTTGAATGCTCCGAATTATTTGCCGCAGTCTTCTTTAAGGTTTCTGCGTCAAGCAGATTCCGTGAAACCGCTTAACTGTCTGCTGCCGGTGTCCGGTCTTTGACAGAACGATTAACCAGCGAGTCTCGGCTTCACCCAGAATCTTGACCACGTGATCCTCCTGCGATTGCAAAGAGTAAAACAGGGATCGGCAAATCTGTGGTACCGGCTTTATGGGGCTGTCCGGTGGAGCAGTGATTAGCGTCTGTCACCGATACAGTGAAGGTTGGCTGTCCTGGGTTCAGCTCTCGTCTCGGGCACGTTGTTCTTTTTGTGCATGTGCATAAATCAAATTCTGTGGCATCTATTTACAGGGCTGCCTGCCTTGCCTTGATATAGCCTTAGTTGCTGACTCGACGGGAAGCAATAATTTCTCACCCTCATCCCTATCGGCTTTAGAAAGGTAAATAATAAACATTTTATTTGATTTCCTATAAAAATCACTTATCGCCAGTCATCACAAATACTTTCCGTTGTCAGTTTACTATGTTCTTTAACAAGTAAAAGTGTGGCTTATGCAAAAGACATTGATGTAAAATGTCTGTTTTAGAAGGATTTCTTTAAACACACTTGCGTACAAGCTGGGATATTTACGTATACATATTTGTAGGAAACAGTCAGGCGGTATAATTCTGCTTTCATCTTAAGTTTTCTTTTGTGCTAAGAACCGCCATTTAGGTTCTTTGATCTTTTACGACGAAATTTGATGTGCTGAAACGAATTCCTACGATTTCGGCCTTACCAACCATATATATTTTTACCACTGCGAGCTTGCTGTTTGGCGGAATATTTGTAGCTATGAATACTCTTCTTCATGTTTTAATACGTGTTTTTTTTTTACACTTTTTAGAGCTTACGATGGCTAATGTATTGGTAAACCTTTTTATGTCCAATTTTTTTGTTTTTCTAATGTCCCTTATGGGCGAAAGACTGAACCGTTCTATCCCGCTCTCTTCTTTTCTCATTTTTGTCTTCTTTCTCACAGTCTGTATCGGGAGCACAATGTGGAAATAAATATCAGTTTTCCCTATACACCCGCTTTGTGTGTGGAAGCAGAACAAGTGTTTCTGTGTAGTTGTGTATTCTCAACGCTTATCGTCAATGTCGGCTCGCATCTCAAAAGGATGCATCTACGACGGAAGTTTGAGAAGCAGTTGTTACTGCCAACTCCACAGATTTCATCTCTGATTTAAAAGCAGGGACCTAGCTTATTATTTTGCGTGTCTTCTTGCAGGAGCGTGTTTCAAGTGTTTTGCAAATATTAGCCTCACAATACTGCTCTGCCCATGCAACTAAGAGCAGAGTATCATGAGTAACACAGGGTACACAGGTCAAACAGAGCCAAAATACCTGCCAGCCGGTGCCTTTGATATAATATAATATTAATATTTAAACTGCATTTCTAGGCAGGTAGGGAGTTTTCAGGAAATTAATGCAGAGATTAAAAGAAATCCATTAGGAAGTTTAACTTTGTGTTTAATGTTTCACTTAAAAGGGAGGTAGGATAGAGAAAACTAGTTGCTGCTATATTGGCATTGCAATTCAAAGGTATCTGCGCCAAGTACTAATTAGCAATACTCCATTTTTGATTCCTAAGCAACTAGTGAAAACATGAACAGATTTTGAGGTTCCTACTTAAAATAGCATCTATACAAACTTCAATCTAGTCTTCACTTTGACAGCAGCTAGAATTTGGTGTTTCCAATCGTTCTTTTCATAAAGAGACAGCGTGTATTATTTAGGTGATAGGGTTCAAAATTTTTATGTGCTTTAGAAAATCAAATTTTCAAAATCTTTCCTTGCCTTCTCAAAACTGAGTCGTAGATATCTCAGGGTCACGTTATTTCCGTGTGCACAGCAGGCTACATGGCTACACTTTAATAGATTACAGGGATACTGTGTATCAAGTTTATCCAGCTGGTTAGTGAAAATGAAAACTAGCGCAAGTGATGTCCGCTATTAAGTTCAAGATCCAACGAAAAGATAACTTCTGGTGCCACTTGCATGTGTGTTTGTGTCTTTTTTGTGCACTAAGAAATTTTACTCAATGTAGTTTATAACCACTTTTATTGTGTAAAGAAGATGCAACCAAACACAGCAAGAACGTTAGGGGAATAGTGGCGACTTAAGTGGATAAGCAGGAACGATAAAAGTGCATAAAATAGAAAGCAAAAATATCAAAATCTGTTGCTAGAGATCAGGGCAATAGCCATTTAGTCGTCACTCAATTCTCGACATTTTCAAATCCCCGAAATCATCAGATCTTAAGTGGGTTCATTTAAAGTTCATTAACGCCACAATATCAAGATATTTTCTACATGAAAGGGGACACCATTTAGAAATCAAGCCACTGTTGTGACTCAAGGGACCAGGAAGAAAATTTCTCCATTCTGAATGTCTTACAAATTAATACAAATGTGCTGGCTGATTGCATGCATTCATACGAACCAAGTAAGGGAAAAGACCAGTCCACGACTTAATGGGAGGGGTTGGGGTGGGGTGGGGTGGGGGGAGAAAGCGAGGAAGGCAGTAGAGGTATGCTTTATAGCGTCAATGGCAAAGGGGACATCGATGTATTTCACAAAAAAATCAAAACTATTCATAAGCCTTTTAAAGCGATCCCGAAAGACAACCAGTCGAAAGCTATATTCGAACATTGTCTTCAGCTACACACCACGCTTAATATTCCATTCAATCGTGGCTATTCAGTCGTGAACAGCTGGCGACTTCCAATCGACACACCACAAAGACTTGGACATTCTCGCGTACTCGGAACACATCAACATACCTCAGGAATGACCCACTCACATCGATATCAGTTACACTATATCGCGACTAAACCACAGCATACTGTTACATAATGAAGGGACTATACAAATGCCACACTATTGAAAAATCGGTTACATTCTGTCACGCCCGTAACATGAACATGCCATTAACTTCTCCCATGGCTTCACAGGACTCGCAAGGCGTAGCTGGACAACGCTTCAACGCTAACCACCCTGTATTGTCCCTGTTATACGCATAAAGCTTTGCAGTGTTTATTGGAAACGGAAACCCCTGGGGCACACTTTGTCATTCGGTAATCGGTTCAAAAGCTGCTTCTTTTTTCTGCGACTTTTCCTTCAATTTTTTTCATGCTTATTCCATCAGACAGCAGAATCCAATTGTGGACCACGTTCGTGGGATTTGCAGGCGATGGCCGATCACAGTGCTGCATAAATTAACGCAATTTTAAACGGTTCATGCCGTGGAGAGGTGCCTGTGGGGAATACTCCTTCCGACCGAGAAGGGAAAATTTTCAGTTTCTTTCCGGGGAAACTTCTAATGTAAACTGCAGCGATGTTTATGAAGTTTAACCTGGCCAAATACATACACTGAAGAGACACTGCTTATGTGCCTCGTTTGGATGAATGAATTCCTTCGTTGTATCTACTATTTTTTAAAATAGATTTTAAAGTTATTGAAATGAAGAAAAAGCTAAAATATTATCTTTTCTCCTGTCTTTTACATGACCTTCCTTAAATTTCCACTCATTTGTCATTATTTATTCCTGTCTGCTATGTGCTCTATTATATAATATAATAACTCCATTATTTACTAATAAAACGGATGTCATTCTAATCAGAAATGTGGCTTCGTGTGTGTGTGTGTGTGTGTGTGTGTGTGTGTGTGTGTGTGTGTGTGTGTGTGTGTGATGTAACATATCTGGATTTACGGATGGTGGTGTATCGGGATGCAGTATTACAGCTGGTGAAAGCTCTTTCCCTACAAACCTGACACCACCAATATCTTATTATCATACTCTGCTCCTATTCGACAATACGAATACAAGGCGCCATACTATGTCATCATCTCCAGGAATCCAGGTCGCGGATCAAAACTTTCCCTGCCCGTGAGACCCTTTAAGAACAGCAGCCAGAAATAATGCTGAGTTAATGGACTGATGAACTTCAGCATCAGACAAAGGATTACTACCATCACTTAGTGAGTCGCAGCTAATCGCAAAAAGACTAAAACGGGATGACAAAATATCTTTGAAAACCCCATAAAATGACTTGGCACAGACTACAGCCAATGTCCGTGAGACTGCGGCCGCGAGAAGGAATTTCTTTTTAACGTCCGCAGAGACGACGGAGACGACCCCTTCTGACGATTCAGACGTAGAGGTCGATTACGGACGCCCCCCAGCCTGAGCCTTGTTGAACACTTTCTAGAAGGATCCGCCAGGAAGCGAAATCGATTCTGTATTAGCGGCAAGTATCTTTCTCCCCTTCCTGCGGCGCTTTCGAATAGAGAAACTGAATTTTCTGAGAAAAAATACAAAAAGGAAAAAAGAACGGTGGCATTAAGTTTAAAGGCCAAAACAGAACATATGCAGGTGATCCCTTGGAGCCAGTTAGAAGTGTATGGGTTTCGACCACTGGCGTGTTTTGCTGTGATTTTTTTTTTGTCTAGCTTATTGCTGCCCGTCGACAGGTGGAGGAGACCAGACTAAGCAATGCGATGGACCAGGCTGTGAGGAGACAGACTTCCCCAACTACCCGTTGTCATTTGCGAGATGGGCGGTGATCGGGTGGTCCATGCAACTCGCGGATGAGAAGTATATCGCATATCCCCTACCCACCCCACTTCTCCCATTCAGTCTGGTCTTCCTTGTGCTCTTTCCGGTCTCGAAATACACGCCTACGAACATCACCCTTCATAGAAAGAGATCAACAACACATACGTCAGCATTGTACTTAGATACGTTTACGTTGTCAAGGCCTCAGCCAGTAGGAGAGATGGGACCATACATTCATAAGCGCACCTGTGTACTAAAGAGACTTCACGAGTTTGAACTCTTTTCGTTCATGGTGATGATTGTAGACCTGTTTCTCGAGAACGATTGGGGATAGTTTCCCAGATTTTGGAAAATAGTACCTCACACTGAACGTTACCGATCATTAGAAAAAATAACTTGCACTCTACTATACTTTTAAACTGGCGCTAAAGTTCATGCTTACTAGGTATTTGATACTATTCGAAAATAATTGATATTTTCATAATATTTTAAAATAGACTCTTTGCTATCACGCTTCTGAACTATTAGATTTCTGCAATAACTGTACTAAACAACGTTAAAACATTTTTCGCATATTAGATGTTTTTAACTGAATGCGAAAATATGCAGAGGAACATTTAAAAAAAAACAGTCCCACGAGGAGTGGTACAAAGCAGAAATTACAATAGGGGCCCTCAGGACGACATCAAAGTTATGTTGCTGAACTGGAAAAAAATCAGCAAAGTGGTTTGTGGTTAGCGGAGTAGAGTAAGGGATGCTCTGCCTCTCACTCACCCATCACCTATAAAAAAAAATTACGAAAAAAGTGCGTTGAGGCTGCTGACAAGTTTATGAATACAACGTTCGTAATACAGAATATAATACAGGGCTTTTAGGTCTTACTTACCTCAAGCGCAGGTCCTTCAAATTTTTTCTGTAGCAAAAATAGCTTAGGTCAGATCTCAATAAGCGCTTCACTGATGACGATCCGGTGAGATGGCGCCACCATAATTCTCGCCACCGAGAAAAACCGTCTTGCAACTATCGGGGCAGACGACTACTCATACAGGCACCTCTAAGGAGGTTTTCGCATTTGAATTTCTTGAAAGCTTGAGGCCTACTTAATGTAAGCTGAACTGGCCACGACTTTGCAGACATCAGACATTAGCTTCCTTAATGATAATCTGTTGGTTAATCAATATTTTAGGTTGGAGTGGCTACTTCTTGAGATCGAGATTTGTCGAATATGCAAGCAATTGAAGCTGTTTTCTTGCCTCGTGGTCGTTTAACTGCGACTTTAACAGAGGTGTAGTAGATTTATGCCATTGAGTTTCTCTACATAACTACATCTGTATAATATGTGTTTTTTATGCTTATTATTATATCAAGATACATGCATATATAATATTTCTCATAGCTATGCGTGCCGACATATGAGTCTGATTCTATATTCACGTGTTGTTTGTTTGTTTGTTTTTGCATTTATATATGTTATGTGTCTGTGTATTTTCCATCGATATGGTTGCGACATCTTGTTTCATTGTCTGATGTAAACAACCATTTTTGACTAAATGTAACCTACTTTGTTGCATCTGGGATAGTCATATTCACAAAAGTGGTCGCTTTAACTCTGATGTGTCTCATTTTGACATTTTGGTTAAATGCTTATGACATAGTATGTATTTTTTATCACGTTAAAAATAGAAAACTTTCGTATTTTTTAAATACACAAGCTTCTTCTTTAGTTACTCACATAGTCACAGTTATATTTCGCAGTGTTTAGCAAATTTCATATATTTTAACAAAAGTTTTTTGTTGATTAATATTTATTAAAGTTGTTTTGTGTCGTTTGGAAAAAGGACATTTTGAGAGAATGTAATTAATATAAGCACCGAATCTCAGGATGCCGGTATTGTTATCTTTTAATGCTTTCCCTATAGATTAACACACTTTCTGATAAAGCTGAAAGAAAGGCTGCTGGCACGTGAAACAAAATGACGGGAACTGAAAGACTTCGCTATTTATGCACGTGCGTCTGCGGGTGAATGCGCTGGCGTTTGTATTTATGTTCTTGTATCGCGTGTTTGACCTGCAAAATACAATTTGGAAAATGAAATAGAAGCACTTAAAGACGGCTAGACTCCTCCCTTGACTTTAATGCTTGCAGTCTACGTTAATGGGCGATTCTCAAATAGATGTACGACCTACCGCAGACGCCAGAGGGCGCGTCTTCCCCACGAGTGTTCTGTAAGAGAGCCTGACACTGAGTTGTCTGTACAGCGCCCATCATCGTCTTCTGCATTGCCTCAGTCTTAACGAGTCAGAGCTACGTTCTGACGCTCGTGCAAGAGTTATCTCCTCCTGCCGCTTCGTCAGGAAAAACAACAGCGTTTAACTCATATTTTTTCTTGCCCCTTCTGATGATGATGATGATGATGATGATGATGATGATGATGATGATGAGATCAAATTCATATCCCAGTAGTGCCACTGTCGAAATAAATCTTGTGTTTGCACAGAGTGAAAACGCTCCTTTAATATGCAAATGATTTCCCTTTTACATACCCTGACGTTTTCGGGGGCGAGTTGCCGACGGATTGGAAATCTCAGACGACGGCTGTCAAAGGAACAGGACAGAAGATTCGCCCGAAGAAGTCAGGCTTAAACTTTCTGATATGTGGTCAAAGTGTAGTTAGTCCACTGAGGTGAGCCACAGCGACTGGGGGACCATTAAAGAGCAAGTCCGGTGATTATGGCGTCTTTGAGCGCGCCTTGCCGTATAGACAACAGTGATCAAATCTCTTTCGAGCCTGTTTGGTGTCCACTTGACGTCCTTTGGCGGCTGGAAGACGGGGTCAGAGTCAAAGAGATGGATTTGGCAGACAGTTCCAGCTGCTTCCTACAATCATTACGAGCAGCATAAGAACATTAATAAGTAGCCTTGTAAACAAAATGTTGGCAGGCAGCAAACAAAGCGACTCAAAGGCGCTGACTAATAAATGATAAAAGTCAAAGAAGAATTCGTCTTATGTCAATATAATTCTGAATAGAATCCGCTGTAGATATGATTTCAGATGATATTCCACTAATATTTCAATGTTTCTACGAGGTATCCCAACAGATCGCAGTGCCTGATAACGTATGGATCTGGGCACTCAATAAATCAAAGTGCCGATAGAAGCTCTTGTATGCGTGTCAGGTTACCTTTGCAGCTTTATCATCAACGATTAAACAGAGGAGGGAGCGCCTTCAGTTATTCGACTGTTCGCAACCTTTGGCGTCCAAGAAAAAAGCAATCTCAACGATCCATCTTGGTGTCAGCATTTGGGTTCACCCGTCTCGCGACATTTGACCCTTAGTGACGTGCAGCATGCAAGCTGGCAAGACCACAGTCTCCTGGCAATCTTCTGAAGTCTGTGTCATATGATCCCAAACAGGAAGTAACGGGTTACATGATGGTGTCTGCTCCTGGGTCAATCTCACCAGATGCACATAAAAGATTGTTATTTCTTGACTCTCGGTTGAGCAGCATGCAATGATGATAATGATGATAATAATAATAATAATAATAATAATAATAATAATAATAATAATAATAATAATAATTACATACAGAATTTGTATTTTGCGAGCTTCATTTGACTATTTGTGCTGTCACATTCCATTCAGATTTCCATTCATACCATAGGGACCCGCTCACTCCAAGAAATAGTGTAGGTAGAAAAAAATAAGTTTGAAGTTCCCGCTTGAGCTTATCCAAAGGGGGGACACTAAGCAGAGCAAGTGGAAGCGAATTCCAGACTGCAGGGGAAACGATATGCTTTCATCATGTAGCTCGTTCGTTACTGTGGAATCATCATCATCATCATCATCCTAATTGGCACCGGCTGAACTCGAAGTCCGCCAGTGGGGCCGATTCCAATAGTACTAGTCGACGAGACGCACCAACGGTGAGGCGCGCCATCGGGACCGATCTTGAGTACTTCTGAGTAGGCCCCCCGTCTGTCCACTCTTTGATGCTTGCCATCCAGTCTTTTGTTGCTTTTCACGACAATGTTCTCTTTTCACACTCCCCTGGAGAACTGTCGCTGGTTGGGTGTCATGGCGAACGACATGACCGAAGCAAGCATGTTTTGCAGCTTGACGGTGGCTAGATTTCTGGAGACCGACCAGGGTGGCGACGGCGTTGTGTAGCGTCCTTATTAATAATAACAACAGTTTTCTTGTATTTTGAAATTTAAAGCAAAGTACAATGGCAAAGAACGAAAGAAAATGCAATAAAAAGGTACATGTAATTATAAAAATAGATACAAAACAAAATATTCTACAATAAACTAGCGTTGTACAACTACCACACGAAAGGAAAAAAAGCAAACACCGATCAAAAACAGAAAAAATAAACAAAAAAGTACAACCCCCCCTCAAAATAAAACCCAAAATTTAAGTGTACTCGTATTTTGAGAGGTTTAATAATAAATAATTTTTCTCCACTAGTTGTTGGTAGTACAATTTTATTTTAGCTTAACTTTCCATTCGTTGTTTTGTTCCTTTGTTACTAAGATGCCCATCGAAGGCCGTTTCTTTGCCGTACACAATGACATATTAGGACAAATCTGTGGTCTCAGAAGGCAGGTATTGACCCGCGGTCGCTGTTAGTTGATGTCCACACAAAGCAGGCCAGACAAATGTGAGCCCTTTAGTCTTTCTTTGCCGCAGAGATATCCACTTTAGTAATTGAGCTTCTTAAGGGATATGCTTCGAGGTGTGACCTAAAGTCGACTGGGCCAGTCCCTCGAGCACGGCGGTAGTGAACTGATCCAGAAACTCGTCGTCATCGTCAGACTTATTTATCACCAAAGTTCTGGAGGGGGACAAAGGGAGATTACTCTCCTGTGAGAGTGAGATATATATATATATATACGGCAAGGGAGAGAAGCGTTGCTGAAATGCAAGCATCCGCAAAACAAAGACACCAACCACTGTCCTTAGGCTCAGGAGATATATTCTGAAGTATATTCTGTCCGTTGTGTGAAGTATGTTCTGTCCGTTGTGTAAGTAAAACATTCTGTCCGTGGTGTGAAGTATATTCTGTCTCAGAAAGCGTACAACGTGGATTAATATTGGTTCTTTCTTCAACCAGATCAGCAGCTTTTGACCACATAAAGTCATCTTTTAATTGATTATATTTGTATACTTTTAATGTATATCTAATTTAATAAATTTTAATATTTCAATAGAGTTAATAGAATGTACATACTAAGACCCAGGTTATTTTAAGCTTTTTGCGGTTCTGAATGTTGATTTCCTGACTCTGTCTTTTCATTCTAATGTGTGTATGTGAGTTTTTGAGTGTGACCTACCTGAGTGCGTACGTACATATGCCTGTTAAAAAGTGAATGCGTTTGTGTCGTCCGTCCCATTTGTTTTCACGCCGTCAGGGGGTTGCTTTCTTTTGTCCACGGTCAGCAATCAACCCTCGACAACGTCCTGAGTCGGAATGCTGATCGAAAATCGATTAGCAGTCACTCTATGTCGAGTGTCAGGGGGAATTTACCGTCTGCTGCTGCTCTCCACGTTGTGCAAACCTCCACCGAGCAACTTATGCACGACCAACAGAGGCCACTACAGCTAGCATGCGATCAGAAATTTAGTTAGGATTGACTCACTTCTGCAAATAAGTTGGAAAAAATCTTAACGGTTTCTTCATTTTTTTTCAATTCAAAAATATCGAGGGAAATTTATATGTTTGATCGATTTCAATTAGCAAACGTCCTATTATTCACGTGTGCAAGTAGAAACAAACCAAACATAAAGCTACTCTTTCAGAGAGATTAAGGTTTCCCAGTTCCCAGGCAATTTCTACAGGCTCCCCAGATTACACAATGTCACAATGAATCGAAAAGACTCTTCCAATGCGAGAAAAAATTGATACCTTGAAATATGCCAGGATGGCAAAACTTCACTTTAAAAATCAACAAGGATATGGTAGACGACAATAAATCACAACAAACCTTTGGCCTTTTCTCTTTAAGAAAGAGTTATTAGGCGCACCACAAAAAGCACTGGAATGTGTGATTTGAAAAGTTAGCTTTCTTATAGAATAATGCATCCCCCACCTTTAACCAAAATTTCAAAATAATATTAGAGGACGTCTAGGTGTAATGATGTACCATGTGCGTCGTCAGTGATAATTTTGGCAGTTTTTTTTAATCTACCGGCTTATTGTGCAGATGGAGGATGCATTTGAAGTCACTTGAGAATCCTTTTGAAGTTGACAAAACTTTAGCCTCTCTAACCTGCTATATTAATATACTTCTATTAATTAAAATATACTTTGATGAATCATCGTTTTTACTTGCTGATGAACAACCGGAGTAGACTAATACTTGCACTCAGCGCAGTATTTTAAGGGTCATAATATGTACCAGGATAACGAAGCACAAATCCTGAGAAGGAAAGAAAGTCATTCACGTCTACCGTAGATGGTAAAAAGTCTTTAAGCTATTTCTTAAAGTCTGCTACATAAAGTACCGATCAGTCTTTTACATAAGACTTACCGCACACGAGATGCAGACTTGAATTTTGCTTATTTTCTTTCTTGTCTTGTCTTGCTCACCTTTGCTGCTTTATTTTTATCTGTTTTATTTTCGAAAACCTGTCAATGCCCATTCGTTTACTTGTTTCTTCCTTGAGTCTATCGTGACTCTCCACCTCGCCCAATTACTCAAATCTCTCTCTTTTTCTCTCAGTCCATCTTCCATCCCTATTTCTATCTTTCTATCTTACTATGCAGCGTTTGTATGCCATTTTAATTAGTTTTTTCCTCCCTCATTTTTTTCTTTCTTTCTTTTATTCCTCAGTTTGCTTTCTGCCGAGCGTCCGTATTTCTCGTCTACTCCCCCTTCATTTCCCCCGCATTTATCTTACAACCTTAAAATTTTCGAGAAACATCTTTATTGAAAATAGTTTCCTTAGCTATGTTAACGCTCTTGAGCAACAAAAAGAAAATCGTTAACTGAAAAACCTACATCTATGGAATTCAGCCTCTCCGCCTCGACAGGAGAAGATATTCTCATTTGTAGCCCTTTTATGGCCCGAGCAGAGAATCAAAGTAATGCTAGCTGTCATAAGTTTAAACTTTGAGCAAGTAATTAGAAAAAAATTGGCCCAGCGAGTGGGATTACAGGTTTCGAAGGTATTTGCAACTGAATCCTTATCTGACCATTAGTGACAATACCCACCCAACACAAACGTAGCTGGAGAATGACGAGCGAAAACTTGGCCACCTACATCGATAAGAGTGAATAAAGATAAGGAAAGTGAGGCTAGTGTGGAAAATACAATTTACTATCATCTGTTGAACTCGCTGTATCATGGTCTTCTTTGCAATTAAAGCTGAAAAAGGATGTTAAAAATGCCGCTGCTTTGAGGCTGCTTGGGATGCCGTACTCTGTTTGGATTATGTTTGAAAGTGAACATATTTTTTACTTAGTCTATTTAGTTTTGTATACTTCTTTAATGGTAATACAGCACGATCCACTTAAACTTAGTAGCTAAGTATATATTAGACACAGATTTCATCTGGTTTTGTGAATTGTATTTAGTTCTTTAAGTGCTGTGCTGCTTACATTAAAATCTGCACTGAATCATGAGTCAGTTTTGTTCAGCTGGTTCAGAATAAAACTTGTAGTTTTGCAACTCTCCCCCTTTCTACAAAAATCATTTTCATCCGACATATCTTTCCTTTGGTGGCTGTTATTTCCATTATACATACACCAGACATAGATGAAAAAAGCTCATTGACTATAAAGATGAAAGTGTTTTAATATCAAGACACAATAATATTTAGAACTGTTATAAAATTATTTCCACAAACAATACGATATTTAGAAACAAAAATAGTCGTTACAGCTTCAGTCTTGAAACTCAAATCTAAGATGCAAATAAACCTAAGCCTGACATGATGCACGCGGGCACAGACTGGTTCTCTGTCGAAATGGAGAAGAATCCCTCTGTCTAGAAGGAGCTTTCTGAACGCTTACTGCGGATAAACGAGGCGTAGAAAAGGAAACGATGTCGGTTCTTAGGCCAACAAAGGCATTGTTTGGGTTGCACCAGATCCACATTAGACGGAGGTGAGCATGAGGAAGGAAATAAGCTGTCGGGAGCTCCCATTACGACCTTTTCGTCACTGTCAGCAGATAGCCCATCGCTTCAGTGATCGAACGGAACCGGTTTGAAAATCGTTTGATGGCCAAGTCCTGCTGTCGCCTGATGTTACTGTCTTTACGCCCACGGGGGGGACCAAAACTTCTTCCTTTTCCCCCCGTCGAACCACACGATTTAGGGAGATTAAAAGTTTGTACTTTTTTTTCTTCTCTATTGGCGGCAATAAAGTATCGAGACTGCTTTTAGCAGATTTGTTTTAATCAGCGTTCTGGGGGATACTGATGCGTTAAATAGGGTTACATCCCTCGGCACCACGATTGGAGTAGTGGAGTTTAGCCTTTACGAAGATATTCTGTTTACACCATTATTGAGACTCTGTTGGCCTTTAAAGTTCATTACTTAGGGTTTAATATCCTGTTATATCTACTGTGTAGTCTTGACGGCTTTTGCGTCAGATGTCAGCGAGGAAAGGTGGCATAACTACTATAGTTGATAATCACTGTGCTGCAGCTTTTGTAAGCAAAGATAAGACGATGTTCAGATCTCGCGCCTTGCGGAGCAGCTTAGCGGAGACACCTTTAAGACACCACGTGATTACCCTGCGTAACTCTTCTCTCGTCACTGGGGGGTTATTTTGATAGGCACGTGCTGTTCGTAAAGTTATTTTGTACTTGTGGGGGAAGGGAGCATGACGAAGAAGCTGTGTGTGTGTGTGTGCGCGCGCGCGCGCGTGTGTGTGTGTGTAAAAACAAACCAGCGTGCGAAAGAGGGACTTCTAGATATTTCAGGATTAAATGCCTAACAACAAGGGCGGGAGTTTCTTGTGCTGTTAGGAACAGACTCATATACATGTAGTTGTTAGCGAGTACAGTAGTGCCTCTACATATAAGTTTAATCCGTTCCACAACCGAGATCGCATGTAAAGAAAACTCGTATGTTAAAACTATTTTCCCCATATAAAATAAAGGAAATAGGATTAATGTGTTCCAACCCTCCCACAACAACCCAATTTATATGTAAATAAGGTATGATATACAGTACTTTTAGTAAATGTTAATGGCGCAATAATATAAATAATATAGATAATGAAATAATAAAGAATATGTTATATTTATCAATCTTACCTTGGAGGAGACGAAGACTGTCGATAACGGAGGTAGGCAGATGGCGGTGGGGGGAGGAGGGAGGGAGCCGGAGAGCAGACGGGTGCTGAATGAATCAGCTGATGAGACAACACTTATATTTACACTGTTTTAAACTTGAAAAATTGAGATTTTCACTAAAACTACGTTCTTTTTATGTCTTTACGATACGACATATAAATTATTCGAGCTCGTGTATCGAATTTCCACTTGTAAGTAAAAAACAAAATTTCCACGAATATTTGGCTCGTATCTCGATTTATTCCTATATTGGTTCACTCGTATGTAGAGGTCTTACTGTACCAGTGTCCCATAGCTGATAGGGTCAGTGTCGTGTAGCTGTTGTCAAAACAAATCTTTAAACAGTGATTACTGATGTCGAATCGTGGAAAAAAAAGCCGCGCACTGAAAGCTTGACATCAATGACAATCAAAAAAGAGGAAAAATCCTCAAGTATCACCTCGACGCCGTCGATAAGATCACGTGACCAAATAGGAAAACTGGGGCACGCTATGTTGTCCCCCCGATGTGTAACCTTTTGAACAGTTTTTCCCCCTCCCTACCCACTGTCTCCCCCTCTTTATCCTCCTCCCAACTCTGGTTTAATTTTTCTTGCTCTCCATTTAAGTCATGTTGGTACAAAAATTATCTTCGGACATCTGTCATTTTCTACCAAAAACTGTTGCAAGAGCGCAATCTCATTCGAAAAAAGTGGGGGGGACATTTAACCTTTCTGCAAACACGAAACCAGTTATCAGATTCATTATATTGTCGCACGTCAAGAAGATTTTATTTCCAGCACCCTGATCACTGAAGAGGAATGCCCGCGAACAGCAGTGTTTAAACTTGTCACACAAGTGAAAGTAGTCTGTGCGAAGACAACCCATACTTGGTGCTAGAAAATAGCTCAGTAATTAACTCCTTGGCCACTTGGTGGCAGAGAGAAGTTAAATAACAGGGCACACAACAGCGATTTCTTTCCGTTGTAGACAACTTTGATAAAGCAACAGACACATTTTGTTTTCAGTTTTCTTCTGTTTTAGTAATAAAAGATTTCCCCGCTTGACTCCGGTCAATACACTGAGTGGATTGGATGGGTGCCCTTCTGCCGGTACGTCGGTATTTATTTATTTATTTTTTACCGCAAGGAATTCAGCTACCTGCTACCTGCTACCTGCTCAGAAAACTCTGTGCAAGCTTCGCATGACACACGCCTGAACTGTTCATGTCAGTAGGTGTCTGTAGGTGTTGCCTGCATTACACGCCTGTTGTGTAAGCGCTGTAGAGACTCGTGTACAAAATCCTCATTTTCCTCATGGCACAGGCCGATAACAGATATATCCTGGCATAAATTCTCGCATATTTTATAATGAGGAAACAAGACCCCACTGAATATTTCTCTCACTCTCGCTTTTTGTTTGCGTGTGCCTGTGTCTGCGCGTGCGTGCATGTGTGTGTGTGTGTGTGTGTGTGTGCTTATTTAGATCAGTAGCTGACGTTTGACGTCTTCTATCATATCCCTTTAACGACTAACACGATCAAAACAAGTTATTTTCAACAAGTTTTATGACTCTCTAGGCTTTTGCCACAGATAGTTGGCTGTGTCTCGCCGACTGAAATAAATCATTTGACAAGAACGGCTTTAACCTCTCGACACGTACGCTTAGGATAAAACAGGCCCCAGAGATATTGGCAAACTTTAACTAGCCCTATCATCAGTTTGAGACGCACGCGCAGGAAAGAAATAGCTTAACTGTGATTTCTTAATTTTTAACTTGCGCTCTGCGCTAGTATAGATGAAAACTAGGATTACTGAAGATAAGAGGGAATGTAGGTGGAAGAACAGAAGGGAAAGTAAAGCTGGCAAATTTTGAGACAAGGTAAGGAGCGAGAGAAGGGTCTGTGCCGGGTACGGATACGGGTGTTGTACATCGGGTATATGCGCACGCACGAGTGCATGATGCATGTTTGTGTGCGAGTATGGTCTCATCGATGGCTCTTGCTGGCAGGAATGACTGAGGAATGACGGATGGGCGTGTGGTGCGAAGAAGAGTTTGGAGCAAGCTTCGGACAGTGATAAAGTGCATGACGCAAGAAGGCAGGGAAGTCGGTTGTTGATGAGCCTGCAGGAACCCGGGCAGTTCTCTCACACGAACCCCATCTTGAAGATCAATGATCCTTCCGCTTCAGTAAGCGAAGATCCTGGATGTTGGCAGAAGACAGAAAGTGATCGAAACAATGACAGGCACACACACACACACACACAGTGTTGGAACGCAAGAAACAGGTCTAAGCGCAGATAAAAGAGGGAAGAGGCGAAAGAGGCGAAGGGGGAGAGAGTGAAGAGAGAGGTGGGAGTGGGGCTAAGTAGACAATAGATTATTGACTGTCCGCCCCCTCCCACCTCTGTACTGCCATGTAAGGTGCTGGCGGAGGGTCAGGTTATTCAAATATCTCGCCTGGCTTCTAATTCCCTCCTGATTGATTGCCATCTCTATGCCTGCCCGTCCTCGCTGGCGCCTCGCTCCGCGATCGTAGCTTCGAGAAAGTAATGGCGCTCGCACCTCAAAGGCCGACAACTTTCTGACTTCCGGACATACCCCAAGAGCGCCATCGGAATTACCACAGACACTAAACCGAACACGATCGTTTACGCAACGTAGAACAGCGTCAGCATTTCAGGAGTGAAAACTTCGGCCTTTAAAAAAGTTTCCCCTGTTCCTTCATGCTCACTGTGCCCCGTGCTCTTTTATGGCCACCGTGCCCCGTATTGCCTAATTCAACCCACCCCTATGTGTCACCGTGTCTCACGGTATACTGTGTTCGTCTCTTTCTTGTATCCCTTCATCGCCCAGAATCCAAACCTGTGCTTCACGAAGTCCACTGTCTTTCATGTCCCAGTATTACTTTGCTTCCACTATTTCTCATGTCTGAGATGTCTCCACATCCTTTGATATTCCAACTCCCTTCAAGTTCCACTGCTACCAAATGTTCCAGCCTCAGTTCATGCCCCCGAGTATTTTCATGACCCCCGTCTCGCTTCCTGTACCAGTGTGTCTCCGTGTCCTGTCATGTCTTCAGGTCTCTGTAAACGCCATATCCTTTCATGTCACCGTATAACGTTGTCTAGTCTAGTTGTCCCTTTTGTTCGCAGTTTCTATTTATCCCCGACATCGAGGCTTGTTACACCTTCACGTCCCTTCGTGATCCCATCTCCCTTCAAGACGCCGAGTCCTTTCATGCCCTTTGTGCCCCCGGCGTGACTCCACGTTTCCTGTATGGCCTTCACACTATTCGCGTCTTTTCATGGTCCTTTTTCAACATGGTTATTGCTATACTCCCAGTCAACTTGATCGTGCTTCACCTGCTGTGACCTCCCCCCCCCCACCGGTGTTCTTTCAATGCTATAGGCATTGCGTCATAACCGATTTCCTCGAAATTGTAGCCATTGTGTTACAGCAGCCGTGCTTAGTGGCACTTATAATGCTATATCCACCATATTCACCGGAATGGACCAGGCTTTCACGTGTTGAAGATGTACGAATTGCATTAGCTGTGAGCCGTGCAAACAGGTGCTGAAAATAAGTGTCAACATTCTTAGCCTGAATGGCCACAAGCCTTATTGTCAGCGTCGGCAGAATGGCACTCACTCACTCACTCACTCACTCACTCACTCACTCACTCACTCACTCACTCACTCACTCACTCACTCACTCACTCACTCACTCACTCACTCACTCACTCACCTTGTGCCGTCTTTTTAGTATGCTTACCTCCCTCTCTGTTTCTTCTTTTTATTAATTTTTTTTCTTCTTTTCCTCTCTTGCTTCTTTTTTGCTTTTCACCTTTCATGTCCCTCGGCACCATCTTGTCTGAACCCACCTCTCTCGGGCCTTTCCGTCATTCACAAGTACACCCTTGTCAGACTGTGTGACACTATTACAGCTAGCAGCAGGTTATGTTCCCATTTTAAAAGCTTATGTCAACACTTCGCTGTCAGTCATACTCGAGGAAACAACACAACGCCAAGTCACATTGTTATGTGGGGGACAAGTACAATGGATGTCTGTAACAGATGAGTATCTTTCTTGTAGCTACAATGGATACAGATTGCATGTCATGTCTTTCATGAGTATTTTTCTTGTTCGTCCGACTTTTGGGTTGTTTCGGCATTTTACTTATTCACGCGCGCTCACACAAACGCACGCACGCACGCACGCACGCACGCACACACATTCTCAGTCGTGTTTGCATGTATGTTTGTAAAAAAAAACACGTTAATTTTATCAAATAACATCGTCAAGATTAAATAAAGGATGTTCGCTGTTAAGAATGACACGAATGCTGGCAATCACTATCACAAAACTTTCAGTCCGTCTTGTCAAGATGTATTAGATGTGTCGTCAAGATGCATCGGATAGATGAAAAAGAGATATATTAACCTCTACTAACAATAAAACTAAATACAAAACATGTTAGACATCATAGTGCGAGGTAGAATTAATTTCCTGCATTAGCTTCTAGTCGAAATTACTAATATTTGTGTGCCAAACAGGTGTTATCTTCAGAAATAAAGCCTACATTATGCTTGTTCAGAAAATATTTCAATTTGGTTTCACATTCTTATAGGTTATCTTTAAGGTGCGTATTTCACTTTCTGTTTATAAACAAAATATTAAAAAACTGACCATAAGAGTAACACGCTATACAACACGGTTCTTATAACTGTACGCACAGGGAACATTTGCAGGGAAAAAAGGCTTAGTTATTTTAATTATACAATTTAAAAAAGCCACGGGGAACATAACTTGACAGTGCAAACTTTCCCGGATAACAGAGCAAGATGCGAAATACATTATGGAGAACGTTGTTTTCACTGAATTTTTAGAATCTTTTATTCGAACGAGCAGCAAGATGATTTAAGGACACAAAATCCCGCGAGAATAAGATCGAGTTTTAACTGACGCTTCCGCACAACCACCTTCCCACTTTATTTAATAAATTAGGGGTATTTGTGGTCAGCTTACGAGGCTGTACATTCCACTGTCAACAAATAAGAAAGAAATTGAGATGCAATTCGAAGGAGTAGTTTCTAGTTTAAAAGATAGCTGTGTGGGCTTTGGGTTCCGGAATAAAAGATATTGCAGCTATATGGCAAATCTCCTGATCAGTGTCATCACAATGAGCAGGCTAGAGGTCCCTATAGGACGGTTTTGAGGAGACCCGTCTTGCAGACGGCAGGAAAAGTCGTAAAATTCCTTTGCAAATGTTGTTTTCCTGAAATTATTAACTGAAAGACATAACTACAGCACCTCTCGGCCCAGCTGTCGTCTAGCCATCTCGCAATTAATCGGATTGGCGAATCCTTAAGTCTCCAGAGACTACTTGGTCGGCTTGAAAAAGTTTAGTCTTCTGTGCCTTTCTGCAGCCACTGGTGAAATTACTTCCTGAACATTTTGTACGTCTTCTGTTTGCCTTTAGCAGGTTGTATGCATTGGGGGAGATTATCTTTGCTCATTTTCTCACCTCCTAGACGAAGATTTGGTTAAAATCTTCCAGCGATTGTGTCGATGTGGCGCTAAAATAGAAAACTACTAGTGTCTTTTACCACTGTTTTTTGGACAGTGTTCTCAGTGATGAAGTCCTACAGAAAAGCTTTTCGACTAACTGCCCAGATGACCTTGTATGGAAAGCCAAGAGAAAAAAAAAACACCCACTACATGCCCAAAATTTGTTTTGGCCAATCGAAGTTATACTAATAAAGAACGTTCAAGCCACGATGACGATATGCGATTAATGAAAATCCAACCATTATATCTGATATAGTGGCTTATAGTTTCCAGAAGAATTTGTCTTTCTTGTTAAACAAACCTATTATTAAGCTTGTTCCTCATCAAGCGATTTTTAGTCTTCTATTCTTTAAAAACAAATTTGTCTACAATTAAGAGACATCTGTTTTGACACTAGTGCATTGGTTTTGACATCCTGTATGGATGATATTCTTGGTGCCAATTACTCAGAACCGGACCAACTGTAATGTACATGGCTCAGACTTGGGGTAGGTTCCTATAACATTGGTACAGTTATGAAGCATGCTCGTGAAAAATGATTTCGTTGCATACTCTGGAAACAAACTAGTACACTTTAGAAGGAACGTTATCCACACCCTTGAGCAAACCCTCACTTTATTTTTAAGTTTTCGTGTGATCTATGTATCCCAGAGTGAAGTCAAACCAACAATTTAAAAAGCGGAATACAATTAGGGTAAACAAATAGAGTTTTCTGCTTAATTCAGTGATGGATAGACTGCAGGATATGATGCTTCCTTGCCCCTCCAAGCCTGCCCGTGCGTTCTGCTGCGTGCGGTTATTAAGAGTGCTGTGGTGCCTGAGAGCCATTACCAAGAGGGCTTCATGCTTCTTGCAGACACTCTCCACGCTACGTTAGTCACCTGTAACGGTCATGATGAACACGGAACTAGCGTTCCAAGCGACAGGTTTTATCTTTTTCAGGACATAGTTCACTCTTCCTCTCGCAAAGAAAAAAGTTTCCCGAGAGATTTTTCCAAATAACGTAATACGAAAACTGGGAGGCAGGGGGTGGGGAGAGAATCGAGAAAGAAGAGGAAGGAAGGGGTCAAACAACATTGCATGCGTGGTGAGTTATCGTTGTGAAATTCAGAACAGACAAGCATACATCTTATTGCCGCCACTTCGTTTGCATACAAGTGGCTTTCTTGTCTGGAGACACCTGACAGAAGAAATAATAAACAAATAAATAAAGGCTCCAAAGTTTTCCTTTATTTTGTATCTAAAATGGACTTTAAATGTGATCCCTGACAGGTTCTAATCGTTAAGTAACATAGCTTCCTAGAAAGTGCTCGGTCGCAGAAAAGTTTACTGTTTGCTGACAGATCCCTAGACACAAACCCAGTCAACAGGAACCTCACAGGGAGGTCATAATGCGTGCTGTCCGTGCGTTTTGGTAAGATGCACCAGAAGAGCCCGGATGTATTCCACGTCAGCTTTTGCAATGGGAGCAACACCGGGCCTGACTGACGAGATATGGTCGATGCGCTGTGGACGTATGTAAAGTACGAGTAGCTGTTTGTGGCGGGACGACCGACAGGCCATGAACCTCAGCAAGCTTTGAGCTCCACCCGCCCCATCGCACTGTCCTTCATACTATTATATATACATGTATATAAGACACAAGCTACTCTTAACTGCTGATATACAATGGACCTTTCCCACAAGAATTAAAGAAAAGGATATGAGATTTTTTTTAAATTAGAGACGATAGAGACCTATCTGGGTCACAGAGAGGACAAAATGTTATGATCAAATCCAGAAAAGGTCCTTCGCGGTCATTCATGTTGTCTGCTTCTATAGGATATGATGCGGGTAACAGAAGCCATTAGTCACGAACTGATCGCTTTTGTTCTGCTGCTCCTTTATCCCCCAGCATTCCGTCTCTAGTACCTCTCATACCTTATGCCTCCCCACGTCCCTGTGACAGTGACTCTTCCTTTTCGTCCTAACACTGATTTCCGCCGCTGGTGGCGCTAGGCTCGGGAGACCGAAGGACAGTCACGCTCACATTTGTAATATGTCTAGGGGGCACCTGAGCTCTCAGGATGGTGAGGAAGCGTTCCAGATGAGAATGAAAAAGGGTGTCGGCGTTCATGAGGGTCCGGTCACAGGACCAGGAAGACTGATCCCAATTTGATCGTGCCATCCACCACATCATTGTGCCTTCTATTATGTGTATAAAGCATTTTGTTATATGTAAAACATTACAACTTTAAAAATTAAGATAAACAGCAAGTGCAGGGATCTTTTATTAAAAAAACCAGCAATAATGTTCTCTACAGGTAAAAAGTACTTTTACTACTATCCATGCATTGCTCGCTTGATTGTTTGATTCATTTCTTTGTCGTTCATTCGTCACTTATTCATTGACCTGAGTTACTCTGAGCTTAATATCTTTTCTCTCAGATGCTAAACGGATCTCAAGAGGTCACTAGAACACCATTCCGACAAGCACAGCGTCGCCCGATGTTTGACTATAAAGCGTATGAAGAATGCAAGAGAAACATTCTTTTTAAGCACTACCCAGAAGATGGTAAGATATGAATATTATATTTCTGCTTTTTAATACAATTTTGCGCAAAATAATTACAAATGGAAAAGAAAAGAATACTATTTATTTATTTGTTAAACTAGACTGCTTCAGGTAAGATTTGCATAGTACACTTAACCAGTTTACCACCCCGATGAGTTCATTTTTAAGGAAAACTCCAGTACCCGAAAAACAACTTTTTAAAGTTCGGATTTGTGGACAATTTTTGATTATGGGAAATAGCATCGGGATTCAGGAAACAAGTTTCTTATGTTCTCATTGGCTAAAGAGAAACTTCGAATGTCCATAAAATGTCGGGACAAAGGTGCAAAGCAATTACATGCACAATAGATATTCACACGCAGCAAAACCCTAGAGAAATCAGGTTCTTTTGATGCAATAAATAATTCATCGTGGAGCTCAGTACATTAACCACTAAAATATTTTATTACATCCCTTCAGATTATTTTATCTCTTACGTAGTTCGCTTTTAAAGTCGCTCAGCCTGCTGAAGCGAAAGTCTCAAAGATGTCATTCTGTACTAGCTGTTACAAGAATACTTCCTTTTTAATGATCTAAGAGGTAGGATTTTGGTCCCACTCCCTTCCTACAACTTTGTTCCTCGTGTATTTGCGAGATTAACAAAACGGAGCGATTAAAATAAGTTGGATTCGTAGCTTTTCGTTTTATTTTCCATTTTGTCTACAAGTAAATATTCCATTTTGTGAAAATGAAAATGAAAAAAATACTGTTTTGCCAAATTAGAATGAAAAGGGCAATTTCGTTCTCGAGATACAATCTTGCATTCACTATTCACTGAAAGAGATCCAAGCAATGATGTCACAGATACTCAACCATAAGCCTACTCGTACTTACATGATACTCCCAGTTCTCCCACTGGTCTGACACTGTCATGGCGATGAGGATGTCACCATGGTGCATCAATGATCATCATTATTACCTCACCGGGCAGCTTACGTGCACTAGAAACCAGACGGTTACTCAGTCTGCCAAGCACTTTCGTTACGTCAACTAAGTTTGTTATACATTGATTTGCACATAGCAAGCCTGAATCCCTCGTCCGTCCTGCACAGAATCGGAAAAGTGTCGTTGCCTAATAAACTCTTCGAGAAATGAAGCAAATCAAAATTAGACGAAAGATGTTCAACAACATATATAAATAAAACGCCTTTCTACTTTGAATCTGCCAACGAAGTCTTAAAATTCAGCAATTCCGGGTTCTAACCTACCCTTTGCAGTTAACGATTTATTAACTTTGGCCATTCTGGCATCATGGCTGATGCAAATTCCATCGCAGCGGTGCTACAGAAAGAATAGGTAAAGTCGATAACCCTAATAACAATCCCCTTTCTGGTCTTTAGTTCTGCACAATGACACGTTAATTTCTAAGTAAGTAATGGAGGCCTTAAGGTGAACACACGATCCCGCCATCAAACTTTCTGTGACTGGCTAGAAAAACCCAAAGGGACAAATATATCTCTGGAATAACGACTCCTAAAAGCAAGACGACGGCCAAATGACTTGTAGACGAATAAATATTCTGATTAACGAAGCAGGGAGACAAGCGTTAGCAAGCAAATGGACCGCAAAATTATCTCCTCACTCCCCCGAAGTTCTTGAATTATTGTGTGACTTAAGTGCACTGAAGCATTTCATGGACACATAAGCACTAAAGCTGTTAGGCTGTTAGAAACAATCATGAAAGCTGAAGATAATTATTGAAGGGGTTTTCAGCAACAGGTATGTTATAGCTCTTTGACACATTGAGAACACAATTTCCCTTTACACCGCCTATAGAAGCAGAATAAGTTTTTTTTCTGGAGTGACAGGTTACCGATTAGGTGAAGATCATCTTTTGGGGCACTACCGACACATAATCCTTCATTATGTACTTATATTTCTCATGAACAGTTTGCCGCAAATAAGGGGAAGCCGCTGTTTCAGTGGTCATCCGTCATTGGGAGATTGGTTACACCTTTTTCCGTTGCCAGTGTTTCCGATCCATGTCGCACTTTTTATCAGTTGTACAAAGCCGATTGCACCTAAACATACTTATCTGCGAACCCTTAGATAAAGTCTTCGTTGTTACTGAGGGAATGTATGTAACAAATTTTTTTTGTATAATGTTTTCTAACTGTGCAGCAACATAGTCTTCAAACAATAAATTTCAGGTTTTCAGCGTATAAAAATAAATTTATTTAAAAAACGGAAATAATTTGTATCGTTTTCACACTTTGTTGGGAAGGTTTTCTGACTCTATCTCGCGGTAAATTTTGATAACACACTCTTCCTCGATTATCTGGTTCGTTCTCCAGCCCCCTCAATTAATTTAATTTAATCTGTTTTGTTTCTCTGAGGCATTGTAGTTCAGCATGATCTTTTTTCCCCAAATAAAAGATTTGTTGCAAACTGATTTTTGGATATGTTGAAAAATGCGACTTTTGATAATAAAATTTAGTATTCACCGTCTATACGAAAATTAAGCTTGACTTGGGTTGTCAGCCCCTTACCTCTACTTGAGCTCCCCTTTAAAGAAAAGAACTCTCTACGTGCCAAAAAATAATGTTACTCTTACAGAGATCTCCCAGACTTGGTGCGCAATATCTGATATGGGATGGAGCTATTATTTGATTTCCGGCAGTGTGAAAGGGGTCCTACGACAGGCCAGAAAATGCAAGACAGCTCCGCTAAAATGTGAGATGACAAAGCAGCCGTAGCCTTGACAACCTGTCGAGGACGTTTCAAGAGGCTCTGCGCTCCCATCAGATTGGCACGTTAGGAAAAATTTCTTTTTAAAACGTCCAAAACTGGACTTTTCTGATACCCAGTCATTTTCCTGATAACTGAAAATGACGTATCGAGTTTCCTCATAGCATGCAACCACTTCTGATTTTGAACTTTTGAATTTTTCAAGTAGTCTACAAACAAAGAACCTGTTTAAATAGACCATATGGAATGTTCTTTTTAACGCTTCTTCTTTTTGAACTTGATTTGAATCGGCGATGAATTTACACAGAAGTACACAAAACAGGAATGAAGCTGATATATATGAAACAGATACATATTTCGTCAAAATGTCTGAAACGTTGCCTTTGAGACATTGATCACAATGGCTAAATGAGTAATTATATTAATAAAACGTCAAAAAACCCCGAAAATATTGAAATTCCCAAACCTACCAATAGCACTACAATCTTCTAAAAATAAAGATGCGGTAAACTAAAATATCATTTTCGTGAAATCCTTCCTTTCTGTTGGTATCGATCTTGATGGACCTGTCGATTTTTCTTTCTGTATATTGTCGAGATAATTTTCATGCTTTTGAGTTCGGTTCGGTCTGTTTGCAGCTAGCCTGCGGTAAAATGCAAAAAGGATTTCTATGTACAGTACATTAAACAGATAAATTAAAATGTTTGAGTGTCTCGCGATCAATAATTTTCTCAGTCGAAGGGTCCTTCCGAGATAGTGTAATGGGAGGGTAGGTGGGGGGAAATAGCAGATCAGCCACCTGAATGCAGCACTTCTGCAACAAAACCTATCTGATCTTGAGCAGAACAAACAAAAAAGCGATGTCTGCGAGCCAAAGGGGTTTCTCGGGAACTCAGCTTTCCTCGAGGTATCGAATCACATCTTCAGCCACTGTACTCACCCTGCCCCTGGTACGTGGGCCAAAAAGATCCATCAGTATAGAAGGGAGCTAATCTGCAAGACGGTGGCCTCGCTTGAGATTACAGTCTTCACGGGAGTAGGCAGGGACAGCATTTTGATAGCAGCCGGGATCTGTGTTTGAACTGCTGTTTGTTGGACTAAGAAGTCAATCAAAATGGCTGCATGAAGGTTATCTCGTCGAAAGCTGCGTAGGCAGAGCCAGCTGAGCACGGGGCGCATGTCCAAACAAAAGAACCTCATTCTGAGATCGCGGCACAAGACCGCATTATCTTAGCAAACACATTTGCCTAGAGAACAACCATGTACACATGACCCAGCCACATTTGGAAATTCACAGCAAATGTCCCTTATCGCCTATTTTATATTCCATCACCTTGTGGCGCCCTCGAGATAGGAGAAATCGTTTTTCTAAAGCATATGTTTAGCAATAAAAAGAATGGGATCGTGATGTTTTTATATTGAAATACGTGAAAGCAAACGTACTGAAAACCTAAGATGGCTGATGAATTAAAGTTTCACTCTAAGCAAGGTTTAGCTGCTGCCTAATTATTTGTCTTATCAAGGAAAACATGGTCGTGGGGTATTTCATTTTCAAATACGAAAGCGGGTAGATAGATTTTATCTTTTTTATTATTAAAAAGTGCCTTTTTGTTTGTGTACACTGAAAGAATTTAAGTTTGGTTGTTTTCAAGTGTTTATAAAACATGTTTTTAACAGGTTTATTACCTTTGTGGTTGGCAGTTTTACTGTCACGTCACGCAGTTGAGATATGCAATGTCTTGTTTATGCTGAACTGTAATGTAACGCGTTTTTCTGCAGGTTTGCTGTACTGTAATGTAATGTAACGTTTTTCTGCCAGTTTTTTTGTACTGTAATGTAATGTAACGCTTTTCTGCAGGTTTGCTGTACTGTAATGTAATGTAACGTTTTTCTGCCAGTTTTTTTGTACTGTAATGTAATGTAACGCTTTTCTGCAGGTTTGCTGTACTGTAATGTAATGTAACGTTTTTCTGCCAGTTTTTTTGTACTGTAATGTAATGTAACGCTTTTCTGCAGGTTTGCTGTACTGTAACGCGTTTTTCTGCTGGCTTGCTGTACTGTAATGCAATGTAACGCGTTTTTCTGCAAGCTTGCTGTACTGTAATGTAATGTAACGCTTTTCTGCAGGTTTGCTGTACTGTAATGTAATGTAACGCTTTTCTGCAGGCTTGCTGTACTGTAATGTAATGTAACGCTTTTCTGCAGGTTTGCTGTACTGTAATGTAATGTAACGCTTTTTCTGCAGGTTTGCTGTACTGTAATGCTACCTTCGACAACTTGCTGTGCTGGGATTTCACTCCAGCAGGAGAAACTGCGTTTCAAAGATGTCCTTACGACTTTGTCCATGGCTTTAACAGAGACGGTACGTAAGACTTGCTTTACTTAGCATCAGCTACATAAACAGTTTGTACATTTTTTATTCTTTAAAAATTGCCGATTCGTCTTCATGCAATTGCAAGGTTATTTACACAAAATACATTCAGACCAATGTGTCGGCGTTGTGTTCCTGGTCTAATAGGGGCGAGAGAATTCTAATTGATAAACATTTATCAAACACTATAGAAAGCAATGGAAAAAGAGAAACTGAACTACTGAAAATTAACGTTTCGTCTCAGATCAAAGCTTTATTTGATGTTAAACACTTCGGTGCGAGAAGTGTTTGTGTGAATAGTAAAATATACCGTAATGTGGAAACCCAGTAGCCAGAAATGAGATGTGCTTAAAGTTATGTGCTGCATGTGTATATATATATATATACCAGAAAAAGTTTTAATCTGTTTATGAAAGGCATACTGCCAATACAATACGTCTCAACACTGTTACACATTCATTTACCTACCCACCTACCGCCCCCCCCCATCGCCCTTCCTGCCTCGCTACACATGTGTGCGCGCAAGCATGCGCCTGCAAATGAACTCAAATTAAATTGTCGTGTAAGAAAACCGAGTACTGCGGTCACCAATTTGTTTCTTCACTGTCTCCTTTGCTTCCGAATTTACAGCCCTGCTGTATACCAAGAGCCCATCACTCGTGTAGCGAAATTTGAGCGACTTCCTGCCTGTTCTGCCGATCCCTGGCGCAGTGTCTGAGCAGCCAACCGTCAAAATTCTCTAAAAGTCATTTCACCTGAGCGGCAGGGCCTGCTGGACAGGTTAGAAGCCGGCACCACGGTAACATCATGGCGACGCCGATTCTCAAAGAGATTGACTCCGGCTCTCCTGTCGGGCACCTTTGAGACCGAGCCGCCATTCATTGTGCAACTAGTTCTTCGCGTTAAGAACACTCCACGGACCTGAACCCCATCTTCGGAGTTTTATATGATAAGACTTCTTTTAGCGGACTCGGCAGACTGTAATATCCCAGAGGAAATTTCTGTTCCGCATACTTGGAATGGGAGGGGGGGGGGTAGGGAATCCTTCGAAGCAGCAGCCCCGCGGAAGAGACCCGACGGTAGATTAACTCGCAAAGCATCTTGTTTCCGATAACCCAGTGCTGTATCTGACTGAGTGGCTTATGAGAGACGAGTTTTGTGCCACGATGAACTCGCAAGACACGCACAAGTGCTTTTCTAAAGAGTCAATGCTATTTAGAGAACCATCTTTCCCTCTTCTTTGTTTTTTTGTTCTGCTAGTCATTCGAAGGTTAACGAAAGAAAATGCTCCCTGAAGAGTTGAGTCTCAAAGCAGCAAATCAAGAATAAAGTCTGGAAGCGCTCCTGACACAAACTTGTCTAGTGCCGTTCCGTGTCCCAGTTCTTAAGTTTTCTGTAATTTTTTCTTCCGAGTTTCAGAGGTTTTTTTAACGATCGCTTAGGGGTTTGTTAGCAGAGCCAGGGGAGATTATCTACAAGACTAGACGACGCTAATGTTTCTTTGTGGATAAAACACTGCCAATCACCAGGTCAAGAACAAACAGTCCCTAAATTAGTTGATGAGCTGTCTGATCGTCTGAGAGAAAATGAATGCTTGTCTTTAAGACTTTGTGTGGAGGTGTGTCAGTTTGACCTCCTACAATTAACTCCACATGGGTGTAAAGCGCCGTGAATTGTGGCCATGATTCTGAGATGAAGCAAAGTTTCCAGAATTGAACAAATTTCTTTTCTTTGCTCTAGAAGTTACGATCATCAATAGATGTTAAAATAAGGCTGCCGTGAACCATTGACAGATGTCGAGTTCACAGCGTAAACAGCCTTCAAGTGACGAGATGGCCTTTAGAGGAATCAGACTTGTGGTTTCCTAAAGCCACCGAAGGCGCATGTTAAAGGGTCACGATCCAAGACATAACCCACTCATCACACAATGTGTCCGTTTATGGAAGTATTTACTATTTGTATTGATTTCTATAGATGTTTGAGGAGGATTTCTCTGCACGATCGCAGCACAAGGTTCTCACACCATGTGCATTTTTATTGCTCGGTCCACACTTTGCAAAGCAGTTTGTAATCTTAAATCTTTAATTCTTAAATCCTGTAGATTATTGGTATGCAGGTCTTATTACGGAGTAAATTTCGTGCCACTGACTGAGAAGACGACCTTTTTATAATTTTTTAACAAGTAGGACACATATATGATAATTTTAAAAACTAAAGTGGAATATTTTCATGTAAAAATTTAGTGTGATCATATATCCATTATATATGTTATAAAAAATGTAATCGTATATATAAATAATGTGATTTGTGTTTCTGGGTGCGTGCGTGTGTGTGTGTGTGTGTGTGCGCGCGCTTGCGTGCGTGCGTGTGCCCATATATTTGGATTTTATTTCTAGAATTCGCCGAGAAGAAATGCATGCCAGATGGCACATGGTTTGTCAATAAACTGTCAAACCGAACCTGGACCAACTATATGCCCTGCACAACACACGAGGTCAGAGTCTTGTGATAAAAATTTAATTGAAAGGCTAGCTTTAAAAAAACAGTCTGAAACGCCGGGCATCAGGCACACGTACGAGGCAAGATGGCGTGCAACATAACTTCTAACTTTCCAGAAACATCGTTTCCTAGTCATTGAAGACGTCTTCTTTAGATCCTGACTATGTTAATGCTCTGTATCTAGCGCTTTTTGACTCCATGAATGAAGAAGAGATTGAACGTTAACGTGTTCTTGACATCAGTTTATGACTAAAAACTTGATAGAGACGAGAATTGAGAATAAGGGTGTGGAGAATGAAATCTCCATCTTCAAGAAATAAATAACATAAGCCCGTTCGTTGCTGTTTTCATTACTGAAGTGTCTGCCCAGACGTTTGGGACTCCTTCCAGCGAGAAGTCTCACTGTGCGAAAAGGACTCGCAAAATAAGAATGCGTCCTATTGTCGGTCCTTCACCTGTCTCCACTCCCCATCATTGTGCAAGCTGAACTGTGCTCACCGCGATATTCTAATGACCCCCGCAAAATTTAGCTTGGTTCCACTTAAGCCGGAATGGATCGGCCTATTGAATTGAGTTTTACTTGACCGCATCTCTCGCAACTCGATTTGGTCGATGTCACTGTTTCAGGTTTGTACATGCACACGCGTTTACCTTAATCATTTCCTGCAAGAGATTTGTCTTCGTTTACTTGACCATTCAGCTTCTCCGTTCGTAAAATAAATCTTGTAAATCATGGGATGTCGCTTCTGCTAACGCTCTTCAACTTTTTTAAGCTCAATGGAAAACATGTTTTGCTCTTTCGTTTCAGCTTCCCCGTTCAGCTTTTCTTGTGAGGATATTTTCGGAAGCACTTCATGTTAGATGGGCTTGCTTTCTCTTTGGTCCACAGACATGATCAGACATTTTTATCAGTAAGGCAGGCGCTTAAAGGAGATGCGATCGTTGTGAGCACACATACGAAGGCTGACAGATACTGTTGGCGAAGCTTGCACAACATCTTGCTAGCATTTACTGCTATCGCTGGAAGAAGAGTTTCACGTGCTTCAGCCCTGGGTCAAACGTCTTGTGCTAAGCTACCCTGCCAATGCTGGGAAATTTTAGAGAAATTTATTTCTAGTCTTTGAAAGACAAGACCAGTATGTGCATGCGTGCATGTTATTTACTGAACATATTTACGTAAACAATAAACCAAGACAGTGGTTCTTGAGGCAGTGATGAAGGTGTTAAGAAAGATGACGAAAATGATGCCAGTGGCAAAGGTTGTAGCAATGACTACCAAGGTGATGACATATTAACTAATTCTTTCTATCTGCAGGAGAATGTGAGTGTGGTTCTGGTCTACATCTCTGGCTACGCTCTTTCCGCGCTGCTGTGCGTGGCGAGCATCATCGTCTTCAGCATCTTTAGGTAGCACGTTTTATCCTTCTGTGACTGTGTCTCTGTCTTATTTTAATGTTGGAGCTACAACTGCAAACAATTGTCTCCAACACAATGATGTTATATATTACCCACCCTAGATCTTCATTTTTCAAACAGGTCATTGGTTTGCATGATGCTTATCCCATATGGCTCATCAGTTCGACAGTATTTTTCTGAACTAAAAAATTCAGATGTTGACAGCCAACGCTGAAGACAGTTATGCAGCTGTAAATTCTTATAAAACATTAAGAGTAAATCGCTGCTGACATGCCGATGTAGTTGTGCTAAAAATTTTTTTGGTCTTATTTTTAGACTCGGTACTTCTCTGTTCTTTTTATCTTTCGAAACACTTTTTAAAAATATTTTTTTTGCGTTTAATTTTACTTGCGCGAACACACACACACACACACACACACACACACACACACACACACACACACACGTGTGCACGCGCGGGGTTAATCGTATGCAAACAATCGACATCACCTTTCACCCGTTTTACTCATGCGTGTGTCACTACGGACGCAGAGACGAAACGAGATGCTCGCTGCTTTGACGTCTCTTCGTCTGACTAAAGTATCCTAGCTTTACTAAAATCGAATCACTTGAGGACACTTGGAGGATCAATCAAGAAGCAATCGCCCCACACTCGTCGCTGTTTTCTTGGGAAAGCAATCCATGCTCCAGCAAGCTGCATGCAAGATGCAGGATCAGTGCCTGCACAAAGCTTTGGCTGACACGGACACACATTGCCATACCCTTAAATAGTATTGAAGAAAACCGGGCTTCAGGGTCACGAGGTCTTCTCCTATCGATCTGGTGTTTCATAAATGTTTTCTGTGGCAAAGAAAGTTTGATCTGCAGGAAAACTTATTTAAGAAAAAAAAGAAGAATTAAAGAGATGGGCATCCAGCTTTTTTTGATGCGCTGTAACAAAAGTTACAATATTGATCAGCCTTTTCCTCAAAGGACAACTCAAATGTTTGGGTGGTGGTGGCTTATAAAAAATTGTCTTTAAATTCTTCGCCTGAGAGAAAATGGCTTGACACAGAAGGGTAAAACCGAAGAAATCTTCTCATTTTTGTCACCCTTGCTGTTTACTGCAGTGGTGCCTTTGTATATTTTTGGAAAGAAATCTATATACCTACATATAACAGGAAACGAAAACTCTTTGATAAATAAATGTTTCCAAATTGTGTCACTTCGCTTCAATATTTACAGCGTTAAGACACTGAAATTTTAACACATCCATCTGTTCAAGAACCCACTGCTAAGAAACTGCTAGCAGAAAAACACGGTGGCTTCCGACCAGGTATGAGCGCAGTTGAGAACTTCAACTTTCACATCTTGAAAGACAATCATACTCATTATCAGTGGGACCTCCATCACAACTTACAGATTGTAAAAAGGCTTTTGACAGAGTCTGGCATGTGATGCAAAAATTCAGCGTTGAAAAGGGTTTCGTCCAACTCATCGAAGTGGTATATTAGAGCTGAAAGCGCGCAGTACTACTCGATAACAAAGTGGGATCCTTCTTTCACACGACAGTAGGCGTGTGCCAAGGGTGACCCCTATGATCTGTGCTGTTCTACATCTGGGAGCACATCATGCATGACGCCCTCTATAACCACCACATTTCCATTTCCATCGGTGGAAGGCCCACGCTTTCCAGACGCCATCGATCTGACAGAAGATACTAAAAGAGAACTGCAAGACCTTCCCAACAGTCTGAAAAGAAAGTTTTAATGCATATCGAGTGGAGACCAACACTGACAATAGAGTCGTGGGCCTTGGCAACAGCAGAGTCGGTCTCTACATAAAGGGACTACGGCTGGAAGAGGTGAACAGCTTTAATACTTGGGAGCCACCCTCTCCTAAACCCTCCGGCAGCTCCACAACAGATATCCGCATCAGGATTGCAGCAACAACAGCGGCAATGGCCAGGCTGGATGTGTCTATGTCAAGGTTATAGCCTGGTTAAAATTTCATTCCTCAGCCTGTGATGGCGAGCAAAGTGTGCAGCAAGTGAGAATGGGAATACGTGAGTGGTTGCGTGAGCGATTGGGAGTTTTTGGAAGGACGAATGAGTACTATTTATTTTGTAACAGGTAGCCAGTCGTTCAAATCTAGAGGAAACACGTAGGTACCGTGGGGAGTGCAATTTTTCGAAACTTGTTTTTGAAGCTGAAACTCGACTGTACTAGAGTTTACATTTGTTCTTACACCCATTTTTAAGTGTAGGCACAGGTTTTGGAGGAAGAGCGATAGGTCAGGGCTGAGCTGGATAAGGAACTGCTGACACAAGACCAACCCTTTGCAACGGACGCGAACAGAGTTGTTTTCAACGGGGATTGTACTCAGGAATCATCTTGTGTGTTCTATTACTGGAATAAATGTTTATGGACGTCGAAAGCTGGGGATCCACGTCTGGGTAGAACGGAAGTGTACACAGGAGTACCTGCTTCTAATGCTTGGTGTGTGCCTTTAGTCTCACCACCGGTCTTTGGGACAATCCAGTGAACATGCGAGCTTATGAGAGGAGACAGTTTCTAGTGGGGTAAGAAGGAAGAGAGTGAATTGTTCTAGTTTTATTGGTGTGTGTGTGTTTGAGAAGTTATATATCTTGTATAAATAAATGTTCACAGGGCCCGAAAAGGCAGAGCTGTCTTTTAGTTTTTGTGGGGTGAAAAGAACACGTAGATGTCATACGTGAGAGTTGGGGGTGCGCTTGCGCGGGACGTGACAGTCTAGCGAAGCCACGACATCAGGTTTAGTTCACAGTCCAAGCTGTACAATCCTCTTACATCCCACCCTGAAACTTGGACTTTGCTTGCCGATACAGATAGCAGAATCCAGGTGTTTGAGAACAAGTGCCTAATGAGGCTGATTTATTTCTCCTACTGTGAGCATAAAACAAATGTCTTTGTAGGAAGAGTCGTCACCTAACTCGAAGGGTACCAGGAACCACTACTTGCGGCGTGGTCTGGTCTGTTCATATGACCAGGCACGAGACTTTGTCGGTTGAAGCCACGTTTGCCAGATAAAGAGCTGGCTTATGGACGTGGAGTGGGCTGGTTGCAGTTTGGATATTTGATTTTGCTGAATAATATCATCATTTTCTTCTCACTCACTAACACAAATACCTGCTCACCTACCCACACTTAAACATTTATTTGGTCCTATGGCCTTTCCGTTTTTCTTATCAAAATGGGGAAATAAACTTGCAAAGAGATGGAAATTAAAGTTTAAAAAAACTTTTCTTTTTAAATGGCTGCCATTTGTTCACGTTATGTGGCGTCCGTCTTCCAAACTGTCTGGCAAAGGGCTATCACTCTATCGATCTGATTCGCTCTTCAGAGTAGTCCCAACGCCGTGGAAGAGCGGTAACTGTTTTCACACAAAACAGTAGTCACATGCTCATCCATCTACATTTTCCCTCCGCAGCTGAAGACGCAAGGAGGAGATAAGCAGCAGATGATCTCCCTTGCATTAGTTCTCTCGGTGTCTTCGCAGCCATGAAGTAACAGGGTTACCGCATTCACAGACGCTTTCATTTGCAACACTCGAGGCAGCTCGAATGTCCTTCCCGACAATACATTCTTCTTTCGATGTTCGACAAGACTTCGATATCGTCAAAACAGATTTGACAGGTATATTGGAGATTCCACAGATCATACACGATCTTAGATCAGTACATTTCAAATAAGTCACAATTAAGTCACCTTGCCGGCAAGTGTTTTGTTGGAAAATAAATGAGATTCAAAACGTTTTCATAATAGGAAACTTAAACCAAATATTTACTTCGCCCACCAAGCGTTAGGCAAAGCTGAATTGCATTCACTTTATACAAGTCCTTTACCAAGCCCGATAATAACCAAACAGGAGTTCATTCCCGGCTGTAACGAGCGAAGATGAGGCTAAAGAGTGTTTGTTTTTAACGCCGTGCCAGCAACTAGGGCTATATAACGGCGAGAACTGTTAATTTACTTTAAAATGTTTAGGGACCAACCCCTAAGTATTATAACCATAACATCTTAAAAAAAACCAACACAAGGAGCAGGAACAACATAAAAGAGTGAGTGACATATAAAAATGGGTGTTGTGGCCCCAAAAGCCACCAACGAACCGATAACCAATAACTATAAACTTATAAAAACTTAAATCTTGTGGTAAAGCCCCATCCTCCTTAAAAATGTAAAGATAGCTGCCGATGGGACGGACAGGCTAAAAAGGGACGGAATGTAACACAGACTCTCTGAGGGCCAGTGGAACAGGTTCGTCCATTACCGCGGTGCAGAAAATTCTTCACGAAAGTTGGTTGTTCGTCTGAGGGCAATGTCAGGGGTTGTTCACTTGTCGACTAGGGGTGTATAGTGAGTGGCAGGCTTCAAATTTTCTCCGCTTGTTCTACACCCGCGGCGTGATGCTCGCCTAGATGACTGCCAACCTTCCCAGCTGCATGCGCCTGACAGGCGTGTGGTAAAATGTCTGAACACGTTAAATTACATTAATACAATACACTGAGCGCTAGTAACAAGCATAAGAAATAAAGAAATTAAAGCAATAGAAAACAGAACCGCTTCCCTGCAAATAATTCCCTCGCCGTCCAAAAAATAAAATAAAATAAATAAATGGAGAGGCATATGGTTATGTGCAAGATTATAGATTTCCACTGACTCCTGACTAGGGAACTGTCCACAATGCGCGAGTAACATATTACGACAAGAATAATCTTGCATTGGGCGTTTTTAAAAGAGCTAGGCAGCATTTTCAAGCCAGAAAATGAGATTGTTCTTAGCGGTATGATCATAACATTTACATCACAACCAGACGCTTACATTCCGAGAATGGCCCTCGATGGTGTCGATTAACAGTCGGGGAAGGGGGAAGGAGGATGGCCAAATACGAGGCTGCAAGAAGAGGTGAGAAGGAGGATAAGGGAAAGACTCAATCCGTTGCAGCATTGATGCGCAAGAGGACAAGAGTGTAGTTCAGCACCGGGTCAGATATGTATGGAGTAGCCTCTCTTGGGAGCGGCAAGGATTTATTGGTCAATGTCGCTGTCTCAGCAACAGGAACAAATGTTTCTCAGTCGATAAACGGTCTTTGAGATGTTTGGTGGATGCCGCCTCCGACGCCCACAGATAACATTTTACTTTGTAAAGGATCGAGAGAGAGAGCAGGTTTATAACGAAGCAGCCAGATAGCATCTCCCGGCGATTGGTTTGTGGCCCTAAAGCGTTTGGCCGGGCGGGCTATAACAGACATAATCTAAGTCTAAATGCATATTGCCCATGTGCGCGGCAGGGATGTGCAGTTGGTCTGGTAGACAACACTTCGTTGCAGTGCCTTCTTCAGGCTCTGATCGCTCGACGGTGGAGGCTGACCATCTGACCTCTCTTTAACACCTTCGCATCCAGCAAGGACGCCGCTAGTTTGATAGAGGTCACCTTAAGTCTCGGACCGTCTGTTAGAGCTTTGCCTGAGTTACCCTTTCTAAAGATAGTCTCGACGGGTGAGGCAATGGCTTTTATTGAACGTCCTGCCAGGGTGTTAACAGCGCCGTAACACAGGCAGTCCCTGAAGTTAAAGACAGCCCGATACGTTAATGATGCAGTATTTCAGGGTACTGTTGCTTCTCCCGGTGTGTAAACTCTTTAGTCGTTGGGTTTTTTTTTTTTTTTTTGCTGTGCGTGTGAAGAGATGGAGGGTGAGGGTGAGAAGCGTTCACTTGAGCATTTCACGGAACGTGGAGAGATCTGACAAATTACTCTTCTAAACTGATCGCATACAGACTGAGACACCCTCATTGCCCATTATGCTAGCAAGCATGATGATTACTCATGCTCGCTTGTTTGCACTACATCACGAAGATGTGCACGTGCACACGAACAAACGCATTTAAGGAAAAATACACGTGCACACAAACTGACCAAAGCAGGTACAGTCTTCTGTACAGTCCAGCACAGAGAAAGAAACTGTGGGCAACGAGAGTAAATGATGTACTAAACCATAATAACAAAACGCCAACAGTATGAGTGTATAGTGAGCTGATGCAGGTACCTGCGGTAGGTTGATCTTACTGTTTCATGCCATAAAACTGCTGGGTGCTGATGCTGGTTTCTTAATGTTACTGTGCTTACAACTGCGATCTGATTGATGTTACCGTGCAGGAAACTGCAATTTATTGACGGTACAGTGAAGGTAACTGCTTAGTGTTGATGTTATTATGAAGGTAATTGCAATGTGTAGATGTTATTATGAAGGTAATTGCACTGCGTTGATGTCACTGTGCAGACAGTTGCGCTGTACCCGTGTGATCCTGCACCAGCACCTGTTCCTGTCCTACATTATCACCGGTGTCATGTGGACATTGTCCTACACACAGCTGCTCCATAGGCCGGAAGTCATCAAAGCCAACCCAGTGAGCATGCGCACTCGACTAATTACACTGAGACCGTGTTTTTAGAATCAGAAACTTGAATGACATTTATTTTCAAATCTTACACAATTAAAACTGGATAGGGCCCTCAATATTTTAGTGGGGATACTGCGTTTTAACTCAAGCTAAATTCTTGCACACCTTAACATTTTTTTATGTGTATGTATGTGTGTGTGTGTGTGTGTGTGTGTGTGTGTGTGTGTGTGTGTGTGTGTGTGTGTGTGTGTGTGCAACCAAACGTAAATGCATACACTAACACACACAACTACACACAACCCGTTTATATATATATATATATATGAAAAGATAAATATATCTATAAAACTTGTGTGTGTGTGTCCTCGTATTTAACTGAATATTTAACAGTTCCTCTGTGAAAATGCACACAAGGCCAGGAAAAAGATGAGCGGGAAATCGTACGTTATGCTGCTTATGTATTCAGCAAATCAAACATCAACAAATAGACTTTTCAAAGCGTGTACTCCTTGAAACTCTCTCTCTCTCTCTCCTCTTGATGTTCAGCAGCAGGTGTCCCGGCAACAAAACTTTGTCGAGAGGCCAAGAAGTTTTCAAGCTTCGGAGAAGTGGAAAAGATTAGCGCTCTTGATTTAATGTTCAGTTTTACTGTTTTGTGTATTTTCTTACCAGAAATGCAAATGTTTCTGGTGGTTTTGTTTGGGTCATGATAGCCAAGAGAGGTAATCGTCGGCAGCTGACGTGTAATAAAACACGCGGTGAGGCTGCCCTTCCCCCACCTGCAGGTGAAGGGATGAGCTTTGTGTTCCTACCAAGTGACGAGCTGTGTTCACGATATGTCCTACAGGTGTGGTGCAAGGTGGTTCACGTGCTGACGCAGTACTTCTCGCTGAGCAACTACTGCTGGATGTTCTGTGAGGGGTTGTTCCTGCACACCATCATCGTGCACGCCTTCTCCAAGCAAAAGAAGCTGCTACGCATCTGCTACTGCGTGGGCTGGGGTGAGCCGTGGGAATGCGACATTTTTTTTTTTTTTTTTTTGGAGAGCTTTGGTTACGGTTACGTGAGCGAGAGTTCCTATCTTCCTTTCTACCAGTAAACTCCACGTCAAGTGTGTTTGGCCTGTGAAGTTTTTGACACTTTCAATTATGAAAATGAAATAAGATTTTACAAAATGTTTTATTGTTGTCTAACCATCGCATTCGTTTTTTCCAGATTTTTAGTCTTTCTCTCTCTCCCCTCCCCCCAAGCGCGCGCACAGATACACATTCACACATTCTTCTGTAAAATGTTTCCATTGTTCTGTCGCTTATGATGTAAACCGTTCCCAAAACATTTTTCCTCTCAATAAATTTTAAAATACGGCATTCTAATTTCGTGAACACGTCTTAAAATTGAGATTCGGAAGCAGGAGACCAGCCCCTTTCCATTATTATCTTAAACGCGGCATGTCTTCTCCCAGAAAGCAACAAACAAAGGACACAACTCCTTGCAGCCCCAGGCGACAAACGCCCACTCGAGCACCTGTAGCCGACTGTCGCACGTGGCTAGGCAATCAATTCTTGACTTCCAGGCTGTCAGCACGGAACAATCGAGCAGGTGGAAAAAAATCACAAATTGGGTTATAATTTTTAGCTTAGACAAAAAAATTATTATTTTCCATGCCAGCAAACTTACGCCCTTAAGAGCCTGTGTGTATGTGGGTGGGCGTGTGAGTCTTCGTGTGTGCATACTTTGTGTGCGTGCGTACGCGTGCACTAAATCGCACATTGCAGTGCGTGTGAAACACACATCACAATGTAAAAATTCGTATCCATCGAAATCATTTCCAAAGTAAATACTGATTACTTACAGATTGTCTAGTGTGCTGCAAGCTGCTTTAGTTTTCAATAGTTCTTTAAAAATTTAACGCTTCTTAATTCTTCCTTAAAGTAGACGGAGTCTGGTTCATGAGCATCTTGTCCATTTCCTGTTTTTGTCTGCAGACCTCCAGGTTAAAAGGAAAAAAAATGAATAATGTAAAAATCCCCTCTTTGGTTAGCAGGGCACGTAAATTTTTGTTGAATCTCTCGATGACACTATTGAAAGCTTCAAGAAGTTTTTTTAAAGAGTGTTTCTTGTTCGTCCATTTTAGCCTCGCAGCTCGTTTTCGAAGAAGCACAGACGCTTGTGTTCAGCTTCAAGCAAACGCCATCAAAATATGTTTGTGAAAATGGCCTGCAGCACAGAACATTTCTTAGCAGCTGTTTTAGAATTCTCTCCTTCATCGATCCTGAAAGCTTGCCAACATATTACTTCTTCAAACGTGTTATAATTTTTTGTTCTTCTCTGAGCTTATAAGCTTAATATTTTCGCCCATGATCTTACTTTACTCGCTGACGTGTATTTCTGGCTGAGTAAAACTTTGAATTAGTTTGCAAATATCAAAGGAGAGTGTTTTCTTAGCCTTAATTTTCTTGTTTTGTTAATTTATGTGTTAGAAACAATGTCTTAGGATACTGGAGTTTACATCGCGGTGCCATTGTTTTCATCTGTTGGTTGGCTGTATCAGCTCATCAGTGCTGCTGTACTGAAGACCCAGTTGTAACTTTTTTCTTCATCAAGGCAAATGCAAAGCAACGCCTGTTAGTGTCCTTTACGATCGAAACATATTGACCACATCTCCTGGCTTGAGAAGTGCCAGACTACTATGTCTTATTAAATGAAGTAAATGAAGAAAACACAGAAGAAGAACTAGTAAGAGATGGAGAAAAAAACAGGGAAAAGAAAAGAAATACGAATGCAGAAGGAAATGAAAACAGAGGTGTTTCACTCAGACGGTAAAGGATTACATCAGCCGCTCCCCTGACGCTGTAATTTGAAAACTAAATCACACTTGTCTCCAGATTGTTCCAAACTCATCTTCCAAGAAACGTGATAGAAAACAGATTGGAGTAAGGAAAAAAAGAGAACATATTCAGGAAAACGCTGGACTGAAAGTGCAGATAAGGGAAGGCCTAATGTTCTTAAGACGTATTTGAGTCCAGTATTGCGCGCATTCGTGTACGTGTGGGCGAGAGCGTGTGCTTGGGTCTCTGTCCACGCAGAGAGATAGAAATAAAGGAAAGTATCGCACATTTTTCGCCATGAAGATAAGTAACCCGAGCAGACCAAGATCACCAGGACGTGAAGTATAGCACTAAGCTGACCAAGATCACCAAGACGTGAACTATAGTATTAAGCTGACCTAAAACCACCAAGATGCGAAGTATAGCACTAAGCTGATCACCAAGACGATCACCAAGACGTGAAGTATAGCACTAAGCTGATCACAAAGACTTGAAGTATAGCACTAAGCTGATAACCCAGAGGTAAAGTATAGCACTAGACTGATCACCAAGACGATCACCAAGATGTGAAGTATAGCACTAAGCTGATCATCAAGACGTGAAGGATAGCACTAAGCTGATCAAGACGTGAAGTATAGCAATCAGCTGATCACCAAGACGTGAAGTATAGCACTAAGCTGATCATCAAGACGTGAAGTATAGCACTAAGCTGATCACCAAGACGTGAAGCACTAAACTGACCAAGAGGGCCAAGACGTGCAGTATAGCACTAAGCCGACCCACACTGCCGAGACGGGAAGTATAACACCTGAGCTGAGGAAGACCACTAGGATGTATATGCTGGCGTATATACACGGAAACTAATCTACGTGAGGACGTACATATATTACGGACCACGAGACGTCGACAGACGTAGATAAAAGAAAGGCCCCCGACATCCGCAAAGTCTACTGGAAGAAAAGAGCCCGTTGTCACATTCTCCGATGTCGGTCATTCCGCGTTGGCTTATTAGCCGGGTAAGTGGGACACCCGAGGCCACTGTCTGATGGTGTTGTGGTAACTGCAGCTTAGCGTGTGCGTGTAACTGCTGTTGTCACTGGTGACTGATAGTGTTTCGTTTGTTTTAATTCTTGGCTAAGACATCTCGTAGTTTTTTCAGCTTGCTGGAGTGCAAAGAAAAAAAATTAGGGGTTGAGGGTGAGTAAAAGAAAGCGAGACAAGGAGAGAGAAAGAGCAAAAAGTGAGAGAGAAACTTTGTGTTCGTGTGCGCAGGTAGTTACCCGGCTTGCTGCATGCACGGGACGTGGTGTGGAAGCTATACATGCTACTTATTACATTACCACTCATCTTCATCATCATTTCCACTTAGTTCAGTTGCGATCGCTTAGTTTGACACAATCCACGCAATCGCCTGTTAAATCTAAAGGTAACCTTTTCATTGATCCGGTCCGGGCAGTGTTTCCTCATAGCACATTGCAAGGATGCAGTTTTGCAGGCATCAGGCAACCAGTATTGAGTGGTTCCCAAGAGAACTCCATTCCACTAGCCGAAAGGAAGAATGTTACACTTGGAAGACTAAACGACGCAAACACAGTTTGCAGATGTCTGGGTGTATGCTACCAAAACATCAGTCGGGGTGGGTAAGTTTGGCTTGGACCAAAACAGTGGTCTTGGTCGTACTAACACAAAGATCTTATCAAAGTGCCCTACACAAACAGCAGTCTGGGTGGTATGTTCTGGCTAAAATGGTCAAAGCCTCTCCAGAGTGCATCAGAGCTCACACGATGGAGATGGCAACCTGGGAAACAAAGGAGGACCTTGCCTGTCGTTCTTTTTACGGAGACTCTGTTAATTACACTGAAGGAAGTCTGGTTGGAGACTCCCGGTCTTCTTAATAGACACGGAGAAGGGAGAGCTTCACAGTACGACACCATTGTTTCGCTCAAAAGAAAACTAATTTAATCCCCATCAGACTATGAAAATTTGCGACACCTTGCCTTGTCAGGCGACATCCCGCATGCAATCTGGCGATTCAATATTCCGTTGATAATTACACGGTGAAGGTGCCGGGAGGATCGTGAACAGTGCATTGACTTCTCTCGTGGACGATATTATTTCCTTACGTAATCAAACATTCAGGTACACCGATCGCTACTCAAATTATTTCCTAGCCCTGTTTAACATTTAATTTATAACACATATGTTGATGAATGCATGTTAAAATAAAGTTAATAGTTAAAAAATGAATTTTTTTCCTATCTAAAAATAAACACATTTTGAGTTTAAGAAATGTTTTATTGAAATCATCTTTAAATTTTTATATTTTGAATAGTAATCATCGTGAAGAGCAAATCTGCTCAAAAGTCTTATGAGAAAGTAACAGGAATGGTAAACGCTGGCGTTATACATGCTCGCCTGATACAAAACGATTTTTACATCCGTCCTCACAGCCCTACCCACGAGACCGGACTACTCTGAGAAGAAATGAAAAGAGCGATGACAGATACACCGGCCCACAATTCCATGCTGCAGCACGTTACTTAAACACTGCGGCGCTTTAGTGGTCTGCTGCAAAATGAGCAGTGCCACCCCCCCCCAGTCCAAGAGGAGAGTGAGGGGCGTGAAGGACCGGGGAGGGATGAGGAGAAAGGTCACCAGGGATGAGGGTGAAGCGTGGGGGTCACTGTGTGTATTTGTCACCGTGCAGACGACTGCGGCTTAGCAGCCGATGAGCAGTATTAATGCACACACATGCCGACCCCGTTTGTTTTGTTCAGTAATGCTCCATCTGTACATGGCACAAATTTCAGACTAACCTCTCTCGTTCCATGTAGTCGATCATCTTTGTGGGTGCGACAGGTCCACCCTCTCTACCTCCCTTCCTCCCGCCCCCTCCTTCTGTGCCCCTCTCCCTGTTACCGTTTGTGTCTTTCCGCCACTGATGATCTGCATGTACTTACATCTGTGCAAATTTGCTTTATAATCATTTGGCAATGCAAATAAAAATTATACATTACTATTAAAAGAATAAAATAATATATATGCCCTAATTCACAAGGATTAATCTATAATAAACAAAGCAGATTCAATTGGGAGGTACTGGCGCTTATTTCGCAAGATTCATGAAAAATAAATGACAGAGGGGCCAGACCGTCATGATTATCTTGATGGAAAAAGACGACAACATTTTCCCCTTTTGCTATTTTCTCTCTTTGTAGAAATACGTGCGTGCGTGCGTCGATTTCCGAGACAGATAATAATTGTCGTCGAACTCTGCCGCAACTTGATTATAGATACGCCACAGCATTATCCACACTGAACTCAAGTTTATATATTTTATCGACATCTTTTACTTCAAAGGTTAAACGTGCTACTTTCTGATTTTGGTTACTTATAAACATGGTTGAAATGCGAAATTTTGCCAGAGTTTTTCTTCAATCTGAAAAATAATATAAATGTTGTTTAAACATGTTTTAAACAAAAAGAGAAGAACGGTTGGTTCTGGAATGTTTAGTTTGTGATGCTGTTTTATTTGTGAAAACATGCCAAACTGTCATCAAAAGGAAATCAAGAATCGTTCATGGGTCTCTGGTAGTCCGACTAGTGGCCTCCACTGAGATGAGCAGACAGCGGCTTTGAAGTTGATGCCTTCACAAAGGACCGCTTAGTACCATACTGAGAATACGCAATATGTACCATACGACTGTACTCAGTAAGCCATGTAAACTATTCAGGTGTTTTTCTTGTTCTCTTTTCCAAAAGTGTGCGCTAGACAGACAGACCGACACATTCACGCGCGCGCGCGGGGCCACGCACACGGAACAGTATGCATACTTTAAACTACAGAAACACTTATTCATGATAGATCAAAATAAAAAAAAACTACCTAGGAACAAGTTCCGGGTGGCACGCGATGCTGTCAGCCTTACCTGCCGCACCTAATTTTAACCGATCCAAAACGCTAACTTATTCCCATCACACGGTTTGTTAAAGACAGTTCATTAACGACAGACAACTCCACGCCCCACTGTTCGATCTGCTCACACCCACCCCTCTCTGTTTAATAAGATCGTACCCGATCTCTTTCGAAGCACCTTAACATGGCTAAGAAACTTATTCGTTTTTCGTTGATCATATTATGCAAAGTGAATTGTTTCCTATGACAGGTGTACCAGTGGTTCCTACAATTATCTACACTTGTATCCAGACTGTGGACAAGAAACTGGACGAAAGGTGAGACTACCTGTTTTTCTTACAGGTCGTAGTGTGTGTGTGTGTGTGTGTGTGTGTGTGTGTGTGTGTGTGTGTGTGTGTGTGTGTGTGTGAGTGAGAGAGAGAGAGAGAGAGAGAGATGGGGTGGTTGAGATGAAGGTAGTGGGATGTGGGAGGTATCGAGACTAGTGTGTCCGTCTGAGGGACAAAATCTTGAATTCAAGAGCTCTTTTGTGATTGTGCGTTAGATGGTTAGTTTCTGTCATTTGCTTTAATGAAGAGTACAGCGGCTTTCGACTAATAACACAATCAATTTATTTGACGACACCTATGATATTATGATAGAATATTTAGCAAAAGCTCTGAGCAAGTTAGGTAATTCATAGACTTTTCTTTCAAAAACTCCCGTCATGAAAGTAATGACATTAACGACATTAAAAAGGTGGATATTTAAGTAAAGCTTAATTCATATCATGACATGTCGTCGCTGGTTAGTGGGTAGTTGATCCCCACATGCTTCGTCATTTAGTTGACTGGATAGTTATGCTGGTCAAACACTTTTCGTAAAGATAAAGCGCCAAAACTGTGGCCTTAAATACAGACTGGCCGAGTGTAGTGCTTTTTCGTGCCATTGTCAGCTGGCCACTGAATTTGCCTTCGATATCTTGAATAAATTTTGTCTCTCGATGTCCTCGGAGAAGGCTCTCTGACGATAACTCATCATCCGGCCATCACAGACAGCACAAGCCAATTGCCCCTTGACTGAAGAGTTGTCAGTTAACCGCCACTACAGCTTGTTGCCTCTAACACCCTCAGGGAAGCTTTGCTCTTTCATGCCAGAAGCCATTAATGGCGCAACTTGCTTTTTTCCCCAAAGTTGCTCTTTGCAAGCGCCTTTATGAGAAGAGAATGATCTTTAGTGAAATCCTAATCCAAATATTTCCATGGCTGTGTTGAGACGAAAGTGAAAGAAACAAACTTTAGGCATTGATGATGGACTTTTTTGCAATGTTTGCCTCCTTTCAATCTTCAGTCTAAAATGTTGGTATTTGCACAGTGTTTCTGAGTAGTTTATTTATTCGCTTCGTCATTTATTCATATTTATATTTATTGTTTCCATAAGAAGTGGCAAAGTTAAGTCTTCGTGCGAGCAAAAAAAGCATTCTTAAAATAAAGATTAATTGCGTTATATTATTTTCAATTGTAAGCAAAAGGGCCGGTTAGTACATACACGCACACACAGCTAAACGCACGCACTCTTCCTCTTTACTATGGCAACTCTGACAACATTAATTAGGAGGTGGAACCCTCCCATCATTACCAAAAATAAAATTGGTTTAGCGGAAGAAGAAGCGAACTTATATTGTAACGTTTTATTGGCTTTGTCTCTGGATTTGCTGCTCTTCTTCCAGTCTTATTCCCGCTCGGCAGACGCCAATTTCAGACAGATACCAATCTCCCCTGTATAACCCACGCATTCTCATGGCTCCCGCCTTCTATGGGAGGTCAATGGCCTCCTGATGGGCAAAAGATTGACTGTTGTCTAAACATGACCCTTAGAGTTATTCTTGCTCCAACTTCTGTCTTCTAACCGACTGGTGACTTGGTCGGCTGGCCAGCAACCCGCTAGTTTGTTGATTGCTAGAAAAATGTCTGCGTGGTAGAGACAAAGAAAGTGCTTGCTGGGTGTTTGGGGGATCAGTCTGGAGCCGGTGGGAGGTAGAGTGGATGCCACGTTTGAAATATGAGTTTTTATCAACGCTAAGAGCTATAGATCAAAGACCTAGCATAAGGCTAACAAAATTATTATTTTCTTATAGTTTGTTACTACAAACGTCTATTCGTCACAAACTTAAGCAATCTCTGAAGCCATTATACTTTATCGCAATAAATATCGCCTTTGCTACTTGTTAGAGGAATATTTATTGATGTGATTAGAAGACTTTTTACACAAACTTTGCCCTTTGCTATGTTTTTCTGTTTTGCAGCTGCTGGATCAACTACTCGTGGACCTTGTGGACCATCGTCACCCCCATCATGGTCTCCCTCGTCGTGAGTTCTGCTTAACTCATCCATACCTCAATAAAAATCTCGAACCACCAAGCATTTCAGGAATCGGATTGTTTGGGGAATGTTTGGGGAATACTGGTGCTGGAAAAAATAGCTAAATGCTTGTATGTCACATGAATCTAAAAGACAACTCCCGCTATCTTACAAATGAAGCAGAGTGTAGCTGTATTTCTGGTGGCGGTTGATTATACAAAACTGTACCGTTCATCCCCATCACATTTAGCAGGAGTATTCCTTTTCCCCTACGGAAGGGTCTTAGGCTACGTTTGGTTGGAATATTTGCTTGGGAACATGTTTATTTTTCCTGTTTTAAAATGTTGCATGTGGCTCAACATGAACAAAATCTACTAAGCATAGCAAACTAAGTTGTAATTTAAGAAGATAGCAGATACCAGAAACCTAAAGACAGTGATAAGGCACTACCTTCACTTTTCTCCCTCTCTCTTCACTTAACTGTTAAAGTCTTTCGCCTTCTCCATTCCGTCCATTTGCTACAGACAGTGCACTTATAGTCCCCCAGGGGACCGCGGGTAGCTGGCTAGTCCTTACCTTTGGTAAGTTCTTAATCTTACCTTTGGTCTCTGCTTGTGGAAGCAGCAGTAGTCAGAATGTAAACACGCAATAAATTCCCAGTGTATTAAAGACGATTGTTTATGACCCATACACCACAAAGTTACTGTCAGCCTTAACTATCCGCAATGAATCCCGCATATTACGCAATATATTAATAAGCTCCTTTTCCTCGCAAAGCTTGATGTTTATTTACCTGCTTACTCCTCTCTTGTGCACATTCCTGATGTTGCCCGGGGTAGGCACTAACAACTAATAAGTTACAATTCATTAGTAAAAAAGCTTTGAAAATTTTGTAATTTTTTTATAATGGTATTGTAATTGTGTAAATCCTATGCTTATCAATAATAGAACTTCACCTCTTAAAATAAATGTATATACCTTGATCTAGATAAAGACTTCTGTATCATTTAAAAATTAATTTGTTAGTTTTTCTGCAATACCTTTCATTCATGCCGTTCTAATAATGTTTACCGCTTGCTGTACTATTTCTTTCAGTTTTCCCAAAAGCTGTTAATTTTTGATAAATGTGAAAGGAGCTAGTGTAAAAATTTACACCGTTGACAGTCTTTGTAGCTGTTGGTGGCGGCGGTGAAATCACTTGGGACGCAAACCCGTCAGTCACTGAAGCGATAGCTCATGTGCAATGACGATGTCTGTGTCCCAGGATTTCCTGTGAGAATAAACCGTGGGATGTGATCAAAAACACAGTTTTCTAGAAAATTCTTTTTTTTCAGCTTCTTTATGGCCAGCCTTTGCTTTAAGCAATCATTTAATCTCGCCTTGAGGCCGATTGAGTCAGTTTTATTTATTCACTCTTTTTTAGTCTTTTTACTTTTTTTGAAGTATTAACCACCTCAGTTCCGATGAAATTTCCATCTACACAGCATCCTGCTAAAGTAAGATTTGTATCTCAAATAGTAGCTGTGACTGGAGTTTGTGTTGAACACAAATCCGAGCCAGCCTCCTACACAGTCAACTGTCGGTCCGGTTAATCAAGAAAATAAACTGACAATTGATCATTCAGCTGAAGTAACCATTCACCTGCCACAAGCCTCGTTCCAGTGACAGGCGCCGACAGTATGTCAGTTCCTAATTCTTTGCTTGCTGGTGAACTGTTCATGGCTATACGAGCATGAATAAAACACAGTAAGCAGATTTCTTCTCTCCTTTCTACTCATGTACCTAAAGACCATAGAATATTCCAGACGTCGCTCAGAATTTTGCTGAATGACATTTCTGCCTTGGTCTGGGCACCGACTGGCCGACGAGATTTCATTACCTTCTCTGTTCTTTGCGTCCACATTGCGTGTCTCGAGCAAAACAAATCTGGTGCCTCTCACTGACACCTCGAACATGACCTATGACCTATAATATTTCCATAGTCTAGCCCTATATGCTTCAGTCACTTCGTCATCAATATGTGTAAAAGCAAAAGATGTTTTTACACATTATGTCTTAGCAAAGACATTTCTATCCTCCTTATTTTTGGAAGTGTTGGGACAAGATTTGGTTAAATGCGTGCTGCTCTGTTTCAATATTTATTCATTATTCTTAAGTTCCACTTTTTTGTATGGTGCTTTCAGTCATTCCTCTTCTTAAAAACAGACATGTCTTTGTTAATGTAAAGGTTTGTCATGCAGGTAAACTTCGTCTTCTTCGTCAATATTCTCCGCATCCTGCTGTCCAAGCTTCGAGCCTTCAATGCCCACGAACAGCTGCAGTACAGGTAACAACATTGAGATCGCTCACTACAGGAACATGGTGATTGTCTGCACCTTGTCGGCCAAACGTCCAAGAACGGCATTCAGCGGAGTGGCACCCGTTCTTCACTGAGCCTGGTTTCCATGACCGTGCCTGACTGCAAAGTGAATCGGGGCGGAATCATTACTTGAAACAATTTTACAGACTTATTTACGCCACGACTTCCTGTATAATTTATACATTAAATGAATATTTGTTTTGATGACTGTTTTGTATTGATGGCATGATAACTTGGTATGATTAATTGTCAAGATTGGTAGTCTCATTTAGCAAGATTGTTATGCTTCGCAAGCTTGCATCTACTTAGCATGATTACTTGGTTGGTTCAGGAGGGCAGTGAAGGCAACGTTGATCATGATCCCTCTTCTGGGCCTCAACAACCTAATCATGGTGGTCAAACCCGAGATGAGTCGGGAGGGAGTGAGGGTGTGGAAGATAGTCGCCGCCTTCTGCGTGGCGTATCAGGTCAGCCATTTCATCTCTTCTTGAGGGTGTGGCATATACGGTCTGTTATCCAAATGTATGTTTGAGGGAATGTCGAAGATATTAACTGCCTTCTTTGTGGCATGTCATTAATCAATGTGTCATTTCGTATTCCTCCCTTTTTTCTTACTAATAAGCCTCCAGATCTGCTTCTTTATATTTCACGTCCTTCTTCGCTGGCTGGCTGGCTGGCTGGCTTTCTTCGAGCTTGTGTGTGTGTGTGTGTGTTTGTGTGTGATTGAGTGAGAGCGATAATGAGAAAGATAGAAGAATATTGTTCGATCCCTGTCCTCTAGAAGCGCCGTGTAGTCTCAATTTTCTTGTGTATGCATTGGACGCCCAAACACAGATAAGCAGAGAAGAATCAAAGCTACGTAACTGATTACAAGCAATACATCACATTTGTCTCTAGGTTCTAATGCTACATTTTACTTTATTTTGACAGGGTGTATCCGTTTCACTTATCTTCTGCTTTTTCAACGGCGAGGTAAGAGAGAAATTCATTTTATTTTCTGTGAGAGAACTGGCCTCTGTTAACCTGAAAAAAACATATTATCTGTGAAAATTATAGTTACTAGGACTACAGTTTCTTACGGGTTTTACTTTTGCAATCTAAAATATAATCTCCGCTTAGAGCAAGAAGACAATACCGTTAAACATATATTTAGATATAACATATAAACTATATTCGGCATGAATTTATGGTCCAGTATACCTGAAAATTCTTAATTAATTTTTTAAAAATCTTAAGAAACATGCTTTAAGTGGAGAGATGGAAAACAAGTTTAATATTTGCAGATTAAACGAATCTTCTAAGGACTATGGTTAGACTAGTTCCCATTGACTATTATCGGCCAGTTATCATTCTCTGTGAACAGTCGGTTATGATTATCCTCAGTTTTCAGTATCGCTATGGCGGTCTACCACGTGATATCAGAGATTGTCGCGGTGTTGAGTCAGGCTATGACGTTCTCTGTTACGTCAGGTGATGACGGTCTTGCGCCGCAAGTGGAGCCAGTGGCGTCACAGCCACGAGTCCGGCGTGCTCGGGCGGCTACGCAGCACGTCCAACACAATGGCCATCACCATGGATGATATGAGCGCCGCCAACAGGAACGGTTACCCAAGTACGACGTCGAAAACAGCTCCCAAGCACGCACAGGTCTGGACCGAAATCCATTGCCTCCCTGGTATCTTTCATGTGCGGATATGTTGGCATGGTGTCACTGGATTCAACACACGCACTAAGCGAACAAACGAAAAAGGGAACGAACAAGCGAGCAGGGAGCAAACAAACAAATAGCTATATGGTTTGCTTACTAACTTTATACACACGTCTACACTATCTTTAAAGTGACATTACGTTTAAGCCCTTTTAGGAACTATTCGAAAAAATACACTGACGCTTTGACTCGAATGTGTGTTCTCCTTATCTGCCCGTCTTCCTACCTTCTTATCTGTCCAGTAACGGCCAGAAGGGCGAGTATCATATGTGAGACCTCCGGGGGCCGAGGGCCGAAAGTGTAGGCAATATACCGTATATATCGTACCACAAGAATCTCCTATCGCGGGGCCCCCCCTTGGCGAGGGGTTGGGGCAGTTGCCCCAGTTGCCACCCACAAAGGCCACCTCTGTATCTGCTTCTATGCACCCTTTTTCCCTTACTCTTCCTTTCTTTTCCATTTCTTCCTACAGTTGTCTTCTTCTGTCACTGTTGTTCTTAAAAGGGCAAATGAACGAGTATCTAATTAAGTTTGGCTAACAATTTGCATATAGATTATATAAATATTTGCAGATGTTTGTCCGAATAAGAACGGCTGTCAACCTTTGTTCTTTCTACTTTACATGGACCATATCAATTTCAAAATTCAAGCACTAATCGCTTATGATAATTAAAAATAGTCTTTGCAAGTCGTTTCAGTTTTATCTTGCTGAATGGTCTCAGCAGGACAAATATTGTATTCAATGAGATGATGGGTTGCTGTGGTTTGTTATGACTCTCTTTATATCTTACAAAACAAACTCGCACGTTACACGATATTTGGTTTTGCTGAAGAGATCCTTTAGGTCAATATGTTTATTTTCAGGATCCCACAGAGCTCCATCTGATGATGAACAGTCAGAAGAAGACTGCTGCATGAACGTCTTGTCTACGTCTGTGAGCAAAACCGTTTTGTTGTTGAAGATGCGAGAGCAGTGGAGAGCCACGTGATGGTCAGGCCTGTCCATGCGCTTGCTGCTGTCGATGTTGATTCGGATTGTTCGACAAGCGGAAATTTCGTCGTCCTACACATCAGGACACTACAACATCCAGCATACCGACAAGGCAGTCTACTGAATGGGAGGGACGCCACCAGCAAGTTCACTACACACTCCACAAATAGTCCGACTGCAGCTCTGGCAATTCACCCAAGAATCTGGCGGTGATGGGGGACCTGACCGACTGTGTGTCTAATCAAGACAAGAGCGTTTGAAACATTTGCCAAGACAACAGCGCTCTGGGGTTATAGTTGAAACTATGTTGCAGACATTTTAGTTATAACAACATTCATTTTTATCAACATTCCACCTTTAAAATGGCTTTCAAACGTGACTTTTAGTATTTTTCCCCAAAAAAGCCATGTCGGAAAGTAATGCTTCTGAAGATTATTTTCCCAGAAAATTGATCGGGCAAATGTTTTAAGCTTAATTGAAACATGGTTGTAATTTGCTTGAAGTATTGATGTTTATATAGAAACCGTGACTCGCTTGTGAAAGATTTATTAATCTAGAAAATTCATTTAAGCATTCTACTTGAAAGTCGTCATCAAAAACGATTTTTGCCGATTTTCTTTAAAACGCCTTTGGATGGCATTTCGGGTTTGTTTCTTTGTCTATTTTGTTCGATTTTTTTAAAACCAAAACTGTTTTAAGCTAGAGTGACATTAAACTGTCGTTTAATAAAAAACATAACATTTATGTTAACTGCAAAAAATTGTTATTTTACTCATCAATTACATTAGCAACACTGTATTTCTTTTACATAAAAACATAAAAAAATCAAATTTAGGATAAAACATGACTACGAAAGCTTTAGAAAGCGACTTCAGGTGAACAGCGAGTTTGTTTTCTTTATCTTCTATTGCCAAAGTTGGCATTTCAATATAACCTTTGTTTACTAACACAAAGAAACAGTTCTCTTATATTTCAAAGGATTGTATTGAATCATTAACTCTCCCTTTTTATGTGTTCCCTTTATAATGTACTACAGACCGTGGCAGCTGTACAAGCACTAAATCGACGAAATTTAAGAACGTTTGCAACGAAACGAGACAGATATTTTGAAGTAAGAAACTGGAGCTGAGAACTTTAAATCAACAAAGCTCATAATGTAAAGGCCACATCACGTTTTACCCTGCCATTATATTGAGCAATTTTAAGTTTACTGCTTCCATATTTATGATAAACATTTGGTCACCATACGAGATTCATTACACAGGAAAGCAGTTGTATACTGTGTAGGTTTAAATTTGAAAATTAGAACTAAATCTTGCTTTTAGAAAGTATTTGAATCTTGCATGCAATGTTTGCATAATATTAGAAATGTGTGGTTTCTTTTAAATAAATTTTGACATCGGACGCTTAAAGCTTAAAGCATCATAGTTTACAAATATGTCATGTGTTTTAAAACAAGTCCATAATAACTTAAATGGACTGTTTTCGTGAAAGACAAGGTTAACTATATTTCTTATTCATATGGCACTGTATATGCCGGAGACATCAAAAGTGAACTGTGCATCAAGAATAACATATGAAACAAGTTATGTTACGTAACATTCTTATTGCAGTCTGCAATAAATGAATTTTCAGAGGCCATCTTTTGTTGGCCACTTCGACCAAATTATGGAGACCAATCATTTGGACTATCTCACTCTATGAAATGTGCACAAACGGTTGTACTTTGCCTGAAGCGGTTTTTAAAAGGTCTTTATTTTTCTTTAGAAAAGTTAAGCTAGATGTTAATGTGAATTGCAACATTAAGCAAATGTCAGGAATGTCCTTCAAGTTCAACAGGCTCTCCATGGAAGGTTTTCCTCTCTCTCCATTTCGAGCTCATGATTTCTAGTTTTTTTATTTTGTTAATAGTCATGGAATATCTGACGAATAAATGCTGACAATCATCTTTGAGACTTAAAGAATTCGGCAAACCTGATAAAGAATGAATTCTCTCACTCCACGCGTTATAAAATGTCGTCCTAAACATTCCCTGTCATCTATGACTGACGCGCTGGTTTGGCAGTAGTCCCCAGACTTTCAGTACTGCTGCCATGAAGCCCTTTCAGATCGTATAGAGGAGTCTTAACCCAACGGAGAAATAGTTGTTCATCCCCCGCCACTTGAAGGACAGGACAGGTGAAAGAGGATAACCTTTACGACATTGTAATTTCAGGACTGGGATAACTGGTAGAAGTAGAGTCTCTTAAGTTTCCTGAGGGTCACGATCTGTGAAACTTATGGCATCTCGTAGGCATTCATGTCAGACAGTCTGGCAATCATAAACGCTAGGAACTTTGTGCTGACGCCGCAGATTTTTTCCCCTGTTAATACTATTACAGGGACCGTATCAATTGATGTATGCGGAGTTTTTAGTTTGTTTTATTTTTATAAAACTTTCTAATGTGTGCAGTTGTTTCCTTAGGGAACAGGCTTTAAAGGGATTTGCGGATCTCTGAGAGAGTTAATTTGCAGGCATGGTTGGCCGACTTTGGATCGAATGGCTATAGAGTAAAGAATGGCGCAGCCAAGTCTTTATGTTGGTCAGAGAACGTGACTGATCACAAAATGTGTGATTTCCTGCCACAGGCATTACGATTCGAGGCAGGACGATTGCCGAAACGTGAACAACTTTTTCCAATCAAATTTGTTACCAAAGTAGTTGGCTGATTCTTTGCTGTTTTCAAAGACGTTTACGTGTTCGTCGTTTTGGTTGATGGAACAACCAGCATCCGCACCTGCAACCCTGCTTCGCTCAACCGAATAATCTTCGTGCAATGATCCGTGGAGCTTTCTTTCATCGGTGTTCTTTTTTTCATTATACAATTAAATCGACGGAAAACACAGCCGGCATATAACTGTATGTGCATTTGCTCAACTCGTTTACCACGATTTACTGTGAACGTGTCATTACCAGTAACAATGTAAAGATATGGGTACATGTTACTGTGAACCTACCTGTCATTACCAGTAGCAATGTAAAGATATGGGTACATATTACTGTGAACCTGTCATTACCAGTAACAATGTAAAGATATGGGTACATGTTACTGTGAACCTGTCATTACCAGCAACAATTTTAAGATATGGTACATGTTACTATGAACCTGTTATTACCAGTAACAATGTAAGGATATGGGTACATGTTAGCTACTATGAACCTGTCATTACCAGTAACAATGTAGGGATATGAGTACATGTTATTGTGAACCTGTCGTTACCAGTAACAATGTAAAGATATGGGTACATGTTACTCGTAAACACTGTGATGATGCTGATTATTATGTGGTGTAATAAATTGTCTTTTGCAAGCAAATGATTATGCATACTGACTTTTTCTTCTTCTACCAATATACTTCCTTTTTCGTTTTCTTCCCTTCTATGTTTGTTTAATAGCCTCTTTAAGCAAAGCCTCCATTTAAATTCATTAAAAAAAAAAACTCACATACAATGTTTGCACCTTAGCGCTAAAGGACATACACCCGGCTGTTTACCAAACAAAGCTAAAGGAAAGTAAAAGACTCTCAAATTCATCTTGAAAAGCCTGGGCACTTGGCTATGAATCTCTCTCGCTCATCTTGGTAAACCGGGGCATGTGATGGTCAGTAGCCAAGGAGCCTGACGCGCCGTCGAGAAAACATGAGAGCGAGGTAACAAAGCGAAGCGCGCAAAGTGATCAGGAGGTCCCCAGACTTAATTGCAGTTCCAAAACAAGCTTATTTGTCGATTTCTGCAAGGAAATGCGCCTAATCTCAGCATTAGGTTTGGCTAGTTAGCTCGTATAATGAGACTGAAAAGAAATTATGGGTTTTTAACACCTTCCCCACCCCTTTAATAATTACTAGCAAATTTTCAAAAATCTTTCTCGTTTTCGTTTAAAGCCCTGTTTTCAAGTTAAATATTTCTACACACTCACAGTCGATAGTCTTTGACCACTAGGATTTTAAGTGCCGATTTCAAGATCATCAATTATTCCTCCCCCAAGCGCTTATGGCGGTGTAACGGTTTGCTCCAAGGAAGAAAACTGATAGCTCGGTGTCGCCCCTGTATTTACCGTGTACAAACTCGTGCCGTAGTTACTGAGCTAGTACTTGGTCTCGTATGCTTGATTTATGACGATCGAGTGATGAACGCTTCGGCCTGGCGGCAACTCAGTCAATAATCTCTAATTTATAGCTGGGAAAATTACAGGAGTAGCTTCCCTTGTAGCTGGCGCTCTTAGCTGAACTCGCTGTTGTCCTCGACAAAAACACGCTCTCAACAATGTTCACGCATAAATGCACTCCAGCTAGTGTGTGTGTGTGTGTGAGAGAGAGAGAGAGAGAGATAGAGAAAGTGAGTGAAAGAGGTATATATGGTGGGGCTAGGAATGGAGGAATAATGGTCGCTGGTTCAAATGTACTCTTTCTGTAGCACCCTGTATATATTTTTTTCCTTATTTCTTACTTGCTATAACCGTGTTTCCACCTAATGGAGCTGTACATCTGCTGGTATTATTACTCACTAAGTACTGGTTAAACTCGGTTTTCTCCCACTAAGAACATTAGATTAGAACACTTCCCTTCTGGGTTCCATTGAACACACATTCCCCACCGTTCTTCACCGCAAGAAAATAAACAGAACCTAACCGAAAACCCTACGACAATCGTTGGCACCATGTGTCTTTTGGGCGCCGTCGCGCCTAGTGGCCAACCTTGTCCAACTTTCAAATAAATCGCTCGCAAGTGGATCCCATTTTTTGGAAACTCACTGTGCCCTCAGACTGACTTCCCTAGTGGAACTACGGAATTTAGATCAATCAGGCTAAAGGATGAACAACGTTGGCAAGCTAGAGGGCTCCGAAACATCCAACATTTTGTGTGGAGGCTACATGGCCTGCACTCGCTGCTCTGTCAGAAGAAAAGATATTTCGCGAACATTTGTGATGTGCTATTTCCTGTCAACATACTTCGAAGCAAGTGACATTTCTAGCACCATTTCCACAATCAAATTTTAATTGCTCTAATAATTTAGTTTTGTTTTTTTTTGCACATCAACGGTAATAGTCCCACTTTATGCTGTGTAAAGTACTTTGGTTTATTCAGTATTCAAAAGCACTTTACTCTAACCTTCTTTCGTAGCATTCTAATTCATCAGCGCCCAGTCGTATCAAGAGTTTGTTTTAATACTTCACGAAGTTATTTGTGGCAAATTGCTTTGAATGCTTTAACGACAACACACATCTCAGCCTGTAAGAAACAAAAGTCCAGTCGGTCAAGGGTCTAACCACAGAATGACGAAGGACATTACACATTCCAACTAATTTTGCCTTTTTAATAAAACACTATGTCAGTCTGGAAAACTATAGCCATGATCACTTGTTCACACTATGTCAGTCTGGAAAACTATAGTCGTTATCACTTGTTTGCGCTGCTTGTGCCTGGCAGTCTCGAATGGTTGCACATGTAACATGTTCACCAAGGAACACGAACGTGTAATTCGAAGAGTATACATTATGTGTGAATGTGTAAGAGTAGTAAACTATATTGTAGTAGAAGTACCACAGAACATGTGCTGGTTAATGCATTGATGGAGGGAAGGGAGAAGGAATGGATAACATTCTCCTCAGTGCTAACTTTTCACTGCACAAATGATTCATATATTAGACAATTCTGATCAAGTGCAAGTTTTTTGGACACAAAAGGTTAAAAAGAAAAATCTTAGCAGATCGTGGAGTCGCATTCATCTCTGTCAAAAAAGGTGACAAGTTTTAATTAATGTTCCGTACCAGGTAGCTGCAAAAGGCAGCATTAAAAAGATTGGGTCGCATGTCGAAACGTGACTTTGAATTCGCTATAAATGTTTTATCACTTCCGTTCAGGTCAGGCAGAAAGAGCTGTTACTACAGCGCCCTATGCCACCGGACGAACGTTCACATTCTCTGCAGCATCCCTACTCCAACTGATGACAAATGGAGAAGCCCGTCTGGGGTTTTTTTTTTCGATGAACCACTTCTTTTGATTTTCATAAAGGCAACCCACAACAGTGCAGAGCCAGAGATCTTCGTCCTTCGCTCTCATGAAAGGCCTGGAGAACACCATACTCTGAGGTTCTTAAGAAAGTAAAGCTGGCAATGATATGGTGCTGAGTTTGTAACTGCAGCTAGTGGCGATCAGCACATGGAAACTTTGAATTTAAATCGAAGAGAAAACAAAAACACAGCCAGTTACTTGAAGAAACGTAGTAATGAAATATTCATATATTCATACACCTTGCAGCATGCGGGGGGTGAAGAAATAAAATTTCTGGGCGAAGCATAATACAGGCGTGTCACCGTTGGCACAGGCACACAAAGACTTTTATAACAGTTGCATTCTTTGCCCTTTTGTCCCTCTGGAAGCCGTTGGTATAGAGAGATTTCAAATCCCAGACCGGGTTTTCGGCCACTTACCCTAATTACGAACGATGGATACATCGGGACTCAGGGATTTGTTTAACGTACGCTCAATGCTTACAGCTCTAGTAAACCTTTTGGTAGTCACAGCTCAGCATCTTAGATTATCAGCCGATCTATGTCTGTGCCTATTTCCAATGACAGTATCCCGCAACGCTTGCAGTACAAAGCTAGCCCTTGGGTACCGTTATTGATATTTCATGACTACCATACCACGCTAATTATTTTAAGGTTTCCTGTCAGAAGTACTCGTGGGAACTATCGAACAGGGAGTAATGACATTAGTTCTTCAAATTAAACGTAACGGAAATCGACTTCTCATACCAGGAGCAAAGAAATTAGTTCTCAATTCCGTGATAACAAAATCAAATCAGCAAAATAAAATTAAATATTGGAAAGAAGAATTTTCTGGTTCCAAAACCAGGAATACAAAAATAAAAAAGAAACGCCTCCTATAAACATTGATTGTACTCCTCCAAAAGAAGTAACTCGAGCTCTAAAATCAGAGGTGATGCAATTTATGCTGAGAGCAGCAAGGAAATCTACACCTCAAAGCACTTTTAAATGACCTTGACGTAAAGCATCCTCTGGTTGAATGGAATCAAGATGATTACATTCTCTGACGGGTGGGCTTACCCGAGATACTCTTGGCATGCGTGTGAACAAGGAACTGCTAATCTTGCCAGACAATTGCTTGGTGGCGTGGCCTTTCTTTCTGATCACATCCACTTTTCATCCTTTTGTGCTGGGCCAGGCTCAAACTTTACCTTCAGATTAACAAGGATGTATTCTTTTAGTGGAATGGTTTTGTTTAGTTTTGCTTGTTTTTGTCTGTCTGTCTGTCTGTCTGTCTGTCTGTCTGTCTGTGTGTCTGTCTGTCTGTCTGTCTGTCACCTTCTTTCTCTTTGGTGTGCTTGGTGTGCAACCAATTGTATCCAGAACATTAGGTGTCACTTTACGGCAAAATCTCTGCAATTCTCTAAATTACCTCAGTAGCTAGAGAGACTAGAAATCCTCGCCCAGTGAAAGCAGTACAATGACTGGTTTCGGTTCTTAAAAGCTTTACTCGCCACTCTCATTGCTTTGATGACAGTAGTTGAAATAGTCACTGAAAGAACGATTAAACTCCTCTACAACTAAAAGGCACTTCTGGATATGCGCTGTCTACGAACAAAACTCGTGCCATTACTCGTTTGACCTTTCACCTATATATTCCCCCACCCCACCCATTGGAGTCTGGTGCTGATGATGGCGGCCGTGATGCGAAATACTAGTCATGCTTGAGCGGTCAAAGGCACTTCTGGGTCATCCAATAGTCTCCATTTTCTGAGACAGCTCAGTGGACGGGTTCCACGAGTTCTTCTGTCTCCAGACCACTATTCACGCTGTCTCAGGCCCTGGATCTTTTTAATTCAAGATATACTAGAGAATTCAGTGTCAGTACTGTTGCGCACTGTAAAATCCCCTTCAAGCAGTTTTCCAGACGCGTTCTAATCCAGTGTTCGTGTCATTCATCATTCATGCCGGGGATCTCTCCGGACTTGGCTTGTGTAGGGCAGGCTGGGATTTTCAGGGAATACGGGGATCAGATACGACGTAAATCACTACCTGCTTTCTGGCAAGCAATTCATCCCGGAAACATTTCCAGATTTTTTAATTTTTTATATTTTATTGTAAAACCATCTGCTCCAGTGAAGACAGATGGCAAGATGTCCCGTTTTCCTCAACAGTGGCATCTTCATCTGCAACTGTCGAGCTAGAGCAAGAATTGACCGTTTTTGTCTTACGATCTTCTTGATAGTTTCCGACCAGATCGAGGCTTTCCAAGATGATGTATTTCCTGATTATTTGTTGGAAGCAATGAAACTAGATGAAGTTGCTGACATGGAAGCAAATTCCAAATAAGTCATGCATTCTTTCACTTTGACACTGAGTATTCCGGCCACTGAACTCTGCAGTAATTGTCTATCGCCAGCCTCATGTGCACTCCTCAGGCGGAAATAAGAAATATGAAGCATCAAGCAATGGCGGAATTTTTAGCACCACTGCTTTTTCGCAGCTAAGAAATAATTTAGTGCATTTTGAAACCAAAATCTGTCCGCTAAATTTACCGTAAGGAATTGTTTTCTCACAAAGTTTCCATTTTCTACAGTTAGGAACTGTATGCCTCACTACTGTCAGACTTCTAAAACGCTTTTAACTAAGACTTGCATTTGATTATATGCATGCTGATTTAGGAAGAAATTCTTTTTACTTAACCATTATTTAATTTTCAGTGAGTTTGTTTAAATTCACACCACCAGAGCAAACATTAAACGTGTCTGTTAACCTTAACGTCAGGTATATTGAATACAAGCTTGCTACAGGCGCCAGCATGCCTATAAAAGTAGATCACTAAACAGCTCAACTGTTCTTAACTAACAATATGTGTACAACACTGACGCCACAAACGACCCAAGCTACTTCCATCTTTGTCTACTGATTAAAGATCCCACATACACGCATGGAACATGCATTTCAAAGTTTCACGCTTCCTTTTTTGGTCCACGAAGGCTTTCAGGCAAATATTTAATTTTCAAACCGTTTCGGCTTTTCACACACTTATAAATTTACATCTGCATATGAATACTGTCCTTAATAGTTCCTTTTTTTAAATAACGAAAGGATAAGCGTCTAGACAGCGTGCATCGTCTCCTCTGGACCACTTTCATTAAGTCGTCTTCATGCTAAATGGTTGCTTTCGAATTACACGTCTTAATTTGCACCCACTGCCAAGTATGATAGTGGCATACGTGTGTCTGAATTAGCCATTTAGTATGACATAAGTAATAAGTCGACAATGTTTCACAAATACCGAAATACGAAGAGAGCATTAAAGCAACTTATGTAACAAACGGACTAAAAGCGGCAACAAATTTAAGTTTTAATGTTGTAGTTTAAAATATATAATACTGCATTTATGAATGAAACATTTTTTTTTTCAAATACCGGTCTATATACACATGCTGTACTATAACATACTTTAAATAAAGCAAGGTAAATGGTGGGTGCCAGAACCAGTTAAAAACGTTGACATTATTTCTTGAAGAGAAAAGTGATCGGCACTCGACCAACCTTGACGAACGGATTGCGATTGAGTGTCAAGGTACCAATGTTCCAGCAGCATCTGTGTTTTGCTGTTGCACTAGTTCAGATAAATCCGTGGTTCTTAGTCTCTAGCTTTAGGACGTTTAGTCTAAGATTTGCTAATGCAAGAGAATGCGAAATTTAAATGCGCAGTTTGCTTTAACTCAGCAACACTAAACCTTTCTGGACGGGTGTGAGTCATAGCTTGATATTTCCCACCCCAGTCCTAGACGCTGAATATTAAAACGCGTCGTCTGCAGACACATTCAAGCCTGTGACAATCAGAAACCGTACCCTCCACTCCATCCCCTCTCCACTTCATTTTCTCCATACAAACACAAGTAGCAAAAGTTTAAGGTCTGTTCAGCCAGACAGAGTAGATTCCTCTTTCCTTCCCCTACCCAACCATCCACCGCCACCAACACCAACCTCGTGAGGACAGCCTTGTCAGTCAAACGGCCGCCTGCTGAAGGTCGATTTCGGTTGAAAAGTTTTTTTTTCTTCATCCTATCGCCTTCATCACGAGCAGTGACTTCCTCCTTTTTCCACCCCTTACCCTTCACCCCGGCCGCGGTTGTTATGGTTACGGATGTGCGCAGGAAGCTGTACAGGGGACTGCAGTGATGTTGATGTTGCAGGAGGTCATGTGCTAGAGGCATAATGATTTGTTTATACGCTATGTCAGGATTGGCCGTCTTAATTGTATTGTCACGGAGCTGTTGTGTGTCTGTTTTCTGACTCAGCACTTTTCGCTGAGACATGAATCGTGGACTGGGTAAGGGTAACGCAAGCACGAGAAAGGAGAGGTAAGCGAATGAAAGGGTTCGTAACTCTTGCTCAAAGCTGATTAATTAAAAGACACGTGTGTGCGTGTGTGTGTGGAGGGGTGGTTGTGGATGGGTTGGTTGGTTGTTTCTCTGAGCGCGTTGGTGTGTACTCATGTGAAAGTGAAACTAAATCCCAAGGAAAAGAGTGGATGGCTCGGGAGAGGGTCAGAAAGGGTGAAAATTTAAAACGTGTTGGCTTTTCTTCTTTTATTCCTTGTGGATTGCTGTCACATGTCAATCTGTATACAGAAGGATAAACTTTCGCTTACGAGTGGTCACGTCCTCACAAATTGAAGTGTGTTTCATTTTACTGTCGTTCTTCGGTCACCTGGCAGGTTCTACGTATTTTTTTTTCATATCTGTAAAGAGAAGATAATTATGATTATGATTATGACGACGACGACGACGACGATGATGATGATGATGATGATGATGCCATTTCCAATGTTATGATTATGATGGAAAGAAAGATTTAAAAGATGTCGATCTTACATCGAAGTTTCAGGTCTCACCTGACCTCAGTGCTATAATGACCCAAGTACGTCATAGCTGTGTCTCATCTAACCTGGATCTGGGTCTCGGAGGTAGGCTGCACCTCTCTAGTCTCATCTCAACCCCCCTCCATAACTATAGGTCTCACCTCACGTCGGAGAAAGGTCTCATCTCAACCCCTTCCATAACTATAGGTTTCACCTCAACCCCCGTCCATAACTATAGATCTCTCCTCACGTCGGAGATAGGTCTCACCTCAACCCCCTCCATAATTAGTGGAAGCCAGGTCTTACCTTGGCTCGCGTACGTGCTCACAGCACCTGGTGGACGAGAACGAGACCCTCTTTGCCACGCAGGAAATTGGGAAAAGTGGACCTCGAGACAGACCTCCACTTTCCTTCGTCCTCCAGGCGCCTCATGAGGGGCTCTAGGAGCCCCACGTAGTCCGAACACTTGTCCAAGTGCTCAACTCGCGTCACGTTCACGATGTAGCCCCCTGACAAACATGTTGGACAAGTGCAGCAGCATTATACATGGCTACTGCGTCGGCTAAAATAAATTGCAGAAACTGCCGCAATATGCAGTGTGTGGTCAAAGGTGACGCTTCTCGACACTTGACCTGTTATCGAGATGTGTTATGAGGCGTGGGGATGGAAGGTTGTATGTGTTTACCAGTTTGTGGGTCGTTGTTACCTCATGCAGTATGCTCCTGTCGGGTTACAACAGAATAGCAAGGGGCGCTGACACCGCGACATCAATGCGGAAGGAGTGGAGCGTGTTTCCCCCACCTGCGACAACTACCCAACCTGGGAGTCAGCTTTGAAAAGTCTACGTGCTTAACAACTACCCAGCCAAGACCTGGGAACCTTCTTGTAATTATGTATGAAAATGCGAAAAGATAAAAAGGTGTTTTCTTTACGCGAGGATTATTCTACCCACAAAGAGTTCTGGCGGAAGTGTTCCACCCGCATATTCAACAAAAGACTCTGGGTAAACGTCAGAACGTGGACTAAAGAGAGCGAACCTTCTCCTGGGGGAAGGACTGCGATTCTCGGTGGTTAACGCACTGGCGACAAACTAAGTTCGTTAATATTTGATACGGACCGAGGCCTTCGGCTTTGTTTGCGGGCCCGGTAAACGAGAGACATCGAAGTAATGAACGTTGTTTAGTGTTTGAGGAGTGACTGTGTGGGAGAGAGTGGATTATTTATTGTAGTAGGTTGTAATAAGTTTATCTTGAGTAGGGGGAGATGTGTTATTCTTTAGTTATTGATATGTGTTTTATGTCACGCACGACGCCTCAGAAAAAAGAAAATATAAATAAAATTACATGAAAGGAGAGAAAAGAAAATCAGAATAACACCAAGCTAGTTTTTTGGGGGCCGAGAATACACACAGGAAACTCACGTGCAGATTTGTTTGTTGAAAGAAAGAGTACGCGTCAGTGACTTTGCGTTTGTCTCTGTGGTGTAGACGTTTGCGCGCGCGCACACACACACACACACACTTTCTCTCTCGCTCTCTCTCTCTCGTTCTCTCTCTTGATCTACTTATGAGAATGGATGCTCAAGATCTGAAGTCTTCAGATCGGGTAATTACAGCTAGACTAATACTCTAAACAAGCACAAATCATTTCTATCAAAGCTCAATTCTACCACTCTCCTCATTTCTAAAAGAAACTTTCGTTACATTTTTTGCGAATCTTCAGACAGTTTACAGGCTGTACGTCATGTACATGCAGGAGCATTCAGTATGATAACAGGAACAGTTCCAATCATACCTGGCTTTACCACGCGTATCATTTCCTGAATGGCCGAGCAGGGAATCTGGTTTTCACCCATTCCGCCACAGATCACCAAGGCGTCATAAGCACCTGAAGACAGAAGCAACCGCGTGTCTGGTATAAATGTGCTCTTTGTGAAGTGTTCCTAGTCAATAAAGTGTCTTCCTCAATCAGATATCGGAACTTTCACACCCTCTTGACAAATTTCGTAAATGTGATTTGAATTTCTTTTACACGACGTTCGCACATGTCTAAGCGATGGGAAACAGAAGGCATCACCAGTGACATAATAGATAATATTGATAATTAGAGGAGAGGACAAGAGATCGAAGTAGAGATTGTCTGGGATAAAGAAAGGGAGAACAAAGAGAACGAAAACCTAAACGACCCTTACACTTTCATGTAGAAAGAACGATTCTGTATATATTTCTTCTATGGAAGTAATAGCAACATAATACTTTTTTTCTTCCGTATGTGTGATGGCGGACTCACCGTCGTCTATGGGTAGGCGAATGTGTCCGATAGCCTCGTTAATAAGCCTGCCGTAGATTCCTTTCTCGCGCGCCTTGCTAAGCATGCCCTCGCTGGGATCAAGGGCATCCATCTGACGAAAGCCCAGGGCAAGAAGCTGTAAAGGCGAAGTACACTTTGTCACATATCTGCTCCCCTTATTTTACACATCCGTTCCTTTTCTCACATATCTGTTCCTCTTTGTCCCATATTTAGTCCTCTTTCACCAACGCACTGACGACAAGTACGAACCATTTGCAACAACAACGCGTCAGTGACAAATATATACTACTTTAAATAGCAAAACAAAACAACAAAACAAAAATAAACAAAAAACAAAAACCACAAAAACAAAACAAACAACAAACAAACCACAACAGCAAAAAATCCAACAATAAATGCATAATACTTTCAATAGCAAAGCATTGACAACAAACATGAAATATTTTTATGCAATGCATCTGCATCAAATACATAATAAATGAAACAGATACTCAAAATACGAAATATTTGTTACAGCTCCATATCAAGAAGAAATAACTACTAACTACTTGTGAACATTAATGGTGATGATACACCAGCGCGTTGACAACGAATGTATAGTAATCTATATGAGATGGAACTCACAGCAACTGACCCTTGGGGACTGATGGTAAACATGCTGATCTGTGTCAGTATGGCAAGCATTAGTTATTAGATAAAACTTTGTCACATCTCATTTAAATCGGCTTAATTTGACATATCACTTACTGCTTACAAAGCGAAGGCTAAATGATCCTAAAATGTGCTTGTGTGCGCGTGTGTGACCGTGAGAAAGTGAGAGTTTGTGCCAGTTTGCATTTTGCTTTCTTTCGTTGAGAATTGAATGTTTACTGTAACATTCAAAGTATTTTTTTCAATAATTGAACAGACGTACAACGTGTCACTCCTGCACATGCAATGTGCAGCTCTGTAACTTCTTTTACCTGTGTAATAGCAAAGTAACGTCAATAAAAAGTCTCACCTCTTCGCCAACCAAACCGGTGCCTGCTGCAACGTCCAGAATCTTGATTGTGTCTCTTGTTTCGGGTGGGTACAGGTCTGCCACAGTCGCAGCCGTCGTTCTGGGACCAGTGTAATCAAACGCCGTCAGGTACTGTCCACAGGAAACACAACCAGCCAATGTGTCGTGCAGAGCAAAAATATATAACGCACGCACGCACTCAAGCGCGTGCACGCGCGCGCGCGCGCACACACACACACACACAGAAGCAGCGAGACAAAAAATATATAAATAAAATAAGAGAAAGAGAGAATGCGAAAAGTTATTCCGTATTCCGTCATACATCTTTGGAAGGATTGTACACAAATAACGAAGAAACCAAAAACACTTTATCCTATTTACAATGTTTATCAAATTTTTTTTCTAATTGAGAAATCCTTCAACAAAACTCCACGCAACTTTCTTACAGGCAAATCAATATTCCAGGCAGAAAAGGTGAAACGCGTGGAGCATTATTATAGTAATTACAGAAAATAATTTATTATGTTAAGCTTTGTGGATGTGGGCAGCATAGCACATAGAAAATTTGTTTTCAATATTTGAATAAAAAGCATATAACATTTTTGACGTGTAATTTCTGGTGGAGGAAGAGATGGTCCTAAAATCAACACAATCGCTTTTTAAAACCTGCGTTAGCGCTCGGCAAAGATCCATTAATGTACCGTAAACCTGTCTTTGCTTCTTGCTTGAAGTTCTAGTAGGGCACAGTTTTTATTTTTCATGACATGATAAAGGTACTATTTCTCAAAATCTTGGTGACTACCGCCTCTTCGCCTTCCGTTCTGGAGAAGCACGCCTATCAGGCACAGAAAAAGGTCAACACCACAAACATGAAGAATATCCGCGAATGGGTTCACGTTGTCAAGGCTACAGCCAGGGAGAGAGCTGAGACCAGAGGTTAATTAGACGTGTCTGTGGACAAACGCAGCGTCACAAGTTTGACCTCTTTCTGTGGATGGTTTGAAGGAATAGTGTAGGAGAATGTAAGAGGGTAGGGTGGGGTATTCACATTTTGGGAAATAGTATCTTCCACTAAACTTTACTCGGCTACTGGGGGAGGGTAACTGACACCCCGCTTTACCTTGAAGGGCACCTTTCTCCGGCAATGCGCAATGAGCATTATTCCGAATTGATACCTGCGCATTACAATTGGACATCATCATCATCATCATCATCATCAGTACCTGACACAGGTGAATAGAAAACCAGCGAACAGTTTGTGACGCTCTGAGACCATCAAACCAACTAATAGATCGACCGGTTGCTTTTCATTAAATCCCGAAAAAATGTTCTACGAGGACGAGAAAAGATGGTAAAACAAGCTATACCTTATAAACACTAACTTAATACAGATCACACACACACACACTGACTTACAACTTCATACATGTCGCTGGTTACGCTGTAGTGCTCGATGCTATTTTTAGCTCCCAACCCCGGCATGAGATATTTGTTGATGGCTTCTTGTGCTTCTGCCACCAGGCCGGAGGAATTTTCTTCTGTCAGCATGCTCATGTCTTCCTGAATTTACTGTCTAAGACCTTCAACGATTCCTATAATATATAAGCATACACAGACATGGCAGCCATGTGCGACACAAAGAGAAAGAGAATGAAAGAAGGAAGAAAAAATTTATACTTTGTCCCAGTGGACATATTTCCATTTTTACGACGGTTGCTTCTGCGCTTATATTTACAATTGTTTGATATTTATAAAGTTATATTTATACTTTAAAAATTGTTTCTCTCTCTCACCTACACACATAGAGTGTTTAAGTTTCTTCTCCGCTGGGAAAATATTACAAGTATCATTTATTTATTCCAATTTCGATTACTTTTTTTTTGTTTTACCAAGACAGACATTTGACACACAAAATAGAATTTCTAAGCAAATAGTACGAAGCTGCCCAGTTTCATTGAAATATTCGTTCGACAACATGCACTCGATCGATGAACGACGCTTTCTTATTATAAGCAGTTGCTTGTTTTGACAGTTTGCACCTTAGGAAACCTTGACACCAGTTAACAGAAAAACAGAGTTCCTCGTAGGCTATTCTTTCTCTCAGATTTATGGATAAATTTCACTGCTGGCCGCGATAGTTTGCAGGTTACCAGCGCGTTTGACAGGTCCGCTGCTCGTCGCATGTCTGCTAACCCAGACCTATCGTGATAAGACGAACAGGTGGGAGCGGGGTGATAACGAGTCTTTTACACAATATCCTTTGAGTAACATCGATGGGATGACCTTGATAAAATGTGCACGCGCAGGGGGTTAGGGAGAAAGAAAGAGGGCGCTACTGCTGACAACGACTTCAGGGTACATTTAAAATAAATAAATAAATGGAATTACCTCTCTGACCGCGTCGGAGCAGACACGCTGGCACAGAAACGGTGTCAAGAGACACAGATAACGCCGTTAGGGTCACGTTCCACGAGTGAAGGAAAAGGTCCAGAGACACGGTTTACAAACTACCTTAAATACTGAAATACCATTATGAATTTTAAAGTATACACTCTCCTGTAATCATTTGTATTAAAATTTTTCAAACTTTCAACTAAATATGCTTGTATAATGGTAAAATGCAAGCCGTTTCGCACGGAAGCGTTCGTCTGCTGCCTGGCCTCTCGGAGAATCTCACGCGCATGCGCAGTGATTGATGACGTACACCAAGGAAAACAATCTGTCTCGCGTGTGATCACAATCACTGTCAATCAAAGCCTTAATCAAAGCCTTCTGGAAAAAAATGCCACGCGAATGTGCTGCTAGTGATTGTCGGGAATTTTCTGCCAAAAGGCTCTCCTTACAGTTTTCACCAGTTCCCGAAAAATAAAGAGCTTAGCCTGCAGTGGGCCTCTAGAAAAGTTCATGGGACGAGAAAGCTGTGGATGCCTTGCGAGCACGATGTCGTCTGCTCGAAACACTTCATAGAGTGCTTCACGATGCAGTATCGGCTTTGCAAGGAGAATGGGATTCCTGCTCTCCCACGGCTAGAATCGCACGCTGTTCCAACCCTGTATAGCCATACTGAAGAAAAAGAAAGGAAGCAGCGTCTGATCGTAGATCTGCTGTTGCTGTCAAGAAGCAAAATTGAGAGGTATGTCAAACGTTGATAATATTTGTACCCAGGATACTTGTTTTACGTTGTTTTTTTTTTTTTGCTTTCTATTGATAAGAAATACCAATGGTGAACTGAGAGGGAAATATGTTTTAATGGAAACAATTCTGCTAAACATTTCTGAATGTATTTTCCATTAGTATATGCAGTAATATTATTGTGGCATTCATTAATAAATATTGATGCTTATAAAATATTTTGTTTTAAAGTACCTACAGCAACTCTTGGGGAGATGGAACCATCTGAGAGCACTGCTGAAATAATAGAAGCAGCAGATGAGGACAAGGAAAATGTATTTCCAGCTAATTTTTCAATGGCAATACCGGCAGTGCAGCTTTCCCCCTTTCCTTCAAGTTCTATTACCGCCAAGGATGTCTCTGTACAGATCAAACCTGTAAGTTGGTTGTGTATGTTTAATTATGTCATCTACTCAGGTGTACCCAATATTATAAAATATGATAAAGCTCAGTGCAAGTATTTATATTTCCAGATCTATCCTTGTTATTAAAAGGCAAAGTCCTCATATTTCAGCATCAAGTATCAAGAGGGCAACAGACTGCTGTGCACACCACAACTGCTTGCAAAGCAACAAATTGTCCCTCTCCTTACTACAGAGAGCAAGGGACACAAACTGTCAGGAAGGCTGTTGGTGCTCATGTACCTGTCATCCTGACTTGACTTCACAAGGCAGTCAGACTGATCACCAAGGGTAACTATAATGCATATTTGAAACCACTTGCTGTTAATATTATGACATTTTATGAGGATTTAATAGCAATTATTATCAAAATCATACTTTCCTGTGTGATAACAGAGAAAGATAACTTCTATGCAAAAATATAAATATTTGTGTATGTGTTGATTTTAATCTTGAAGAGTGTGTTTTCCCCTCTGTACTTATAAATGTGAAATACTTATCTTTTTACAACAGGCCAATAATAATCAACTATGAAACTGATGAAGAGAATGAAGATACCAGTGATTGCAACTGGGAACCACCACTAAGGTAGCAAAATAGTGTCAAGTGTACAAAAAGCATGCTATATCTTTGTGATATTGAATGAAAGCCAGTATGAATACTTGTGTGGGATATGGTAGTGCTGAAGCAATTTGCAGCAGCAAAGCTGTGTTAAATATCTGTGGGATCTATGGGATATGCTCACTAGCTTGAAGTTGCCTGTGTTTCATATTTTGTGTGCATCTATCCCTGCCACATCTTGCTTTATTTTCCTGTATGTCTTGAAAAAGCATGAATGTCAAATTACAGGTGGGGACCACCATAACGCTTCTTTACGGATCAGGGCCAGGAATTTGATAATAAGAAGGTATGAACAATCTTTCTGTTTTTTTATTACACAATATGGTTTCGAGTTTTTCCACATTCGTGAATAGTTTTTCCAATACACAGAAAATACAAATATAGCTCATTATGTTTGTAAAAAAGCCAACATTTGGGGTTAAAGTAGCAGAGTCATTAAACAGTATATGCCTCAGCAAAACAAGCCATCCATGGGAGATGTACACAAGATCTTTTTTGTGTCCCAGATTCCCTTCCAGACACCTATTCAAATAAGCCACAAAATAAAAATGTACATACCCACATGTAATAAACTAGGAAAATTCTTGCTTTTAATGTTTGCTTAAAAATAAACGAATGTTGCATATTTTAAGCCCTCACCCCCTTTGCAAGTGTTTAATGAGCTACATTTTTTTGTCTGTTCCAGGCATGTTCCATTGTTACCAGAGTTCTTTTATTCATGCCACCCACTCCCCATTTTGTATTGCACAGAGTTGTCTAGTGTACAGTTTTATATAGCAATCTGTGTGATATTGTGTGTGGTGATGTGACTGACACTGGATTTTAAAGCAGTATGCCAACTACAAGATAGTATCAGCATAGTTGGCAACATAAGACATTTTTTATCATTTTTCAAGTATCACAGAATAATAGCTGTTATATATATTGTATACTTTTGACATGTAACCATGTGTTTTGCATGATATTTTTGTTGTTTTCTGCTTTGATATATTCTTTTTAAAACTTGTGGATATGCACATTTTCTGTATATCTCATTTTAGTGTCACCTACTAGTGTTTAACGAGTTACATATTTTGGTTGTCTTTTCCAGGCATGTGCCATTGTTACCAGAGTTCTTTTATTCATGACACCAGTCACCCTCCCCATGTTTTGTCTAGTGTACAGTTTTATACTGCAACATTATGACTTGCACTATTTGGTAAAAGGTAAAGGTCACTGTCCTGTTTGACAATTTCCTTATGTGATGTGAGCATATTTTTATTAACATGGTAGTTCATTATTTCAGATGGATCTTCTGATTGTTTGCATAGGACTGCCCTGTGTAAATGGATTTATCAGGCAATTCAAGCACAATGTGATGTATTAGTTTATTTAATAAAGAAACAAAAATGTAATGCTGTTTTATGTATTGCTTTCAAATGTAGCACAGAGTGCAATAATTTACTAATGAGTCTTGAATGTTTGTTCCCTATTAGTATACAATTCTAATCAGTTGAGTCAAAACCTAACGTAGTAAAAGTGCTCCAAAAACTGACAGTAAACAACCCAAACAATCTACTTGGTATAATAAAGGTGTATATTCATGGATTGCAAAATTTGCACACTAGGTCCCATGTAACATTAAATTACAATAAAGTAGATTTTCTGATGGCACGTAAAGTTGGTCGTCAAATTTTTTTACAATTAAATAGAAATTCAGGTAAACAGTTAAACCCTTGTGTATTGTATAGAAATGGGTTGCCAAAACTTGATGTTACTTTACTTAATAAGGGCACAGTCAAATAACTTGCGATGATGCATCACATGAGGGAGGACCTCGGGAGTGTTCGGGATTAATCCATGTGCATTTATTTTTTTTTGTCTGGCAATCGATGTTGCGTGTGGGATGTAAACAATCAGAGAAGTACAAAACAAAGTAACAATTAAACGTAACAGGATTTTATTCCTCATTATGAAATATGCTCCATTATTACTCAAAAAAGATACATGTTGGTATCGCTTGCATTTTACATATTCTGACCTTTTTCTACCATCCTAGTCACACTGAGTGTTCTTAAACACAAATAGGTCTGATCAAACCAAAATAAAAAAATCAACAACAACAAATGACCTTTTTCTTCTCCACTATGCTATGTTGCAAATCTTGTGAACTCATTTCTTGGAGATGTGATCCTGTCTTTTGAGATCTGAAAAATGAAATCATGGTGATCACACGTACTGTACAATTATTCAACTACAGTATGGATTCACAGAACATGAAAGCACGAGATCACTAAATATTTCTTCTTGATAAATGCTGAAGCATTACCTACTGACTGTTGCATAAATGTTTATATTGCCATCAACATAAGAAGAAAAGTAAGGAAATAGTAGTACAATTACTATTTATTATTGCAATACTTTCATTTCTCATTTAAAGTGGTTGATTATAATGCCTTCAAATATAAATGTGAGATGCTTATGTTCAGTCAGCATATTTAAACCCAGTGTACTGTTTTGAAGGATCTGGAAATTTCTTCCTGACTGCAGCCACCACACAGGCAAGAAGAAATTTGCGATTTTTTCGGCCTGTTGATTTCCAAATCCATCGCACAAAGTTGCTGTAGGCAACATGTCTGTATGTGCTGCAAAATATTTGAAAACACACCTAAAAGCTATAAACTTCACATATGAAAAATTGAATTTTCAACATGCACATACACAGAAATATAAAGCGAATGCCCTCAGTGCAGACACCTATGCAGATGAATTTTGAAACTGAAATTAGCAATAAGTAATAAAAATCTTTTAGATCCAAATATATATAATGAACCAATTTCTTTGATGACAAGCGCAAAGCTCCAGGACTTGTGGGGATTATTGCCACGAACATGGTTGTTATACAGCCCCCTTAACTCACTTTTAAAAAGTGAAATTGTTGCCTCTATGGAATACCTGCAAAAAGTCATTTTTTTGTAAACTGCTACAGTGTACTCACAATTATACACTTTGACTTTACCTATTAAAATATAGTTTTAACACTCCTTTTATTCCCATTAAAAAACAAGAATTCATTGTACAGTAACTGACAACTGTATCAATAACTGAAGGTCATTATGATGAGTAAAGTGCATACCTTGACAAACAGTTCACAAACATCCCCTCATGGCTGGTAATACATTTATCTGGAACTTCTGCTATGTAGGCACCAAGGATATCGTAGGACTGGCAGCATATTTTTTCACAGTCCTTCTGCCCTGGCCATTCCTCACATTTCCCACATTGACAGTAGGGATTAGATCTGACAAGTAAATAAAAAGTGAAGAGACAATAATACGGACATATTTGTTTCTGCACTTTTGTCAGCCAAAATGCATTTCTGAAAATAAAAATGCATTTTTTTATATAAGTTTTCTTGTATTAAATATAGGTTTCAAATCTTGTTAGCTTTTAATTTGTTCTTCCCATAGTTTTGACTTGCAAAGTTACTCATCTATAGCACACTAAGCATAAATTTTTTCCCCTACTAGTCACCTGCATAAAAAATTAAACAACAGACTCTTCACAACATGTGAATTTGCTAACTAAATAAAAACAAGAGATCAAGCGTATATGTATTTTTTAAAAGTTTCGTCTATAATACAATTTTCTAGGGCCTAACACATCACACGTGCATAACACCTGCTGTTGCATATAGTAGAATTAGAATGAAAACAAAATCTAAAAAAACTGCTTTGAGACTGAGGAACAGAATTTTGAACAGTTTTTAAGAGCATTAGTTTCAAGAAGGAAAGTTGCGGATACAGATGTACACATCAAAAATATCTTTTTGTTTACCTTTCCGTTTCTGTTACTGATGGAGTATCGTCGGTCGTCTCTGTTTCTTCATCGCTAGATTCCGACCACGTTATTCCTAGATTGTAATTGGACACTAAGGGCTCGTCTTCGTATGGCTGAGCCATATATTGTTGTAAGAGATAACAGAAGGCGTGGTGCACAAGGCCGATAGCAGTCGTCCTCGGATGACGTCGCGAGAAGTAGTTCCGGTCAAGAGGTCGCGCGATCTCTCGTTTTAGCATGGCAGCCTCTCCACGCGTAGAAAAGTATCGATTCAACTTTGTTTTAGCGCATTAAACACACTTCTAGTGACAATCATGTACTAATTCGTCTTCGTAAGGCAAGTAAACAGTTCAAAGTTTATCATGACATTGATTATTGTGTGTAGTTCGCTGTTAATACCGAGTACAAGACGATTTTGCATTTGAAGCGAGCTGTCCATGGACCTTTACGATTTTCTTGCTTACGTGACGTCAGTCTGATGTCAATGGCTGACGGCTTCTACCGGCCGGAGGCCTGTCGCTAACCAGAGGGATCTACGTTGGTGTCTTCATGATGGTGCGTTTCCTGACGATCCGCACTGTCATCCAGGGTGAGGAATAATAACATGTATGAGAGAGAGAGAGAAACAACGCAGCAGTAACAATAATAATAATAATAATAGTGAAGATTTTTATAGCGCATATTCACACTCGTAGAGAGTATGCTCTTAGCGCTTAAAACGGGGAAGAGACGTGGACTAAGTAGATACAGAACACAGGGGACGAAAGAAAACGACAGTACTGACAAAAACAGATAACAAAAGGCATCAAGTAACAGGAACAGAGAAAAATAGTGATGGGTAAAGTAGCAAGAGGGAAGGGGGGGGTAAGGACTAGCATTGTGGACTAGGAGTAGTGCTCAAGGAAGAGGTGCGTTTTCAGTGCAGATTTGAAGGATTCAATTGTAGGAAGGTGGCGGATATGGAAAGGAAGAGAGTTCCATTGTTTTGCAGCACAGTAGCCAAAAGTCCTGTGACCATATGTTGTTGTTCTGGTGACAGGAACAGTCAGAGTACGGTTGTCAGAGGAAGAGCGGAGTTGTCTGGCCGGAGAGTAAGGGATGAGAAGTTCAGAGAAATAGTCAGGACAGGAGCCTGCAAAGAAATTAAAACACAGCACAGACAGTTTGTACTGGATGCGAGAACGGACGGGTAGCCAGTGTAGGAAACGAAGGAGAGGAGTGACATGGTCCCGTTTCCTTGCTCTAAGTACCAGACGTGCAGCGGAGTTCTGTACTCTCTGGAGTTTCTGAATGAGGGATGAGGGGCAGCCTGCCAGCAAGGAGTTGCAGTAGTCAAGTCGTGAAAGAACAAACGCACAGACAAGAGTGTTGGTGGCACGTGTAGAGAGAAAGTGACGGATGGCACTGATCTTACGGAGCTCATAGTAGGCAGACTGACAGACAGCTGTAACATGTTTATCAAGGGTCATGTCTGCGGTGACAATAAATCCCAGATTCCTAACGGATGACGTGAAGGTGATGTTGCTGTCGCCCACCTTGATGTGATTGGGCAGACTGACTAGTGAAGGTTGATGTCTTCTTCTATGGCACAAGAGGGCTTCCGTTTTATCATCATTTAGTTTAAGCTTGTTTTTCACCATCCAGCCCTTGACATCACTAATACAAGCTTCTAGAGAGCTAATAGCAGAGTGAGACTCAGCTAGTGGAATAGTTTGATGAGGAGGCGCACACGGCTGCTGGATGACCAAGGATCATGAGACCACACAATGAGGATCGTATGTGTGTGAGAGTGAATGGCAGTCGTAGCGGGAGTTCACAGCACTGTAACATTGAAAGTACGGATACTAATGGGACCCCTTTAAGATGAGATAAAATATTGTATTATTTTGCATTGCTTGTATGTACGTAAATTCTGTTCTTGTTTTTTTTTTGGTTCGTGTGTGCTGTACTTTACTTAGCATATCGTTAAGTCGTTTGTTCGGGTAAGAAGCTCATAGCCGTGTGGCGCGAGTTTTAAGTGACTGACGTGTGGACGTTGTACGTAACGCCACCACGTGTCCAGTTTCACTGGAGCCAATGTTTGTGTCTGATGAGAAAACGCAGGAGCATTGCAAAAAATATAATTTTGGAAATGCAAACATTTTTTGTATCGTTTTCCAAGGACGCCTACGTGCTATTAACCTACAACTACAAGCATGTCCTATCACCTTGATCTACATCCATAAGCCATCTCCTTGTCTTAGTTATAACCGTGCCCGAACACACTAACCTACCCGATCCATATATTAAATTTATCCACCCCCCCAAAAAAAAAAATAAAAAAAAAAATAAACTGACCTACTATTCTACAGCAACAAAATGTAGACAGAGACGGCTGGCACATACCATCACTATAGTTATGATGATCATCACATCATATGCGAAGTGTTCACCCGCTTGTAAGAAAAGCGCACACGGCTGCTGGATGACCAAGGATCATGAGACCACACGAATGATACCGAGCCACTCGGAGTAAGGTTTAAACTTTAAAAGAGGCTTGTTTGTGCAACGTTAAATGGACCGTTTGCCATGCTGGAGACGGGGAGGAAGAAGAGTTGGGGTTATCAGCAGCAACGGCTAGCTCACGGCAAGGCAGCCAACCCTGTAAACAGATGCCACATGCAGAGAAAGAACAGCGTGCCCGAGATGTGATTTGAACCCAGGACAGTCAACCCTCACTGTATTGGTGACATGCGCTAACCGTTGGGCCACCGGACCGCCCCAGGGAGAAAGAGAAAAGAAAGGCCTGCAGCAGAACTTGATCAAGTGTGCATTAAATCTTGGAACAAGAATTTCCTTATTTCGCTGCAACGAATCAAATGAAGTTAACATAACCACTGTTTCCTGAAACATACAATTTCTGACCTTCCCAGCGAACTCCCTGTACCCCTTGCAGGTATTATATGGTAGCGGAAGTAGTTTCTAGTTTCTTATTAACATTAAACTGCACAAATTCATCATGAAAACAAAACAAAAAGAAAACTGATGGTATTAAAGCGTATTATTCACTTTTAAAGCACCTAGACAGTAACCACACGTCTACTAACAGTTCTCTCCTTTCCTCACACTCTTCTCCACTTCAAAATTCGTTTCTGATCACACACTAATCATTATAGCATGCATGCCTTCTCAACTGCTGGTATGGTTGGCAAATACTTTTGTTCATGTCATAGATGACAGAAAATGAAACATCTCTGACCTGTGAAAATACAACAAAACCTCCATTGGTGAGAGGATATCACAGTCCATAGTGCGCAAACAAACAAAGATGATTAATATTCAATCATAATGCCACACATTGTATTGACCAATCAAATGTTTGTGAATGATATGTGGTCAGCTTTATGTAAATGATGTCAGTACCAAATGAAGTGGGTTGAACTTCAAATATTTATAACAGTAAATTTAATGTTAAAGCAGTTAAAGCAAATCATTGCTAGTAAAAAGAAAATTTAAAAAATCAAATAAAATATTACAATGTTTCTGCAACATGGTCTGCAAATGCTAGCTATTTTTTTTCCACACAACTTTAAGATGATGTCTTTTCTACATGCTTTTGAAACAATGACTATTACGCTTTTTTGAAAACAAGTCCATGTAAACAATTAGGCAACACAACACACAAAACATTTCTCTTCATTTCTTCACTGAAGTTTAAACAAAAAAAAAACAAACAAAAAAAATCCTTGAAATTTCAATACACTTCAAGGTGTCATGCTTCAGTATGCCAACAAATTTCTGTTTACTTTTGTCAATGATCACAAAAGTTTTGTTCGATCAGAGCAATCATTGTGACAGAGAAACTGTGTGCTGTTTATGCTAGTTTCAAAACAATCACACACACAATGTTATCATGTAATTTTTGCATAAAAGGTGCATCATTTCAAGCCAGACATATTCATTCATATGCAGCATGCAAAAATAAATATACATTTGTATATATTATATACTCAACATACTCATGACTACAAACATTTCCTTGTTGCTATTTTTTTATGTCGGACAGAAGCACATGTCTGTTGCTACCGACAACAAAAAGAAATGCCTTTCTCGAAAAGTCAGTTCGAAAGTGCAATGAGATGAACAGTATTAATGTTACAGTGGACTTTTATGAATGAATGACCCAACAAACTTACTGGCGTCATAGTCAGCAAGCAAATCAAATTATGTATAAATACTTCGCAGATTCAGCAAAGCCACTCAGAATTCGACAAAGAAAGTTTTGTCTGCTTTCTACAAGCTGTCATGACGTTAAATTAAGAAATAAGATTTAACAAACTCATCTTCACAGTAGCTGTTGTTGACAATGAATTTCAACCATGAAAGCTAGAAAAATATGATGTCCTTGGAAAAGACTTTCTTTCAAACTAAATTATACTTCAGGGGCCAGTTGCACAACATGTTTCTAAAGCTTAAAACTGTTCTAAAGAAGAAAAATCTCTTCTATGCCATTTAGATGCATTGCACAAGAATAAACAAAAAGTGTGGAAAGCGTGGAAAGTCAGACTTAAACAACTTTATCTTACTTAAAGCAGTTTAGGTTTTAAAAATTCTAAAATAGTGGTGTGCACTTTAAACTGATTATCTAAAATGATTTAAGGCCTAAAAGTGTTTAAAATTAGAAATGTTGTGCAACTGGCCCCAGGATTTTGTTACAAATTCCAATTTTACTTGTTCTTAATTGATCTCTTAGCATATCAAGTATTTGAAACATTTATTTAGAAAAAAAGCCCAACATTTCTTATATTCTCTGGCCTACTGAACATGCCATTCTAGTAAGCAGTCTGCACAAGAAATAGTAGCACGAACTAGTAAAAATTAAAAAGGATTAACACTTTGAGGAACAGCGAGAGTAGTTTGAAAGCACACGCAGGAAATTAAAACGAGAAAATTCTTTAACACCATAAATGTTTGTCCCCACTTTATGAAAATATTTAGTCACAAAACATCTATCATGGCCTAAAACTAAAACTTATTTGTACACAGTTTCATACTGAAAAAGATTAAGTGTGGTGTCATCACAGCTAAATCACATAAAGAATAAAACTCCATACCCCCAGTGTGCTTAGAAGAAAGAAATAAAAAACACTTGCTGTCAATATAAGAACAACAAGGCGCCAGAAAAATCGTCCAGTTTCTTTCTGGACAAACGTGGCTGCTAGGGGAAGGGAGGTAAACAGCTGCTTTATGTTGATACCAGCATCTAACGCTACATTGTGGCAAAGTAGCCGGCCCCATATAACAGATGCCACATGCAGAGGAAGGCCAGCATAACCGCGATGAGATCTGAACCTAGGCTAGTCAGTCCTCATAGTACTGATGACAGGCACTAACCATTTCGCCACCAGACCACCTAGGCCACCCAATACACCAAATTATTAATTCGAACACATTTAGGAAAAGTAAATACAGTTTTAAGAATTGTGATGACTTATCTGACAATAAAATTTGGGAAACAGTATTTTGATTATCATATTTTTAATAAATGCATCCAACTGTTACCACAGCCATCAACGTTTACTGAGCCTTTAAGAGTTTCTGGCATCTTCTAATCATTTACTTTCACAATACCTTTCAATCTGCTTAACATTGAAGATAATTGTTATTACTCACATAACCTTATACTAACAGATGCAGACAATGCATAAGGATTTCAACAAAACTTGTTGACCTGAGTATTGATTTTTATAACTGGCTTTATTGCACATATTTTCACCCAGGAATAGCTCGCAAACAGTGCAAAGTCATGATCCCTGCTAAGCTGCTCACAGTCAATGCATGCAACTCATCTTGCAGCTGGAGTGTTCTCCCCCTAGCCATGGGTGTTCTCTTAACATTTCAGCCACAATGCCTTATACTGAAATGACATGCAAACACAGTCTACCATGACTACCTCAGTCTCTCTCTTTCTTGATCTGTAGACTGTGTGACGGGATGACACCCTCTCTAGCTGGCACAGGAATGGAGTCTGAAGGTGGTGGGATGATGTCACGGGCAGAGTACTCTTTCAGCTCCTTTTCATAGCGTTCTTTCTCCTGCTCATAAAGTTCAAAGTACAGCTGGAACATATACACAAAATGATTCAAATGATCCATTACTTATCAACATTTCTAAATTTGTCATCATATCTGCCAAGAACATTTCAACAAACTGAAAAGTTTTTAATATTTAAGATTTTATATATATATATATGCAACATTTATGTCATAAAGCAGTATTGTATCTCCAATATGGAACTAACTTGTGCTTATTGTGAGAACTTTTTTCATAGCAGATAAATTACAACCTTTTTGTCATCTTGTGAGAGATTATTCCATTGCTGCGCCAGTCTTCGAGTCATTTCATGGTGGGCTATCTCTTGTTTATGTTCCTGTGCAGACATAAAACACAGGCAAAATTTACTTCAAAATTTTAAGGACAGCAAGTGCTCCCTGCTGGCAGTAATTTCATTTGCTTACAAAGTAATAATGATGAGATTTAAAAAAAGATGGCTGAATATAAGATTCCAGCAGCAAACAAATTAGTAGTATATACTTCCCAGAGACTGAGGAGACACTTGAGAAATATACATGCAAACTGAAGACAGTCCCAGACAGACACACACTTCTTCTCCCGACCCGCACAATCTAAGAAAAGCAACCAAAACCAAAAAGTAGCATCTCCCGTTCACCATGATCCAACATACAGCACTTTCAAAGCCTTACCCCCACACTAACTCTAACTCAAGCCCAATCTAACCTTGAATATAACACTAACCTAACCCAAATCTCCACCAATCGACATTCCTGCTTTCTAAAAAGTACAGAAACAAACACATGCATGCGCTCACACATAAAAGGATAAGGAAAAGGATAAGAATTACCCTAAGATATTCTTCTTGTATAGCTGGTCTGCGCTGCTGGCAAAACATAAGAAAAGCATTAGCAGGTTTCTTAGGGGCACTGGGATCTTTGTCCTTCTCTGTTTTCACTTTTTTGTTCTTATTTGCACTTGATGCAACACTTGCTGCAACATTGGCCAGGGTGCTGTCCCCTAGTCCATGAGCCACAAGCAGAGGCTGAATTGCGGACAGTGCAGAATGCCGATCTCCAAGACCAAGCCAGGATGATCCCTCTCCATCATCACTGCCTGCACCACAAGGGTAGGGTGGCGGCGGACGTAAACAGTTGAACAGTTCATCTTCCTGTTCAGCAGTTTATAAATCAAAAGATTTTTAAACGAAATGAATCATGAATGAAATGTAATTGGTGATACAGACTTTCTCCGCCATGTCTAAAGTAACAGTATAAGCAATCGCTGGCACAGATCACATTACTTCACACAAAATTAATGATTCCAATGTATTCTATCAGTTCCATGCATGATACCTAAGCTAAAAGATGACATTCAATGATTATTCAATAAACTGATCACTGATTAAAAGGAACCTAATTCATTCTTCTTACCTCCCACATGACAGGAACTTGTGCTTCTCGAAATCCATCTCCAAATTCATCCAGTCGACTGATTAGGTACCTGTGAAACGTTGTAAACCAAACATTGACATGACAATATTTCTACACTTTATACAGTATCATACACAGCAAAACATTTTAAAACACAGCTTTGTGACCAAATGCCCCATACTTGATATTAATTTCCTTGAGACCATGAAAGTGTTGTAAACAAAAAACTAAAATCATAAATCCCAAGCAATAATGCAACAAGGATACAAGACATAACAAATCAAGACACAAGTATTACAGACATAAAAAGTGGACAGTTATACCTCCGGTCTCTCTTGTAACGTTTGATTAACTTCTTGACATGCTGGACTCTGTTAACTAGTTTTTCGTTTGCCTAAAACAAATAAAAGGCATAAAAATCAGTATATGCCCAAATATTTGCATCTACATGCTGATTTGTATGCACAACATGCAAATGCACTTAATGATTTATGCAATGACACAAAAACCAAACCTTAATAAGTGTGAAATACTTTTATAAATCAGCTGCAAAGAACTTGTATTAAAACATCCTTCAAAGAACATGACCATCAAAGACACAGAATCAAATGAATGGTGCTAAAAGCAAGAACAAATGTCTATCAAGTCCAGAAGCCATTTGAAATAGGAAATAATGTTGATGTTCTAAGAATCTGTCATGGACACTGCAAAGATTACAAAAAAGACAACAGCACCAAAAAGGCAACAGATGTGTACAAAGCCGACCCTGTATTGGGTCAGAGCCATTCCTGATTAAGAGTTACATCTTCCTTATTATGTTACTAGTTTTATTATTTACAGAAACTACACCAATGCATACTGAACTGATGTGTTTGCACGAATCTATTTGTTTGTTTGTTTTTGTTTGCATGAAGACTAGCTGGACTAACTCACTGGAACATGGACAAGAGATTAGTTTTAAAAAACTTCACACAATATTTCTTTTTTATGCAATGTAGAAGAATGCTGAAGAAATGCAAGAAAAATGACATGAAAGGTAAATATTTTGTAAATAATTTTTTTGCACTGACAATCGTTGTAAAAATGAGCTGGTAGAAACGAAGTTTAAAAAAGTCAGGTAACTGCAAAACTGTACACATCATTTTAAATTATTTCTAGGCTCAAATTTACAAAACTTTATTTCATTTTTATTAGGAGTGTATGACAATTAAAGTATTATCAGCTATCTTGATAACACTACAACTACGCAAGCAGCAACCACTCCAACCATGCTTACAATACTGTGGCTAAGTGCCCTATGAGGTATTGTTTCAGGGAAAAGTATTTTAAAATAATGAAGCAGAGCATCTTTTAATAAACCTTAAAACTTTTTAATTACTATATGGCGCGAGAAGAACGTATAATAAATACACATGAACATATCTGTACGAGTATTTTTGTAAGCTTAGAGTTCAAAAGATCCGTCCTCAGCCAGAAAACTTTAAAGTTTTGTAGCTTGCACAAATTAAACAAAATCTATTTAATTTAAAAGCGAAGCAGTAATAGCGAAGTAAAAGTTACAGCGTTAACAAGATCTGAAGATAATGAATAAATGATTTTTATTCCGAGACAGGTCTCTATCGACGAGCGAACTTGTCTTACTCTTAAAAGTTTTCAAAGGTCACAGTTCTCCTTAATGTTTACATGTCCAAAGAGTATCTCATAACGAATTACCTGTTGCAACTGTTCACATCTCTTCCGAAGCGAAAAATATTTGTTAAGAAAGGCATTTGCCTGAGAAATGCAACCTAACTGTGCTTCAATGGTTTCCGACATCTTTGTTTGAGATCGCAAACGAGGCTTGGAATGGCAGTGCATTACCTCCCTTTACTTGTGGGAGGTGTACGTGTAGACAGAAGGAAAACTGCTTGGTGAGACAGTATAAATCTTAACAGCTAAAAACGAGAATAAAAAAACTGAATATGTCAACGCCGAAGATGAAAAAGTTATATGTAAGAGATGCAAATGATAATCACTACCCTTGGTGTCATCATTATTGTTTCGATCGAAACAATTATAAATATGATGCCACCAAGGGTAGTGATTATATATATATCTAGCTAAATTAAACAACCACACTTACGTACATGCATGGGCAATGTGAGTTGATTTCAATCCCCATATGTCAGGGCTCTGTGAGGCCAGTCATGCCGACAGTGACAAATGTACAACATTTTAAAGTCTTTCGAAGTTTTGCTCCAAACATCGGTAATTCTCCCCCCCCCCCGATCCCTGCCTTTTCTGTAAGTGTTTCTATTTGTCTTGGTCCTAACATATCCTAGCCCTAAGCAAACCTATAGTACAGAAAAGATGTCGCCTCTTAAGAATCAAACGCTTTTTAAATCCTCACTCTCGGAAACTGTTCAATACAGCATATATATATATATATATTCAGTCGATCATCGCTTATATATGCTTCCACCTGGGACTCCGGTAGCGGTGCTTCGATAAGACCTCAATTGTTCTATAGTGTTCAAAGAAGAACTATCAAATCGGTGTTACTCAAACCAAAAATACAGCCTCATGATTTCCTATCTCTAGGGGTTCTATCACGAAAATTCAAGAAAAGTATACTCATCTAACAGGCAAAATGCCCCCCCCCCCACCACCACCAGACTTTCTACCATCTTCTCAATCAAAATAATAAAAGGGTGTCTCAAGCTCAATATTCCCCTACCGACAATGGATGTATTCATGACAGGCGGTCCGGTGGCTTAACGGTCAGCGCTTGTCACCAATATAGTGGTTGGCTGTCCTGAGTTCAGCTCTCGTCTCAAGCGCACTGATTCTTTCTCTGCATGTGGCATCTTTTTACAGGGCTGGCTGCCTTGTCATGACATAGCATTACTTGCTGGCTTGGCGTAAAACACCAATTCCCCACATATTCAAGAAAAGCCTGAAATATTCTGGCAGTGTTCTTTGGAGCAGCCAAATCTGTAAAAGTCAAGCTAACTGAATCCAATCTGTAAAAGTTTAAAGTGGGACTCCTACAACACCTTTTTCCAATCCCAGATTTGATTACCTATACAGGCTTCCTACACAGCTTATTTATTTATTTATTACTTGCACCAATAAAACAAACATTTACCACATGTTTTTTTGTGCTTTATATTAAAAAACCCAACAACCAGAACTGTCAGTTCAGATATCAACGACCATGTTTGTACATAATCATATTTTCTCTCTATGTTTTTATTGCCTTTGTTTTGAATTGATGTTAGCTTGACTTTGTGATGCGCACCATGAACAGCCAGCTTTATGCGCATTTGTGTCTGCACTACGTACCGAGCCAGATTACACGCGTAAAACCCAAATGAAGATAAATGTAGAACGAAAACATTTTGTTCAGCACGGCAGACCGGAAATTGTTCCAACGGTAGCGACCTCCCTGCCTACAGTCGGTACTAGGGGGCATACGCTATAGTTGCCAATTACCGTAAGGGGACCGCAGAGGGAAGACAACAAGAGACTCATCACAGCTGATGCTCCACCTCCAACCTTCCCACTGTATGTATTGCTACAGCTGTGAACGGAACGATACATTAACATCCCTGCACTCTAGGATCGCTTCATTCGCGTCATACTCATTGTTATTACTGGTCAACACTGGTTACAAAAAGTATTATCCTCCATATATAAGCACTACATTTACAAGCGTCTGTTATGAGACGCTAAGCAGCTACAGAGAGATAATACGTATAGGACGTTTGCATAATACATGTATTATGTCCAGTCGTAGTCCAGACCTGTGCTGAGTCAGCTTCACGAAGTATTTATTAAAATGCTTCGCTACATTAACACGACATATATGTATATATAAACTCACATTCTATAATAGTGGGAACACAAGCTGAATACTAACTGTAAATCAGCCATATACGCGACACGTCGAATCGTATGACAGGTTTGTGTATTGAGTCGTTCCACCCTTTGAGGACTGATTTGTCTGACGGCTGTATTTTACCATGGATGTACACAACTCTTCAGCAGAACGGTGCTGGTTAGTAGACCTTCAAGCAGCGGATCTTCAGAATTTGCAAGCAAACTGCTGTTGTCATAGAGTATCCGGCAGTTTTCAGGTCAGTAGCGTTTTTTTCTTGCTTAAAAAAATCTCTTATAGATATATTATGTGCATGGTAATAAGCATGTGTATTCCGAGAGCTATTCCGATGTTTTGTTTGACTCTATGAATACACTCATTCATTTAATTATTCTGTTTCGTTCTTTCTATTCTTTAATTTCTTTCAGATTTTTATTTCTTTTATATTTTTTCTCTCGTTTCTTCATCGATTCTCTTTTCAGTGATTGATTATCGTTAGACTGCTTGTCTGCTACTTTAATTTAAAAGATAAGAAGAGAATTTGCTATACATATTTTTTAAAATTAATTTTAGACAGCATTGAGATTTAACTTTATTTTTATATTCTACAGCGTTTGTAGCAATGATACACGTTCGGCTTTGTTGACAGTCTGTCGGAGTGTGAGTGGCAGTAAAGGGTAAGGGGAGATAGGAACGACTGTGGCATCAATCACCTGACGGCGTTTACAGCGAGATTTCGTCTCCATTTTGTCAGCAGCCAGACAGAAAACGAGGTCAAAGATTGGAGCAATAAAGGTCAGAAGCGATCAACAAAAGGTCACCGGGATTGGAAAACCGCTGTAACTCCAGGCGAGTGAAACGCCACTGACGGTCAGTTGACGTGATGGGGGATGCTGTTAGCACGACTTAGGGCCACCTTCCAAATTTAACTTGTGTCATGAAATCGTCGGTGAGCTGTTTTCCCCTTTTTCCTTTTCTCTCGCTTCTTTTATTCTTTGTTTGTGATTTTTTTTTTTTTAGTTTTGATTCACATGATTACAAAACTGATATCACTTTCAACATCACTTATTGATTTATTATTAAATACGAGTGACTGGACTACTATCTGCTATTGCCTTTGTATCATAGTCTGTGTGTGTGTGTGTGTGTGTGTGTGTGTGTGTGTGTGTGTGTGTGTGTGTGTGTGTGTGTTTCATAAATTTGTATGGGCATCTTAGCACACATACTATATGTAAACACACACCTATATAAACACACACACACCTGGAAAGGAAAAGTGGAAGATAAGGAGAGAGAGAGAGAAAGTGCATTCTAATAATATTTGCAGAGTGCAGACGACTCATAAAATACGATGGCTGCGAGAAGTCACACTGTACCCTTCTTCATCAGACATTTTTTCCTCCTATTCGTCATCACTGCGACGAGCTTCGATGGTGGTAGCATGTGTCCAGGCTTTCAGGAAACCGCAGATCTGTGTTTAGACGGGTCAGGGTCAGATGAGGGCCCAGGTGACCTCCGAGTTGAGACCAATGACATCAGAGCAATCTGTCGCCTGGATCGACTGATGACGTGGTTCTCTCCCAGCGCGGAGCACCAGACGATGGCCTATAGCATGATACAGTCGTGCACTAAAGCTAAAGACAGCACCAACAGTGATACAGAGTAAACTATAGGAATTTTCATGTCGATATTATTAATTTTTTTATTCCCTTTGCACTGTTGCAGTTTAAAAATCATCTAGATAATTTAACAGCAGTTTGCTGAGCTAAAGTACAGATCACTACGAGGGAAGTTAGCGTTCCTAGATATCGTGTATGTCTAAATCCTAAAATACAAATAAAGTCATTTATTAACCGAATTTTACAGTTACTTCGCAGCTACCGTTGCTACCTGACAAACGTTTTGAAAAGTGTCTTAAATGTTTCTACGCAGGTGCGAGAAGGTTGACCTAAATGACATCGTTACGGAGCTGGTGTCCTTTCTGCCGGTAACCTCTGTGACGTCAAACATGACCTATTACAACAGTTACTGTTTTTGGTGCTCGTCGGACCCAGGGCCAGGGCTCATATGGTCTCTGAACATCAGCTGCTCTCAGTGGCTGGCGCTGCAGTCTTCCAAATCGGAACAAGACTTGATTGTCACTGCGATGAAATCTCCATTTTGCTGGATACGTCTTCAGGTTAAAAATAAGCTTGTTCTTCACTTGTGTAGCTTTTCATTGTTCCACACATATAGAAGGTTAGCTCGGGTAGCCGGTCATGAATGCGGCCTTGTCTGTCGTCTACTTTTTCTCTCCTATGGTGTGTCTGTGGCCAGTCTTCTTTTGCCTTTAAGCCTAATTTCTGTCTGATTTGTAGTGATTCAAATCTCTCCTCTCTTAATATCGATATCAAACTGAGTCTTATACAGTTCAAATGATATGAAGTCGCTGTCAACAACAGGAAAAAAACAGGAAATGACATGTCAATTAACAAAAATTTCTTTATTTCATTCGGAATCATGTGTGACCTATCTGGCAACATAACAATTAAAATACAGGTGCTCAGTAGCAATATGCACTTGTCACAGCGCTTGTCACCAATACAGTGAGGGTTATCTGTCCTGGGTTCAGCTCTCGTCTCGGGCACGCTGTTCTTTCTCTGTATGAGGCACGTGCTTACAGGTCTGGATGTCTTGCCGGATATAGCCTTAGTTGCTTTGCTGGATCGGCGTAAAACATCAATTCCCACCCCAACACCTTAGCAAAATACACGAACTAAACCCTCTACAACTTTCCCGTAGACGAAATAAGTACTCCTGGCCAGTTTGGCTAGGATCAGACAAACGATATGGATCTGCATAGCACCATAACGCTCTTACAACCACACACAACTATCCTTATATATTAACACCGCTTTATTTGCTAAGATTTGTCTGCAATATACATCTGTAAAATTTCTTGGATTTGTACAATAAGAACAAACTGTAGGTTATAATGACTATAGTCCGATTATCTTTTTCAGTGATTTTATCAGATAGTTTTAGTGGAATAAGGCATAAATCATTCCTTGACACTCACATATCCTAATAATTACTTCTTTTTATATATTTTACTTTTCATTTGTTCGATTTAGCCGCCAACGGGAGTGTTCCCAGAAACCTGCATGAAACGTGGGCTGACATCCACACAGTCCTCAACAGCTTCAGACACCAGCATACAGTCAGATAACAGCACACAGAATGACACTCAGGACGAGAGTGTAGAGACATCAACTCTGTCCTTCCTGCTCAACTTTAGAGACAAGGGTGCGTATGAAGCTACAGGACAAGCTAGCGGTGGAGGTCAAAGAGCGGAAGGACACGTCCATCAAAAGTCGCCTGTCTGCTCTAATGACGAGTTTCACGAAACAATTACGGTAGGTGATGCTAAAGATTGTCATGAGCTGCTAGCGCTGTAAGCAATTTTTTTTTTTTGCTTAAAGGGAGGCAATCGTATAATTTGCCAAAATCCGTAATACTTACTTCCCATGAGGGTGTGCATGCATCTGTGTGTGGGGGGAGGGGTAAGGTGAACAGAGAGTGGTGTGTATTTTACAAGATAGTCCAAATGACTTTAGTTGTATTTTAAATATCTAAATATTTCAGTAGAAATTATTGTGATGTTCATGTACGAAAACTGATGGTTTAATTTCTGATGCGATAAAGATGTGAAGGTGTAGTGAGGTGCACAAGTTTTTCTTAATGACTGAGTAAAGCTTAGTGCAAGATACTATTTCCTCACATCTAGATGAATAAGTGGCATGTACTTTAAAAAGGTCACCAAAACAGATGCCTGGGCAATACGTTCCCAATGTCTCAAAGCCAAAGGAATGAGCTGGGATCATTTGTTAAGTAGAGGATAAACGTGACGTCGCTATTTGGACTTGAATACTAATGCTTGTAGGCATCTTATTTAGAAAAGGGAAAGAGGAGAGGGGTGATGTGCCCAGATTCTGGGAAATAAGCTTCATGCAGTCGTCATTTTTTTAAATTGAATCCCATAAGTTTTTTTTTTTAAAGAACAGGCTAAATTTGTTTGGAGTTGATACATATCAACGGCTTGATCCACGAAAAAAAGTTCGATGAGAGGTAATCTGAATATCTTTGTAGGTGTATGAGTGCATATGTTGTCATCTTATGTGGGTTTTGCTGCGTAACACAAACACATCTTCATTACTTACAGTAAACTCTTAGTAACCCCGTTTCCTTATCGCGGCGATAAGTATCAAGACAGCTTATTCACGAACGGAATTACAGTTTGTATGGAGTTTTATGTCTGCGTGGGATTTTTCTTGGTACTCCGGTTTTCTCCAAAATGTTTTAGGTCGTTATTTAGAAGCAGGTAATATATTGTGACCATAACCATATGAACTTAACTCTTGTTTACACCAATCAGATCACACACATATATATATATATATATATCGATAACAAATATAGTAAAATTAGTTTCGTTATACGTTGCTTAAAGTCGCTATTTCCAATAATCAAACCCCGACGTTTAGTGAGAAGTTACTGATAACATATTCAAACAATTGGAATGTCCATTGTCTTCCTTTTCTACATTATCCTATCATTGTAAAAATTCTTGGCTACAAATTTTTAAAAGAAACCTAAAATTAATAGCAGATCCTGACTACTTAGTGCCAGCTAATTTTGCCATTACTGTCGTTTCTCTGTTCAGAATCGGTGCATGCGGCTGACGTGTACTTTCGGCAAAAGACTACGCAATCAACGCTGCAAACCATTCGTCCAACGAGCAAAGGGGCTTGCCTATCAAGTCGCTCTTTCTATCCACGTTTTTGTCACGAGGCCAAACGACGCTCACCGTTACCTAAATTTACCTCTGACGTCACAGTCGACTCTGGAAGAGGTTGTCGACGTTACTCTTCGCGACAGGTTATCCCTTCTGCATTCCAAGGCCTACGTTTTTACTGGTCAGGTTGTTGAAGACTTCGGCGGATATGACCCGTCGGCATCTGATGTTTTGATTGACAATGACGAGGACGTTGTCTTACACGCTGTGGAGGACAGAATCGGGAAGCAGGCTGCAACTATCAACCGCAGCTCAGCGAGACTTTCTAGCCAGGGAGAAGTGGATAAGGATAACACATCATTTTGGGGTCGAGTGGAACTTCAGGTAAATTTTATTGTGACGTCGGAGGTAGAAGTAGAGGAGCTGGAGCTGGCGGCCCTGAGCCTGTCCCAGAACGACCTTTACGTCAAATGCAATGAAAGTTACTTGCGTGTTTCACCCAAAATTTCGAAGAAGCACGCAGACTTCGCACACTCATCAACATCTACTGCCTTCGTCGAGAGCAGATCGTTTCGGACAGTTGCTCAGCATCCAGACTACATCACTGTCCTTGACCTTCAAGACGGTGTTGACAATGTCGTCTCTCCTTTTCTTTTTTGTCCCTACCTGACGTTCTCGGCAGGTGATTTCCAGATTAACGCGACGGGTCAAGGCACGGCGCAGGTGACGTTACTGAACCTAAGTGTGAGCCTGATGGAGGAAGGTGTTGAGGTTGACGGCTCCGGCAAGCTGCGGATATGCAGGGACACTTTTGTGGAAATCCTCGCAGCCAGCAACAGCGATAGAAGTTACGTCACGCACTTTGTCAGGGAGAGACGGGTGCCGCTAGTTCAGAACCTGCAGAGCTACATCTCGCTGGTCTGCGTGTCAGTCTCGCTGTTGGCCTTGTTCATCACGTTAACTGTCTTGATCTTACGTCCGGACTTGCGCAGTCTGCAAGGTCACAACGCTATAGCCTTGTGCGCGAGCCTCTTCTTGTCTCAAAGCCTATTACAGTTCGGCGCACGCCGCACGGAACATCCCGGCACCTGTGTGGCGCTGGGCATGGCCGTGCACTACTTCTGGCTCGCCAGTGCGCTGTGGACGACTATTTGCTCTTTTCACTTGCATCACATAGTCGTGGAACATTCCCGTGGCTCGGCTACAAAGGATTGCTGCAGCAGAAGATTCCTCGGCTATAGCCTCTTCGCCCAGGGAGTGCCAGCGGTCGTGGTGTCCGGAACGGCAGCGGCGTCCATTTTACTGTCGGACGGGCGTCAGGTGGGTTATGGGGGCGCCGCCTGCTTCTTGTCCACGTCAGCTTCAGGGGCCATAACGCTTGCGTTGCCGGTCGGAGTTGTCATTCTTTTCAATATGGCGCTCTTCGTCTGCACAGCTCGCTGCGAAGCAAACTCGGCAAGCCCCGAAGGTGCAAGTCACCCCCGCATTCTAGGTGAGACAAAAAACAGGAAGCAGAAGACAGTTCCATGGCGCCCGAGCATGAATCTATGTTTGTGGCTGTCCCTGCTGACTGGACTTACCTGGATTCTAGAACTTCTCGCGCAGGGTCTTGGCTCACAAGGGTTGCACCTCATGTCCTCGATGGTCAACGGTTCTCAAGGCGTCCTCGTGGCATTATTTTACCTTGTCACTCGCCAGATGGCACGGCTTTACTCCCAGTCCGTCTGCTCTCGCTGGCCAGGCTTCATCACTAGATCGATTCTGGGACCCCCAAATGAAACTGGTGGCACAGTGTGCACCATTTCCTCGGCTGATGGCCCCTGCTACATAGTGTGCACCCCCTATGTGATGCAGAGACATGATGAGCTGGGTTTAATCTAATTTTTTCCCCTATTTTTCTACAATTATGAGCTTAGAAACTTCTTTTTTTGTAGTCTGGGTGGTGGTAGAGGACGGTGTTTGTGGGGCTGAGGGGAGCTGACTTTCATAGTTATTTGTGCGAGACCAGTAAATCACTTTACTATCTACAATCTGACTCCATTATTTGTGGTAATAGGATTTGGTGTACTTTAACAAAATGGCATTGTTTACCAGTCCTTCAAAGCCACATGTTAACACACGTTATTTAGCAGCTTCTCTCTCTCTCTCACACACACACACGTTCACGCGTCTAAAAATAACCACAAATCCAGCCAGAAGTATTTGATTCTTTTCATGTTCAGTCTGTGGTAATGAAGTAGGTACGAAATTTGCGTCCAGTCGAGGAAACTAAATATTTTAAGCAGAAATTGCATATCTCTCATTCTGTAGCAGACAGGAAACGTTTACTTCAAAAATAGTATATTTATTAATCTTTTTCAGAAGCTTCCGTTATAAATAGTCGACTTAAAGAATCAAGAAGACATCATTATGTTCCGTATTTTGGTTAAAATACACACACAGCTTTAATTGTACCATCTGACACGTAAGTATTATACTTCGAAATCTTCGTCCTCATAAAAAGAAAACTTAAAAAATGAACAATTGTTTCATTTAAAATATTACTCAAATTGATTTAAACACCTGTTGAAAACTTTTGTTCAACAAGTGTGTTCTCTATCATGATATAACTCGCAACCAGGTAATCTTTTATTCGTAATATCGTTTTTCTGGCAGTATGACGATAACTTTAGAACTTTACAGAAAAAAAAGGATTGAGGCAATATCATAAGATTATTTGAGCCGCTCTTTTTGCACAGTCCCCACTGTCTTTTAACATCTTGCAACTCGCTTGTGAAAGTTCTACAACAGAGGAATTTCCACTAAATGGCTATTGTTTTTTTTATGAGAATGTATACCAGTACCACTTCCTTCACGGGTGCCCGCGACTAAACTGGCAGAGAGGTATTCTCGTTTCCAGTTCACCACACGCCGCTGCCTCCTATTTACAACTGCTTGCAATCAAAGAGTTGGTTGGATGCAACATTAAATTTTTCTAATGAGCGGGTTAAGCTCCGTGCAAGATGCTATCCTACGGTCTGGGCCAATACTATGCTTTGTTCTTAAGATAGAGGCCTATAAACATACCCATGCAAAAAAGGTAAAGGTCACCACTGCAGACATCAGGATTGTACATGAATACATTTAAGTTGTCAAGGTTCAGCCAATGAGAGATCTGGGACTAGATGTTAATGAGGCGCACAGGTGAACAAACGTGACCTCACGATAATTATTGACCTATTTTTGTTCATGATGAATTTGTAGGACTCGAGAAAGGAACAAGGGGGTTCACCTAGATTTTGAGAAGTAATACCTTGTAATTAGTTCTATACGAACTTAATATCTCGAATGCTCCAACCAGCTCTGTGCACCCATCTCCAGTCGTTTTCACCTAGAGACAGTGAAACATGGAGGAAAAATCCCAGACTTCAAAAGACTGAAATGCACAACTTACTACTCAAAGCTGACCTTAAAAGATTGTCAAATATACAGTTTGCGAATCAAACCCGACCTCAAAGCCTGTTAAATATACAATTTACATATCATATCTGACCTTAAATACAGTCTTGCACAGTTCATAACTTCAGTGACTGAAAAGTATAGTTCACAAATCACACCCGATATCTTCGAACACGAAGATCAAAAGGAATGGTTGCATGAAAACCCTGCTGATAGCAACACGCACACATCGTTAGATGATATCAAAACAGCGTATCGCTACGCATGTGAGGCACAAGCTGGGCTGTAACACAACGACCCTTGTGATACAGCAGCGTATACCGTCTGAACACAAGCGTTTTGTAAAACACCATTTTCATAACAGATTTTCTCCTGGTAAAGGATGATATTAACGTAACACCAACTTACTGCACAGCCATTTCGACAAAAAACAACAACAAACAAACAAACAAACAAAAACAAAACAAAACAAACAAGGAAACCGTAGGACTTCACTGTAAATGGCACCAAAACTACAAAAATTATGTTGAACTTGAGCAGTAATAAAACGTGTTCCATTAACCTATGGCACCAACACTTAATACAACAGTTTGAGCAGTAAAAAACAGAAATGCATGTCATCAAGGAACTGACATTTTGAAAGAAAACAACTGGCGCTGTAGCAGCAAACGAGAACGTAGTTTTAACAGACAATGTGACAAACTCACTCACTCGCTCACTGAAACTTCTCAGACTCCATATAACAATAGAGAGCGAAATCAAGGGCCATGCTGACATCAGTATCAGTAAGCAGTAACCGGAAAAGAGATTGAAGATGTTTCTTTTGTTTTCACCGGGAGTTATAAAATTACTGCAACAGAAATTGTAGAATAAATCTACATGTGTATATCTTTTCTTATGATGAAGGTCGGTTTTTAACTACAATAGACATATCACACAATATACAAGTAGTGAGTGTCATCATCTTCCTCATTGTGATCAGCATCATAACAATCATTATAGAGGTCAATTTTCTTTTTCTTAGCCACGACGATTTCTTCTAACTTGCAACAGTGTAGCATCTCAATCGACAATCGAAAAACCAAAACAAAATTTCTGTAATTCTACTCAGCAGGTTTCGACTAAAATATACTCAGGCTTATCGCATATTTCAACTACACAATACCGAATAATTAGTTCATTTCTGATTTTAACAATGTTTGCTGTATAAGCGAACATAATAATCAGCGTACACAAAACGCTGAATGCACTTCCATCGAGAAAATGTTGCTAGTCGGGCACGTGAACATCATATTTAAATTAGCAGAAACACTACTGTCCACCTGTGCACGTTTAATTATGTCTGCTGCACAAGAGACACTGGACAAAAACCATTGAACCAGTTGCCATGGAAACACGACCCATTGCCCACGAGGACGATTTCGATGAATATGGACAAATAGAACTGTATTATCAATAGCTACTGAGACACTTAATTTGACACACAGGTTATCACCTGTTCACCGTGTCAGTCTAATTATTCCTCATGTGTTACATTGATTATCCAGCAACCGTCAGTCATTTCTTTTTTTCTGCAACGCCATCAACCCTCCCCACCCAAATCAATCCAGCAGTCATCAGTCCTGCGCAAGTATGCATTAAGAACTTTTTATACCTTAACAACATGTATGTTTGAAGGGCAAGAATGTGAACACTATGGGAACTGTACGTTTATCAACAGTCCTTTACAGCCTTCCGCTTACTATCTTTATTGCAGTGGAAGGATATCATCTCAGTAAAACCAGCAGCTTAAAGGTGATTGAAATAATTCTCTAATCACCTTGATATATATATATAATAAAACAATACCATTTAAACCAGTGCATTGATACGCAGCAATCACAGTCTGGCAATCCTTACCGTTCTTTGCAGGACATAAACTTACCGCGTACAAGCGCCAGTGGAGCGTTTCTACGAGTACAAGGAGACACCCAGCTTATCGAACTTATACAACAACACATGTAGTACACATCATGCCAAAATGTGAAACATGGACAAAAGACGACGACAGTAATGCCAAGCCCTATTACATTTTCAAGAAGGCAGAAAAGGCATGGAAGGTAGACTTGATAAAGTGCAGAAGCGACACCCTTATATCATCAGTCACTTTTTGGAGAAATTGGAGGGAGAGGTGCAGTTTCTCCCAAAATTATTGTCACATGGAAAAATGATTTGTTATACGGCAAGAGAGGCGAAAGACACAGGAAAGTTCACAATGCTCAGCACAATGTGCGCTGTGTTTCGTGTTGTTTGCTACCATAAAATGACATGAAATGCACGTTTTGGCAAAAAGGAGGCCATTGTTTCAATTCCAATCAGTCTCAATGAGCTTATTTGTCAGTTCTCTCTTTCTCTCTCTCACGCTCTATCAACTTGGTCAGTACTTAATATACATTTATAAAACTCTTCTTGCTGTTAGATACTGGTTTAAAGTGCAACACATGTATCCCTACAGACTCCCAAATCTGGCTTATGAAATGGAAAAAAATCATAAACACGTTGAGCCGCACACTTGTACTAGAAACTGTTTACATCATTTTTAAAGATGTTTAGATAATTTCGTATTTTCTAACGTTGATCAAACGGTGGCGTAGGAAATGAAAAGATGCTTCTACGTATTTTTAAATATCTGCTTAACTATTTTAGACCGGATTGGAAAGTAAGTTAGCTGACGGTGATAAATTTAAAGCATACTTTTCATTCAACAGTACTCTGTATGCAAAATTTATTTATCAGTAGTTACTGTTCTTTCTTTAACAAATCCGCCTTCACTGCAAACACTTTATCTGCTGTATTGCAAGTGGTAGACGAAGTTTAAAGGTGCTCTCATCAGACTCTGGATGTTAATGACCTATATGTTAATAAGAGATATAACTCTTTAGTCGGACCTTGTCCACTCTGTCTAGTCATAGTTACATTTCTTGTTCCACTGTCTGGTATAACATTGCTTACGACAGAAATATTAATTAAAATAGTTTGAACAGGTTTTATTTGTACCACTGTTACTTTTACTCCTGCAAAATGTCAACATTGCTATTACTAGATTAGTAGCAATTGTTATTTATGTTACGACCTTAGAGATAAAGTAAGCAGATGAGAATAGGCCGCGTAGAGCGTAGTTTATATTGACCACGGTTAATTTTTGTTCTGGTTTTATTTGATTGCTCTGCAGCACCCGACGGCATCGTAACAAGGATTCAATTCAATTTAATTTTTACACACTCCTCTTTTTTTAAATGTCCAAACATTTCTTTGTACATAAGTTTGTCTCCGCTTGCTTCCACCTCAAAACAAAGGAAATGTGTGTTGTTTTGGGAGAAACATGCAGCACTCACTGACAGCTATTGGTGTCAGACTTATAATCTGGTGTTGCTGACACGTTTAGCACACAGTCAATTGGCCCACCGACAGCCCACATGACCAATTGGCCTCTATGACTGCCGCCCATTTCACAACTGCACGTACGATAGGCTGCCCGGGCGCAAGTCAAAGTGGTCCACATCCATACCCACCCTTTCGATCATGCTGACCTCGGTGAGGCTGAGGGACTGGCGCTCGTCTCGTCCTTTGCCCCGCCTCAGCTGTCCGGTCTTCCCCAGCAGGCTGATCAGGCCGTAGGTCAAGGACGGTGCGTGCTGCACGTGCGCCTTACTGTCTGACGTCACAGACACATCACTGAGGCTGACGGGCGACTCGCAATCGCAGGTCAGATCCGTGGATGATCCGCTGCTATCCGGCAAGGTCGCAGTCGGAGTTTTGATGGTCTCCTCTTCCGCCAGAGAGAGATCACGTGACATATTCGCCGAACGCGCCATTTCAGGTTGGCTGTTGCCTAGGCAACAAGAGTGGCTATTGCCAGTGCAAGCATCGAGGCTACGACGCTTTGGTACAACACTTCCGCTGCCAAGGTCGATGTCCGAAAAGATGACTGTCGGCAAGCTCTTGGGCCTGTACCCAAGGAGGGGAGCTTTTCTGTTCAGGGTGGAGGTATCGTCCTGAGGAGGGGCGTTTGGCGCTTCGCCATGGAAACTGTTACGCTCGTGAACGTCAGCGATGGCCGTCTGCGAGCTCTCCAGTGCCTGGCAATGGTGGCTGTCTTTCGACGATGTCCTAGCCGAGCCGAAAGGATCTGCTCCATCGGTGCTAGGGAGACACAGCAATGGAATTATAAAATAATTAGGATATGAACCACAGCCATCACTTCTATCACCACCTGTCCACCACTACAAGCTCGGGTACTTCGTATAAGCAAACGTTATACTATATAGCCGACACTGAATCAGCTAACGCAGCAATATAATGCGTTTTCGGAAAAACTCCGTTAAACTCTTATCTCTTATATGCACACGCACGTTCACACGGACAAATAAATCTCTAGTTAAAAGTGGACATTGGGCATTTATCTTTAAGAGGAAATGGCATGTGCAGCTGCTATTGAGTCCTGCTTTTCCATTTTTAGCTAAGTGTGTCGACAGGATGTCTCATGACTGGTGGTTTCAATGAAAGAGCTCTTGGACACGAAGTGTCTTTGTTCTGACCATATGTTTAGGTTATCAGTTGCACCTCAAAGAGCTGAGCCAGCATTTAACGAAGCTTCCAGCGTGCATATTTCTGTCGACGGGCGAAGGTCGAAAGGGCTAATAAACTGGCCGACAGGAAAACATTAGAAAGCTAGCAGTGTCGTATCGCTTTGTGCTATTAACACTGTTGACATTTGGTCGTGCAGAATCCAGCGCGCGCGCGCGCACACACACACACACACACACACACACACACACACACACAGATGCACTATCTCCTTGCCGAGAAAAAAATCTGTAAAATGTAGAGCTGACCCTGACAGCGGGTATTGAACTATCCCTTTTCTGACCTGACGAAATCCTTCTTTGTATTATTGATATTGTTCCATCCCTCTGAGTCTCTCCTAAGTATGCTTTCTTTTACATTAGATCCTTCACTACAACCACATTATCTGCTGTGTTAAAAGTGTTTCAATAGTAAAAGAAATATTGGATGCAGCAGAGGTGGTAAGCTCTGGAAAGTTCTTTCATAATAACACATATCTGACAATAATAAAAATAACTGTCAATTAAAAGCCAGGAATGTTATTAGCTTATATTGCCAGCATAAGCGGACATGTTTCTGTCCAAAAGACAGCGCTTGTACAATGAGAAAACGTACATTTTCGGTGCCCTGTACTTCCTTTGCAGCACTAGTGCCATCTCTGTTGGCAAAAATTTGACACGTGAAGGGATTTTACCAAACAAAACAAAAACTGGTCTAATGATAACGTCCCAGTGACCAATCAATACGTGGTTGTGATCCACTGATACGTGATTTCAAGACGTAACAGAATATGACATTGATACGCTGATGCTGGTGGCTCGGATAACCTAATCGAGTTGTACGAGGGAACTTTACAAGGTAAAGGGTTCCATAATCTTATGGCTGTAGACGCACTGAATTGTAAGTGGTTCATTCGGTCTAAGACTTGGTACATGATATATTTTTCATTGATATATCGGGTACCTCGATGCTGGATAATCATAAACCTCCAGTCTTCCCCCGCGAGGCATATTCCTCGAGAAAACCTACCTCGATTCTGCGTCATGGTGGTAGTAGTCCTCGCTAACGGCGATGTTGAGGTCGATGTAGGACTCGGTGACCTCTAGTGACCTTTCTAGCTTTGTGCGCAGCTCTGTGAATGAAGGTCGGTCTTCGGGCCTGGGGTGCCAGCAGGACAGCATCATCTTGTAGCTGTCAGTACACAAGAGCGCCACTAGTACAGCAGCTCCCATCACCAACACTTCACGCGTTCTTAACAATCGCATGCATTGTGTGGGTTGGAATTATCAGGCAGAAGGGTAAGCAGAAAATGCAGACACACAAGTTAGTGGAGAGGATCATTTGAGAGAGTGGGTCTTAATGTCTTGTGCGAATGATTACTTTTAAGAATGAGTGCGTCTACATTTACACAATGCCTACTGTTTTTTTTAAAACAAAACTGAGCTCCAGCTAATGGCTAACAGGCTGGATTTAGCAAATGAATATTGATTTCCTTCAGACGAATCATTTTTTTTAATGGACAGGAGGCTCGAAAAGAACTAAAATTTACAGGTATTACGTCAGCAGTTAAGAACAGTGCATGATCTGTGATATTTTTAACACTTTTATTAAACTCGCTATATCTGTCTGGTTGGAATTTTGTAGTCACACTCTGTAGGGACTTTTCTTTTCTAGATCGGAAAAGTGTTCTCTTCAAATGATCTTTAATTTTGCTGTAGCTTTTTTCTGTTTATCATATGGAAAGGCGCAAACGACACAAGTCCAAACAATGACTGTGTAAAAAAAGAAAGTAACTGAATAAAAGGAAAGGAACAGAAAAGAACGAGAAAGGATTGAAGAAGGTAGTAGAAGTAATGTTTTACACCGAGCCAGTAAGTAAGGTTTTCCCGTGGAACTTCAGATACTAACAGGTAAGAAAAAGAACAGTGTGCGAATATCTAAACCCAAGACACCCAATCGTCGATGTATTGGTAACAAGTGTTTAAGCACTGCATCACGGAAGGGAGCGACAGATAATATAAAAAGAGAATTTAAAAATAAAAATTATTTTAAAAAATCAGATTAGAAATGATTTTATTCCGTACATCTCTGGGCTGCAGTTTTCGGGTTTCTCCATCCTGTAGCCTTCCTTCAGTAACCGGAACAAGTCTTTGTTAGGAATGCCGGGATACGGAGACCCGCCGAGCGTCACGATCTCCCACAATACGATGCCGAAAGACCAACTGAAGACACAGGTCAAACAATTTTTTTTGTTAAGGAATACTAAAGATTAAAGGTGGGTTCATTGATGATGATGATGATGATGATCCATGTTATAATTTTTAGTTGGGACTCATTAGCGAAGGTCAGTGTTCAAAGTTCGGTAAATATTTATTTGCAATCATACGGTGGCAGGGTGCCAATTAAAGGAAAAGAGCGGAAACAGAGAGAAACATACACGTCACTCTTAATGGTGAAGACCTGGTCGAAGATGGACTCTATGGGCATCCACTTGTACGGTAATTTGCGGGCGGAAGTGGGCTGGTACACGTTCGTCTCGTACACGTCTCGCGCGAGTCCAAAGTCCGAAATTTTGAGCTGACGATGGCTGTATAGCAGTATGTTGCGCGCCGCCAGGTCCCGGTGGATGAATTTCCGCTGTGCCAGGAATTCCTGTAACATCCATTGGTTATAGTGGTTCAAACTCCCTCAAATAAAAGGAATAATCAGTTCTAATCTCTTGCCTAAAAACCGGAAGATGCCATATTGTTTCTTTCTTGTTTGTTTCTTTGTTTGAGACAGCTGATTAGTCCTTATGCAGAGTGTTTTGAACCTTTCCTACATATCTGCCTTATCACGATTACTCCAAAGCTAACTTTCTAACTAGAAAATGTAATACAACAGATCATGCAAAATGTTTGTGAGGGCGGTGAACTTGAAGTACATAACGCTTCTGTGTAATCTAGGCTTCTCTTGCCGAATCATCGTTAAGCTTCAGTTGTTGAACTCGCTTACCATCCCCAAAGCAATCTGACGAGCAAACGAAAGTAAGGTTGTCTGCGAGATGGATTCTGTGTCGCCCCCTAGCGTCATGAGCTCTGGAGCAAGACACAAGAAGTAAGACCGTGTTGATGGTTTGTTCGATTTTTAAGAAGCGGATTTGTCACGATGACAACAAGAACAGGCACACAAGGCAAATCGAGACTTAAAGGTATACTGGGGTGCAATTTTATTTTTACGATTGACATGGCTCGAGGAAAAGTACTAAATCTTCAAGTCTAAAATAGTTCTGGAAATACACGTCTTGCATCGTCATAGTGCACAGAAAGAGGGGGGAAAATCAAGATATCTGAAATCTACATGGATACGTTTCAGGGTACAACCAACGGGAGAGCTGAGACCATTTGTTAATTTGACAAATTCATGACATTTGACATTTATGACGTCACAGGTTTGGCCTGCATACAGATGTGTATGCCTGTAATTCGAGATCGCAGAGATAGTATTCACTGTGTTTGGAAACTATTTTGTACAGGGCTCTACCCCGTCATTTGAAAAAAAATATGCACCTTAGTAGACTGTTAACTGTTCTAAGAAACATCTTTTCCATGTCTATGTTGGAAACATTAACAGAAAGAAATGTAAATAGTAGCGTATGCTCACCAAGAGAGAAAAAGAAAGAGCGGAGAGAGGGGAGATCATGGGAAGCAGGCGAAAGGTAACTGCTCACCAGTGTTGTCCCTGGATGAGGCGGTGGCGGACTCTCCACTCACTGCTGCTCTGCTCGTGTTGTGGTTGTAGGATGGAGGTTGGACCTTATCTGGAAATAGTTTAAAAAATCGCCTTTCGGCTCAGAGGATATCTTGTGTATCACGCGATTTCGTTAGAATGGGTCACTGCGCACTTACAAGAAGGTACGTGATAGCCTGCTGTAGGCTATCGAAAATAAACTCACAACAAGAAAATCTTAAGGAAACACTTATTTTGTGGGAGAATAATTGAGTACGTGTATTTTATTTTAAAATAATTATATTTCCTCTCCGCTTTGCTCGCACGCTCTCTTTCTCGATCTCTCTTTTTTGTGCAAGTGCGCTGACGAACGCTCTGTGCGATCTCTTTACAAACTGACCATTTGCCTTGAATGCAAGCATTAAAGTCGCAAATCAGTTTTATCATTCACCACAAGATCCGTTTAGCTCCTGTGTGGCGACCGCATCGCAGAGAACAAAATATCTGGAACAGCTTCCTGTAGAAGCAAATTTGATGCCAACGCAAAGCTAACGCTCTGCCCCCTTACCACTAGACCGACACAATCTCCTACCTAGAGGTAAGCTGTGTAAATACCACGATGTCAATGCGGGTTGTGTAAGAAGTTAGTGATATTATAGCTCTCACCGTAAGATTAATACTTTTCCCCTTACCACGAACTTTGTGTGATCCCGACTTGTTGCTGGCGTAGCTGATGCCGCTGTCCCCAGAGTTGAGTTGAATTGTGGGACCGGAGGCGGAAGTCGAGGAGCTGGAGCTCTTCTCCTGGTTCTTGGAGTTCTGTAGCAAACACATCGCACGTTTTCACTATAGAAGTGTTGGAGTATATGGTATTCAGATCAAGTATTATTGACATACAGCTTTTATCCGCAGAAGCTAGAAACTCGAAGAAAAGAATAAAAAGCAGATTAAACCATTTGTAGTAAAAACATCGTTCACATTTTACGTGTGTGATGCGTGTTAATTCCGTTTTATTCTTTATATTTTTGATACTGTGAGATTACCCACCAATTGTTTTCGGTACAAATAAACTTCACAAATGTTAAGGAATTCACGAGCATAGCATGTCTCATGTCGTCATTATCACAAACCTCGGGGTGTCGAGTTGATCTCACGAGGCATTTAGAAAATATTGAAATCGATTCAGAATCACCCCGAATTGTTCACGGATTTCTCATTCCTTTGCTCGTAAAGCTTTGTACGAGGTTTCCAGTACGACTTACAATAAACTGCGATGTCAATAGGAAATCCACCAAAAAAATGCAGGATAAGAATAAAAAAAGGCAAGAAGATAAAAGCTAACAAATACTAGGAACAAGAAGCAGGCAGGAGTAAAATAATGCCACTTCCTTGGTACCTCTTCCACTCTATGTATTAATCAGGTTACGAGATACTTTTCATTTCAGTAGATATTTTAAAGTCAACTGTTCTCTTAATGGAAGTGTTTATGTAAATGGAATAAAATGCTGCGAGTGCCACAAGGTGAGCCTGGCCCCATGCTCGCAAGCATGCGGAAATGCTGCAGATTTACGAGATATGAGGAGAGGCGCCACTCTGCCCTGGCTTGACACTATAGGGCGCCAAGAGAGAAATGCGTCTCACTCAGGGCCTCACAATTGTTGACCAATAGGAGTTATTAATCTTTAATTTAGATCCTTCTTTGTCACCAAGACAAAGTTACATCATTGATCATCTAAGCAGTGTATGAGTTCAACCATATGTGAACTTTCTTTCATAGGAGGGACCAATCACGCTCCCATTTCCACTGGTGTATTGCCCTTCTGCAATCTATGCTTTGCAGAGGACATCGATCTAATACCAGGCAATAGCAGAGAACTGCAAGACCTTACTAAGAGACTGACAAGTCATGGTCAGTGGCGAGAGCAAAATAGATATCTGCATGATGGGTGGAAGGCTCGAAGAAGTAAGCAGCTTTAACTACGTAGGAGCCACCGTCTCCAAAAACGACAGCATTGCGACAGCAACAGCAGCAACATCTCAGCTGGACAGGGTCTGGCACAGCCATAGCGTCAGGTTTACTATAAAGTACAATCTGTACATGTTCCCTGTAGTACCGATCGTGCTTTACGGGTGGGAAACTCTCCTTCCCGATACAGAGAGTACAGACATTCAAAAACAAGTGCCTAGGGAAGCTGTTCCGAATCTCGCATACAGAAACATAAAATTAATGGCTTTGTACGAAGCACAGCCGCCACACTCGTGGAACACTAGTAATCCGTGCTTGCAGTAATCAAGCGGCCTAAACTGTTCTGGTTTGGTCATGTAACCCGGCACGACACTGTCGATTCGAAGATTGTCCTATAAGGTGCTTTGGAGGGAGGTCGATTCCACGGCGGCCAAAGAAAGAACTGGCTTACGAACGTATAAATAAATCTAACACTATTTTCTATTATTACTCTATTCTCTGTTTAATATAACGCCTTTCGGCATTCTTTTATTTGTTATTTACATTTTTGTGCACTTGACTGGTTCTTGTGATGCTGGGGCTCTGTATGAGGTAAAGTCTCCTCTTGGCGGCTTAAAAGGGGCCGGAAGTAGTCTACGGAGCGCATGTCGTTACCCGGAAGCATTGCGTCGGGTCAGACACTAAAATTCTGCTGTCTGCTTCTCACATGTGTCTCCCAGCCTTCTATTCGTTTTATAACCGTCTTATCATATTTTTCTGTCGTCCTTCACGCCTCACTGCGTCATCTGTGTTCCGTTGTACATTTCCAATTTACAATTCTTATTTATTCTCATCCTTGCTCCTGCATTTTTATCTTGTCTTTTTCCTGCTCCATTGCAAAACATGTCTGTGATTTACCTGTCGCTGTTCGTTATGGGACACTGCATTCGTTGCAAATGCCCTTTCGTTTCCTGTTTATAACTGTTGCAATCCCTCTCTTGAAAGCGGTCATGTTATTAATGGTATGGGCTCGTAATATACTTTTCCAAACTGTATTTTTTTGGTTGTATTTTTTATCTTATATAAGTCTCCTTCCATTTGTCAGTTTTTGTTTTATATTTTATATTCACTGTCCGCCCTGAGCGTATCTCTGACCAGTTTTCTAGACCAGAGGTTTTCAAACTTTTCCAGACGCGTATCACTTTCGAAAATTCGAATTTACCGAGTACCACCTCCCAACCCTACATACAGGCTCCATAAACTATATATATATATACGCACATTCTTTTATTTTGGTGCATGGTGCTCGCGTACCACCCGTCATACCTTCGTATACCAGTAGTATACAGTTTGAAAACCTCTGTTCTAGACAAGGTGAATTGATTGGTGTATCGACTTAATGAGTTAGCTGTCATCATCAACTTTTTCTGCTATTTCCTTTTTTTTCCTTTAGTTCTCTTCCTTATTTACTTCAATGCTCCTTCCATCCTGGTAGTTTTTGCTTTAAACTGTCCAAACGAAGGACGCCACTTTCAACCAGATCGCTCACCTGCGCAGCGGCGTATTAGTTTTTTTTTAACCTTGTCTCACCTTTATGAAGTACATTATACATGGTATTTAAACACTTTCTCACCTGTATGCAGCACACTAGAAAGTATTTCCACACTGTCTTACCTGTATGCAGCACATCACTCTTTTTGAGTGTGAGTATGCGGTATATAAATCTTCATTTGTTATTATTTAGCTTTAACTGACCTGTATGCGACGGCTGCGCAGGTAGTTGCGGAGATCGCCGAGCGGACAGTAGTGCATGACGAGACACGGGCGAGGAGCGGAGGTGACGCAAGCAATGATGGAGACGATGTTCTGGTGCTGACCGAGCTGCTTCATGGCGTCGATCTCCAGCAGCAGGTTCCGCCGTTCGTCTGGGGTAGCGTGCTCTGCCAGACGACATTTGTACCGTCATTCAGTCGCTTGTCGTGTCGGTCCACTGCGAGCCGCAAATCACGCGCAAGCGCACGCATCTACCCAGATTCACTCTCCTCTAAGTAAGCATGAATATTAACATGCTGGCGCACGCACGAACGTACCCGCCCACTCTAGCCCCTGGCACGTGCTCCACTCAGATAAAATGCCGCTAGATATTAACATGTACTATTCAGAAGCCTTTTTGTTTTGTTTAGTTTTGCTATTTGTGATTTGTTTGTGGCTTATTTTTCATTTTCGTTTTGTCTTTTCAGTAAAACATCATCATAAAATAGTACATCGCACCAGAAAAAAGACTTTTTGCTTTCTTTCTTCTTTTCCCAACAAACATATTCCCTTAGGCAACAGTTCTCGAGGAATGTCTTGAACCATTATCTTATAAAGTGTTGATATTCTTACCTTAAATTTATTTTCACCATCTGCACTAAAAGATTGTCATACAAAGCATGTGCAGATTTAAAAGATAATTATTTTCTTGTTTTTAAACTTTTATAAGTAGCTGAACGAATGTCTGTGTGGAAGTATCAGCTCGTCATAGCTGTGATAAACAAGTTTTCTTAATTGTATTTTATGGGTTATATTTCGAACGCTTGCTGCACGGCGTGGGTTAACAAAAAGTCGCAGTAAGTTTCCATTCACCCAATGGAAGCTCATTTACAGACTACATGGTCATCAGAACTGACCGTGACAAATGCAGGGGTGCAGGATACAGATACAGGATACAGATCATTTCATGCTGTCCTTAAACACGGACAGCCTTGACGTGGCGCTTAACCGCGACATTTGAGGCATCCACCAAAAGCGTGTTTTACCGTAGATTCCAAGTGAAGAACGGGAACACCAGCAAAAAATTCCAGCCACCTTAAAGGGGAGGGGGTGGTATACGGAAAGCTTCTCCACCTCCAAAAAATTCTAACTTCTTCAACTATTGTTATGATGCATGAAAAAGTTTGCTGACTTTAAAAAAAAACTACACAAGAAAAGATCAGAAAGCAAAAAGATTTGTCTGCGAAGTACAAAAACTATTCTCCAGCAAAGTGCTTCTGCTGACAAAAAAAGATGTCGCTTAAAGGGGTTTCTTTACTAGACACATATTTGAACGGAAAATTTGCGTCAGATGGCTTACAGGGAAAACGGTTTTTAGGCACATCAGGGGGAATATCTTCAACGTCTCTTTTCCCCCGTCTCTCACTCCTTTCTTTCTTTCTTTCTTTTTGCGTGTGCTGGTATGCATGTGTGTCTGCGCATCTGTGTTTACGCAGCTGTTCAGATTTCAGCTCCACAGACACGTGTAGTTTGTGTGTAGATGTAGCATCATGGAGGACAGTCACGGTTCTTGCATGCAGAGATGCGTTGCAGCAGGTAGAAGACTCTTTTGGAAGGAGGTAAAGAGCAAGACTAGTGGTTTGACCAAGAGGAGATAAGAATATTGCTGGTAAAAGCGGCTAGAGCCTGTTAGAATCGCTTCCCATGTGTGCCAAAGCCATTTATGCCAGTTCTTGACGGGTATATCCCTGCATCCTAGCTTTACTGCGCTGCCGCATGCTACACCAACACTGCCCGATGTCCGATTTGCAGCCCCACATGCCACGCATGTCTGTCACACTGGCATTACCACATGTATTATACTATCACATGCCATGCTTTTGCTTATACTACCAACTGCCACACTTGCATTGCTACATACAAAGGATGCCTGCAACATGACACTGCACTTGCAAAGTGCTCTCAGGTCACTAACCTTTCAGCATCTTCACTGCCACTTCTTTGGGAGCGGCAGATAAAGCTCCGTAGGAGAAGGCCACACTCAGGTTGAGCTCTGCCTTCATGACTTTACCAAACGCGCCTTCACCAACAGTCTGCGTGAAGTGAAGAGCCGAATAGTCGATCTCGTATTCGTCCGCCACAAGCAAAGCTGCGTCCTCTTTCGTGACCGTCGTTTCGTACAAAGGGTTTATTTCCTGCATCATCAGAATGAAAACACGCAAAAGATTATGTTAAGGAAAACAATAAGGGTAATAACCCTCGTCCCACTCTTTGTGTTTTTTTCTTTTCTTTTTTTTCGAAAAGAATCAAATACCTCGACTCCTCAAGACTCGTTCATCGTGACTTCTTGTTTATTTTCGGTTAGTGACATAATGCTAATTCGGACATAATCTGCTTGTTTAGGTGCATCAAGTACAAACGTGACGTCGCATTTACAACCCCTTTCTGTGCATTGTGATTTTTGCAGACTTGTATTTCGAGAACAGAAGTAGGGTAATCATCAGACTGTGGGAAGTATTTTGCACTGAGCTTTACCCAATTATTTGAAAAACACTTTGCATCCCACTCGACCTGTAGGGGCTTTTTTAATCGGTAACAATTGGACAAACCCTTGAGAAAGACTGGCAAAGTTTCTATTTAGGCGTCTTATAAAAGCTTTGCCAAATGATCAGTTAATGCAGCCTGTCATTAGTTGTTCAGATATCCCCAGTTAGACAGCCTTTACAAACAAGTTGCCCGACTTTTAGCCGAAATTCAACGTCGATAGAAGTTTGCAGACACTAGAGGTACAGTATTAGCAAGGTGCGGCCTCAAATGCCTTTTACAGTAATATGCTGACACTGCATGACATAAAACGGGCATACGGACACATATAAGAACGGAAGGTGTGAAATTAGCACTGAATGTACCTGTCTGCCGTCTTTCATCTTTTCAGATTTACGGCGAGTATGTAAGGAAAAATTAAGCGTCTGGCCTACAAAATGAACGGAAATGAAATGAAAATATATTATGAGAGAGAAGAAGACGTCGTGGAACCTGCCTGAAGGACAAGAGAAAAGACACAAGTTACTCAGCCTGTCTGGCGTCTTTCCTAAATGTCTGCTTTCTGAGAGTAAATGCCATGAAAAACGGTGTAAGTCTCTGGAGGCAATATATTAATAAATTTTATACTAAATATCAAGAAAAAGAGAGAATAAACCAGATACTATTTATAGCTGTCGAGTTTGATATTTTGGAGAGAGGACAGCTGAAAAGGTGTACACTGAAATTGACAAATGACAAATCTTTATTTACGAGGGTAACAGAATAAGCAAAAGTTATGCTTTTTTACATCTAGCCCTCGGACTAAGTAGCAGAAAAAACACATTTTACATTAATTCAAAACAAGGCAATAAAAACACAGAGAAAAATTATATGTACAAATATGGCGGTTGATAACTGAACTGACAGGGTTATTTTTGCTGGCTAGAGTACTGGTAACATATGTTACATGTTTGCTTTTTCCGTGCGAATATAGACCATTAAGCTTGGTGGGAAGCCTCTGTAGGTATTCAAAGGGTTTGGAAAAGGTGTTGGAGGAGTCCTACTTTGAACCTGTACAGGCTGGAGTCCGTTCTTTGGAGATCTGTGGGAAGATTGTTCCAAAGAACACTGCCAGAATATTTCAGGCTCGTCTTGAATAGGTCGATTCTCGGTAAGGAAATACTGAGTTTAAGATACCCTCTAATAATGTTGGTAGAAAAGATAATAGAAAGTCTAGGGTGTATTTTACCTGTTAATATTTAAAGATGAGCATATTTTTGCTGAATTTTAGTCTGGTTAGTAGTGTTAGAACCCCTAGAGACAGGATATTATGAGGCTGTATTTTCGGTTTGAGTAACACTAATCTGATAGCCCTTCTTTGAAGGCTAATAAGAAGCCTCATCGAAGCACCACTAGCAGAGTCTTATAGGGTGGAAGCGTAATCAATGGTCGACTGAATATAGGCTGTGTAGAACAGTTTCCGAGAGTGAGGATTTAAAAAGTGTTTGATTCTTGAGAGGAGAAAGGTTTTCTGTGTTATAGTTTTGCTTATGGGTTCAAGATAAGTTGTTGTTAATAGTAACACCTAGAATTTTACGACTTTGGACTTCTGATACTTGTTGGGTACTTAGATGGAGTTTAGGAAATAGGGCGATGAGGTTCTGTCTCTTCTGTCGTGTTGTTATTAACATAACTCCTGTTCTGAGGGGGTTGAGTGCCATGTGGATCAGTTCCGTCCAGGACTGAAGCTCATCAGCACTCTGTTGTAATAGGGCTGCCAGTGGCTCAGTTCGTTTGCGATATGCATATATTGTAGTGTCGTCTGCAAACATTTCGCATGAGAGCTATGAAGGGGAAGGTCGCTTATGTAGACCGTGAACAGAAGAGGACCTACGATTGAGCCATGTGGAACGCCAAATTTCACCTCGATGGGATCTATATTTGATTTTTAACGGCGACTCTCTGAGTTCTGTTCAAGAGATAAGATATCAGGGCTTGGATGGAGTCACATGAGTGCATGTGTGTGTGTTGGGAGGAGGGGGAGATGATGCTTATTCCAGTTCCTTATTCTTCTTCCTCACCACTGCAAGTGTTTTCTATGATAAGAATTTATTTAATCGGTATGAAGGATAGAAGTTCAAGTTCCATCCACAGCATTACCTAAATCACTTAAGCCCCTGAAATATTTTTATTCTCGGGTGGCGTGGAGGGGGGTTGACCGTTAACTTCTTATCAAGATTATTAATCTTGCCACACACGGCGGCACTCTATAGTCATTTTTCAAATTTACCGCCCAATTAGAAGACGCGTAAACATTGACTGCTTTTTTAGGCTACTTATCACTTTGGTGTCCAGCTTTGAATCCAGGCATTGTTTTACTTACGGCCTATCCTCGGACGATTTCTGTGTCGCAACAAAGCCCGTAAAGTCCTACAGTGCCCTGAAAAACAATTACTGTCACCACACGCGACATAATGGATGACATTTTAAGAAAACCTTTACAATGAGTGCTTAGTTTGGAAGGCCTTCACTTGCTGGGCCATCTGTGTGAAAGTTTCTTTCCTCTCCTGTGCAAAACAAGAAGTCAAAGCTATGATAACGTTTTAGAAGATGGACTCCCTCCCACGTTTGTTAAAGCCATCCAGGCTTGTCTTGGCGGACATTGTCCCTGCATTAAATGACATCACAGTGTGACCTCTTTACGTGTCTGAAGACTTGTCTTTAACTCTGATAATGGCTCATCTTGCTCAATATACTTTAAATATACCAAGGGAAATAATAAAAGAATAAACGGAGAGCAAAACAAAACGAAAATTGGAATGGAGTAGGGGAAAAACTATTAGCATTGCAAAACATCAGGAATGATTTGGAATCATGCTGAATGTTTCCTCGATTTCGACCTTTCAACTTTGAAAGCGCAAAACTCGGTGAAAAATAAGCATTTTTAACTTGGAATAATCACCTCTGCACACCAAGTAAAATCTTGCCATCACGATCTTTGGATTTATTACGGGGTTTAAAAGAAAAGAGATAAAATCAAAATTAGCATTACATTACTAACGAAGTATGAACGAGAAGTCCCGAAGAACCTAACAATATACAAAATGTTTTACATTTGCAGCATAACTTTGCATAATATATGACGAATTCACATGCAACCAAATTCCCTGTAAATTTTAGGATGACCCAATATAAAGACAATATGGTAATACACACATGTGATAATATCACATATACTACAAAGAAAAAATAAAATAGAGAGAGAGAGAAAAGAACCACTGAAAATTTCAACCCGAAGAAGAGTCCTCCCGCTCACAGATGATTCTCTTGTTGTAATATATTTCCTTTTACAAAAATTGTTCAATGAATCATCTTCAAACTGGCTTATTATTCCCTAAATTTGCTTTTTCTCTCTGAAACTTTTTGGGCACGCTTGCCTGTGCACATGTGGCTACAAAATTCTCCATTGTGATTAACTTTTTAGAGAGATATCTTATCGATCTCTGGAGACATCTCGAATAGCTTGTTTTTGTTTTTGTTTTTTTTAAGAAAGAGGACTGTCGAGGGCGAGAAAGGCAAATATTCACTTGACTGCAATCTAAAACCTGACACAGTCCGCGTTCCAACACGATAATTAATTCTTCATTCTCTTCATGCGACATTTTCTCTTTTTTCCTGTTTTTATAGTCTTACTTCTTATTTTTGTTTCTTTCTTTGTTTGTTTTTGTTTTCCTATTTTTCATTTTGTTGTTCTTATTATTTTTGAACTTCTTATTTTTCTTTTTTTGTTTTTCTTCTCTTTCTTTCTTTCTTTTGTTTGTTTGTTTTTTTTTTTTGTTTTGTTTTTTTGTTTGTGTTTTTTTTTGTTCTTGATTTTATTGATTTAGTTTTTCTTGGTTCTTTGTTTTTTTTTTCTTTTTCGTGTTTTTGCTTCTGTTTTTTGTTCTTTTTCTTTCTTATTTATTTCTTCTTTTTGTAATTTCTTGTTCTCGTTTTTATTATTTTCTAGTTATTCGTTCTTGTCCTCATTTTCTCGCTTTTGCTTTTTATTTATCTCCGACTCTTGCTGTTTTTCCTAATTTCCTTCTCACTTCTCTAACACACGCACACGTTGACAGACAGACAGACAGACAGACAGACAGACCGCTATTATCTTTTAGGCAAAAGGATTCAGATTGTTAGTTTTTCTCTTTTTCTTTCTCTTATTCCCTCCCTCTCCGAATATATTGATAAAGGTATTTTGATCACGAACTTTTTCTTACTCACAACAGACAAAAACGCAAAATAAAAGAAAATCCCCAAATCTCAAGGAAATGATACAAAAACTAGATGATATCTCTAAGAGGTACAAAAACGAAATTACCTCTCTGTGAGAAGAATCTCGAAGCTCTGCCCTCTTCCGACGTGCTTTGATCCTCCGGCGATAAAGAAGACAAACGACAACAGCAATGACGCCGACTAACACTGGAGCCGCGGTGGCGTACTGCACAGTTTTGTCGTCATTATCCCGATCTATGCAAAAGGTACAACATTTATCAGGTATGCATATCATTTGTTTTAAACAAAGTTAAATTTCATTTTTGCACCCTTTTGTTATTGTCAGATATATTTTCCAAAACATTCGGTCGTTGCCTTTTTTTGTTTTGTTTTAGTGCTTTATTCCTCACCACGCCCACCACCACCAAGAGGAAATTTCGACAAAGAAATGAAAGATACAGAAGATGGGGGACAAATAAAATTTTGATTAGACACTTTTATTTGCTTACCAACCCCTTACTCGCTCATTCACTGCCCAACACTCGCTGTTCTGTTGTTGTTGTTTTTTTTTCTTCAGGTTGACAAGCTTTTGCTATTCTTGGTCTTTGTTCAGACTCACCCACATTAAAGGCTCTGCTAGACTTGCTATTGTGTATTTGTTCAGACAACCGCATTAGCGATTTTTCAGGTTGATCTTTTATAAAAAGCTCTTTTTTTCTCAGGCTATCAAGTACATGCTGTTCTGCATTTTTGTAAAAAAAAATCTGCTCTAGCGGTTCTGTGTGTTCATGCTGATTTACAGATCATGTACAGAGCTACACAGACTAGGAGAAGGAGGAGGGATGAGTGCAGGTTTCGTGCAGGTTCCTGTCCCTGAAGGTATTTCAAATACCAGGGTTTACATTTTCCTGTTGTCAAGAAGGACATGTCAAATAGTGTTTGGTGTCTCTGCGGAACTGGTTTGCCCTAAACCTCATATTCATTCATATCCCCAGCGGCACAATGTTTCAGGGTTTTTGTAGAGGGATGTCACTGATGTAACTCCATAGTTGACCTTCGTGCCGACCTCCTGCCTCCGGGTTTGCCCTCTGCACCCTTAAGTCTACGGCCTTTCCCAGATAGCATTTGAACGTCTTATAATCGTTTACAAATGGTTTTCGCTAAATGTTCAAATAATATTCGCAGGAAATGTTTTTGAAATGCTTATCAAAGCAATGTGTTATTAATGTTTGCATTCCAACATTTTGTCGACCTTTTAAAGCCTTTTTTCAAACATTTAATAGTTGTTCTGAATTTTAATCACTTATCAAACCATTTAACAAATTTTCTCACCCAGAGAGGTTAAACTTAATTTTGTTATGTCACATTTTAATATGCTTACTGCAGTGGTGTTTTACGCCGAGCCAGCAACTAACGCTGCATCACGGCAGGTAGCCAGCCCTGTTAACAGATGCCAAGTGCTGAGAAAAAATGAGAACTGAACCTACCACACCCAAAAATAGAAGGTGCTATGAACGTTGCACCATTTCTTCCTAAGATTACAGATTTAACTGATCGATATTCTAATCTCAGCCACAAGACCGAATAGTTTGTTGTTTTAGTTGGAAAGTGGAGGAGGGGGATGCAACCGTAGTCATGCGATCATGTGTCACATACGGCGCGTATCCGCGGTGGTCAGAGGAAGAACTGGGTTACGAAGGTTAAAGATATCGCCCACAATACGCGAGTACGTGGCGGGCCTGTTCGCTGCCGCGTCTATCCCCGCCGCCAGGTGCCAAGCGGCGACATCCTATCATTGTCACTGAGTTTCCCCGAGACGACATCTAAAGCCTGAGCCGCTCACTGCAGTGGTGACAAGTGAATGTTTTGATCCATTATATCACCGTGGACCTCAAGGCCATATAGCGACATGCCAGCTATTAAGGATGGACGACAGTAGCATCTAGCATTCGGGTTCGGCAACATAGCATGACATTTAAGTGACTTTCAATTTAGAATGGCGCCATCTGTTTAATGATTCACTTGATATTCTGATTGTAGTTGTTATCTTCAACGTGTTACCGTATTTCTACGAAGGTTCACTAAGAAAACGATGAAAAAAATCTTGTTTTTGAAACAATACTTCTTTTAGTCCTGGATAAAAATATTTCTATGTTCAAAAACATGGGCTTAAAATTTACGATTTTGAAGACGAAAGTGAAACTGGAGAGCCACGATCGTGGAGCAGAAGCCACGATAGTAAGCGTATCGTTGCTCATTGTGCTCTGCCGGTAGGGCCGTAATCGTGGCCCATCGTGCAAAGAGAGAATCACGATCGCGGAGCAAAGCCACGATAGTGGCTCATCGCGCTCTGCCGACTAAGATGGTCAAGCAAGGGAAACAACCCGACGTGGCGTCAATACGAAGTGCATGGTGTGTAACCGTGTTTCGAGATGACTGATTTTGTAACAGTTTTCAAATCTCACAAATAGCGATGTGACATATGTAATCAAGTTTAAAATATTTTTTGTGAGAACTGTAAATAACTGAATTTTAAAGTTTTAATCCACTGCTTATGGCGAAAATGCATGCGATTCAACATTTCGACAGGTAGATTTTGAATACTTATAACTATTAACCTATAATAAAGACAGCCATACGTGATACACCGTTTTAAAGAGCATTGCTTAAACATTCAGATGGTGTAACTCTTCAGAAATATAGGTTTTTTGTTTTCTTGTACTATAATGAAATTAAAGATCGCAACTGCATTCGACTCCTAACGTGAAGAAGTCAGCTGTCGGAAATTAACAAAAAATTATTTACACGTTATATACAAATATATAGTACCAAACAAACAAATATTTTATTAGAATACACATTAGAGTTTGAATATTACTTACTATTTTCTTGTCATTTTTGGTTGTTGGAGTATAAATCCATGTAGAATTGGAGAAACCGGCAAACAGCAAAATGGCAAAATGTTTTCGGTTCACGTTTACAGTACATTTATTTAATAGTTTTGTTTCAATGTTATTGTTTCTACCAATTTAAAATGTTTGCAAAACGTTTCAGTTTTTACATGTTTATTCGGTAAATATTCCTAACATGTTTCTAAAATGTTTCATCTAAAACTTAACATGATTACAGCCATGTTAGCGCTTTTCAAACGTTTATAAAATGCTTCAATGCTATCTGGGTTGTTAGCGACTGCAGTCCTTATATCGTAATGCGAGGAGAGTGCAGTGAGCTTCGTTTTCTGTCACTTGTAGTCTACTGCAGGCTGGGAAGATGCATAATCATCCATTTACATCTATTTACGCACGCACGCGCGATGCGCGCGCACGCGCAGAGAAAGAAAGAGGCACACGAAAACGCACGCACAGAGACTTACACATGAAATGCTGCAGCCCCGTCGCTACCACTATCAACACTGTAAGGCCTATTCTCACGCTGCAATGTTTTCATGGTTTGCACGTACAAGATTTTGCCTGCTAGGCACTGTTCTACTCTCACGTAGCAAGGCCACTCGCTAGTGTCCTGCTAGGTGACGTCATCCGCGCAGCGCATTGTGGGTAGTCGACAAAATGGCAGACAATCAGATACTTTCGAAAGCTACTGCTGCTACGTTAATAACATTGTCTGATGAAGTAGGCAGAGAGAAAAGAAGAAAAAAAAGATGTGGGTGAGGGGTGGGTAGTGCGAAGGAGTCGCTTAGATGCCTTATTTTCATGTCCTATAAAAGAAATATCTTCGGAAGACTCGAGAGAATGCAGACGCTTTTTGCGAATGTCGTATGCAACGTTTGAAGAACTTTTATATCTGATGGAGGCTGCCCAGAGCACGAGCAATTTCAATTCAGGCATTCTTGGCCTTATCTCGGTTGAGATACTCTGGACTGGCAGTGTCGAACAGACACGGGTAGTTTTCCCACATACAAATCCTACTCGTACACATTTCCTCTGACCACACCACCATTTCTTAATTTGGAGGTAAAAGGGAGCGGACTGTGTTCAAGCATTCCGATTGGCTACAGCCATGTAATGTAGGTCAGGCTCTGCAAGAAAATAGAATCGCGTCCTATCCGTGAAAACCTCGATGTAAAGCCCCCACCCAGCCGTGTGCAAAACTCGGAAAGGTCCTACCAGGGCCTGCTAGCCCTGCTAGGTGCGGTATATTGCAGCGTGAGAATAGGCCTTTAGGTTGTTGCGATAATGAAATTAGTATATTGCGATAATAGCATTGTCCTTTAGTCTGTTTCGATAATGAAATGGAAATAAGCTTAGACGGTAGATTGTTTACGATGCAGAAAAAGCTGACCTTTTTGCCCTTTCACTAAATTTGTTCTACGAAGCTATGAGTGTCTGGGACGTGTGAAATACGCGCTGCCATCAAGAGGCCTTTAAGTCTTTAGAGAAAGTAAAACATCCAATAAGAAGATCAGCTTTAAACCTCTGAAGACGAAATCTGATACGATGAATGCATTTCGATTCTTGTCCTTAGTCATAAAAATAGTGCTAATACACGTTGCTAAAAGGAGAGAAAAAAAGAAGGAATAAAGAACATAAATAAGTAATGAGGAAGAAGGCGTCTTACTGTCTCCAGCGAGGTCGCCGGAGAGTTGTGCATTGTTAATGGAATACAGGCAAGTCCTGAAGGTATTTCAAGGTTAACAGAAGACAATACTTTGAGCCAATGAAATCTCATTCAAGACTGAGAAAGAAATCAAGAGTGAATAAGTAGACATTTTTTGCCCTATTTTGTTTTCGAAATGGAACTAATGGGAATTTTCGTGATTTGGATTTTTCTTAGACAGTAAAAAACTCAGTGAGTGGGAGAACGATGAATGAGAAAGGAAGCAAAAGGTTAACTGACAGATACCGAGAGATAAAAAAAGAAAAGATAGAGAAAGGTTGGGAAGAGCGAGTGAAGTAGGCCTGGGTTTACAGGTGCGGAAAGATCGTATGAGTCTTCTTTTGGTTTGGCTGTAGCCTGCTCGTGGATTTCAAGCAGAATACAATTTGGTTTTCAGAAAGCAAGAAAGCGAAAACTCTAATAAAATATAAAGGAAGTGCGGTCGTAATCGCAAGATAGGACTTGGATCACAGTTGTCATGCTGACCTACACTGATTGAGACGGGTGTGACATGAGGATGACCAGGCGAGAGGTTGCGGTCACACGACACAGATGTACACTGACATAGAGCCAGCTAATCTAGAATATATCAGACCTCTTAAATCGCCAAGTAGTGCAAACTTATGTCAAAACTCAACTTTGATGAGTTTGTCTTTTTTTGTGTGTGAACGGACGGTGTCTGTAACATTTCAGGTCATTACAGATGTCAAGGTCATGAGTACTCTTCCTCTTTATTCCTGCAGTTGGTAAGAGCAAATCTAGCGGTAGAGTAGGTCCCTCCAGGGACGCAAAGTCACATTTAACTTACAAACAGGCCTCCGGGAGACGTGTAGCGTCTCACAACTGTTTCAGCTACGATTCCTTACTCTGTGCATTCCTTTTACTGATATTACTTGTGCTGACAGCTGATTGGCTGGACCTGCAGTTTCCGAAGGAATTCTATCGACAGTCTGACACTTTAATTAAAATTTTTTTTGCGTCTTGCTGTGATACCTGGGTTTTTTATGTAACAGTTGATTTTATTTTGAAGCTTCTGACTGGCTTCTGTTTTATGATTTTAAATGTAAATCTTGATACAATCTTTAAGAACATGTGAACCAACCACACATTAATGGAAACGGATTTTTTTAAGCAGATTCAGAATATTACGAAGTAGGATTGCCAATATTTACCTTTGCTCTCGGAATGTTCTGGTAGCTCATAATACTTTTCATATGGGTTGCCTGTAACAACAAACCATAAAATAAAACTAAAACTCTCACTTAGTTAGCTAGCACAATGTCCCCCCAAAAATGGCAGGTATGGATTTATGTATCAATAAACGAAGGCTACTAACTATCTCGTTGCTCTGGGAAGATGAGGGAGATGCAGACAAACAAAAGACACTCCGGTACATACCAAGGTTCACAAACAGACAGACAGAACATTTGGGGTTTAACACAGTGAGTTAATTGGGTATCTGTTTTCTTTAAAATTAGACCCGTGCATAACATTTATAGATTTATTGTCTAAACCAATGCAGGAGACAGACACCAATGTCTTATGAAAAGAGAACGAAGAAGAGAAGGAGAGGTGGGGAGATTTGTGTCTTACGCAAAGTTAGCAACTAAGGCTATATCATGGCTAGCCCTGTAAGCAGATGCCACACGCAGAGAAAAAAAAAACAGCGTGCCCGAGACAAGAGCTGAACCCAGGCAGCCAGCCTTCACAGTATGGGTGACAGGTGCTGACGGTTGCGCCACCGCAGCGGAATTCTTTTTCCCACATGAGATGGGGGGGGGGCGGAAATTCAGCCAAACGAAGTGCACGCAAAATATGCCGTCGTCTGCTCGCTCCACTCAATTGCCCAATGGTACCTAATAAACGTAACCTAAACATAACCGTAACCCTACCCGAAACCCTAACCCTACCCCAAACCCTAACCCCAAACCTCTGACAAAATAACACAGACCGGCACTCCGATTGGCTAAATTTCCGCCCCCCTTCCATCTCATGTGGGAAAAAGAATTCCGCCCACCGGACTGCCAAGAGAAGAAGAGAAGGAAGACCAGTCTTGTCATCATTTACTTGCAGTCTGCTCTCGACCAAGCTCAGCAAGAGGAGCTGACTGATAAAGCTTTGTATTATCATTGAAAGCCACACGTGACATGGCACGACAATAGATGATATCAGACAGAGGGGATGTATACAGCACAAAAATTAAGGACCCCAAGCTTCAGGGCAGAAGCATCTTAGTAGACACTCTTCACCCAGTCAATTCCTGGTAAAATCTAAACCAGGACAGACAGACACTATAAATGCCAAAAGTGTGTTAAAATCTGTGTAAAAGTATAGAATGACCAACAGTATTAAATGTTGCTGACAAGTTGAACAAAGCCATAAGACACAATCATTGTCAGCACTAAAAAGCAGATCATTAGTAACCTTAATCAGTGCAGATTCAGTGCTATGGCTCTTTCTATAAGAAGGCTGGAATGAATTCAAGAGATGATTTTGATTCACGTGTAGAAGAAGCTGAGGTGCAGATTCCCATTCGTCACTGCCTGAGGAAATGGGGCTAAGCGTATATCCAAAGTGTTCAAAGGGTTTGTCAGTTAATTTATTAAACCCTTCTTCATCATGATGTCTGCTAGCAGGAAACACACTTTGAAAATGAAACACCCCCACGCTGAGCTTATCACCGATATTTCGCTACCAATCACCATCGGGTTTTGGCCGGCACCTCAGGCATGATGGTTCATGATGGCACAATCTTTGAGACGGAAACTTTTTAAAAGTTATTTCTGAAAAGCTGACTTTCCTGCCCCGACGTGTCTGCTGGTGAGAACCGGGGTTCTTTACTACCAAATTTTTGTAGTCTTGTCAACATTAAAGCAAAAATTATCGAAATGGAAACGGGTTCTTGGAAAATGCCTTATACCTTTCTTTGAAAAATATTAATCAATACTAAGCCTTTTGCCACCCCTTTATAACTACAGCTAAAGGGTTAAAGCAACATCTGCGGGTCTGGACACCACTTCATAGCTTTGGAAACAAGATGCTTATCATTGACTTCCCTATGTTCCCCTCGGGGCAACAACTCATGCCCCTTCTATGGCCCCAGCAGGATGAAATATCATCCTGATTTCTCTGCACTTTACGAGTGGTGACCCGATTTACTTCACGGACCTTCATTACTGGATAAGTGACTCGGGGTCAAATCTGATATCAGTCTCGGCTTTCCTTTAGAGAGACCTCGTGTTTCTGGTCCTTTGGTTGCATATTAATTCTTAAAGTATAGGATTTTTTTGTAACAGAACAATCTATACAACTGTTTCCAAAAAAAAGAACCTATGCTTTTTTTTAATTGCTAGTGGTAAAACAAGTCAATAGCATCTGTTGTTACGATTTTTATGTGATAAAATTGTCGATAAACCCAAATGCGTTTTCTATCAACAAAAAGAATACATTTTACAGAAAATACTACTATTTATTTTGTAAACAAGGTTCTGATTACAGAAAAGCGTAATTTCTTCGACGTTAGCAAGATCCGCCATTTTGACAGGAAACGGAAGCGAAAGCCCATCGTTGTTAGGGTTTGTGACGATTGTGACTGCTATGATAGGGCAAAGAAACAACGAATGGGAGACATCAGTAAATGAAGATCCGTGATTTACTTGTGTAGCGGATAAGGGTGTAGAGTAGGGATAGGGATAGGATCTAACCTGTTGTTGTCATGTCGATGTGTTCCGTGGAAAGCGTGGGCCACGAGATTTGCAAACTCCACGAGCGGGTCAGGCAGTGCTCACACCTGGTCTTGTATGACAGGGGTGGGTATTTAATCCCGACCGCAGGCGGCCAGCACAGGGCTGCTGCTGCTTCGTTGTCGAACCTTTGCTAAAGCCGGGCTGCTACTGAAGATGTCAGGCTTCTATTGCTGTCGCCGGACGGTTTTGAGAAGATAGCTGGAGACTCTACGCCGTTCTGCTGCTGTGTGCGGAGGACAAGCGCCACGCTGATGGAAGGTTGCCAGAATAAGTCAGGACAACCGGTGCTGGCGAGAAAGGCGGTACGAGTCAAATCAGCGTTCCAGAGTGTCGAGCGACTGGGCTCCACCAACACCTGTGTCAACGACGACAACCCACCGACAGAGGGGAGGGCCGTCGCGGTATTCTTTAACCCGAGCAGGGAGCCGAAGATAGCTACGTCCATCGTGCACCGCACCGTTTCGTCCGGGGGACCTCTGACGCAGGGCAAACGTGAGCTATCGGGGACGCCGAACTTCCAAGAGACACGGCGTACAGAAAGTCAGACTTTCTTTTGACATTATTCCAGTTAGAGGGAGGTTCCGTACCCTCGTTGATTTTTTTCCCACCTTCTACCGGGTGTAGAGGCAAAACTGTTGATTTAGTGGCTTCAGTAACTACAGTAGATTTGTTTTTGTATGTGTACGCAGTTTAGAGACTGAGGACTTGCTTGCGTGCAGTCTGGAAACTTTTGAAGACTTGCCTGTGTGCGGTCTAGTAACTATTGTGGACTTGGAAGTGTTTAGATTTAGCAACAGCTAAAATTGGTGTGGGATTTTAGTATTACCTTTATTCTGCTTGCAGTAGTATATATTCAATATTGATTTGGCTGGACTGTCTAGTGGCAAAGACTTTTGTATTTGATCAATTTCTTGACGTTTTTGTGTAATAAGTATGTGTCCGGGAAGGGACGTCCTAAACTGAAGCGATCTCGCGTTGTTAGGAACAAGTGGGCGTGTCCGCTAGAAGTACGTGCCAACTTGTACTTACCTAACTCGATGACCTCTTTGAACATGTCACTACTTCCTCCTGGGGACGTGGCAGTCAATTCAATCTCGTAATTGGAGTCCCAGCGTAAACCTTGGATGGTGGAACTGGTGGTTGTCTGTGGCCCAAAAGTACAGTTTCTAGTGCAGTGTAGCATTAAAGAGAAACAAACTTTTCGATGAAAACAGATGACTGTACGAACTGCACAATACTGTGTACGAAGTGTGGAGCATTAATTGTTAAGTATAAAGAATTACATTTGGAGTGTAAACTATAAAGTGCTGCGTATCATGTATGAGGTAAAGAAGTGTAAACTATGAATAAAGTATGAAGTGTAAACTATAACCCATGAAGTGTACTCTATACCACTAGACTTGTGTAAACTGGATCTTGCGTGTCTTGAAAGATTTCGACTCCCTCTTTGTCCCCCATCCCCTCCCCAACGTTCAAGCAAATAAATGCTTAAATTATCAAGGGAATGTAATTTAATAAACACATTTAACATTCAATAACTGTCAAAATTTAGTTTAAAATAAACTGAAACAGCAATGCAGTTCTGAAAAGAATTAAATCTTATTCTGCAGAGCGACTGGCAGTGGCTACGAGAGATGTCCTCCTCACCCCAGGGAGAAAAAGGTCGCCGCGGTGCGGAGGGATACGACTAGCCTTAATGTCGTCAGGCGGCTTTAACCTGTAGCTCAGTGTGTAGTTGCTGATGGCGTTGTGATGGCGCAGGTACCGAGGCGGGTCCCACGTGACCAGAATGTCAATCACCGGCTGCTCAGCGCCGTCCACGTACATCGCCGTCTTTCGGATACTCACGTTTTCTGGCTTCTCGGGTGCTGTGAGGAAAAAAGGAAGGTCAGGGAGGGATGGCTTTCACTATAGCAATTTGTCATGAGATAAACAAAATGAAGGAAGCCAAGGAATCGTAAGAATCCTTAGAAACGTCTTCTTCTCTTCTTCCTCTCAATCAATAACTCCCTGGCGTGGCTAACCCTATGGCTAATCAAAGAGTAGAACTATCTTAAGTTTTTCTTCAAGAAGCTATGGGAAGTATGCTTGTTCGACCTCGGGATGTGTGTTCAAAACATGTTACTCATCATCTTATTAGGTCATTAAGCAAACGTGGTCCTTGTCTTGCTCTTTGTTCTGGAAATAAATTGCAGCTTGGCCACTGGAAAACAGATGTTCCCAAGTTTCTCCGGCCGGTAGTTTAATCTACCAATATTAGTTTATAGTGACGACACATTTCACAAGCGACGAAAATGTTTACAACTAAATCTGTGTACTGACTATACTTTACAGGAAAAGAGACAGAGACAAAAGACTTACAAACCGAACTAAGCCTTTTTGTATGAAGAACAAATTCGCTGATTGATAACAGAGAGAAAATATTTTAGAGGATAACAAAAAAGGGGATTTCCCTGACTAACCATGATTCAGCCGTGACCACCACGAGCAGCACAAGCGTAATCACACTGAAGGTGTTGTGAACAGACGACAGAAGCGTTTTGTCATAAAATCATCATCATCATCACCAATGACCTCTACTGCCCAAGTGCTTTCTAACCATCACGACAGCCGTCTGTGGGTTAACTTATGGAATCGGGGTTAAATTATTGTAAGTTTCTGAAGACTCACGGCAGATGTCGTAGTTAAATTCTGTGGCGCTCAAGCAATCAGCGGTGCGAAAGGACAAGTTGGCTGGCTGGCTGTGCGTGTAGAAATTCTCGTCTAAGTTGAGGACCTCTAGAGAGTATTTCGAACTGAACAGAAGAGATCGTATCTCATAGCGCAGCTCTCCCCAAAACTAAAGACACAAAAGAAAGATAAAAAATATATATATAATATATGGAATGATTGTTTTAAAAACAAGTAGGGCCAACGGTGGTATTTTGCTGTCTATACACGCGGGCGCGAGCGCGAGCTTGCACGATTATGCATGTGTGTGTATATGTGTGATGAAGAGAGAGACTATGTGTACTTGCATTTTTCTCAAATCTTTCTTGGAAACTGAACGAAAACCGCAATCTCTCTGAAGGGCAATAATATCAGAAGCTGGCTATCACCCTCCTTCTCTCTCACCTGTGTTTGCATGGAGCCGTAGGATCCTTCGGGCGACATGACGTATAAACGAAAAAAACATCCTCCCGTTTCTGCAGAAGAAAAACAAGACAACTTTTTCTCACTGAATGTTTATACTGCTGTTTGCAAAACAATAGGCTGTGAAGTCGTTGTGTTACTGATGAGAAAATTCGAAAGAATTTGCAGAATCTGTTACTCAAAATATTTAGATTGATATCATACTCCTAATCTATCATTTTCCACAAAACTGAACATACAAAAAGCTGTCATAAATATTATGAATAATGGAAACAATAAAAAGTATTTAAAACGAGAGAAGCGTTGCTGACACGTATGCAAACTTTTCCGCTTTACTATTTCTCCTAATGTTTTATTTCTTTGCTCTGTCTGCTTCTGTTTTCATGCACGGTCTCCTGGCGTATTTCAAGACTCCTCGCGCAGAAAAAAGGTCACGTGACCCTGCTCTTATACTCTACTACCGACAGTGACATTTTATAGCCGAAAGATGCTAACTGCCTTCAGACCATAGGAGCTGGAAAACCAGTTGCTCACCTTTTGGTGGTTCCCACTCAATGAGAGCTCTGAGACTGGCTCCACGGACATATTGCCGAGTCACACGAAAGTTAGTCGGTGTGGCCAGGTAAGTACTCGCTGCAACAGCATGTCCATTACTAAAAGCTACATTTAAATCGTTCAATTAAAGTAGAACCAAGAATTAAAGAGCAATCAAAACTTGAAGTAACATTGTCATTGCCTAAGTTTTACTCTTAAATTTAGCTTATAATTCAAATAATAAATAGCTAGTGCATAAATGTATTCAAAGCACTGGACAGAGCTCGGGAAAGCGTTTTATTTTCAGAAACGTAGGTGAATAATTCCCCTCCATTCTCGAGATACAAGTCTGCAATTATCGTGCACAGAAGAGGTCGAATTCGGGACGTCTCAAATGGCCACAGCTACCCCTAATTAACATAATTATAATCCCAGTTGTCCTACTGGCTGAATTCTTGTAAACCTAACCCGTACAATCTTGATGTAGTGCTTTTGACTTCTTTCTGTGTAGGTTGATGTCTGCAGACGTGTATCTCATGAATGAAAATGGAAATTCACAGACTTAAAAGACTTAGTATCTTGTAATGTAGAAGACCTTAAGCGGTTGAGTCAACAGTGACCAAGCGCAGGTTGTCTGGAAACGTTGATGGTTTCCTTCATCAATCATCATCATCAGAGAGACCTATACAATGCATTTTCTTACTTAATAAAGGCTACAAAAAGCCCCAAACTTAAGGAAAGACACAAAATTCACAAAACACTCTTACGGACATCGGCCATACAGCTACCTGGAGGTGTCTGTATCCAGTCCGAATCAACAGTCCCGTTGACATATCCTGTTGCATGCACCGCAAGAATTTTGATTTTATACTTCGTTTCTGGCATGAGATTAAGGATTGGTATCACGCTAAAATTTGTCTGAAAAGAAGATGATGTATCCATGGTTAAGACGAACTTGCATACGATCAACAAAAAGAGTTCTACTTGCTTTTCTACCTGTTCGCTTTTTCGTCATCTTTTTATGGCGTGCGTCGCAAAAATGTCCTCTTAGAACCGTTTTATGCAAAACGTTTGAAGAGCAGAAAATTACATGACCACGACATTAAAAATTAAGCAATATCACTGCATCTGTTAAACAATGGAAGAGTTTTTATTTTAATATTAATACATGATACGTTTTATACTGCAGTTTGTTTGCTGCTAATTTGTTACCTTTCCAACGATATGCCAAGAGCTCGGATGATGCTCGCTCGTCACCGCCACAACGAACGCAAGTGGAAGTGAGGTAGACGCCCCTGTAACGTCACGCACGTTCCAGCGCACGCGCATCAACGACCTCGGAGTGCTACTCGCGTTCACCATCTCCGTGTAACTGCAGATGACGGTGGGCTTGGACACTGTCAGGTTTCTGGCAGCAAAGGAGGTAAGTCTGGCCTTGGTGTAGTTAAAAGGACCTGCAAATGTATATATTGTATTATATTTATATAGGCCCTTGCTGTCGACAAATGTATCTCCGCTGAGAACTAATAAATTTGTCTTGTCTTGTCTTGTAAAAAAATATAGAGCATAAATATATCCTCGTTGCCCATTGTAACTATCAGAATACAATTATATGACACATGCACGGCCATGGGCAGGAAAGTCAAGCAAGTGCATCGTCTGTTCTCTAAACGGTGGAATGAGAAAAAGGCTGGAGAATCAACTGACTACTTGGTGGTGGTCTTGTTTCATTAAGTCGACATTATGTGGATATGCAGTTAGTGCTCTCGTCTTTCGAATCAGAATGTTGAGTTCGAGACTCGTTAGACCCAGTGATAAGAAAACTCGGAAGTGAATTAGAAAGCGTAAAAAGTTGTGAGTTGTGTGCCGTGTCCCCCTGAGTTCACTGCCACTGACTCACTGGACATCCGGTTACATTCTTTATTGACTGGGTTGAAATCTATTGGTCGGCCGGAGAGCTGAACAGTGGTCTTTCTTATTCATTTCCTAATGTATTTATTTAAATGTTATCCGTTTTATTTTTAATAATAATTAATTGAATCAATTTTATCAACATCTCATGACGACTAATACATCAATGTTACAGTTTTTGAAAAACCCAACTATAACACATTTTTAAGAATTTCTTCTACATCATTCCTTGTCTTAACCACCCATCCCCCACACTTGCTGTTTTATTGTCATAGTTTAATCTGCCAGCCTTCTTTTTGTGTTCCTTCTTTGTTCTATCCTTTAGCTCCATCCCTTTCCCTTTTCCGCAATCTCCATCGTCGAAGAACGTAGGAAATGCATCGAGAAAACGACTGCAAAGTCAGCTTATTAGTTCTGCGAATAGCACTTCGTAAAGTTTCAGGTACTTTTGAAAACATTTATCCAGTAATGAAAGCCGACGGCGGTTCTCTCTGTCTGCAGTTCCACTCTAAATGAAATGTTTGTCGAGGTAATTTCATCAGTGTCTAACTCCATCCGCTCTAATCGATTACTTTGCCACTACCATCCCATCAACAACAAGACACAAAGATACCTTTCAAGCAAATATCACCTTCCCAATCAACAGGGGAATAATAGCAATCGAACCTTTCATACAGTTAGTGTTTATGTTAAGCAAAGAGGCCTTTGAACAGCCTGCGCTGAGACAGCTCCAGTCCAGGCCACCACAAGGGAAAAGTAGTGCCCTTATTTATTTTTTCAAAGCCTGCATAATTCAATAAACGAACAAAACAAAAGATAACTTTTTAAAATAATGTCTCTTGCATTTGCAGCTACATTAGATTCGTAGGGACTGAACGGAGCTCATGTTACGAGAGACCTTACAATATGCAGCTTTCTTTTCAAAACATCTTCATAAAAAAGCAAACTTTTCAGGTTTTGTACTTTTAGGAAAACTTCACGCTTATGCTCTTTAAGAAAAAACACATTTTATGAAAACTTCACGTTTATGTTCTTCAAGAAAAAACACATTTTAGGAAAACTTCACGTTTATGTTCTTTAAGAAAAAAAACCCATTTATGGTGAGGTTCGTCTTATTCTATATTAATGCTTAAAGCCGCTTAAAGTTCAGTCTGCCACTGCGAGCATGTTTTTACAGACAACATAATTTGTGAAATCGTGTGCAATTGAAAAAGAGACGTCGGTATTTCTTAATGTAAAATCACAATGAATAATCATGAGACATCTTTCCTATTCCTCCCTGTCTTTGATGTGCTAAGTCAGTACATTTGATAATCAGCTACAAACAAATCTGGCTCCAGACCACCGACGCTTTTCAACTGATGGGTGAACTCTTTTGTCTAAAAATAGCTTAAGGTCTCTACCAAGATTGCGCGTACGAACCTTATGTCCGAACCAATGGGCCGTTACCGCATTTTATTCTTAAGCGCTGCTCAGCTAATTCTTCTCTAACGTCACTGTGCGACAGGGCCCGTCGTTTCCACTAAATAAATCCGATGAAATCCGTTTTAATGCGAGTTGAATCCTAACATACAAGAAGGGTCAGACCTATGCTGGAAATAAGAGAGATGAAGTCTGTAGAAAGCACTATATAGACTATGTCAATGATCAGTCATAACAACTAGACATATTGTTTTACCCACAGTTTGCCTACCTGTTGTTTTGCCTTTCAATACCTTTTTGTTAAGCAGTAAGAAGGCAAATCGACGTTGATGGCAATCTCATTAGGATATTCATGAAGCTCACTTGTTTATAACCAGTTCAATATTGAAATCATCATAATTGCCATTACCATCGCTAGTTTTTCACATCAACCAGAATACTTTACTTGCAGCGTGGTATATTGCTGCACTCAACCTTTTGTTTATTATAGTCTGATGGATCCTTTTCACAAGTCCTGCTTCGGACATCGTTTATGCAGTTAGTATGAGGCAGTTATGCGCGAGCCTTTCTCCTTGCTACTTTTAAAGTTGATAAATCAACACGGGAGATGAAGACATTTTTTTTTAAACGCAAAACGAAAAGTCAGCGAAATGTAGATGTATTTCATGGCTCAGACGCACCCAGAGCTAAAGTGACTTGTTTGCTGCTTTCAGACGACCAATTACGAAAATCAGCCTGATGTCGATCTGAAAGTGGGCGAGGGAAAACTAACTGATGCTGACGTTATGTGTAGCCTGGAGGATGTAAGCTTGTACAAGACTCGCCATCACTGGGTTACACTGTGTTTGTCTGGTCGCACCAAGAGAGGAAGTGAGTTCTGCTCAGGTAAGCGACATTAAAACATGTATTTATGGAGAAATACACCCATGATCTTGATAATTAAAGCCTTCCAGATACTGCCGAAAGCATCTATGATTTCTGTTTCACTCATGGCGAGTTACACCACAATTTGTTTTAAAAGTAGACTGCCGTGAATGGGGGACTGTGGTTTTATCAGCAGACACGCGATAGAATTGATGTAGTATTGATACTATACATCCAGTAACGTGAATCCTACGTGTTTACACGTCATCATCAGAAAACACAAATTGAACTAGCGTAAACATGCATACATTGTACAAACACGTGTTTATATCATATATATATATACGTCTATCTAGAAAACACGCATTTTCGTGTAAACACACAAAAAGTAACACTTGTTTATTGGAAAAAAAGCAAAATTGTATAAAGAGAAAATACTCTGTTTTTGTGTAAATATTTATCATGCGAAATCTCGCTTACATGGCGTGAACAAACGGGATAATGCGTTTATTTTGCATAAAGGTACTTCACTAAGCAGTAATGTGAACGGGCGTAACAAAACGTTTATAGTTTAAAAAATGTAGTGTAACAGATCTGCTTGGCATGCGGCAACATATTGTTAAGAAGAGGCTACTCACTGGCACTTTCTTCGCGATATACTTCCCTGAGAAAGGCACAGCTCTGGAGGCACACCTGACTAGTCTGAAATACAACAATCCAGCACTCACATTATTTCTCACATGTTCTGTATCACCACCACCACCGCCAACGCCACCACCACCCACCCCCACTCACCACCGTTGTATCCTATTCTGGCAATCCAGATATCACCCGAAGGAATATAATCACAAAAATAATGAGTTCATAATGTCAAACTTTAAATAGTATACAATTACGGCAGAGCACTAGTCTTCAGAGTTGCAGCAAGTCAACAAAAGCATGAGGAACTGGTGTGCGTGTTCAGAAGTGACAGTTCGGTAAATAACCCTCAATGACGTCAGCTCTTTCTTATGAGGGACAGGCAAGGACAGTTAGCGGAGGCCGCCATACCTCAACACCCCCACCAGAAACATTTTCAAAAGAAGAAAAAAGGGCTCATCATGGGGATTAGCAATTATGAAACGAACAAGAGAACGAACAAAGGTTGAGACTGAAGCAGGCTGAGCGATATAAAATAAAAAAAAGTCGACGGAAGTGGGAGACTGGAACTAAGGTCATAATTTAATAATCTTATTTAGTAGAGAGACGTGATTCATTAAAACTTTGTCTGGATATACTTTTCAAAGCTCTCTCTCTCTCTCCCTCCCTAACTCAGCCCTGCCTGCCAATATTGACCTCTTCCTGCTGGAGTCGAATGCTAACGGGCGTGTTGACCAGATTTTAATGATTTTCTTGTGGACCCTAGCACATGTAGTTATTTCTGTCTTTTCGTTTTATCCCGATATTCGCTAATAATCAACAGACTTATTCCTCCTTTTGTCACTTACACAGTTTGTTACACAGGTGGGAAAAAACGGATCTCCTTCGTCACACACACGCGAACACTGAAACCAGAAAAAGGTTATTTTACTAAATACTAGGCATAAGAAGCGCAGTGAACCAACAAATAGAAATGTTTTCAAGTGGATCATATTTCAAGGAATACATCACCGCAAGAAAAGTTTTTTTTAAAAACAATGTCAACATAGAAACGACATATTGAAATGGAAGTAGAAAACAAAGATGTTCTTGCAAGCGTAACATTTATCAGCTTTAATATAAATGTCACTATACAGTGTTACGTTTATAAATGTATTTAAAATTGCCCTGTAAATCGACAGGTACCCACTACGTGTCCTGCCTTCAGACTCCATGTGTACACACTGAAACTATACTGCAGTGTGTCACTATAGTGCAGTTTGTCACGCGATCAAGCACGCACGCACACACACACGTGTGCAGGCACGACACACGTATGCAAGCATAGATACAAATCATTTTTGAATGAACTGGAACCTAAGCTTTTGACATTCCCTTTTTAACGATTTTTACCGAGTGTATTTTTGCACTCAGAAAGGAATCTGCCTACGGGATTAAGAAAAAGGAAAGTTGGATGAGTTAAAAAATCTGATCTGTACATACCTCACTACAGTCTTTTGTTCGATTCTCCAGGCACAGGAAAGGAAGGTAGTTATCGAATATGTTGATTTGAAGTAGTCTCTCTTGGTATCCAAGCTGTTAAAGATCCAAATGGGGACAATCATGAACGAACGAAAAAGAAGATCCAAAGAATTGCAACAAGTGATACACTTTATGATTATTGTGAATTTATGATTATCTAGTGAATAATCATACACTTCATGATTATTTTCTCTAGGAAGAACATTATTGTAAAAATAAACTTTATTCTATAAATTGGTAGCAGCTGTTCTTGAAAAGAATTTTGTCATGAATAAACCAAACACAAATGATAGACAAACAGACAGATAAACAAAAAAAAAATTTTTTTTGGTAAACCAAACGTTAAAGACGCTTATCTGACTGAAAGATGCCTACAATAAACTAAACCTGAATTTCTATAGCTGCTCAAGCAGATTACATTTTGCAGTGATTTTGTTTTTGGTAAGTGCAGATGGAAGGATAACTAGGAACCAGAATTCTTGTGAGAATGACGAGAAAAGTTGGATGCTTGCATGTGCATCGATGCTGCACTAAAATTGTATGTATATAAAGCAGATTAGGCACAAAGGACACCACTGAGCTTTTGAGCCAAGCACTCGACCCCTGTATAAGGCGGATGTCTGTAGAACTGTGTCTCTGTGGAAAGAAAGTGAGGGAGAATGAGAATCCACCCACGGCTTGCCTCGGGTGATCGCAGCATTCTTCTTAACTTAAGTGATGCAAAACTACCAACTTTTTACAGGGCATCATCACCTCCAGGTCTCCCTCATACTAATTCGGGTAAGACTTCCTGGTTGGCTATGATCCTGAACAGCGGCAGATAACTAACAAGGGGACCCTGAAGGGAGACCAAAGCCGAGAAGGAACTGGCTTCTGAACGTAAATTAGTGGACCGACCTTCCCCGTACTGGAACTGTTTGCTGCTGCTCAATAAAGGCCACTATATTAATGAATTTTATTAAATGTGAATGAAATGTATATGAAAGAATCGCCCAAGAAATAGGTCGTAAAATGGTTATATTTATGACTATAATCTGCTAGCGAATATTACTTGGCCGTTGTTGTTGTATATTAAGAATGAGAAACAGTAGATATTTTAATGGACGATATTTTAATAATAATAGTTCGCCGATTGTGCTCTTATTTTATTTAATTTGCGTGTTTATTCACGATAGCCTTTTTGTTCTGAATGCCCTTAGTTACCATTCCCCCACCCCCTCGCAGGTTATGAATAAAATTTTCATTACCTGAGGCTTTTCACGACTGTATTGCAGTTGACAATAATGTTCGTTGTTAGGATGGTCACTAGTTTTCTCGTCGCTTGATAAACATTGGCACCAGTAAACTACGCACGAGGGTAACAGTTGTAACTCTTGCCACTCACCTGAACATAATCCTGCAGGGGAACGTTAAGTACAGTATTCACACGTCAGTCACTAAAAGTCTCGCCGCACTGCACACGAGCTTCTACTCTCGCTCTCCCGAGCGCAATTCTTAATCAAAGTGCAACATGAACAGATGTTTAAGGGTCCACATGGTGCAAATACGTACATACTTGGCTCATCTGAAATGGATTCCAGTACCATCCGTGTTTCCACTACTTTTAACTCACCGTTATAAACACAATCCACTCTTTCTTCTGTCCCTCCTCCGCTTTTAGAGTTCTCTGATGGCTTTCTTCCCTGTAAGCTGATTGACTTGGTCCGATTAGATTCACGCCATTCACGACCGTCTCACCCTTCGTCGACACTTCTCCCTCGAGCTCCATATCATCTTGCTGATTCTCAGCTTTCCCCTGACACTCATGAGAATTCTTTCGTAGGGAAGTACCTATTGATTCTTGTTACTAGCCACGCCGGACATGCGTCGATACGACTTAGCTTGCATGGTTGACGATCTCTCCGAAGAGCGACCTCACACCTCGCGCAGGTCGTTAGTCTGGGACGATCAGCTGGTTGACCTTGGTGTCCTTACAGCTGATCTGGCGGTATTCACTCGCCGCTTTGGTGACGGCTATCTGTTCTCCATCCTTTCGCTGACTGCGAGAATTGCAACTTGGAGCAGAATTTCGTCTTCTCCTGGCAACATCCACTTTGTTTCTTCATCTGATGTGTAAGAGAAAGAGACTGGGCTGAGCGTGGCCACATGGTCGACAGCCGGAAATAGTTTGGCCAAGAGGACTCGAGGCTCGAGAGAGGTCGTCTGTTCACGCTTGGAGGTGACAGAGATTGGCGGATAGTGTTTGGCCAGTCAGTCTTGTTCTCGTACTGGAGCTCCCAGTGTCTGCACCGCTCAGCATAGCCTCACTTCCGCTCACTAACACCTCCTTGTCTTCAGCCTTTCTGCTAACCTCTTCCTAAGCGATCGCACGCAGCCTTTGTCGAGCTAGCCTTACCCTTCCTATCTTTTGTTCTAGCCTTCCTTTTCTTTTCACCCCTCTCTTTGTGCCTTTTATCCCTCCTCTCTCTCTCCCCCTCCTTTTGCCTTTCTTCTTTCTTCTTCAATCTCTATTAATTCTCTTTTGAACTTCTCCTCCCTATTTCTTTATTTTGTTTGAAACGTTTTTTTCCCTAATTCTCCTTTCCCTTTCAAAGATTTCCTCCTTATCTCTTTCCACCAGTCCTTGTTAGCCGTCAAGATGGCCATGTCTTTCCTCACGAACATCTCAATGTTCTAACTTTTTTTTCACCTGCTTCCATCCTTTCTTCTCTAAGTTGTCTACACTTTACTCTTTGTTAAATCTACGTCTTCGTCTGCTATCATCGCAATAAAGGTATTGACTTGCGCAGCCTCTCCTGTCGTATCTGCTTTCTCATCAAGGACAGTTGCCGGGATACTTGCCACTGTTTGATGGGTTTACAAAACATTGACTTAAACACTGTCTGCTCAGCCATTGCCTACTCTGACATTGCGAGTCCTTCTTACTGTTGGATGGTCTGCCTTGTCGCTGCTGGCTTTACAACAATGGCTGAATTACAATACACTTTCAATCAGCCTTTACACAATGGACAGTACAGTACAATCATGCAGCAATAAAACACTTGCAGATGCTTAACTTTCATATAGCTAAGATTGTCATAAAACACGTGCGTGCGACGTGTATCTAATGCATTCTCTGGCACAGCTATGGCATTAATAACAGCACTGTGATGGGCGTACACTCGCTTCTTGACTGCCCTGAAAGCAAGACGAACTGGCTTCGGACAACGCTATTCGTTGATAAATCTTACACGGAGAGATGCGTTGACAGGAACAACCGCTAGAGCCTAATCGAAGTGCGTTCGCATGTGAGAATGGATGGTGGTTATGACGGGAGTTAGCAACACTGTAGTAATTTGTGTTTGATACTATTTTCTTTGAACATGATTGTCAGAGCGTCATGGCGGAAGAAAGAAAGAGTTAAGATTGTAGGATGTGAACGGAGTTAGCAGACGAGAAAGAGTTAAACATGATGGGACACTACAGAATAATGGTGCCCCACATCAAGTTTGAACTGAACATCTCTTTCCTAGAGACGGATGAGGCTAAGGCCACACCCAGATTTGTGCAAGATATTCTATATTGTGTACAAAGCAACAAATCATTACCAACTCTCAGGCATTTGTATTAACAACAAGCGCTTCTCGTGCCACTCACACCCCACCCCTAACATGGGCATTTTGGCCACCTGTGAAAATTGTCCCCATTTCCACTTAAATCCGTCAGTAGTTATTTCATCCAACACTTCTCTGCTTTCGGCACCTAGGACAGGCTTTTCCTTTAGGAACACATTTTACTGGATGAGGCTTGCTGTCGGCACTGCATTCAGTACTGCCATACCAACACTGGGCGGTATTTCAACTTAAATTAAGATTCATTATGAAACAAGGACCTAATTATAACCAATGCAAACATACTGAAAATATTTCAACCACCTGTTCATTCAAGGGAGTTTATTAAACACAAACAAGCCCACGCCCCACTCCCCTCTGTTCAGTGTGATAGTACCCGTCTATTTAAGCACCTATTGTCTATACCTTACATTTTTGCAGTGTCAGTACTTCACAAATCACACGTATGACTGGTCTTAATGAGTAGTTACGCTAACTTAAAATATACTAGAAGCACTTAGAATCATTATACAAAAAAGCGTAGTTTTATCGAAACGGCAACACATTTTAGTGAAAATAGTTACATCCCTCTGGAGGTTTCGACTGCTTGATTCATAGGTCCTAAACACACATCTGCTTTGTACTGCAGTCGACCTCTGAACCGCTTACACGCACATTGTTTTTTTTTCATGACACTCTTCAACAGTTTTCAGTCCCCAGCGCTGCCTTCATTTGAGCTCCCGTGGGGTCAGGATGCGTCTCTAGGCAGCCGTATCTATAGTAATCACCAAGATATACCAGATCACCTTTATGCCATACATTCATATTGAAGCTGCATTAAAAGTTGTGCTAGTCATAAATTAAAAAAAATAAACGAGTTAAGGAGTTCCTATTGCACTAATACTGTCAGATGTGAAATCTGACTAAACCCGGAATGTCATTGGTACTCGTCTAAACCTAAAAAAGAGAAAATTTAAGGAACCTAGAGATAGTAGCCAATATTCAGCCATTAGAGCCAGTCATCTTCAAAATATCTAAAGGTGTGGTCAACCTGGATGAAGCAATTCGATCACTCCAAGAATTCTTCGGGCTTAGATGAGCAGCTTTAAGAAAAACAGATTAGTATGCTTTAATATGCAATAAGAGAAGAAGAAGAATTTTGTCACCAGTTTTTATCTTTCTTTTGTAGATTAATATTTCTACAATTTCAAATTAATCAATCAGTTCTCTCTGTGCCGTCTAGCACCTGAGGCGACATCTACAATTTCCCTCCCCCCCTCTTTAAAAAAAGGTAAAGGAGGCAATCCAAAACCTATTCTAACATAATAAAAATTAACATACTATAATGCAGAGACTTCGCGAGACATGATCACCAAGAAGGGGAGAGTATCTACGAATCTAAAGAATGCCTTAAAAAGTTGAAAAATACCTTTTCTCCGAGAGATCGTGATTATGATCCGAAACCGTGTGTTGATACAATGTCCCTGTCTGGCTGGGGTATGCTGTAAACAAAGGATCTCGTGCGAACGCGAATGCATCCGGTGTCAAGCTAATTTAATACTTTCCTGGTCCGCGCCTCAACAAACGAATGGCCCTGTGCCTCACAAGACTATCACCTCTTCATGGGAGATAAGAGGTGTCCGAGGCTATTAGCCGCCTAGCGGGCAGAAATATTAAAGTCTAGGGGGTACTGCGTCAGGCGAAGACGAATGAAGCCATCTGATTCTCCCAGCAATTTTCCTAAATATTACTACTAATAATAATAATCTTCGAAAGCCTCACGCAAAACAGACACACCTGATGACAGCGGTAAGCAGAGCTAACCTTCTGTACCATCATTCACTGCCAGGAAAGAACGATAACGGAAAAAAGGAAACATGCTCACCATCCGAAATTTCCGGATTTACAGATTTCACATGTATAAAAGTTTTGGCACGGCGAACGTGTAAGAATGTGTTTATACGATGATATTAATACTCGACGCTGCTGCCATAGAAAGCAATGTTTTCCTTGCCATCTTTTAAATGTACTTGGACACTGGTCACTATTTTGCGTGGCCAGCAAACGGCTTACTTATAGCCCACGAGGATGGGAGAGGGAGTTGAAATAAGGGATACGTGAGAGCAAATTGCAAAGTAAGCAATGTTTTAACGAAGACGATGAAAAATAAAAGTTTAAGAAATATATAAGATTAACACAGAATGTCTCTTACAATTCTGGGGATTAAAATTCCTTTTAAGGCTGTTCAATGCATATTTTTCATTTGTGGCACTTTTGAGCGTAGTGTGTTTCTCATCTGAGTGGGCAGCGAGTTCCCAGAGGCAGCAAAATTGATAGAACAATGTCCCAGAGATTGAAGGTTTGGGGGACCTTGAGGGTTTTCTGGCTGCAGAATGGAGAAAGAAAGACAAGTGGCTAAAGAATCCAACAGAGTTGGAGGGAAAGAGCCTTCAAAATGACGGTAGGCAAGGCTGTCCACTTAATACTGGATGCAACCCAGTACTGGAAAGCCAGCCCACATCTTTGAGCAAGTATTATGGGTTCTACCTTGGATTTCCGTGAAACAAGTCTTGCAGTATTGCTTTGGCACGCCTTGCAAGACTGTGATCTTTTTCCGTTGTAAGAAGGCTTTGAAGCGCTGAGATGCAATAATCAAGGTTGGAAGAGGACGGCAACATTAATCACAACATACTGCTCTTCACTGCCCATGTAGGACCTGAACAAGTTTAGAGGAACACCAAACGATTTACCAAGCCGTTACGTTCATCATCAGAGCGTACTTAACTGTTGCGACACTTTTTGGTTCGCTCTTCAATTTGTTCTTTGCGTTCTTTGTTCTTTCCATGTCTACAAGAAGGAAGACACACATCCTCCTGACCTCTCTAATATGCTCCGTCTCTCCCTCGCCCTCATCTAGCCTCCAACAGAAAAAAAAGAACAGCCACATGCTGGGGCATTAGGAGCAAATCGTTTCCAAATGAATGAAAGCCCCCGAATTCGGTAAGCCGTTTCCAGCAAAGTACAGATTGTATGTGGGTCACCCGCCAACAGGGCGCCGGCCTTACAGAGCTCGCTGACAGCCAGACATTTGTCACCAGCAAGTGTTTAGAATCCACCTGTCGTCACTTTAATGTAGCACACTCTGACATTTCCTGTGTGGCTAAACCTTCTTTGTTGTGCTGTTTTTTTTTCTGTTTGTTTAGAAGGCAGGTAACGTTTCTGCATTTTCTTCAGGTATTTTTATGCTTACGAATGAAGCACGTAACCTGACTGACTTCTTGAAGAATGTTTCTCTGTAGGTTATAAGTGGGTCAACTTTTCTGTTTGGGCTAAATACTCAGTAACAGTGTTTTGTTAAAAATATTTTGGTTAGAAAATAGTGGGTATCGTTGTTCTTATTCCACGTAACCGTACTTTTCCTTTAATTTGGACATTAGCACTCATCTTTTCACCTTTTTGCTGATTTTATTTTCAAGTCTAGATTTCCAAACGAACAGTGATAATTAACACATTTTCTTACGAAATTATGCAACAGATTTGAAAGCTAAGGAAATCAGAAACACGAAGGAAAATAATCAGTAGATTGTGTGTACTAACATGGTTCTAATGTGTTGTGCACTAATTCTAATACGGCATTCTTTCTAACGTGTGTTTATTCTAACATGATATATATATATATTGTGTGCTAATTCCAATACAGCGTTATTTTTAACACGTTGTGTGCTAATTTTAACATGGTGTTATTTTTAACACGTGCGCTATCTCCAACGGGGTGTTATTTCTAACATGTTGTGTGCTAATCCTAACATTAGCAGTTTATTTTAACATGATGAGTGCTATCTCTACATGGGGCTGAACAAACTAGAATAAGGTAGAAGGAAGGAATGTGTTTTTACCTTAATCACAAAAAGACATAAAGATGTAGTGTGCTGCAATGTTTTCCTAGTGACTGAGTAAAGCTCAGTGAGAGATACTGTTTTTCTAAAGTGATGGTGAATACACAGCTCTTTCGTTGTCAAGATACACACCTGCGGGACACGTGTCCACAAATACTCCAAGTTAACAAATGATTCCTGCCGTCATCAACTGTACCCTTCATAACATAAACGTACCGATGCACAATCCTAATGTCAGTGTCGCCAACCTCACTTTTTTAAGTCTTGGTATCTCCAGTGGTAAAAACATTATCCTTTAACCTATGTATTAGCAGGCATTATCAGTTCAACAGTTAAAACGTTAACGAGTGAAACAGGATAAACATGAATTTCGTGTACATGCGGCCATTAATTACAGTCGATACAGGAACTAATGTGATGTGGTGCACATTAATGCACACATATATACATCAACACATACAGAGGCAGAGAGATGAGGAGAGAGAAAGATGCGACACAGAAAATGAAAGAGGTGCTATTAACTGCAGTCCGTTCACTAAAGGGATTCTTATCTGTACAACGGGGGAGGTATCGTCTGGAACATAAGCAGGCCCCTGTCGGGCGAACTAATCCGATCCACGTGAAAAGGATTCGGCTCAATCGTCATCGCTGGCTGAACCAATACAGGGTTTCCATGGTGACCACAGCAGGGCAGTTTAATGATTTGTCCCTTATGCAGACAGGGTCTTGTTTGTTACGTTTTTTTAAACACCCAAGCCTAGTGCTGAGCTGACAGAATTGTCTTTAAATGCTTGAATCATTGCATGAAGCCGAATGTAAAACTTCCAATAAGGGTATGCAATGCATAATGATGCACTTATATTTCAGGAGGTCTATCAGAGTACGTTTCAGACAAACGACTGAGCTCAGCTCAGTACAAACTAGTAGAGCGCAAACTTGGAGAGCATATTCCTCGTCTGTTTTCGAGAAATAAGTCTGCCAACAACACCTGACGTATCAATGTCTAAAGACCATAGCCACTGGAAGAACTGGGACCATTTGTTAATTGTTAATTAAGAGTGTGACATTTTTCGTCTCTGTGCATGGCGGCTTTTGTGGCTTGTGTTTCTAAAACTAAAGACTTGGAGAAATAGAACCTTCGACTCAATACTGTGCAGTCATTGGGAGAAAAAGTACTTTGGAAGACCTCTAGGACACCACTGATGTTGTAAGCGCGATTTATTGCTGATGGTAAAAAAGGTTCAACCGTAACCTAACTTGGTGACATTAAGGAACTGGATTTGTTTTCCCACAGGAAGTCGTGCTACAGCAGCTTTGGCTTTCATCTGTAAAGAGGGTTTAAGTAGTAAGGTCGACTTGTCTGGGAGCAGCGGTATCGCGGTAGAGAAACCTCATTAGCAGGACAAAACGTTGATCAAAACTTATATACGACAGAATTCGAAGGCACAAAATGTTGTAGGCAGGATATGTCACTGTAGACAGCTGCTGTCATCTGCTTGCAGCTGCTAGCAATTAAAGAAGCTTGGGATATTGTACACTTTCTTGTCTTTGTGGCTTGGGATCTAACAAGAGGGCTTTTCCCATACTAACATGTTTACTGGATAATGGTGAACGTTCAGAACGGCTCCTGTGAGCTGGCGTCAGTTAATACCTACAAGCACACGAACGCTCGCACACACACACACACACACACAGCGGGGCAGACGCACACACGCACAAATCTCTTTCTCGCTTAAGCACTTGTAGACACACACACTTCAGTCCTGTGCGACTAAATGAAAATGAGGATACCAGGAGCTGCTTTCTAGACTTTCCAAACAATTAATCAGAGCTTAGCAATTTAAGCGTCAGTGGCGGGTCACGCGAGGGGTGAGTGCTGTGGTGCGCACAAGAACATTCCAGAGGTTTCCTCCCAGCTTACGAGATTAAAATGAACAAAAGACTGACAAGAAGACGACAGTTTAAAGACCGAATCTTGTGGCGGCCAAAGGCTATGCAAAATGCAACACAAGAGGTCAGCCAATTCTGTCTTATCACACCGCTGTGGTACAGCAGGAAATCGTCTCATCACAGTAGCCTTATCACTGCAGCTAAGGTCGAAGCCAAACCCGTAGTCTCTGCCCTTCTTCATTTGACTCTGTGTCGCGCTTCCAGCCTCCATACCTAAATCTATCAGAGGAGGCTAGACGGATGCTTAATTTTCTTCCGCCTTGGTGGTATTGGGACTCTCGACAAGCTGGTTTCTCCCAAGGCACAGAGCTGAGTGCTTTGAGCTACACAATATCAACGCAATCCGTCTGTATCTATCCGTTCAAACTGCTCACTTCCTTGTCTGTGCCTTTCAAAACTTGAATACTTATAGTGTTCTGTATCTAATTAGTCCACGTTCCTTCCCCATTTTAAGCGCTAAGAGCATGCTCTCTATGAGTGTGAATATGCGCCATACAAATCTTCATTATTATTATTATTAGTTCTCTCTTGTCTGACTGGCCTCTGTACCTCACCAACAAACTTCAAACGTTCAAAGTCTTCCGCAGCACGACTCATCCTTCAGGCGTGCAGATGAGATAATGCAAAACTTATGTGCAGTCTCCCCAGGCTCTCACACACTGCTTTGAGTCATCTACAAACTCTGCTTTGACTTTCCTGCTCAGTACACTCCGCACGCTTTCTTTAAAGAGAAAGGACAAAAAATTATTATAATTTTCATAATCCAGTCAAGAAACAAAAAAGGACTACGTTCTTCAGTCAGCATCTTTTTGGTTGAACTCGATCCCTCCTTCATCAGTTGAGCAGACATTGAGTCATTCAAACGTGCCCTTAAAAAAATTCGTTCAAGACACATCTAGAGTCTCAAATCCCCAGTCTGGATATTCTCACATATTATGTACAGTTTCAATTGTCCATGTTGTTTGTGATAATTTTGATTACCGAAAGAGACCTTCATAATGTGATAGAGCACTATACACATGTATATTTATTATGTTATTATCAGAACTTTCCAGTTTTATAATATTCTGTTCTAAACCAATTGTAGTTGAAGTTTTTTGAACGCAGAGAGCAAATTGTCACGATCCTAATGTTTGTTCTCTGTAAAGCATTCGTCAGCACTTCTCTCGCCGTATACACCATCTTAGTTTTTCGATACCTTTATGGATGTAAAGTAAGAACCAGTTAACAAGACCTACATTAGCAATAACCCCTGTCTGCGTAGTTCAAAATAGCTCAAGCAAATGCATCAAGATAGGGACAAAAACCGACAACAAAGAAAAAGTCCCAAAAAACTGCCTCTGCCTCAATCTTCTCGAAAAGATAATTACATGGAATCGACTGTTAGAGAATTTCTATATTTACGGTCGAACAGCTTATATTGATAGGCTTCGAAAAGGCACCTGCATTGATGAGACTGTGCTGACTCCAGAAAACCCTCTAATGATAACCATTGACTATTTTTTATACAGAAGCAAATCACATTTTTTTTAGACAGACAGCTTTAGAGTCAGTTCATGTCTGTTTTTACTGATTTTGTGACACATTTTTTTCAGACCTTTTAATGATCCGCACTTGTACCCAAAACAGGAAAAACGCAATGCACCATTAGCTATGTACGCATCATTTCCAGACCATTTAGCCAGTCTATGTTCAGCACACGACGTAATCTTCACGATAAATCCTGATTCTGCAGCGAAGAATACAAGTTGGGGACGAAGAATACAAGCTGAGGACAAGGAAATCAGTTTGGTGGAGGGAGCGAACATTAAGTAGCAACAACAACAGTGGTGTGACATCACGACAGTGACATCAACAGTGGCATCGTAATATCCTGCTGATGAGGGAAAGGGGTGTTAGAGCGGAGGGGGTGTCTAGGCCCACCCACCCCCCACCCTTTTATGAAAATGTGCAGCATGGCTGACACTGAATGCTGGCGACGTTGTCACCACGTCTCACGTACATATTTGAAAGACGTTTCCTCGTGTCCTTATCTAACATAATCCAGTCAGGAACACGTGAAGACATATTGTTTCAGGGTTAATACGTATAAAGGTGTGTTTTATTATTAATTACAAATTATCGCTATTGCCCAATATGAATTGTTATATAATGCCTGCAGTAGCGTGGTCTAATGACTCACCTTACTGTCATCCCGTCCTACGTGGGTGGCCTAGTTACATGGAGAAAAATAAAATACAAGTCTTTAAGGACGAAGACACTCTTCGTGACCCATCATTCACGCAGTATATCATAAGTCCGTCGTCTCTCATTCCCATAAAGACATCAAGGCAAGGAAAAAATGCGGCAAGCGTTTAGCTTGGTGCACATGCCCCTTGTCTGTCCACAGTTTCGCTCAACAAATGACTTTCAGTGCGCTAAACGTCAGAGGGTAGGGTCCGCACCCCTCTTCCTCTTTTGACCCACTTGCTTTGGGATTTTTTAAGGTGCCTAGCAGGTGCTGGTTGTCCTTCTATTCGCTAGGTTGTCATGATTGCAAACACGAAACTCTTCAGCCGTGAAAAAATCCGCCTAAGGCACGTCCTGGCATTGTAATAGTTTTCATGAAAAAGTTCCACGGACAGGCGCACAGAACGACTGACAGGCACATGCACTTTTGCGTGCACGCATCCATGTAATCATTTATGTATCCGTGCATGCAATAATACGTACATGCAGCAACCCACGCATCCAATAGTAATTAATTATATAGGTTTATGCGGCAATCATGTTAAACATATTAATAATAATAATTTATAGAGGTTTATGCAAGGATTATGTCTGACCAAAATAAAAACATTTAAAAAGAACAGTTTCATATCCATTCTTATTTTGCTCCTGTCCACTCAAGGTTGCAAATTTTCAGTCCTGATGAATTATCGTTTGTCTTCACAAAATTTCATGGCCTACTTTGATTATCAAGCACCTCTCAGTGACGCTATTTGCATTGTCTCCCTTTTGATGAATACTTTGCAAGTGGCAACAGATGTAAAGACCGCTATCCCCAGTATCACATGACGAATTAGTGCCCTTTTTACACTGTCAGACTCCTTTCCTCTTCTACGTTAACTATAACAAGTTAAATGGGGACAAAAAAGCAATGAAATCTTACGGAAATGAGTAAAATATGACCTATCTGACATTTTATTGCTCATTCTGTCAAGCCTGCAGTGTCAGGGACGTTAACACGGTACCCCTTATTACGTCAGACGCATTAAACAGCGTTTTGTCTTCATTCATCCATTGAAGGATGCTATTCGTGGGTTTTTTTAGCATGTTGTCAATATCCTTATCATGTAAAATGTTCCTGAAGCGATACGGGGAAAAGACGAAAAAACCTAAAGTACTCTGCTGCTCAGAGGCTTCAATCAAACGCCTGCACGCGAACCAAGAGTATTCGCAATTACCCGATTTAAGAACAAAACAGGTTTTTCTGCCTTTAAAAAAATTAGGCGAATCTGCACTCAACCAATTTAAAATAGAAATCAGATGGGGAAGCTGGCAGCGGGTAAAAGATACAGGATATTGACCCCATGACCCCGACCCCCGGTACGACGCCATTGTCACGGATGCGTCCGCGACTTTGTGTGAATGACAGGGAGATAAATCACTAGTATCTCCTGCTTGTACGCAAGATGGACTATGCACTGTACCAGAAGTTTGTGGATTATTCTTGATGGAGTGAGTAATTAGTATTCACTAAGACACGTGAAGGCGTTAGGGTACTGATTAGCATTTGGGGATCGATCGTTGTACGAGTGAGATGCAGTTCCCGAATGGCGCCTAAACCTCATCAAATCAAAGTAACACTTCGCATTTTAAAAAAAAAATAAGTTAAAAGGTAATTAGGATGAAATGTTGTTTATGTAGTGTTCTTGTAAATTCATGTCTTGTTAGCAGGTTTATAGCATAAGAATTTATTTTGCTCGTGTCCCTGTTTCTAATAGTTCAATGTTGGCAGCAATGGAGGACTTATGGATGACTATAACGTTTTTTGCACTGAATTGAATTTAGCGTACTTGACCAATGAAATTGCGCACAAAGCTGTAACATACGAGTTACAGGTTCCTCCACGGGGCAGGCTTGTGCAGGCTGTTCTTGCGTGATCCCTAAGTGGCGTGTGTTCAGGCTTAAAAGAAGGTCAACGTACTCGTCCATACCTTGGAACTACAGACCTGTGTTGGTCTCCTGCTGCGATGACCGCTGGATCCCAAGGGCAGATGGCAACGGCCTAAGGCAAACTCACAGCGGTGGTCCCAAGTGTTTATCATATTGCTGGAGTGCGACACGACCTTACTGACTACACAACTGTCAAGAGCGTGCATGAGATGAACGTGACAGCCATCATGGCCCTCTATCGGGCCTCTATCATCCACATAATGATAATGACAAAAGCAGCAGCATGAGTACACACTTCTTGATTTATTGTTCTTCCGTAAAATGAAATCCACTCTTTACGCGGTCTCATAAGACTGCGACATTATCGCCATTCCAGTAAATCATTAGATCATTCCAGCGATGTCGTGCTTGAGGCTGACATTGACGGCCAGAAACCTCAAAGACACGAAATATCCCCGTTCAGAACCATGCGCTATCACGACCTTAAAGACCATAAAGCTCTCTAGTATGTCGTTATCATTTTTGTATAAAAGATCTGGATATGGGTTTGTATGCCTTCATAGGAAAGAGTGGAATCACTTTTAAACTTCAACACCTACTTCATAACGTATGTCCCTTTAGCACCCAGCAGTTACAAAATGTTAGCTCTTATTAAGCTATAAAAGGTTTCTAATTTTTTTAAGCTTAACTTCTGACTATCTACGAGATCGAATAACCTCCTATTAGCCACTGTTCTTCTGTTCAAATCTTGCCTCAAAACCCTTCTCTTTGAGAAATATCTTGTATGATCAAGAGTACTGATTATTCCCTCAACCGTTTTTTTTTGGGGGGGTGGGGGTGGGGAGGGATGATGGGACGTGTTTGCAGAATGTATATTTAGAGAGATTTTTAGACTTGAGTAAATTATGTTTGTCTACATCGCTAACATCTAACTTTTTGAAACTTATTTTGTCAAAACTACCTTGAAGCACCGTTAGGAGCAAAGAGCCTGTCGATGCTGCCAGTTAGGGTAGGACGGGGATTTGTGTACTCGCATCCAGTCTAAAATTGTAATATACAGAAAGGCTCTTTTTTCCCAAAACATTTTGTTTAACCATCCACGTGCTGAAAAGTTTTGCTAATTATTCTTCTTTTGCTCATTCCTTAACTGGTACCGGAGGTACCACACGCAGGGGAAACACGATGGCACCGCCTGAGGTAAACTCACTCGGCGGGGCCAGTCTTGCATCCGCGTGAGGTCCCCCAGTGGACAGCCAGTCTCCTCCTTCGTGTCAGTCACCCGATTTTCTGTTGGTTGCCACGGCATCGACCGCCTTCAACGACTACATGAAAATTGTATTGAAATTATACTAATCGATAAACTTTAAATAAACAGATGGTTTATAACCTTAGCCTGATTTTTTTCTGAGTAGTTATGTTTCAAGAAAGTTTGGCTTTAAAACTGTATCTATACTGTTACCATATGTGTTGCTATAAACGCTTAATGTTTACACTGTATGTTATTATTGTGTACTTTAGGTGTCCTCAAACGTACTGTCGAGAGACGGGGAAACAGAGAGAGAGAGAGAGAAGAAAGAGAAAAGGAGAAAAAGGACGTGGTGTACTGATTACACTACATAGCCAAGAGCGATAATTGATGGAGTCAAATGTTAAGTTTCCTGCCGAGAGAGATGTCTTCGTTAGTATCCACGGTCGCGATGATTAAGGAATATGAATGGTCATGATTAGCATTCTGCCTTTGCCTCGATTTCAACAATTATCTCGAGGGGTTACAGTCTAATATGTTTTTCTTCTTTACATAAACAACACAAAGAAGCCTCATAAAACAGGGCTGTCCACTCTAATGGTCTGAGAGCAGAGGCACACCGACCAAACAAGGGGCAATGTGATCAGAAAGAGTATCAGAGTATTGACCGAAAGAGCGTGTTGTGCGGTTCTTAAACAGAAATGGATTTTGTGGAAATCAATAACAAGACAAATCGCATTCTTGATTACGCTACCGAGAACTCTGCCTGGTTCTCAAATATTCTACAAATATTCTTTGAAAATCTTTGGCCTATCATAGCACAATGTCTTTGCCTGACAAAAATAATGTAAACTTATGAACTAAATGTTGGCTGTGAGCTTTTAGTTTTACAAGGCGTTTTGGGTGTGCATGCCTACGACCAGTAAAATTATTAGCCAACTAACCAACCAGCCAGCCAGCCAGCCAGCCAAAGCAACCAAACAAGCAAACCAGACAAACCAGACAAATATAATTTTCTTTTATTTGATCTTTGTAATTGCTTTTAAAAGCAAGTTTTAGAGTTTCTTACTCAGAGATGTCCTTATTGTATACTATATCGCATTACCCCTAAGATAAAATTTGTTCCCCGTGCCTGAAATACACTTTTTACCATCTTAACGTCTTGTTCTTCACCGGACAAAGTCCCGAAGCGTCCAACCTTCGAAATGTTCCGAAGTCCCATTATACTGGCAAACATATTAGCAGCATACTAGACTTAGAACAACATGCTGACTAAAGATCTAGTGTCACAAATGTTCGCCCCAGGGTCTTTGGTATTCTGTGAACTTCACATAGAATTTTGTCAGATCTTGTCAAACGTTCCACGACATTTTCCCATTTTAGAAGGACCTTGAATTACTATTCTACTTTAGTGAGCCCTCGTCAGAGATACGTTTCTTCGGATGCCCTCCTTCCCGAGCCCTCATATCAGATGCCATTTTTCACGTGCCCTCACCTCTGTTGCTCTTTTTCGTGTGCCCTCGCCTAATCTACACTTCCTTCGATCTGATTCTGCCGGTGGACGTAGCTGAAAGACAGCTGCTTTTCCACGAGGTATAAAAAGTCTTCGGAAAGATCAACACATTGGTATTAGATTGCTCAAAAGCGAGATTGTTTAATTATCCGAGAAATGGAGACTTTTTCCTATTTGTGCCAAGATTATAGGCAGAGCCTAGCTGTCGCGACTGAATGTTATGCGTACACCCCTCACGGAGTTTTCTTTATTTGATCCACAGGCCAGATAATTATTTTTACATTTCATTTGCAACAAATTTGCGATGTTTTTTTCTGATGTCTGCCTCCTTTTCGCTTGGCTATTGCCATCTCGTACACATTTCTCCTATGTTTCTTCAATTTCAACTTTAAGTGGATTTTTTGTGTTTTGTTTTTCGCTTGGATTTTTTTCCCGTTCACATTTATTTTATTTTTCAGACCTTACGTGCTCCTGTTTATTTATTTTAAAGCATATTTATAGGTAAGGTTAGGGCTGCACTGGTGGATGTATTTGTGAGAGCACGGGTGTACAAGTGAACAATTCATGATGTGAAAAACCAAAGTCATCGTCCATACACAATCCATTTCATAACAAGTGCTACGACGGAGCCAGAATCTTATTATCCCTGGTGAACAGCTACTATACACAATTCTTTCTACCTATAAAATATTGGAAGTTGTCATTCTATGTACGATATACCTTCTGTTTAAACAAATAATGGACGTTATCTGTGTACAAACATACTTTCGTTCTGTATGTTGCCGTATTTAATGTGCACTGGCGCATCATTGATCCTGCCTTTTTGTTCTCTAGCACACAAGTCAGTCTTCTTGCGGGGCAAATTTTTACAGAAAGTAATGGAATACTACGCCGGTGTAGGGAAAAAGAACTGTACAGCTCCCAGATGAACGCAGACACCAACGTCCGCCAAACCAACAAGAGAAGAACTCATGGGCCCGCATATATACCATCCATACTGGATCTGGTCCAGAGAGATGTACACTACTATGAGCTGCAAGATTTTAAAACGAATGGACTAACTTCTAAGTCATATCACTTCTAAATAATGGATACACTGGAGAAGGCCTGTTGCATCCAGCGTATTTAACCACCAATAAAGCGACGTGTTGCTCCGAGTGATCATAACACCTGCCTCAAGACCACTGCCGAGGAACTCAGGAATCTTGCAGAACAACTGACTCTAAACCAGACAGAAGCACATTTGAACAGATCTTTGTCACATCCTGGTAAAGAAACATCTACATTGAGGGCACTTTTATATCATTATCTTTTTCCAAGGTACGAATCTGGCTCGAATGGTTTTAGCGTGTTATGAGATAATCGATCGGCTTAATAATAATAATAATAATAATAATAAAAGTTAGCTTGTATAGCGCCTTATATATCCTCCCTTTTGGACGAACTCAAGGCGCTTCACAAATGACAGGTCGTGCGATGTGAAAGTAATGTGACTTCAGAACAAAATGACTGAGCTCCAGGTCATAGGGCAGCGTTTCCTGCACCAACACGAGGAAGACGTCAAATAAGACAAAAATATGACAGAGCTCTGCCGCCTCCACGCAGTTAAAAAATCCCTGAAGCGCTGTACAAGAGCTCAGGGATCGCTGTACATCTCGACTTATTTCACACAACTGTGGGTGTCCATCAAACTTGCACCTGTTGCCTTCTTAGAGAACATCGTGTATGAATCAGCATCATGTCTTCTCCATCGGCGGGATCCATATTCGACTTCACTCTTATTCCATTACATCATTTTTTTTAGGGGGGGGGGCTATCTCCATCCATACGATTGGTCTGCCTTGTGTCACGTTCTGCCCAACTGTAACATCGTCAGCATGTTGCGAGGGATCGGAGGGATGCTCTCCAATCGGACGGCGATCTAGGGGCTGCCCCTAACCCTCCACCACTACCTCCACTACCCCTCCTCCCAGACTTCTTCGTTCGCGTGGTTTTTCAATGATACAATCTTCGAACGCACCAGATCACTGAAGATGAAAGCTTTTATGATCCCCCCACCACTCTCTTTTTTTTATTAAGGAAACTAGGTCTGTTATTGCCTGCTGACAGCCTGCGGCTAACACAAGATGCGCCAAGAGCAAGTTACGAAACGACACACCGATAGCATCAGACATGAGACAAAGACAGCGCTGTGGGATGTCAAGTCGTTTTCATGATTAATAGTTTTTAAATGGCTAGATAAGTGGAGTTGGTGTTGTCAGGGTCTGTCTGTCTGTCTTCAGGCATGAGATATGCATGGGTCAGCAGTTCCATACAGGTTTTATGCGAGGACAGATGAAAAAACATACGACTGAAGACTTCTTAGAGAGATTCTACATCAGACAACAGATTGCGTGTGTTTGAACATTATCACTCACACAGCTCCCAGCTAGCTTTTAAGTCTGGTCTCTCTTTCTCTCTTTATAATTATAGACACACTCCTCCTCGCTCCCTTAGTTCTTAGAGTGGCAGTCGTCTTCTGTCTTTAGACCTCTTAAATCACTCCAGTGAAAATCAGACGGATTCCGTCCCTTTTCCTGCTATACAAACAAGCTCTGAAATTCCTTGTCTACAATGTTAGACACTCATCCATTGTCTCAGCCATTGTCTAACTTAAAAACATGCTTGTTGTAAAAGTATTACTTGTAAGTTTGGCACGTCTTGTATCGTTTTGTTTCACTTTGTATTGATTCTCATGGCAGGAAGGTAATACGTGAGTCGTATTTTATAAATGTTTAAATTACTGAACAAGTGATTCAGTTTCTGTTAAATATGTACCTTATAAATGCTGCTCATCATCATCATCATCATCATCATCATCATCATCATCATCATCATCATCATCATCATCATCATCACATTTGCAGTATAGAAACATGTAGGTTTTCTGTCTATAGCTTGACCTAAATGAGTTTTCGTTTGACTCGTTTTCACAACAATATATTGAAAGCAGCCTAAACATAACTTGAAACATCAGTGTTGATGTGAACCCCAAGCTAACATTTATGTGATCAAACACACACACACACACACACACACGCACGCACGCACGCACGCACGCACGCACGCACGCACGCAAGCACGAACGCACGCACGAAACACACACGAATATCCAATCATACGCGCGCGCAATCTTATCGCAAGGGCGGAAACATTCCTATTTATGAAAGCGATCAAAAAGTTGCATATGCACGAGAAATGTTTTAATCGAAGTTCAGGCGGCAACTCAAGGTCTTCTGAATACAGTGGAGCTTGTTGTGGGTCGCTCCTTCTTCTCGTGCAATTTTTCCAAAGGCCTTAAATCTCTTAGAGAAATCTGTAGATTTTTTTTAACAAGCTTCATCAAAATTGTTGACTGACGGCAACAGGCTATGCAAAAGATTTACCTCCTTGGATTCATTCTGACTGTCCGATGAAAATTGTTTTCGAAGAGGATTTTTATGGACAACAGGCGTTGTCGCAAAACATTTCTCCTCTCGAGAAGGGGAGACAACATCAGCCGGATCCAAACAGCCCTCGATGGCTTCGAAAACATCTTCATGGCCACGTTGAGGCCAAGAAAAGAGCTTGGCAGGAAACAATTACTGGAGAATAAGTGCAAAACACGTCCTGCTTTGATAGAACCTCCTTCAATCACACATGCGCGCGCAGTGCATGATTTTGCTCCAGAACGTTAGCTACTCCTCTTCAGGAAAACATATTGCGTGCTACTTTTTTTCAAACTCACACTGGGAACAGGGTTTGATGCAAGATACACCGCTAGCAGCTAACTAGCGAATGTATAGCCATCAGCTAAAGGCTTATGAAATATTACCAGTTTAGTTGACTTTTAGGCATTAACCATCCAGCTAGAGGTTAGCAGGTTACTGCGTACTATGTTGCTATGAATGCCCTGAAGGCTAGCGTGAGCTAGTTTTCACGTCCTTTGTCGAGGTGAGTAACTAGGAACAACACGAATATGTTGTGCCGAGCGTGTGACCATGTCTGTGCAGACAAAATCAAAATTTCCACCCGAGCGTCCTCGATGTCCCGACCCCTCTCATCATTAATGCAATCACAATGTCATTGTTATCAACAATCGGTTTTTTTAAACAGCTATACGTCTTTTTCACAAACCGCTCCTCTGATGACTTCTGCTCGGAGCATTAAGCTATTCGCAGTACATGCTAGTGATCTTTATTGCACATAGTGAGTGAATATGTAATACAGCAGATATTTTTGGCTTTCTCTCTCTCACATACATACATACATATACAACAGTTCTATCTATAGTTTATATATTCTATTTTCATATATATATATAAGAGAGAGAGAGAGACAACTCAGACAGGTATGCAGAGGGGCAGACACTTCAGTAGCCTAAAACATGCGTTCTGTTTGACAGCATCGTTCTCGTGTGAAGTATGTCCTGTCCTAAAAACTGAAATAGTTCGAAAGGGGAGACATTGCTTCTTAAAGTTTTCGGGTTCATTGCAAAAAAAAGCAGGCTTTTCTTTTCCTCGTTCATTAAGATATACCTGCAAATTTAGACCGAGAAAATAGCAAATGGATGTACACTTCCAGAAAAAGGAGACGGGAAAGCTTCTCAGACCTGCCCCCAGTTCACATTGGGGGCCGAGTTCGATGTGATGTAAGCTTCGGGGAAAAAATATAAAAACGTGAACAAACTGTGTACAGAAGTGGCCATCAGGGCAGCAAGCGACACAAGCACAAGGCATCATTTATTAGGTTGCTACAGGAAATTCGAGAGAAAAGGATAACCCTAAGATCATTAGAAATCATTAAAAGAAGACAAGAACAACCGAAATTACAAAACCTCCCAAGGTAGTAGACACATCACTGGCAGTAATTATAAGATAAATCCGTGTCCCCAGAAACGCAAGAGTCAGTAGTTATAGTCCTAAGAAGCCTCTGTAACCATTGTTGCAGACCGTACAAGACAGAGACATCTACATTATCAACCTACCTCTTTGATATACGCATGACATCAATTACAGCTAAGCTAATCCTAGGATCAGAGGTTACCCCTGCTTCATGTCACTAGACCCCCTGAGGGTTTTATACACAAGTACAGCAAAACATCCACGTCGAGTTGATGCTATAAGGACAGCGATGGAAAACGCGATAAAAGACATTAAAAACTCACCATCTGATTGCAGTGAGCTTGACATCGTGCACGCACTACCCAGCGTTTGGATGAAGTCATGTCCTTCAGCTCTCTGTTTTGCACACTGTCCGGACACAGCACTAGGAGCACCAGCGCTAAAAGCACTAAACCTTGTGTCGTCTTCATTTCAGTTTCTGGTTTCAGATTCTTTAATTCTGGCGCAATGTTTTGCAATTTTTTATCATTGCGGTCGATGAGAAAGCAGCTTGAGCGCTCTGTTGACACTCAGGCGAAGAGTAGCTGCAAATGTCTGGCATATCTGCGAACCTGTTCCATTCTTGTAATGACACCTGTACTTTATCAAACGCAACAATTTATGCTCGTAGCTTGTGAAAGCGTAAATTTGCATCACTTATAAGATGATTTCCTAAGCTTCTTAATAAGTGCCATCTTTTCTTTTATGTTTTTCCTCCGTTAAATACCTGCTCTCCACTGTTTGCAGTCAGAGACATGCATCTGTGCAGCGAGATTCAGAAATGGTGTCCACGATGAAAAGTCTTACTGATCATGTATACATAATTTGTTCTCGAGGAAAAAAATCAGCAACGCGATGCATCATCCAAAAAGACTGAATATCGAGAATTCCTACACAAGAGCTACAGCGCTTACTCTTGCAGAAAATACAAGGGTTACTGTTGTCTTTTCAGCCACATACAAGTCAGATGTCAACACCCGGTCCTTAGTCTTCCATCACGCTCAACTGTGTCGTGGTGGTGCGGAGGTTATGTCTGGTGCGCCCACGGGCAAAGTTGTTTTAACAAATGTTTCAACAGCGAGATATTGCGGTGAAGAGAGAAGGACCGTCTGACACACGGCGCGACACTTCGCTAAGCGCTCTTCAGGACCACTGGCCTCGCGCTGTCTAGAAATGAAAGACGAGCAGACGACAACTCAGAGGTGCAGACGCGCGCCCACGGGCGACGCAGACGGGTCCTCGCATCAAGCCAAGCGTGCACGAGAGACGAAGGCGGGAGGGGGTGGGTTGCAAGGCGGGTGATGATGCGGTGGGGAACATCACGAAGCTCAACGTTTCTAACCCTCTGGCAAACGACGAACGAGTCTACTTGCCGGTGGCGCTGAATGGAGATCACGCAATACTTTTGCATTGGTTTGTATAATCTCGACGTTGACTAAGCGGGCAACGTCTCAGCACGGAAGCGGATTGCTGGCGGTCTGTCGAGACCAAGGACTAGCGTTTTAGTTAGTAGGCTGTCGGGTCTCGGGGAGCCCTTTGGCTACTTATACAAAGCCACGATGAAATCCTTAATGTCAACGGTTTACATGCAAAAAAAATGTGTTGTTTATTTAATTCTTGTTTCGACGACCTCCACTTTCCAATAAACCGAGAAAACAGCAGACGATAACGTTTTGATCTTTTTATGTTTTGTTGATGGGAACCATCTTTTTGATACCTGTAAACTAGATTCTTTGAAACCACATTTAAGAAATGGAATTGTAATGAAAATGTGGTACGTAATTAATTCTTGGTACTGCTTACATAGGTATAGAGAGCTACAGCGGAGATCCAGGCTGCATCAGCCAACGAGAGGGACCGCTGACTTTTGACCCGGCACTTCAAGAATTGCCAAAGTCGTTCATCGCCCAGAGGTGGCACCTCCTCTGTGAAGACCAGCTTCAAAGACGTGCACTAAAATTTGTGTGATTTAAAGGACATCAGTGCTACAGCAACGACATCAAAACTTCGAGTCGTGACTGCAGCAACTATCTTCAAACATCACCAGCAACAGCGAGTACCTCGTGAACAGTTTCGTCTCGCAGCTCAGTCTGTGGAGTCCATCAACTGAAACTGTTTGCATCTGCTGTGTTGGTATCATTTCAGAACTGAACGAACTCAAATTGTATCTGTTAATATTCTGAGTGATTACTTGGTATCATAAACGAAATAAAAAGTCTGTAGTTGTAAGGGCGGGAAAATCCGTCCCTTAGTGTGTAGCAGAGAAAAGTTGCTGTTTGTGTCTTGGATTCGGGATAGTGTCTGGGTTACGGGAGTATACGTGATATTTTGTGTATTAAAGTATTTGTATTTTTGTGTTTATGTTGAATGAAAAAATATGCAGGTGTCTCGACGCATGTGTCACTGAGCAAAAGTGCGTGCAAGTGACCTCACTCACTCACTCCCTCACTCACTCACTGTTAACCCATATATTTACTTCAGGTCTGTTTCCAGAATCATGGTCAGAAGCCACTTTTCACCCACTGCATAAAAAGGAAATACCAAATGACCCTAATAACTATAGAGGTATCTCACTTTTGAATGTGTGCAGCAAACTTTATACGTTCATACTGAATAAACGCATGTGTGATTGAGTTTAAGAAACTAATGCAGTGGGTGAACAACAAGCAGGGTTCCGAAAAGACCACTCTACAATAGACCATATCTTTACGCTCTACGCCATGTTACAACAGCACCTATTGCAAAACAAGAGACTATATGTAGTTTTATAGATTTTCAAAAGGCTTTTGACTGTCTCTTGCACAAAATTACGGGTAGTTCTCTGGAAAAGAAGCATTCAGGGATAATGCATTGCACCTTGAAAGCCTTTATAAAATCCTGAAAGCTAGGGTGCGCTCCATAGCGGATCTCAGATTTTTTCCATTGCCCAAATGGTCTAAAACAAGGTGATAACTAGCCCTATACTCTTCTCCTTGCTTATAAATGAACTAGCACGAGACATAGTTGAAAACAGCAAGCATTGCATTCAGCTTCATCCAGTCTCCTACAAATTTGCAATTTTCTACTTGCTGATGATATTGTTCTGTTGTCTGATACTGCTATTGGCTAACCAAACCATTTAAATCTACCATCTAAAAGTGATAAAGCACTAGACCTTACAGGTAACTTTGAAAAGTCTAATATAATTGTGTTTAAAAGGGTGAACACTTAGCAACCAGACAAAAATGGACATACAATGATAACACAGTAAGTAGTCGACTCCTATAAATATCTTGGCTTATTTTTCACTATTAGGTTGTCATTTTCATCCGCCTTCAGAGACCTGACAACAAAAGCAAAATTCCGGATTGTTCAAATTTTTAAAACTCTTTGGAAAATCCAAGACTACACACTTGATCTTGTACCTAAGCTTTTTGATTGCCAGATAAAGCCACTGCTCTAATATGGATCAGAAATATGGTGCTTAAAAAGTAATCTCCCAGTAGAAACGGTACATACTTTTACATTTAAAAAATTACTTAATGTCAGTTCCACTACCCCCAACGATACGGTCTACGGTGACACAGGTAGGTTTCCCCTCTATGTGCATTCCAAAGCCTCTTACATATGAGACTGGCTACGTCTGACGAGGTTTGACCTCAGCAGACTTCCATGTAAAGTATGATATGCTGGTTGAGCTTCATACCAGAGGGAAAGTGTGCTGGGTGTCTGAAGTGTGTGTGACTCTTTACAGGTATGCTTGTGGCTATGTCTGGGAGAATCGATTTAGGTCGGAATTGCAGACCTTATTTATACCAACAACAAGGCTTTAAGAAATACTCTAATTAGATTTCAAATGGGAATCTCTGATCGAAAAACCCACAAATACAGGTATACAACAGCCCTAGCCCTATATTTGATTTCCATCACAAGACGATGAAATACACCTACTTTTTCAGTGCACTCAGCTTAAAGACTTAAGATATAGATTCCTGCCTTCGAAATATTCAACTCACCAATTTGCGTTGATCAATGACAGACCATATATTACTTCCACTTGCCAGATATTGTTTACCACGGTGTTAAACGACTTAAAAACTGTCAGTATCTAACTAAAGAAAGATATTTTCATGTTGTTATTGCTATTTTCTTTTGATGCAATTGTTTATACAAACTTAAATTAACATGCATGATTTGAATTACAACATTTTATCCTTAAAATTAAATGAGTTGTATTCACTGAGCCACACGCCTACGATGTAAATTTCGTTCGTTCGTTCGTTCGTTCGTTCTCTCACTCACCCAATCTCTCACTCACTTTCAACTTCTCTCATTCTCTGTCTCGCATTCTCTCATTATCTCATTACTCACTTCCTCTCTCTCTCTCTCTATCTCTCTCTCTCTCTACCGGACTCACAAGATATTTTTGTCAATACCGCTGGCTAAAACTTTTTAGAGTGGGATTTAAAATACTTCATGCCCTACAAACCCAATATTCTTCACAAACAAGAAGAGTTCAAAGCGTATTTTTGTCTGCGGCTGAATTGTAAATTGATGGCTGCTACTAAGCTGTTCTACAAAAAAAAGAGAAAGCAAACAAACAGTCAATGTTTAAAGAACGATTAACTCATTTACTTTGTGTGTAATTATATAGTACGGCACATTCCGTTGACTGTTTTTGTCTGGAGTGAGCTGCCGTACTTCCTGCGTGTTCCCGCCCTCCAGCTTCTTGTCACATCCAACCACTTTTGGGGAGAAATTTCTTTATTAGACACTATGGTCCTAGATTGTAATAGCTGTTTTACGTTAGAATATTTATGGAATTGATCAGGAAGTTGATGAAATTTCGTCACTTTTGAGTATGTTTTTATTGTTGTATAGATGTTCCTTCATTATAACATTGTCTGAAGTCAGCGTTTTTGTTTTCCAATAATCTAAACCATTTTAATGATAATATTTTACATAATATGTGTGTGCGTGTGTGTGTGTGTGTGTGTGTGTGTGTGTGTGTGTGTGTGTTTGTGAGAGAGAGAGAGAGAGAAAGAGAGAGACATCATGGATACGCAGTGCTTGAGTGTTCTGTGAATACATTATTGTTGAAACGATTCACTTCCACAATAAACCTTTACAATGATCTTGTGGCGACTAATTACTGTTCCCTTTTTTTAATTTCAGCTACTGCCTGATGCTAATCTATATTTCATCACGGCTGGAGGAGTGCTTGCTTCATATCAATCAAAGTATTCAAAATTTGCAAGAGCTTTAAAACATGATAAGTTTGATCTAATCTCTCCAGGTCTCTCTACCATCATCTGCATTAAAAGTCTGAGATTTATGTTAATGTATGGAACGATATCTCCGGGAAAAAAAGAATATCTTTAAGGCTGTACGACTAAGGAATGAGGGGGAGGTACAGTGCTCTATTAAAATATGACAATGGCACTATGGTGCATTAAGTTCTCTTACCAAGAGAACTTGCCTCGCGTCTGCGTTTCCTAGATTCTTGCCGTACACAAGTGGCTGGACTCTATTTTTCTAGTATGATTCTGTTCTTCATATTAAAGGAGGGACCGAGGCCATCGGTTGGGAAGAGTAATGAAAGACATTAATCTTAAGGACTTACGTTTGGTGATTAGTTTCAACCAAGATTAAAGGCTCACATGACAATGCGACAGAAATAAAAGTTCCACGAACAGAGTAATTAAGCTGGGAGAAATGTTCGGTGATTTAAAAGAACCAAAGCTATGAGCACCAAAGCTAACTCTTTTTTTTTTCGCTTCTGCTCTCTCTTCTTTCTTCATCTCTCGGTTACTCACTCACTCTCTCCAAAGGCAGTAATAGTGTTTCTTTCTTCTCTTATTTTTTATTCCTTCTCTTTTTTACCCTTTTTTCTTGCTTTCCTCTGCATTGATTTCTTTCTGACCAAGCGAATACATCTTCCAGACGTCCTTACAAAAAAAAAAAAGATGAAGAACCAGACTGTCTCCATGAAATTTTTTTGCGTTATTTATTGAGTTGGTAAACTTTTTTTATTTGGTCTTAACTGCAAAATACGTATACTGACCATTGTCATGGTAAACTTAAAACCATTTAATTGCCTTTCAAAGAGAAATTATTACGCACTGGTTTAAATGATATAGATTTACTTTATTATTTATGAAAATATTGTATATGTCCAAAAACTATAAAAACTATTACATTGTATGTCCATGCCGGCGGACTATTCTACCGTACACTATTAATGAATAGAGATTTATTTTTATTAGCATTATTCCTAAACATCCCGTCGCTAACTATTTAACAGTAACATAAAACTCTCGATCTACAGTAATCTTAGTTTGTGCGTTATGTTGTGATGCAATATACAGTTGGTTGAGTTATACAATCACGTTACTTCACTGTGGCTCAAGACGTAAATAGATAAAAAAAAAAATACTTCCTCCACAACACAACAAACTTCAGTACCACATTTGAGTGTTACACCCACTGAGACCTACAAATGGTATCCCACGTCAGTCGAGACCGGCATAGTCGAGTTCCGGTTGGGACGTTGTGTGTGGAGTGCCTTAGACGAAACTCTAAAAATGACTTACTCTTCATTTACGCCCGAAACGATATTATCGCCAAAAATAGCTTACTTCCTGAACGTCTGGTTTGATTTGTTAAAAAAAAACAAATAGGTCAGTCCGTGATATCTGCTGTCCCCTTGACCTTTTCCTTATCCCTCCCTTCGTCGGTCCGTGACAGGCGGATTACCGTTTGACAGCCTGTCCGCCTCTACGGGACATGGCGGGGATGGGGGTAGGGGGGGTGTTCGACCGACCCGCGAAACACTTCGGCGCCTGCCTCCTGGTCCTTCACCCGTCATGCACACGGCAGATCATTTTTTGACTCTAGAAGATGCCTTAGTACGCACAGAAGATTTCAGTCTTTCAGGAACAGATAACCGCCACAGACATTGCTCTATAAAAATGCGTGCAAGCCCTCGGTCAAGCCTCAGAAACCCGTGAATATACGTTGAACACTGCTGGATAATTTATTCAAAAGAATATGACCAGGGGGTATGCACATCTCTGTATTGAAAGCTGGTTTTAGTTTGTAACAAACACAAGATACCTTAAATATTCTAAACCAGACCTAGCCAAACCCTTCCCATAATACTCGTAACGAGCAAGAGCTTACAGTACAAGGACCTTGTCCTCTCGAAACAGATTCTTAAAGCAAAGGGAGTTTGATCTCCAATCCCAGGCCTACGAGCTCTCAAATTTTTTAAGCATCTTAGAATTGCTTATGCGTTAGCAGAAACGCTGTTACTTAACTCCTTTTTTTGGTAGCTAATTGACGCCCCTAGGATCTCTGCTACTGTGCACTCACCCAAGGACTCGTTTTTTCGCGTCATTACCATATTTTTGTTGTAAATCCTTGTGTTCGCCTCTTTACACAGCTCACACAGAATACACAGCCTGCAGCCTGGACAAGCCTGTGCAAAGGTCGCTACTCAGAAAAGATAATGACATTAAGAATCAGCAGCTGTGTGCTTGTCCTTCATCTGAAATAAATTAGATTCATTTTTTTTTCAAAATGCAAGAACCTGTTCTGGACATGAATCAGAAGGATGTAATCAATAAAATGTGCTTTAGTAATCTTACATTTCCTTGTCGTTGGAGATCACCTTGTTGTTGTTTTATGGTCATGGTTTGTTTTAGCTCTGTATGTTTTGCGCGGGTGAGGAAAGGCTTGTTTTGTTTCAAGCACTATTTTAGTTTGTTACTGGCTTCTATTTTGCGACTCCCACACGGGAATTGATCGGAGTTGCTTCAGTTACGTAAAATTGTCAAGGCCACAGCCAGACAGTTTTACCTCGTGCAGCTCGCATTGATATTCCTCTTCCCTGTACACAGGGAACTAGCGAGACACAGTGGGACTCTCGTTGTCAGTTAAGGCATCCTTTACTCTGATAAATGACGGTTCGCTTCACTTCCGCTGAATGCGGAAGGAAAGACTGCTTGCTGAGAATTCGAATCTTTTACAGAAAATCGAAAATCTAACTCATTAAATTCAAAGTAATCATTTTTCTTGGCATTCACAATTTTCTCCTAGAAAATGTTTTTGCCAGAACAGAGGACCACAACGGACAACTGATTATTTACGCGCAAATTGTTGTCAAGATAACATTTAAGGTTGCTTTTTTTATTTCTATGTGTGTTATATGGATGCTTTTGTGGTGAGAGACGAAATATCGCCTGTACTGTACTTCACGTGTTCAGAGGTGGTGGTGGTGGTGGTGGTGGTGGTGTGTGTGTGGGGGGGATTTTCTAGTATTAATATGTCGCCTCAGAAAAGTAGTAATGCTCATTTTCATGGCTTTTAATGAAGAAATTGGCTAAACTAAAATTAAAAGGAACCATTGTAAGGAACAGTTTACAGACGACTAAAACAAGCAATACTCAGTATAGCATAAAACAAGGAACGACACAGCAGCGGGTGTTACGAAGAACAACGGAAGCTATTCATCTGTTTTTTTAGTTGTTTACTTAGGGAAGAAATTGGTGACACCTAAATACATCACAGCCATGTCCTAACGTGGCAAGTGGTTAAGACTGTATTCATCATCTTAAACATTCATGCCTATCCCCCCACTACCTAACAAACCTTATCCTACATACTTTTATTAAACGAGAATTTTCTTTACTTCCTTCTTTTTCTTGGCCCATTTTTCTGAAAACTATAAACTTCCATGAAGCCAAAAGGTCAATCCCAAAGAGTATGTATGACGCTACGGTCCTGGTTTAAAGGACAACACGAGCGCTCAGCGAAAATCGCTAGAAATAGAGCATAAAGTATCACAACAGCATATTCCAGTGGTATTTTATGAGGAAGAGGTACGAGAAATAATACATCAATATTTTTCTCTTAATCACACATGTATTTGTCGATAAAAAAAGGAAGTGACGAAAGGGAAATACTTCTAAAAATATCGTTTCATGAGCAGAATTCAAAAAGGAAAGATGCAATCCCCGATAAAAAAAAAACAGACCAGGACACAATGTGTTGTTGCTGAATGTTCTCTTCGACACTCAGATGAAGTTAGTTTGTACTCATGAAGGAAATCCTAAAGATAATAGATACAAACGCCAGTGGATTAACTTTGTTCAGAGATGTGTATATACAGATCTCTGCTTTGTTCAAATATGCGAACTTCGTCCCCACATCGTACTCAAGAATTTGCTCAAAACATTTTAAGATCAATTGTTATCCAGTCATTTATACAGCACAAGCAAATCGTGGACTTTCCGTAAAACGAAGAGATCTTCCTACAGCAGTGCCAGCAATACAAAAGCACGAGCTGTTAAAACCATCTATGACTGCTGGTTAAAAGAAAACTTAAACAAGGATCAAGCACCAGATATGCAACATCGACAGTTTCTACACCGTCTGGTCAAACTAACATCTTAACGCATTTACAAACACAAATCTTTATCCAATCCAATGCTAAAGACAACTGACAGTGCAAGGGGCGCCATTGATGTACATGCTCTGAACAGCTAATAAAGAACTGAGGGTGACAAACGAATTAGGAGCTTAAACGGTAACATGTGCGAGTATCACTAAATAAACAGAAAACTTTGCAGTAGCTAAATGAGGAAGAAATAAGTTTTTACATCGATAAATATATATCAAACTATTATGTTATATTTTTAACGATATAAAGTCATTATTAGCAATCAGTTGTAAATATAAAGCAAAAATGCAATGCTGGAAATTAACCATCTATCAAATAAAAATAATTACAGGAGTTTATCTTAAACAAAGGCACATTTAAAATGTGTTTATATTTTATTAAGAATAACACACCTGGAAAAAAATCTCACATGCGCCCACTTAGTAACAGAGAATCAATAATAGATAATAAATTTATACTGCAATGACCGTGATTGCTGGTCATTAAATTTTGATCTGAAGAAGACTTACTTACCAGTCTATCGAGTTTAGACCTTTTAAGTTTTTTTAACTTTAGTCGAAACTTCTAAATGAAGTTCAAATCTGTAGGGCTGTATTCCAAAATCAGCCATTTCATTTTCTGGGCAAAAAAATCGCTCCTTGAACATTTCAACCTGAGTGATGTTTCTTCATTTGACTAAGACATGCATAGATTTGTTGAACTAAGACACACTCACTGTTACAAATACTACATGCCCGTAATGAGAGCATATGAGAGTAATTTTCTGTTGCTTTCTTAGTGGGAGCTGACAATGCTGATGTTTGAAGGCTTATATATTTAAAATTAAGCATAATTATTTACTCATATTTTGTAAATTATTATTTTAAAATAAACTTAACCCGATCATAAGAAAAATGTTGCACTCAGGTTTTCCTTTAAGGCAAACACCACAGATAGCAAGAGAAAGAAAGGCACAGCCCTCTCATTTCGGTTCATTGTCCTCCTTCGGCGAGTTGGAAAAGCTTGTCTGTTGACTGTCGATTCAGATTTTAGGGATGCAGCTTTTGTAGTTAGTTGGCTGTCACTAACAGACAGAGGAAAGTGATGTTCTAAATCAGGTCTGGATCTGCTGAATCAAAGCAAAACTAAAGTGAAACTTTCTTGTCATTCTCGCAAGGATTTTGCTGGTTGAGGACATTTAAACGCACTAAAAATTAAATGATTTTTTTACAACTTATTTTAGAAACTTTTCGTTTCCTCTCACTGAGTATTAGGGAATTCGAGATTCACAGTCTTGCTGCTTAAACCCCGTCCACCATATACACTAATTGTCTTATTAACATCATTTTGAAGGTGCTTTTCAATCATCATCGTTCATCGTTGTCGTCATCATCATTATAATCATCGTTATCTACGTTTAACATGTTTACAGCAACAATATTATATGTCACATGGGATTGAAGGTGAGTATTATATGCATTTTATATTTTCTCGCTAAGAAAGAGTACAATGAAATAAATTAGATTTTTTCTGAAAGTGCTTTTGAACATTAATGTAAAGAGTTTCATGTGGTAAGAATTGTTTGCCAACGGCAAGTGAAATTTACAAACTTTGAGCTGCGGCAGCTGTGCCTCACCAAATGTTCTCTATTTTTTTTTTAGATAAAAAGTTATAGCTGCAAGAATACATTTTTTCCACCCAAGGACGAATGGATTTCACAATCTTAAAATGCCTGGGCATAAATGAACAAAGACTGTAGGGATTTTCTGTCATTTAATTTTTTTGTACAAAATTCACAGCTTCTGTGCTTTTCTTATAATTAGATTTTTTAAACTGGTTAGAAAGGAAGGTGGCGAAGTCTAAAACTGCTACTTAACTGCTCATTGCTTAACATTTCAGGGCGATGATGTATTTCAAAGCTGACCCAAACAGTTGGGGAATAAGAGAGCTTATCTTCCCTGAGTGAACACCAGTGCCAGGCTGCATGAAAGTTTTATCCATTTTCAGAATGCACTCGGTATAGCCGAAACATCAGTAATATAATCTTTATAACAACAAAGAAACAACATGCACAGAAACAAAAGCAACAAATGCAAAGGCCAAGACAAAGAAACAAGAGATGCAGTGTGTCACAGAGGGGTGACATGGAAGTTAACAGTCAGTGCAGCGCGGGTGGCCGAGTCGCACCTGGACTGACTAATAAGTGGTTTTTTTTAAGATAGTGGAAAGAGAAAGGGGAAGACAATATAATTAACTGTCGCCGGCTCAGCACTTCACTTCTCAGAGAGACACGGCAAGTGCCGAGACAATGCGTGTAGGGGAGCGAAGGCTGCGTCTTCCTAGAAAGGTGCGTTGTTATATTTTTTTTAGTATCTCGGATTTGTTTGTATAAAGTGAATTTTTTCTGTATTTTTTAAAGAGAGATATAAATATGTATTAGTAAGTTTGGTTTTGTTGTTGTTGTTATAGGCGCAGTTAGCTGGAACCATTTTGTGAAGACGTCTGGCCCCGAGTGGCAGCGATTGTGTTATGAAGTTGGGTGGCTCGTCCTGAGAGACAGCACCATTTTAAGTAAAACATTTGGTCCCGACAGGCAGCGTTTGTGGTTTGGAGTATTTGTGTGTGGAAAATATATGCAGTTATTTTTTTATATACACTCCTCGAATCGTCAGTTTTCCAGTGACTGCGAATTAAGGACATTATCCAGTGTGAACATCAGAAAGTGACTTTGTGCCGGAGTATAAACTTTACTAGTATTCTTTGTTAACAATCAGACTGAGACAACAAACTTTCTTTTAGAATATTTGCTAATTAGAGTGACTAATTTAATTAGTAATTTTGGGGATTTTTATTAGTTTTGTTATGGTAACAATCTTATGATGTTTTAAGTCTTTTAATAGACTTTGTTGATATAAATAATTGTATACAAGCTTGAGAAAAAGATGCAGAGTTGTTTTTGTACGAGAAAAAAAGAACACGCAAATGTCCAGGCGTTAGGTGAACGCAAGTGGCTGTGACACAGTGATAAAGACAGAAAAATTGCCGCAGACGCGTACACACCGACTTCATGAAAGACCAAGGATTACACTGCAGTGACATTTTTTTCTTGTCTTTTTTTTTAATGAAGCAGCACAAAATACCGCGGCTCACTAGCTGAATTTATCTGCATGTCTAAATTTAGGTAGACAACTATTGGATTAGATTTCATGATCTTATACCTCAAATGTTACATCTAGAACCAAGGACAACCACAGTGAAGACATTCAGTCAACAGATACTGTTCAACCAGAATAATTGTCTTCTACAGCACATAGACATATATATTAAAACAACAGCATATTGTCATTCCAAGTGAATCAAGCAACAGACTCACATCCAGTGTGGTGGAGGACACCATCATGCTCAATCGGACTGAATGGGTCTTAGGTTCCATGCACTTCAAACAGGACGTACTTCACTTGTACACTACTTTGTTTTACATTCGGAAATGGTATGCTCACAGACAAAATTACTGCAGATCTGCTAAAAAAAAATAGTGTCTACAAAGTTTCTCGGGAATGTTCGGGCAGAAAACTACAAAGAACTTGTAGAAGAAATGCTGATGTAGTATCAGAAACTTGGCTGCAAAATGTCTCCAAAGATCCACTTCCTTCATTTTCATCTGGATTTCTTTCATGAAAACTGGGGTATGGTTAGTGATGAACATGGCGAACTTTTAATCAATATATCACAACAATGGAAAAAAGATACCAGAGAAAATTGTCCACTACCATGCTAGCTGACTACTGCTAGACACTCCCCAGAGATGCTCCCCAACAGCTGTACAAGAGACAGGCAAAGAAATGTATGACGTAGTCTATGACTTGATTTTTTACAGGTATTAACCATCGGTCAACTTCTACTAGCATGCATTTCGTGATGTACACAATAATTATTCCAGATTACAAAAAACTAGAGCCAATTTTGCTTTTTGATTGTCATATTCGTGTTGAGCACATACAAATTGATAAAAAAATAACTAATTTAATTTCAGTAACATGACTTTTGTCAACATTTTGTTGACCAGTGTGATAGATAACAGATAAAAGTAGAAATCACACAAGTGCTTCTTCGTGCAAGAAAGAAGAATGCTAGAGGAAAGCATGAAGAATAAACTGAAAGAAATAATATTTAATTTAATTTACTAAATATGTCATTTATTTTCTTCATCAAAAGTAAGCGACTGAGATCAACGAGCCAATCAAAGGGCACTGAAGAGGACTATGTTGTAAAGTTTGGCACTTTCCATCGCTTCGTAGACCTCCTTAAATTGAATTACATTCTAGCTGTTTCCAGAGTCACAGTGGGGTGGAGTGGGGAGAAGCACGCGAAATAAAAATTCCTAAACAGCAATGGTTCTGGGAAAAGTTGTAAAACGAATTCCATCTGTGAAAAAGAGATTATAGGAAACAAATAATCAGCTTTTGACCTCGACAGCAACGGGGGACAGGTTGACATGACGGTGATATTTTTACACACTTTTCTCTTCTTCACTGGCTGGCTGGCTGGCTGGCGTTACATGTACTAAAAAAAATCCAAATACCTAAGGAACAAAATTATTTTGCCCTTTTAGTACACTTCAAATAAATAGTGTTTAAAATTATTTTACTGATTTTATTTATTGTTTGATTCTGAATATCAGGTAATACATCATCTCTTGTCCACTAAGAAATTACTTAATTTGCTTCATTTGTAATTTCATCCAGAGGGGAAAATGTTACTGTGCGGTTAAGGGAGGGATCTTAACGAATAAGAGAATCTAAGCATACAAATCATTATTATAGCATCAGCTTTAAGCTGATTGCTGCTTTTAGACAAGAAAAACTCTTTATTTCTTTTTTGCTCTTTACAATTAGGCTTATAATCATTTTGGCTGGGAGCTTGCTTTTTTTCCTCTTCTCTGCCATTTTCTCTTCTTCAATAAGAATTACGTCCAAGTTGCGGGCTTTTAAAACTGATCTGATAAACATTTATTATCACACTGTCCCGTCCACAAATAAAACATGAAGATAATGATTTTTTTTTTTTTGGGGGGGGGCTTTTGTGAAATATGAAAGATCGATAATTACGGTATCTCTTTGGTTATTTCAGCATCTGTTTCTCTTTCGTCTGCTGGATGGCTCGCAAATAAATAATTCCGATCAAAGGCCACGCTTTTTGCTCTAAACGGTACAAAGAAATAACAGCTGACATGAAGCGTGAGTGGAATTAGAATATCTTTATGTTACTGTAAAAAATTATTGCCAGAAAGAGCATGTAAGAAAAAGAGAGTTCTCCCTCACTCTCTCTCTCACACACTCACCACAGTCAGGTGGGCTTGCCTTTACATCAGGCAAACCATTCTATTTTAGGTGCTTCCCCCTCCATTTTTAAACATTTAAAACAAATGTGACAGCGGAGAAAAACAATAATGGCACAAAAATGCAAAAGAGACATGGGGGATGGGGGCAGGGTATAAAAGACGGGGGAGTGCGAAGCGGGAAGGAGGGAGGGTGAGAAAATAAAGAGAAAGCGAAGTAGAAACGAACAGAGAAAGACGTGTTCCGAAAAAGAAAGAGTAGCATGATTTATCTTTTTGAATTTATTTGCAAGAAATTACAATTTTACAGGCGTCTAGACACAGGTTAACATCCGGCCTTAACTCTCACCTGCTGCTGTGACATTTCTTTTATTACAGCAGTTACAAATAAGCACAGGTCAGGCCATGCGTCCGTTTAATAATCAGCTGTTGTTCTGCATTAATAAACATTAAAAGCGCTGTTGTAGTGAGACCCACAGTATTGTTAAGAAGCTAATGGCAAACTCCATCACATAAGTAGGTGCATTCTTTGAGGAAGAAGCTTTTTCGTTGCCGGCGTAATACAGCCTTTGGGGTCTCCATTCTCAACAGGGTTTTGAACATGCCAAAGCTTCATTTCCCTTCTCTCATGTTCACAAAAAGTAGTTTCCATTGCTGAGCAACGTACCTGATACCTAATAATGCTTGGAGCTCCGCCATTGCCTGCGGCGTCTGCGTCATCAAAAGTTAGAAGTTAGACCAGTCCACATGTGCTTTTGTCAAAATAGCTGAATAAAACATGCAACGCATTTATGCATCAAAATAAAGACAGTGCGATGTTCATAGACTGCAAACTCAGGCCGTGTGATCCAGCAAGTCCCAGCGCTGTTGCTCTAAACTCGCTATGTCCCTGTTTGTTTTTTTTTGTTTTAGTTTTTTTTTGCACACGGGCCATAGCTGATCAGTCCTAAGCGAATCAAAATTCTAGCTTTAAATGAACTCAATATGTTTCAGTTTAAACTGTTTCTTTAAATTTTTATTGAAAGCGCGTTTTAACGCTAAAACATTAGTGCATATTAATCAGACTAAAAATTGCATCAAATATGATGGAAGGGAGACAATAACGGACAAGGGTATAATCTTGGTCAGCGGTTATTTTAAAGTATTTCAAAGTAGAGATTTACATGACCGGAGAACAGCTTGAACAACAATTTCAAATACCTGGGAGCCACTTTGCCTGAAAATGGTAGCTGCTCGGCAGAAAGCTGCATTAGGACTGCAAACGAAGTAGCAACCATTGTCAGGCTGCAAGGGATTTGGCGCAATAACACATTAGGTGTGTTATCAAGTAGCGACTTACAAGGCGTAGTTCCCATTCGAGATGTGGGCTTGCTGATACAGAAAACATAATCCAGGCATTCCACCCAATCCTCAGTTCCTTTTCTTCCTCCATGCACTTACTTTATATTTACTATGGTGTCAACTGTCTGCTGACCTTTGTGTCTCTTGTATGGGGCACTAAGCTTGCCTCCACACGGGAAAATGTGCTCTAAATTCAACATCTAATCATTATTATTGGTTGCATGATGTGTTGGGATAACGCGTGCTTTCACTAAATGATAAACACAACTGCATCACTGATGTTTGATGTAATATGGAATGGATTTATTTTAGTGGAAAAGAGCCTAAACGGTTAAATATGTTACCAGAATGTAGGGCTTATAAAAATTCTATGTTCACAACACTGAAGCGCATCCACTGCCTCTATTGACACCACATATAATGGAAGAAAACATACACATGTATTTTATATGTATGTACTGTCGCGTCGGCAATATAAGTTACAGGTGTGATGACTCTTGGTACCAGATTTGCACTTAAAAAAACTGGTCGTGGTAACTGGGCAGAAAATCACGTGACCAAAATGGAGACTGACCTCTCATACCAGCTTAGTGCTTCACGTCTCTTGAAATAACCACACGGTACAGTCACACAGCGGCCATTCATATACAGAAGTATAAATTACACGTACAGACTGGTTTTAACATAGCGTCTTTTGTGCATGTCTGAATCGAGGGAAAGGGTTTTTGCTAATTCGAGTAAAAGGACACTCTGGTTTTACACCACCAGCCTTTGTTACAATTATTATGATATGACATGCAGTTCCACAAATGGGTTATTTATTGGGCTGTTTTTTTGTTGGTTTTTTTTTTTTAGAAAAAAGGTTCTCGGCTACAGCCATGAAGATAGAGGTCAGAGATGACGGCCTCATCTTAACCATGTGAAATTATAATGTGCCCAAGTTGCTAATTCATGACTGAAAATAACAGAGCAATAATTAACGTTGATCTGCATAGATAACATTTATTGCACAATGGCTGACAGCTGTCGACATAACTCGTTCTTTTTGTGGGTGTCTGCGTCGGGGGAAGGTGGGAGGGGGTCATTGTTTGTTTTTTTTAAAATAAGCTTCGTGATAATGTCCTTGGTCACCTTTGGATCTAGTCTCAGCGTTTACATAACCTTAAAGGCCAACACGAGTGCAACATTTGTTTCTTTATGAACAGGTTAAGTTCATTTTAAAATAATAAAAATATGAGTACATAGTTATGCTTAATTTTCAAGACAGTCCAAGACTAAACACCTGAAAACACTGTAATGAATTATCTAACTTTATTATTACATCAAAGAATATGTGTGAAACACGGTCCCCTTTCTGGTAAAACACCCCCCCCCCCAAAAAAAAAAAGGCCTTCCTAGTAAGGTGATTAGGAGATGATTAAGGCATGCAGACAAAGCGATGCCTTTGTCCACTGAGACAACGGGGATGGAATTTTTGTATGCCGCCTCTGCAACAGGAAAAGAAGGATCAGAAATTACTTCCCTTGTCAAAGGGTGGGTGGAATTTTCTTCCCAAGCTGAGCCTGCAGTCACGTTGCTGGACCACATACAGGCAACCTATGACGACAGCACTTATGACACGGCGTGGGATAGGGTAGGCTAGCGGCAGGTCAACAGACGTGTAAGTAGGTGTGTGCGTGGGGGGGGGGGTTCAGCATAGGGCGTGGATAATCGTCTGTGTCAATGAAGGAAAACGTGAAAAGAATACAGACTAATGGAGAGACTCCCCGACAGACCTATTGACCGTCTGTGTCCGCGAATGACTGAGACGCAAATTTCTTTCCCTTCCGGAATATTTGTCCCACTTTGTGCACACATGGAATGCTCTGCCATCGTAACTCTCCACCATCACCTCAGCAACCACGTTTCGGAAAAGACTGAAGACTCATTTGTTTACTTAAGACAGACATAAACAACCTAGCACCATTTCTGTCTTTATTATTTTTTACTTTCCTATTGTTTTTTTTTCTTCTCTTCTGTTTTTGCTGTGCAATGAGCATTCTTTTGAATGGATACCTGCGCAATATAAATCGACATCATCATCATGATCATCACGTGCTAATGACTTACACGGGTGACGTCCTTCTTACAGGACGTCTTTACTGCCAGACATCAGTTCAACAGAAAACATTTCTGGGACGACCCCAAACATTTCTCATTAAGCATACGGATAAAAGGGTAGCCAAATGTCCTGTTAGCTGACATTCCAGCAGAGCAGAAGCTTCTGGGCTTAATGTTTTCACAGGTTGGTTGTGCTGGATACTGGGTAATCACAGACAAGGCAGTCCGTTCGTTAACTTATCGAAAACCAAATCATCGAATTCTCATCCGAAACAGTTCTGAAAGTATTCTATTGCATAATGTTGGTATTGTTATCTTTGATTGTTGCAATTTCACTCGGTAACGTTTTGCAAAGCCTGAGATCAGTGTGCAAATGTAAATGTAAAGCAAAAGAGTGGTAGAATAGTGAAATGTGTGTGTGTGTGTGTTTCTTTATTCTTAATAATGTTTTATTGTATCTTTGTAAGACATATTCGTGTATAACTGTCGTAACATCCCTTCAAAAGGCAAGCTAATCAATCAAGATCTAGGTGATTTGATCAGGAATGTTTTCCCGTGCCTTATTTGTTGACAGATTTCCACGAGCTTTGCTGATTGCCAGTTGGAACTCTCATTGATTAAAAGATGGCCACACTGTGCTACCGTTGTTTTTTCTCGCCCCACCAATACCTGTCTCAGCTACTCACGCTTTACTACCCGAGTCGATCTCCTTGTGTCCCCCTCCTCTCTGCCTACGAACCAGATGGGAGGAATTTGACAGCCACGTTAGTTTTCCTTCTCAGGCCCAGCTGTTTGAGGTCACTGACCCTTTCTCTTCGAATTGCGTCTACGTTCAAAGCTTTCAAGTCTGGCCTTAAATCACATCTCTTTAAGAACAATTTTACATAATAAAGAGTACTGTACCATCCACTCCTCAGTTCCTCTTCTTCATCTATGCATTTAGTTTGTACGTACTATGGTGCCATCTGTCCTTTGTGTTTCTTGTATGGGGCACTGAGTTTGCCGCTACACGTGAAAATATGCTCTAATTTCAACATCTAATCATTATCACTAGTTAGTGGTTGCATTTTGTGTTAGGGTAACATGTGCTTGCACTAAATGGTAAACACAGCTTCATCACTGATGTTTGATGTAAAATGGAATGGATTTATTTTAGTGGAAGAAAGTCTAAACGTTTGTGTTACCAGAATGTAGGGCTTATAAAAATTCTATGTTCACAACACTGAAATGCATCCACTGCCTCTATTGATCAGCTGGTCAAGGACTTCTTGCTACGACAAGGAACAACAAGGAACACTACAGACACTACAAGTATGGGAGAAAACATACACATGTATTTTATCTGTATAAACTGTCGCATCGGCAATTTAAGTTACAAGTGTGAGGACTCTTGGTACCAGATTTGCACTGGACAAACTGGCCGTGGTATTCGGGGAGAAAATCACGTGACCAAAATGGAGCCTAATCTCTCATACCACCTTAGCGTTTCACCTCTCTTGAAATAACCACACGGTGCTGTCACACAACGCCCATTCATATACAGAAGTATAAATTACACGTACAGACTGGTTTTAACATAGCGTCTATTGTGCATGTCTGAAACGAGGGAGGGGTTTTTTGCTAATTCGAGTAGAAGTCATTTAGGACACTTCAGTTTACACCACCAACCTTTGTTACATTTATTATGATATGACATTGCACTTATACAAATGGTTTTTTTTTATTGGGCTGTTGTTTTTAAGAAATGGTTCTCGGCTACAGGCTTAGCTACAGCCTGGAGGTGAGGTCAGAAATGACGGCCACATCTTAACCATGTGAAATTACAGTGTGTCCCAGTTGCTAATTCATGACTGAAAAAACAGAGCAATAATTAACGTTGATCTGCATAGATAACATTTATTGCAAAATGGTTTAGTGCTGTTCTACATAGTTCGTGATCAAAACTTACATAAGTGTTATCTTACCCAAGGAGAAAGACACCAAACCAAAGTGTTCCGTTTCTGAGCACTTCCTTGATACAAAAACGCATATTTTTGAATTTCTAGAGTGTTAAAATATGTCGCGGAATGTTTGAGAAGTGATACATATACACAATTTTAAACTGAATACATTCACGGATATACCCCAATGCGTCTTTATTACAACATATTTTAGAATTCTATAGCTCTATATGAGGAATTTGTATGGGTTAGCTATTTGTGAATAAAATTTCTCCATACCCCTCAAGGGGAGAATGAAAAAAGTAATGCTTAATGTCTAATATAAGAGGGTCCGGAAATTAGATCTATGTCTGAACAAACATGATGCATAGGCAGATTAATTAATTAATGAATTAATTAACGGAGTTTCTATAGTGTATTATCCTACCATCAACGGCTAGATCAAAGCACTTCACAGAGAAGAAATACAAGCACAGAGACATAAGAATAATAATGGTCTCAAACCAAAGAGTTCATTGTGTTTTCAAAGTGAATGCCATCAGGACAGATGGAACCACTATAGCTCAGTTATACTACCAGCTGCAGCTGTGATTTATGGTTGTAGTATCACTGGGAATAGAATAGGTGGAGGTGGTGGCACCAATAACATAAAGTTGTTCATTGTTGGTGCTCATATGACTGTCACGGAGGTCACATCACCACAAGAAAGCAGATGAAGCGGGAGGCAGGATTGTAGACAAGAGAACAGAGAATCAACTTCACGATTGTTTACTCACGTAGATTCACAATCTAATCCAGCGGGCAGAACGATGCGAGGAAAATGGACCGTCCGTAGAGCAGAAAGCCTTGAACACCTGTAGGGTAGAGATGATTTAAATCGGCAAACGAAAGTCCAGGAGTCAAGATGGCGTAGATATGGCGTTTGAGACCGTTAGACGATGAAGAAGACAAAAATGGGGCACAGGTTCTGGAAAAAGTCGAGAACATTGGCAAGGAAATCAGCAAAAACCACAAATTAACAACAGTCAGCAGACACTAAACACGACGAAAACCCGAAGGCGCTACAAAAAACGAAAGAAAAAGAACAGGGAGGGCTCGTCCCCTTCGGCCAGTTAGGTGAAGGGACATCACTCTATCCAAAAACACTACAAAGAAAACGAGACATTTTTCTCAATAACTTATATTTTTATTTTATTAATTATCTAATTATGTGTGAGATCGTTGAGATTTTTTATGCCTTCTTTTAATTATGATGACATTATTTTTTAAACAGCTACACATGTGTTGTAAAGTGTGTAAACATTATTTATGGAAAGTGGATTTGCTAGAACAAGGTAGGAATTATTCCCACAAGAATAATGGAAATGATTCTTTATTGGAATAATTTTCTGGACCGAAGTACATTTCGATAGAGGCTCAACTGCATTAGCTACATAAGCACCTATACGTCAAATATGTTCATATGGATTATGAATAATTAAGATATTTTATTATTTCTATATCAACTTTTCATTTTTTTATTTTAATGTCTCCAGTTGACCCTCTGTATAAAGGCTTCACACTGAAATTTTAGTATTCACGGGGGGGGGGGGATGGCACTTGCTTGTCACCACTGCAGTGACACGCCTTGGGTTCGGATCTCGTCTCAGGACATTCTCTTTATGTGACACCTGTTTGCAGGACCTGGTGTCCGGGGTTTTAACTGGATACTCTGGTTTCTTCCTCCGTCCCTCTCTCCATAGTGGGAAATCACCTCAAGGTAGAAGCACTTTCCCAAGAAATCAACCAGCCATCCAACCTTCAATATTCAATTTTTATACAGAAACAGAGTGCTTCTACATCGCAGTCTAATTTGCCTCCATGCTCCAACCTGGGGGCCTTGAGGATCACCAAAACATTTCGGTCCTGCAGCTTTTTCCAAGTCAAAGCTAAACGAGGGTTGGCTAGGTCAGAAGTCAAGTATCCATTCAACAACTGAGTAGACTGGGGGAGATAGCTAATATGAAGCAGACAGCAGCTACGTCACCTGATGAGACCCTTCACCTCACCAAAAAAATCCAAAACAGTTAAAATGAAAGACATTTCCTCCTCGGCTGCTTGAGGCGATAAAAAAAAATCAAGTGATGGGGGTGGAGAAGTAAGACATCTGTTCAGACTGGCAAGGCCATGGAATTATGCGGCCTTTGTGAGGTGCAAGCAGCCACGCTAGCTGGAGTAGCTGGAGTATGCTCAACATACCAGACCCTGTCACATCCGATGAAAACATGCTTAATTGCACAAGGTCACACAAAGTGACACGGATACCACGAAAAGTCCTTGAAATACAGGGACACTAAACTGCACGAAAATGGAAGAGGCTCGGATCAAACGAAAAAAAAAAGAAGAGTTAATTGCAGAAACAGGTTGAACCAACAAAATGAATGTTGAGCCATTGATGCTAAACACTTTATAACGATCTGTTTAATTAACTATAGTGTATGCGCACACAGTAGCTCATGCCGTGGACAAGTTTGTGTTGCGCATGCGCTGAATAATTGACAAAGCACCCTCATTGTTTTTACTATAGATGGTAAACACACACCACACGTACGCACGCTCTCTCTCTCTCTCACACACACACACATTTAGTGAGTGCATGAAGTAAAGGAAGGGGAGAGAAGAAATGTACAACGCAAGGAAGAGAACGAACGAATATTTTTATTGCTTAGGCCATCGGCCTATATCAAGAAGATAAAACCACATGACTTTATTACGTTAGTAATGCAGTAATTATAAACATATTGTGCAAGTGGGTTATACATATTCAAAATTATATCAATAAAGATTAGTGTGTCACATCCTCGATCATTCCTCGATTCTAATGCTTTGTAGAGGTAAAAGTAACGTGTTATGCCTGAATTATTATCAGCCATAAGTATAGAAAATCGAAAGAGATAAAATTTATAGAATCGGTATACCTAGGACAAACAAGTGCAAAGGAAAGTTTAATGGCAGACAGATGAACTTTTTATATAATGTTGATATCAGCACTCAGCCCTCATATTTCAAAGCCATATAACAGAATCAGTTGTGTTTGGTTATCGAACAATTTAAAGAATAATGATTACGATAATCTAAATACCATAAAACTTTCAGGATGCTAGCTACTCCTTTCCATGCTTTTCCTGCAAGGTCTTGTGGGGCATGAGTAAATACAGTCCAAGATATTTATACGTATTGACAGCAGTTAGCTTTTTTTTGTTTTCCAGAAACCACTCTTCATTCTTTGAAATAAAACCCCCGTTTCGATACACTGCAATATTCGATTTATCAAACCTTACTTCAAGTTCTTAATGTCTAGACATGTAGACATGTTTTTCAGTATATTTATCTGGTTTTGCAATCGCACTACTGTATCGGAAAACAAGGCAACAGCATTAGCAAAAAGTCAAATAAAAAGTTGTGTAAGGTCTGGAGATAATTCATGAATACCATGGCGTCCCTTATTTCTGATTTCACAAGTTAGCTCAATAATAAATAAGGAATAAAGTGCAGGGCTACAAGTTTATCTTCTCTGAGGCCTCGAGTGCAATCAACACATTCATTTAAATCAGCTCATATGCGAACATGTGCCTTGAAGACGTTAAGCATATTTTTAACAGCAACTAAAAGTTTCCCATCTGCATAATTTTTATGCAAAATACGCCAAAGTTTATTCCTAGTTATAGAGTCAAACGCATAGCGAAAATTTATAAATGCTACATACAGTTTCTAATCTTGAGCTAGTTGTTTTTGTATCATGGCCATTAATACAAATATGTGGTCTATAGTGCTACAATCCTTCTTAAAACCACCCTGCTTTTTTCCCTACTGTGTTCCTTGATGGTCAAAGATCTCGCCCTGCTTCACTTTCTTGTGCGGTACCCCAAGGCTCAGTACTCGGCTCAGTTTTGTTCATTCAATCATTCTGTGTACGAAACCACTTTCATCTTGCACCAGTCTCACAATTTGTTTGTTTGTTTGTTTGTTTGTTTGTTTTTGTTTAACGCCGTGCCAGCAACTAAGGCTATATCACGGCGAACCAGTCTCACAAGATTTCTCACCAATTATATGTTGATGAAACGCAACTATACTGGTTTATTCCACGGGTTGTTCACTCTGCTACTAGTACCATAGAATCCTGTATTAGCGATGTCAAGGACTGGATGGTAACAAACAAACTTAAACTCAATGATGATAAAACGGAAGCCCTCCTATATGCTTGAGAAGTAGAAATAAAGCTTCGCTCGTTTCTCCACCAAATCACATCAAGGTGTGCGTCATCCGTCAGGAATCTGGGATTCATTGTCACTGCAGACATGACTCTTGATAAACATGTTACAGCTGTCTGTCAGTCTGTCTATTATGATAGACAAGTTACAGCTGTCTGTCAGTCTATTATGAGCTGCGTAAGATCAGTGCCATCCGTCATTTTCTCTCTACACGTGCTACCAACACTCTTGTCTGTACGTTTGTTCTTACCAGGCTTGATTACTGCAGCTCCTTGCTTGCTGGCTGCCCTGAATACCTTCTTCATAAAACCAGAAAGTACAGAACTCTGCTGCATGTCTAGTGCTTAGAGCTAGGACACGGGACCATGTCACTCCTCTCCTTTGTTTTCTGCACTGGCTACCCATCCGTTCTCGCATTCAGTACAAACTGTTTTAATTTCTTTGCAGGCTCATGCCCTGATTATTTCTCTGAACTTCTTTTCCCTTACGTCCCAGGAAGACAACTCTGCTCATTGTCTGACGACCGCCTCATTACTATTCCTGTCACCATAACAACAACATATGGCCGCAGAATTTTTAGTTTCTGTGCAGCAAAACAATGGAACTCTTCGTTTCCATATCCGCCACCTTCCCACTATTTAATCCTTTAAATGTGGACTGAAAACGTACCTCTTCCTTTAACATTACTCCTAACACCAGTTCCCATAATGCTAGTTCTTTTTCACACCCATTCCCGTTTTCCTTATTGCTACTTTCCTGCTCGTCTTCCGAAGCAAAATTATGATACTCTCAGTCCTTGTTATTTAGCTCCTCTGTGCGTTTTCTGTAACTGTTTTTCTTCATCATCAGTAGTGTTGTTTCTTCTGTCGTAGTTCATATATGTTGTTTGTTTGTTTTCCTGCCCCTCGTATGTTGCCCATGGCTCGTTGTTTTTAAGCGCTAAGAGCATGCTCCTTAAGACTGTGAGTGGGCGCTTTATATTTTTTTGCATTTTTTATTATTATTATTATTAAAATCTATCCATCTAATAATCCTTTTATTTAAAATAAAACTGTAAACTTTACTACAAATATTCAACGGAGAAATACCTCTATAGCTATCTGGCTTGTTTATGTCACCTTCCTTATGCAGTGGTTGAATTATGGCTTCTGTCCATGCACTTGTGGGGAGAAAGGGGGCAGCCCCTTCCCTCAAAAAAAGTACTGAGGGGACAAGAATGTGAATGTCGTTCACTGTCAGCATAGAGTTTGCCTCCCAACCCTCCCTACTCCACCCCCAACCACCCACCCACCCCCCCCCCCAAAAAAAAACCCCGAGCATCTTCCTACACCACTGATATTCCATCTACGCTGTACGCAGCCTTTGAGATACATTGTCGGCTTGGCAAGCCTCGGGCAGACTATAGCTAAAGGTGTTGAATGTGATACATTTTCAGTTGTCCCTCATCAGTGAAGTGTGGAGAACAAGATCCTCCAAGATAACTGCTAAGTCCGGCCTCCCCAACCCCCCTCCCCATATTTCGGGAGTGAAAACTTGTCGGGACCCTAGGAATTAAGCTGTCAAGGTGAAGATAACTCAAAACGTAATACAAGACAAAGTTGCACAAGGCTGAGGGAGCAGCGAGACTGGACGGATATCATTTATGGTTTCTTTGTCTGGAGAGCAGTGGCAAAAGAATGAGTATAGCCAACATTTTGGACCTCATTTGCTGACCTAAATAAACCGGATGTGTTTGGGTGAAGGGAGGTGGTAGAAAAGGGAAAAGAACCCAGACCCATACGTGTTCACCTAATTAATTACTTTATCTTGTTTTGTTTTGATTTGCTTTCATTTTAAACTTTTTTTCAAATTCATGAGTACGCACCTCTCATTGAAACTGAACGTGTATTCATTCAGGTGACCGTTAGGTCAAAGTGAACTTCATAAAAACAGCCTTCGGAAAGGTCTCGCAGACTGAAATTCTGCCACGACTTAAACAGCTTATGGACTTTAATGCTGACCGCTGCAATGTCGGGGTGGGGGGGAGGTCTTCCTGGATCAGACGTCAGACTACTTTCGTTAGCAAAGCCTGATCAAGCTCTCTCGCTGACGTCAACCCAATTACTTCAGCAAAGCCTCATCAACCTCCGTTTTACTTAAAGACCAACCTGAACGGTTTGCGTCTTTTGCAGATATCGGTAGATATAGGCGATATAAAGCTAACCTGTGGCACGAGAAATGCAGAATTTTCAGCGTCCGAATAATCAGAAATGTCGCTCATTCTCTCTCTCTCTCTCTCTGTTTGTTTGTTGTTGGCTGCTGGCAATGTTGTGAATGGTGCACTAGTGTGACGTAGTACACTGTTAGCGGCGCTTGTTGACCACAGGTGCGAATCGTAGCGAATAATTAACGGATGGGTTTGGGAGGCTAAAATTTACAGGTTAGTTTTACATCGCCTATATCTACCGATATCTGCAAAAAACGCGAACCATGCATTCAGGTTGGTCTTTAAAGCCGCTTACTTCAGCAAAGTCTGAAAAAGATCCCTGTTTTATCTTAAGCCTCTTGCTTGTCCTGATCAAACTACTTCTGCCTGACTTAGTCGCTTTGAGGTCTTGCCGTATGTCACCGGCTAAAGAACAGAGCGCTCTTTCCGAAAAAAACTGCCACGTGGACATCCAGGACTAAAGTTTTCACCTGCGTCTTACAGTGCAGTCATCACAAAACCACATCTGTTTTTCGTCGTGATTTTTTTTCGGGTCAGATTGCCCCTAAGATGCATAAAGTGCCTGATTGCTTCCAATTGAGAGATTGCTTGCTCGCTCCTACCTGAAGAATCGCCAGTAGTTACCTAGGTGACAGGCCTTGAAAGTTGTCTGACGCAAGTCTGTTTATGGTGCTTGTATGCGGACTGGCGATCTGTTTAACAAATGTCAATAATATTTTAACAATTTGAAAAAAGAAATTTATTGATAAAGTTCAGTCGACATAGAACTTACAGTCCACTGCGCATGTGCAAACACAAGGACGTGTCTGGCGCCAACATATAGAGACGGCGATTGATCAAAGTGGGCAACCTAGTAAAAAGATATCCTCCGTACTTTTTTTCTAAATGTGTCACACGTATATGGCGAAGTAAAACACCAAATGAGAAAGAAATATATGGTGCTGATCGTAATATCTTCAGCAAAAATAAAATGAGACTGATACAGCATACATACCCATTTAGAGACATTTACATAATATTTTCTCACATAGTACTCATACAGCAAAATCTCTAGCAGTTACAGTCTCTACTTTTGTCTTTCTTTCTCTGTCTTTGCCTCTCTCTCTCTCTTTCTATCTCTCTCGTTGATTGTCCTGCTTAAAATCCTCCTCCCTCAGATTCGGATGTCCAGTTTGAAGACGCACACAAACACAACTATATCTAAGATGACGCCCTTCTCGAAGCCCAGCGAAATCCGGCGAAGCAGTGTACAGATAGAATTGTCCATAATAACTAAGCCTCCATTCAGCTACAAATTTGGTATTACACATCAAAACGACATCAAAACGAAGTGAACAATAATCTGAATGCAAACTCACACGCTCGTCATCAGGTTTTCATGTGAACAGAGTAAGCTGTCTTATCGTGTTGATAAAGTAAGCTATTCTAATAAGTGATCTGGTCTGGACTTCACTAGTTAAATCTGGTCAGATATCAGACTTTTTATTTATTCACCCCTTGAGGGGTATGGAGAAAATGAATTATACACAATTAGCAGTTCACCCATATAATTTCCTTATAAAAAACCTAAATAAACATATACAGAGCTTGAATAAAAGTAAATATAAGACAGTGTTATATAAAAAAGGAAAACTTAATAATGATACTAAGAGTGGAAAAGATGCTAATACTAGTTGAATGTGTTCTTTTTGCTGTCTATGAGGTCCATGTAACGTGTGCCTGCTCGCATGTGCGTTTTGGTATCTATGGTGTAATGTGTGGGTCATGCCCAGTCAATATGGAAATTGTCTGTGCATATGCTAGAAAGAGAGTGAGGAAGAGAGAGCATGGGAGAAAGAGGGGAAGTATATATGTACGTGTTTAAAGGTGTAGAGGAAATTTAAGGGGGAATGGTTGCCTAACCCACAGTGCTAGCTGTAGCGTCTGCTAGTATGAGTGTGAGTGTGATCAGTATTTGTCGAATAATTGGCGACCAATAATCACGTCTAATTCCTCGTGTACTATCACTTGGTCAATAAATGAATTCTTATCTTATTCTCATCTGAACATAACTTAAACCAGTAAAATTACTTATCAAACCTGTCACAAATAATCGGACATGTGTTTTTCACTACATGCGTTTTCGTGGAGCAGAAGAGACTATTAAATTTAACTCCATTAGGGTGGTCAAAATAAAATTAAGGAATTAATCTTATTCTTTCTTTCTTGAAGTAATCACTACTAGGGTGTACCGAAATTCGTCTCCAATATCACATTTAGTACAGTGTCGTTATAATCTTGTTATATTGCACAATCGTTCAGTCTGAACTGGGAGATTATTATTTAAGGTTCTAAACTTAAAATGTGTTACACAGTCCTTATAAGGTAATAGAGTAATGTACTTTTCACAGGAGAAAGAGGCTTTATACATTCTGTAATTCCAATATATATATATATATCTTTTTATACAATTCAGAGAACCATTTTTGTGCATGCACGTCACATAAACATATCAACTTATATTTAAACCAGTTAGAGAAAATTCGAAATTCTGCTCTTGGTCCCAAACCCATGACAGCCCTAAACAAAGCCTTTGAAGCGAGCAAAACAAGCAAAAGTCTGACGAAGCAGGGTCAGGCGAGTATGATGGTAGGTGTGGCTACATATCCCATCCAAGCTCCAATAATTTTTTACGGGTAATCAAACTTGTGTGTGGTCTCGCGTTGTCGTGGCGGCACACAGCTCCGTTACGATCAACAAGCTCTGGACGTTTCTGGATGATAGATTCGTTCAAACTGTCCAACTGCTGACAGTACACATTCGAACTTGGTTCCTGACTAGGAGCTCGAAAAACACACCTTTAAAATCCCACCACACTGAGAGCATAACCTTCCTCTGATGAATGTCTGCTTTTGATGTGTTTGAGACGAATCATCACGTCGGAACCAAGACCGTTTGCACATCACATTGTTGTAAATAATCCACGTCCCATCAACAGTTATCAGTCCTTTAAAAAAAAATCGTTTTCCTCACGGTTAATGAAGATATCGCAGATGTTTATACACGTTGTCAAATGAATTTCTTTGGGTTTACGAGGAACCCAAATATCGAGCCTGCTTACGTATCCCAGCTTCTTGAGATGGTCATGAGCGGTTGAATAACGGATGTTGAATGTTTCTGCAATCTCTCGTGTCTTGCCACGTGGGTTTGACCTGACCAGTGCCTTTATTTTGTTATCATCAACCTCGGTGGGCCTACCTGACCGAGGAACGTCTTTGAAATAAAAATATCCGGCACGGAATTGTGTAAAGCATCGTTGGCAGTGACATTCTTGTAGAGCATTGTCACCGTAAACTCTACACAGCTTGTCACAAGCTTGACGCACGTTCTTCTCTTTACGGAAGTAAAACAATAAAATATGGCGAAAATGCATAGTTTGCTCTTCCATTTTCAATTTGTTGTAAAATCCCAATACATTTTAGAACATTTCCCGATGTGCCCGATCATATAGATTCTTTTCGGCTACCAATTGAGAATTTATTGTTATAAATGAGTACTAACACCTACTCTACATGTTCTACACCAGGGGACCCATGTTTTTTCGGCATTCTGTGCTGCTAGGGTAGATGTAATAAATCAAACACTATTTCAACATTTTCCCTATTAAACGTGAAAACAGGTGGTTGACGTATTTTATCTTCCGAGAAAAGGTCAGGACCTCACTAATTAAGTCTTGTCAGGACTTAACGACAACGGGTAAAGAATGAATGAACACAAATCACTGCAAAATCAATGACTACTGCCTCATCTCTTACCTCCCCAGTGTATGCTCGTAGCAATCACACCGTCACTGCAAAGAAAAAAAAAACCTGGTTCTCGTGAGACACACATTATACTTACGCACTTCCACTCAAATCCCTCGTCGCCTGTCTTTTTCCTGTTTCCAACGAGTGTCTAAAAAGCAGGTTTGTGACAGAAAGTAAGAAAGATTTCTAGTGTCACCCTGCCTGCCGTTTCACAATGAAGCATGGACTCTGTGTGCCCTCTGGCTAGCGAAAACTTAAAGGTTCTGAGAATACATCCTGATGCCGCGTAGGATTTTTTATACGGTTCTACTAATTGGGCCGAAACATCCCGTCAAGAACAGGATCCTGTTAACTATTCACCGCAACTTCTCACATTGTTTTGTTCGCAGCCCTGCACGAGTGTGATGAAGACTAATTATGATCACGGAGACCCCGACTACTATATAACACCTCTGACCCGCGTGCGAGCGGCTTTGATTGCACCTATCTTGATTAATAAGAGCAACGTGATCAGTTTTAAGAGTTAATTACTCAAAATATTGTCGACAAGATACAAGATTTGATTTTGAAGTTAAAGCTCAAGAGATCCGAAAATTATGTTTAAAAAAATCCTTGTGCGCATTCATTAACCCAAATTAAGTCATGTCCATTATTTTTTCAAAGACCTCACTGGTCCCTTTCTGAATGAGACCATTGTTTGTTCACATGCCTTCAACGTTTGTGAAATCATTTGGCTGGTGGCGTGTGGGAAGATTTCATTTTAGCCCACAGTTAAGTCCAGTTGTGTCATTGCTCTGTTTGTTTGCGTGTGTTTAAAGCATGTAAGCACTTAAAAAAAAAGTTTGTTTCACTCACTTTGTGCATGCATTACCCAGCAGACGAGGTGTGACGACTGTGATAAGTAAGTTTATATCATGTTTTAAACTGTAGTAGTAATAATAATATTTGTATAGCGTCTTTCCAAAAATTTGCTCAGAGAACTGAATAAATCAGACTAAATTGTCAACAACCATGCATCCATATTCGCATACAGAAGACACGCTCAGTTCTACAACATACACCCACTCATACACACAGTAAATTACACACACGTTATACACGCTAATGGTCAGGACCGGGTCACAGTGAAGTCGTCGTTCTGAAAAGATGTGTCTTAAGTTTAGACTTAAAGGTGGTTAAAGAGTCAGTGTGGAAGGCTGACAGGTAATCTGTTCCAAGCTGAGGGGCTTGGTAGGAGAAAGACCTCCGTCCATACGTCTTTTGTCTTAGTGGGACTCGCAGAAGCTTGGTGTCAGAAAATGAGCGAAGAAGTCGTGCGGGCGTATAGGTGGGAACGAGTTCGGAGAGGTACCGAGGACTAAAGGTCTTTAATCTAATCTTTTCATCAGTCTGTATACTCCTTCGACAATTTTTTGTTGGAATACCACCCAGCAGGATACAACCGTCTGCTAAATTGCCCACAGAAGTTATGTCGGTCTATATCCCTGTCTGTAAGATGTAACCAATGCGCGCCCTAATTGGAAGCCAGTTTGAAGTGTCTTGAGCAGCTCAGTGGAAGAACCATGAACCCAAACATAGAACGTGGGCAGCATTCTAATTCTCTGAAGTTTGCTCACCTTCTCAGGTTAGTTAGCGAGAACTGCACTGCTCTGACTCCGGTGATAGCGACTCTGCCAATTTATTGACCGCATCTCCAGATACCTGATACTCTTCCCAATCTGTGTGCACAGGTCTAGAACTGAATGTAGACATTTACTGTTCATTTTAGCCTCGGTTGATGCTTTACGTAAAATGGTGTTCTAATGTCATTGTCGACAGACAAGAATTTCTTTGAATAGGATTAATAAAGATTTTTGGGGTATTTTGTATTTTTTGTAATACGCCAATAACCAGCCTCCATGCTACACCTATACGTGGTATACTCTTTCCACCATCTTTAATTGAAACACTGCCCCGAGGGGAATGCCTGTCTGATTAATCTGTTATTCGTCATAAAACAGTAATGAAAAGCTGCGGCCATAAACGAGCACTTGAATTTGAAATCTGTTACATTGTGTAAGCGCGAACTTGACACTAATGTATATATATATATATAAAATGTGGGGACACCGTGCGAAACCTCCGCTGGGCTCCTCCCCTCCAGACTAAGTGCGCGAGCCATAGATCAAGAGAGAAAATCCGGGATACAAAAATGTATAATGCATCATTTATAATAGGTGCAGTCATGTAAAGGTCGTAGGGGAGTGAGGTGAGACCAGAGGCAGTTCTTCGTGAGGAGGGAGGTGCTCCTCTCCTCTTCCTCGCTGTCTTACCTTCCCTGACTTACAGGGACCCACGTAGTCTGGGTCAACTGGAGGAAGCTGAGTCACACGGGTTTCGAATCGCCTATACTGTGCATGCCTTCACTTCCAGATCTCGTTGCCCTGACCACTGGTCTACCCACTTCCCTACGTTCGATAATAGCAGTTTTTAAATGTAGCTTATCATATTGTCCTTTCTTATATAGCTTCGAAGCACCTTTTCCTTCATGCATCGTTTAGCTAATGCCAGTTGTGCCACAGCAGCATAGGGAAAGGTGCTTTCTGAGGGTTAGCCCTATGACTAGTTATATTCGGTGATGCAGCATTGTCTGCTGCCCAATTTCACAGGAAAGAGGCAAAGCTGCAGAGAGCTATATCACTCCCTCAAGTGGGTAAGGTGAAGAGTCACCCCTCACATCCGCCAGGACAGATACATGTCCAAAATAGTTCTCTTTGACTGAACAATAAAGTAGAAATGGCAGCATTAATAATGTACGACTCACAGATTATATATGCTTTAAATTTTTATTATTTGACAACAAAACGATATATTACTGATATGATAACATGCACATAACTAACAAGGATATAAGGCTTGAACAAGTCAAAAGGACTCACAAGATAATTAATACAGCAATCATGTTGTCATCAAAAGCGCAGACAAAAAGCAAAAACCAATAAAGGCGCTAGCTGGTTATAACTGCCAAGCAAACTCAACATCACAGCAGTTGCAGGTGACAATTTCCTCCCACTGCTCCAGTCCCTGTGCAAAGTACTCTTTCATCATGCAAGTGCCAAGTCACCTGTAGGGCAAAAACCTTCTGTTGATATAATCAGCTTGTCGACACGGGCACTATCGCCCTCATCTTCTGTGGTGTCAAGGAAAAGTGCACACTCTTACCCTATAAAATGCTACAGAACAAACATCCAGCTGGATTCCCCTTCCCAAGTTCTACAGGAAATAAGGCACATGCAACCATTGCAATGACAGCAGCACAATTTTCTTTTCTTATTAGAATGTTACCGTAAATGCTGTTGTCAGAACATACAAAGAGGAATGGCCATGTCACTCCATGCTTCTCCTCAAAACATGACATGCAGCCGGGCAACAACAACTCTTTGCAATCACCTTTAAATGGACATATAGTCTCAAACTGGTTACCATGGCAAATTTGCAATATGATCATCATGGATAATTTTCAAACATAACAGCATATTTGACAATCTGTTTTTTGTGTGTCTTGTTGCCTGATTTCTATTTTATTGACTTTACCCAAGCCAAGGTCACTTGAATCAATGATGCCAGTGTGAGCTGCTGCTCATTAACAAGCCATATTCTACTCAACATACATTTAGCACAACAGTTATCATGCCCCTCAGACACTGAGCATGATCGTTTTGAATAACTGCTAGAGAATATATAGACTTTGAAACTGTCCCATCTATGTTGATTCAAGTTCTACTGCATGGATGTGAATAAACGGTATGATCATAGGATACTTACATTTTTGTGCATGATGCATAGCTGGAAATTGCAGGGTTTTTATATTGGCTGTAAATTATAAAATATTACAGAACCACTTAAAAAAACTAGCTTTGTCAATGCTTAAAAATATAATGTAACACCGTAAGGAATTTTACTCTCAAATTATGTATCACATTTTAGGTCAGCATTTTTGCTGTTAGTAACAGAAGATTCTGCAAACAATGCACATCAAACCTTAGAAATGTAACCTCTGTGAAATGTTTTTTGACGCTTTCAAATCAGGCCTTTGCAGTGTCCATCACAAGGTGTTGACAATGAATTCTTCTTGATATTGTATCCCAACATCACATAGACAAACATTTTAGGAAAAGTAGGAAAATGAACTGTTACTCGTTCAAAAAACAACAACAACAACAAAATGCTTGCAACAAGCTCAATCAGAAACTTCAATTTACAAGAATTAGAAATATGGTTAAAATAACCACCCAGTTTTGTCATTTACCATGACTATGTCTCTAAGTGGTTCCAAAAATTACTTTCCCCCAAAGAATTTCTAGTGTCAATGGGTGCATAAAAGCTAAAAATCTTCTTCAGAAGAAAATATTATAATGGCTGGTATTTCTGAATGCCTCTAAAACTTTTACTGGATTCTTGAAGAACAGTTTTATGCTTACATCTGCTCAAGCTCTACTGGGACATGATGTAGAAAACAATACAGAATAACTGGGTCTTTCTATAGCTAGTGACACTGACTGAAATGACTGACTCTAGTAGTACAATACAGCAAGAACACTACATGTCTACAATTAATTATGTTTGCATTTATCTAAGTATTTTTAAAAAACAGCCTTTCAAATAGCCACAATAATAACAGAAAACACAGACATACAATTTAGAGGAATCAAAGATCACCTTTTCATAAGAAAAAAGAAGTGGATGATCTGTATATGTATGATAATCATTAGATTGGTACATGTACCCACCATTAATTATAATGTTAATTTATCACATGTGTATGCTAAAGTTGTACATCATCATGCACTGAGGATGTCAGACGGAATGATTTCAGTAGCAATGAATATATACTTTTCCTAATAAAAATGTGGCACAGACATGCTGGCTATAAACTCAATTTCAGGTTTGCAACAGCAAAACCATAGGACAAATAGTTTAACAAATGGTTTTTGTATCTAAGGCACACTAATCAATATCAATCCATGTCAGAAAATATTCAAGCAATTGCTTTACATTATAGATATACTTTTCCAGTCTCTTTCAGCGTGTCATAAAATGAAAGGTTTTCCCTCAGAAAACAAAGTTTTGTCAACTTGAAGCTTTAGGCAGAGAGATGTCAGACAATATTCATTATTAGCACACACAAGTCAAATATGTTGCCTTCAACATTTCAAGCTTTGCAAGTCCTCTTGTTTTTACTATTATGAAGCAGCAGCATACATAAATTCAAACAGTAAGTTACAACCAAAAACATTTCCAAAATCAATAATTTGACAGAAATTTATCATGGACATAAATATTTATAACAAGAATGAATGTTGTTGCTTTTGAAAACAGTATCACAGGACCACATCAGTAGCACACTGCATGTACTTGTTACAAAGTCATGACATGCACACTTAATAATAATCATACTATATTTGACAGAAGTTCCCATCTGTAGAAAATCCTTTGAACTTCAGTTCGTACAGTTCATTAAGGTTCTAGACCACAAGCTCATGCTGTATATATCATACAGTGAAGGAAGGAGGATGATGATACAAAGTGAGCACAATGCTGTAAGTCATGAAATTACACTTGCTCTACAAGTTCTCTGACAGCCCAAAACAAAAATAACAGCAGAAAGATGAACGGATGCTGCAAAAAAAAGTAGTAATAGATAGTAAAACACTAGAAAGCCACTGAAAGCGCTATGCAATTTAATATGTGAACAAAATCCTCAGCTGGTAATTTCCATGGCATCATACAGTGATGTCATCAGATGTAGGCATGCTAGAAGGTAGTTGAAACTTTACAGATGATGGTTCCTTACCGACAACCGTTGGTGAGCAAAAGCTTTCCATACATAATACCATTAAAACATCAACAGTCACAAAAGAGGATGCGCTTATATGAAAGAATACCTGCCACTGGTGTTTGCATTATGTTTAAGAATGACTGGAATTCAACATTCTCAACACTTGTAAGACAACGTTGAGAAAACTGGATATATTTCAATGGTCAGATCATAAAAGCTGTTGAAGTAAAGACAACATCTTAACCAAAATATTGCTAGACATGTTCAAACCTGAATACTCACTTTACAGAATGTTTCCCTATTTCTACAGAATCCAGTACAAAATGTGGATCTGACCTGACATGATGAATCCATTTAAACTGGTTTCATCACAATATTATGATTCTGCAAGATGCATGTAGTTGTTCATTTTCTAATAGAAAATTTGTACAGCTGTTCATTGACTGTTCTTGGGTATATGATAAAAGATGTAATGATAAAATAAACAAATTTTGGCAAATAAAGACAATAAAAAGATTGAAAAAGACTGGCTGACTTTTCAGGAGAAGCTTTGTGGGACTGCAAATAGTTGCCACTCAACCAGTGGTAGTGGTAAGAATGACGTGAAGTTTATAGGGACTTTTAATAGAAAGCAGTTCAAGGCACAATGTTTCATCAAACAGATGAAAAGCTCAAATCACAAGTCTTAAAGCTCTCACAAGGTCGACAAGCTTATTTTTTTTAAAATGCACTTGGCGAATAAACGAAAAGTAGGTAAAAGAAAGTCTCTCTCTCTTTTTTCTTTGTTTAATGTTTGGATATCTATCACTCTATATTTATCTTTTCTACCTCTGCTTTAGTATGGATTTAAGAATGAAAGGGGTGTTTGAATTGTGTTTTGTGAATTGTACTTACGGAATAAAAAAAAATAGTTAACAAAGTTAAAGAAGCCTAAAAAAAAGGTAAAAGAAAAGCGCATGAAAAATCGCAGAAACAGGCATGGAGTCAAGTCATAAAAATCTCACTAATGATCTGGAAAAAAAGGTTCTATTATAGAAATCAGATTTAATTTTTAACTGCAAACTTTACTGCAAAGAAAATCAAAAACAAAATTTAATGTTTCCAACAGTGTATTGAAAAAACAGTTACAGACAAAAAGTAACTAATTTGAATGTGCTGGTCTGCAAAACACTTTCACAAAAATGCCACATTGAATGTGAAAATAAATAAAACAATTAAGGAGATTCGGATTTCACATTAGCATGCTTTGTAAATATTTGTGAAAGATACTTTACCACATGCTTTACCTATATCTCCTTCCTATTAAAGATTTTTTTCTCAATCAAATGACAATCAAATGATGATACTATTAAATGAACTACACAATGTCACTAGAAAATGAAAACAATTAGATAAATTAGATTTCACAAAAATTTTAATTATACAGTTGAAAGAACCTATGAAGCTTCATTTCTTGAACAATTTAAAAAAAAATGTCAAACAGTAATAGTTGCCTCTCTAGTGTAAACAGCTTGGTCCAAAAAAAGAGATTCTTTGTTATACATATAAAGGCAAGAATTTAGAAACATCATTATTACAGCCTAATTAAGGTGATGCATACTTAAATAAAACAATTTTACATCTTATATATAAGACATACAACACTGACTTTCCACCTCAATAATAAACATTTTCCCATAGCCTTCAATCAACACTAGGATTTCTTAGCTACAATTTGCTAAGGCTGTAAATTCTAGGGAAGAAAAACCTTCTCCCACTTTTATGGGTATTTGTGTCCCTTTCATTCAGATGACTAATGACTGAGAAAGGAATAGAAATGTACTATATAACAACATACAACAGGTTACCCACACACAGTGTGAAGAAGAAAATTTGATACTTTCTGAAAAATGTAAACATTAGTTCAGCAATTTAAAATATAGCTAGTCTTTATTAGTCACATCATTAAAGTGATGAATTCTATTGTGATATTCTTTTAAAATTCAAAATTTTTCTTTTCTTTCATATAATAACATGCTTATAAAAACAATGCATTCAAAGCAGCAAAAGTAGTTGTGAGTAAAAAAAATGTACTCTGTACACAATTGCTGGATCTCCAACTTTTATTTATGCAAAAAAAAAAACAGGTTTTGACAAAGTTTTGCTCTCCAAATCTTTATCACTGATTACAAAACTCTGCAAATATATTGTATAAGAAAGATGCATAAATGTGCACGCAACAGTTGGATGAATGCATACAGAAGATAAGAGCACTTTGTCAATGCATGCACACACACTCATGCACACATTCTGAAAACTGTAAATTATCAGTTACTGTGTAACTGGCAGCCTGACTGTGTTCATAATGTACTCATAATATACCAAGCAGTCTTCTCATGAAGATGTTGGAAAAATGAGACTAAGGTCATTGCCCTCTTTCCTGAAAACAGGTCCATTGTTTGTAGCCATCTGTCTCACAATCACACTACGGCTCTTGTCACCCAACATACAGCCTATTCTACCATTCTCCACTCTTAATTTAAGATCTCTGCTATACTGCCTGAAACACATAATCAAAAATAGATCTGTTCTTAGTATTATATATTCATGGAGGCTGGTTAGTTGGTTATTTGAGTTTTACACCATGCCAGCAACTAAGGCTATATTTTGGCAAATCTTCACAAAAAAGGCAAGAGGGGCAAAACTTACATTTATTAAAATGAAATCATTTTGATACTAATGGGTGTCAAAGGGCACAGAAGCTGGAGATAAGATGGAGAAGAAGGGGATGAAATAGGTCAGTGTGACCAATCAAAAGCAGATGGTGGTTTGCTGGTTGGGTAAAAGAGGTACTTCACAATTTCCAATCCAGCAACGAAAAAATTGAAATATATGAAAATAGTATGAGATCTGTCAAGGAAAAAAAAAAGTGAAATGAAAAGAATTTTTAAAAAGCCTTGGATCATCAACTGATTAGAAACAAATAGTTTTCTCAGGCTGGTAACATAACTTCCCATTTACAGCAATTCAGACAAGAAGAAAATATTCTACCCTTAACCTAGTTTAACTTACCTGTTAATAAGATTTGCAAGAATTCCCACCAGCTCGCCAACTCTTTCTTCATTGACATGACTGTACAAGCACAGCACAAGATCATTGCCACCACTGAGGTGTACCACAATCAACTGGTCGCTGCCTTGTGTGATGCTTACTCCCGTAACCTTAAAAATGCCATACAAACAAGAAGTGAATAGCGATTTTTTTTAATTCTTTCTTTTCACACAGTTCTTTTTCCATTAGCTTAGCAACAGTCTGGGAATCCTTTCTGGACACTTCATCTCCCTCTTGACAACATACACAAAATCCATATCAAGAAGATGAAGCTATTTGCTGCAAGGCTCTCTTTTGCATGCAACTTACATTTGTGAATGGGATTCCTTTCTGCATGGCCTTGAAGTGCTTCTTGTGGTCAAGTTTGTAGATAAACTTGTCTGTGAAAACAATGGCACGTTCTGCTGTTTTGTTGTGCTTGTTGGCCTGTTCAGAAAAAAGCAAATCAACAGCATTTCATAAAAACAGGAAAAGCTAAAACTAATAGCTGATGGATGGATGGATAGATGATGATGATTGATGGTGATGATGATGACAAAGAAGTAAAATCCAAGATGGAAATCCACAAGAATGTGACCATCTGGGTGCTGAGCTAGTAAATAAAATAAATTTCTGATGACATATTTTTGACTGTGTAGTTGATTTTGAAAGTGATTGGTGTAAAAAATTTCAGGACAGCCAAAATGACTAAACAGTCTGATCATATTTTGTTAACCTTGTGCACAAAGCATATTTTGGTAGGGGGAATGAAGGTAAAGTCTACTGGACATAACTAATTTTTCTACTGGACTTATAAGAAACTGAAGTGTTAAAGAATTTGTGGGCAGTTTTCCCCTACCTCTTATCGATACTAAGTTTTCTTTAAAACAATGTCACATTATAGGCAAATCTTAAAACTCCCACTTACCTTCCTGACAAAAGAGGAAAACAGGACCTTTGTAAAACCATCCCTTGACTTGAGCAAGTTTATTTGTGATACAAAGTCTGCAGTACTGCCATTCTCTCTTGTCTGTATAACAAATGTTAGACAAACAGGAATTTACCATACTATTCTGACAATACTCCTGTATCAGATAAGCTTTTGTGATTAATAAATCTATTTTAGGGCTGTTACCCACTGAACATAATCATTCTTAGAATTTTGTAAGCTTTAAGAGAATTTCTTTTTTGGCATGCTATTTTCCTCTGGCCTAATCCTTGACTTCTAATCACTGGGTCAGCTTAAGCTTTGAAATTTTAATCTGACCAGTCTCCTATGAACCATGTTGAAAAGTTGAATGCCACTGCTACTCTTCTGATATGAACGAAAGTAGAAAAATATTATTGACTCATCATACTTTAAACCACTATATCCACCATCACTGTTTCCAGGCCACGAGTGCTGCACTGCTGGAACTTTGCTGGCTTTCCCAAGCAATTAAGATAAAAACACACCTCTTTTAACTCAGTCAGATCTCTTTTTCTCTCCCTGTGCATTAAGGCAACTCAAAACCAATATCAATTTAATTCCTTTACATTTTTAAACCTACAAATTCACCTGGGCCAAATAGTTTCCCTCCCACTTGCGCTTTAGTCCCCAGTCAGGGCGGCGACGCATTAATAGGTCTCCAGCAAGGACCTTGAGATGCCATTGAGGTCGCTCCTCTTTGGGGATTTTGTGCAAAATCATGTGAGCACGCCATCTAGCACAGAATACAAAGCAATAGAGCTATCATAAAATCCTAACAATCTTGGAAGGTTAGTATGGCAACACTTTCTCTGTAATCCTCTTGGTTCAAGGTAAAAATGAACATTACAATGTCTGGCTTATAACTGAAGATTGCGAAGATGACAGTGGGTGAAGTTTGTTTTTTATTATTGCTTCTCTGAGATAAACATTAGACCAAGAAACCTAGACATTTTTGGAAAAGAGAAAACTTGAACTTTGCAATAAAAAGTAATGAAAATCGCCTTGCCCGTGCTACCCGGCAAGGCCACGATCATGGCTTGTCGAACCAAGAGGGTTAAACTGATGCTCTGATCCTCTAACTCTGCCCTAGTCTGGCTGCTTTTGAATCTGCCTACCCTTATTTGTCTAAACCGAAGAAAGATCAGGCTACTATCATTATATGATCACAGTAATAAGAAGCAGAAAATGAGCTTATAATTTATTTTTCACCTCGAATGAACTTTTTTCAGCATGTCAACCAATCCCTGAAGAACTGCTGGGGGTGAAGGCCACTGCACATTCTTGCCAAAGTCACGTGTCTGGCGCACATTGCGAAACCGTTCCACGACCATGAGAATGTAGGTACGCATTTTATACCTCTTGAAACATCCCATAATCAGGTACATAGCGCGCAGTTGTCTTGCCTTCTTTCTGGCCAGGGCTCCTCTTACCATCTGCATAACAAAAGTTCAGCAGTGTACCTCCATTTAAGACAAACGTGAAAGATATTCAGAAAGTGAAAACTGTCTTCGCATCTTACATTTTCTTTTTACATCTTTCTTTTTTGCTGGTTTTGTATATTTTCTTGGGTGGGTGAGTTTTCTTCTGAACCTTGTACTAAATTACTGTAAGAATGCAGGAAATGAACAATATAAAAGACTAGAGACATTAAGAAGTCAACAGCTTTTAACCCCCCCCCCACAACTTTTTTTGGTAATGTTTCTTGATTTTAGTTCTACTCAGTGTGCATATAAACATTAACATTTGTCATAAAAAGATGCTTATCATTAACCATTAGTTTTATTTTAGTTCAGGTTCACTCTGATGCTAAACAAAGTGAAAGTCTATAAAGAGAATCAACATTTCTGGCATAGACCCTGAGAATGAAACTCGTTCTGATGTTACCTTTTGTAGGAACAACACAATTCCAGGGATCTTTCTGTCTCGTGCTTCCTCAAAAGCAAAGATTGTCTGAGGTGAGCGGATGAAAATCTTGGAGCGGCCATATTTGACATCCTGACCACAGTTCTGGCTGTTCACTAGATATTTCACTCCATCCACTACATTTCCTCGGAAGTTGGGCCAGGTGTCACATGCAATGCACTTGTATCTATGCAAGAAGCGGTCATAGGCCATGCGGTAAGCAAAGCCAGCCCTGCGAACCCTCACATTTTCTAACAAACCCAGATACATGACTTGGTGCTTGCAGCGTGTGTCATTGAACTGAACGGGTGACTTGATCTCATTTGGCTTGATGCACCGCACATAGAATGGAGTCTGAAACAGATTAACTGCATAAGCTGCTACAAAACAATGTGTAAAGACTCTTGTTCAACACTATTTCTTTGTTGAAAAGAGTGAGCTGATCCATTTGCTAACTTCTATGTGTATATGTTCCAACTTTACTGAGTTGTTACATTTTTTTTTAAGGTTAAGCTTAACAGGGAATTGGTTTTAAATGGAAGCTTTTGTAGTTATTTGTATAATAAGCCCAAAACCCTTGACACTGAAGTAGCTTAGCCATCCAGGAGGAGAAAGCAATCCACACATGACAGAAGGCAACTGAGAAGACTTGGTAATGGTACCACTGGTCAACTTAAACATTGGGATTTTTTGCTGTTTATTCAGATGGACTGAGGTAAGTTCTTTTGTTACTATGATGTGCGTAGCATGCTTTGGTCTGCATTTTATCTGTAGAGACCTGGCTGGACTTTGTAGGAGATGAAGCCAGTTTGATGGATCGAGCTCCTCCAGGATAGTGTGTAAATATTTTATTGTGTAACATCGAGTGGGGCAGGACCTGGTGGTGGTATAGCACTTATCATCAAGGACTATTTGATGAAGAAGGATTTGCTCACTCCATCATCACTAATCCATTTGAGGTTTCCATTCTTCATGTGATTGTTTTAGACACTAAACATCATCAGTGTTTTTACTTCCTAGCAAGAAAAATGGTTTTAGACACTTTCTTGAATGCTGTGACACCCTTCTGAAGAAGACATTTCTCATCAGTGTTTAAATGCCCATTTTGAGGACAATAACAACTGTACCACTAAGAAGCTTAATGATTAATTCAAACATTTCTCCTTGAATCAGGCTCTCTACAGACCAACCAATAAACATGATCGTACCCTTGAGATCATCAAAAATCATTGTCTTCTATTTTTCTCTGCTTCTAGTCTTGCCAGCAAAATTGCAACAAATTGTTCCATAATCTCAATTTCTTCCTTAACAAACATTCTCTCTTTTGCCTGCTAATCAAGATTCTGCAGCACGGTTGGCAGTGTTTGCCAATTACTTCAGATTCTGACCATCAGGAGCAGCTTTATCCTTCAGCTGTATGTTATTCATGTCTGAGTGGTGGGTTGTTCATTGCTTTCTGAATGGAATATATAATTGAATCTGTTCCTAGTATCTGTGAAATAGGCACCTTATAAATGCTGATTATACTTATTTTTTACTATTAAAACGAATATTTAAAGAAAGACTTTCAAAAATAGAAACCTTGGATGCCAAGTTCTCCACTAGAGCAATGATAGAATTTTTGAAGTCTGTGCCAGCAGTGGTGGGACGCTTGGTGGTCTGCAAAACAAACACATAATGCTAAAACAAAATTTCTCTTTGAAAAAAGATTTCCGTCTTCAAATAAGCGGTGCCATATGTTTTCTATGCATAATGCAGCACAATATTAAGAAAATACAAACCTAGAAGAAAATTTTGCAAATTAAACAAAGCTGAAGCAGTGCACACAGCAATACATTTCCCACCTCAGTGACAAGCTGCTTCCCCTCCGGCCACATGCTCTTGATCAATTCATTGGAGCTGTTGGGAGATGAACGGTTGAAACAGTTCAGTTATTAACACTTCACAGATCTAAAAACAAAAACTCTAACACATAACAACATTTACTTCAGAAAAATATTTATTAATCATTTATGTTTAGATAAAATAAGCCCAATATGCTAATGGAAGCTTTTGTATGCCAGTGTGTAAGTATGGAGCCTGTATGTTACAACATCAACATAATTATAACCAACGTCTAAGAATTTTATGTAATTTGAAATACCTGTTAAACAACAATCTCTTGAAATCCATAAAAAGCATGTCTTTATTCTTATCAATAAACCCCACAATACTGTACGTGACATCTCCAGCATAGTGCATGATGCGGAAATCCCGATTATGTTCCAGACTTTTATCAGCTGGTGCTAGCTGCACAGTGAAAAGAAATCTCTAGATATTACTTCTATGCCCAAAGAATAAAGTTTAAATAAAGCTTTGTCTACATTAAATGCTATAACAGATTTATAAACGTTTCAACTGAATCCACTAAAATATTAAACATTACATTCTGTCATATGGTATTATAATGGCAGTCAGGTCTAAAAGAAGTTAACATATAATTACTGCTTTCTTATATGTTTTCTGGAATGACAGTACAGTTCATAATTTACTTTATTACAAAATGTGGTTTTATTACACGATAGAAGTAATAATACCAAAAGTATATGATAAAAAGGTGAAACTACTTGAAGCACAGAATAATAATACTAAATCATTATAAACTGTACACTAATGTTTTACTAATGAGAAAAAGCAGGCCCTAATGCACTCTTCCAAAAAAAAAAAAGACCAAAAATTGCATGCACTTATATTAAAACAATACACGATCACATACATAAATTAATATATTTGTGTTTACTAGAGCATTAAGAGTAGTTGGAAAAACTGACTTTTCTGCAGGTGAAACGTTCACTTTTTAATTTTTGTGCCATGGCATCCAAGAACATCTGAAAACAAAAAGAAAACAGGAAAACCATTGTTTATATCTGTTTATAACAAGTCTGCATGGCTACTCCTCCAGTTATATTTTTCTTCTGTCAGATGACCCTTTTTTCTAAACACTCTGCCTACAAAATGTGTATGGGAGAGGAAAGCAAGAATGGCAGAGATATCAATGATATACAACACCCTTTAATCAATACAAGACAGTACTTTCCTCTTCCATTTGTCTATTTTTCAGAACAGAGATTTCACTGCAACCCTGTCCTGACCATGAGCTGCACATCTTGTCTGTATTTACCTTGTGTATGAGTAGGTGTGTCTGTTGTAGAAGTGAGCATGTCTGTTACATGCAACTATCGGTACATGGTGTTGGTGATTCCTTTTATGCGGATAGATCTATCTATCACTTCTGTAAAGCGCTCTGAGCAAATCATTGGAAAAGTGCCATTACATTTTTTTAAAGTATCATTATTTTAATCTAATATCAATAGATTTTGAAGTCAACTTCATCAGTCAGCATTTACATTGACAGACAAGATAGATGTAACATTTTCTTACCTTGTAGGCCTACTTGTTTTTTATTCATTAGAACAAAATGCCACAAGAACACACTAGGTTACTCCAAAATATTTTAATCAATGGTAATTTTGGTTATTGTAATTGATCACCCATCAGCTTCCAATTAAATTTTTAAGACCCAATTAAACAAAAATTTCACGATGGACAGCTTATTTGATATTTAAATATATCTCTGAAAACATTAAACTATGCTGAAAAAGATGCTGAAATGATACTCACTTCATCTGTCACTTTTCCAACACTTAGGCAGGCTTCATCAAGAATAGCAAGCACTCCCCTATGAGACACTTCCACAAGATCACAAATCACTTTATTGTTGAAGTAGTCCACCTGTGTGCAAAGACAGGACAGGTCACTCATCAAACATTCTCAAAACCAACAAGCAAATGCATGTATTAAAAGAAATTACAAAAGTTTTTTTTTTAAAGTTGCCATTAAAAAAAAGGATGTCTTAAAAGTGAAAAACAGAATGGACTGCTAACAGGCAAACTTACTGCATTAACTTCTAGAATAAGCTTTTTTTCTAAAAAGAAAATAATAAGATAAACTAAGGAACAAACTTAAGGGAACTACACTGTTGACATTAAGAATGGTTGGGGAGTCTATTCTTAACTTGCCATGCTTCCAAATGTTGGCCTTCAATACCTGATAGCTTACCACTTCAGAAGAGGCTAAGCTTTCTTTTGGTAGACTGTCAGCAGTCAATTCTACATAAGCGTTTTGTGCATTCGTCAAATCTCTCTCTCTCTCTCTGGCTTTCTCACTCACACACACACAATGAGACAGAAATGGAGTAAATGGTTCCCATGTCCTCAACGACTAACAGCCTCCTTAAAGACATCAGGATTTCTTATTGAAGATACATTAATATTTTAAAGAGAAACTGTAGAGAAGATTATTTTATTTTCATCTTTACATATGAAAATGGATTAACAAAAAAATGAGAAAAAATATTATCGAAACAGAAAAGAATAAAACACAAACAGAAAGAAAGACTGGCACAAAATGTACAGAAATTACTCACATGTTGCCACTCAATGCCTTCCTTCATATACTCTTCCTGCTCTTGTTTCAAGACTAACTCAATAAACAGCTGTTGTAGTTTTTCATTGCAGTAATTGATGCAGAACTGCTCAAAACTGGAAGACATACCGAAAGAGACAGAAATAATTCTACACACCTTATTGTGGTGGTCATCAAAGGTCAGCATCTGACACTTACTGCTCAATTTTCAGGTGTAAATAGCAGACCTAAATTTCCCTAATAACATTGTGCTTTAATTCTTTCTTAGGGTTTTTTTTTTTGAGGGGCGGAGGGGGTCATTAATACAATAAATTGAGGCATCAGAAAAGGGAATGTACATTATTTCCAACATAATACTGTTTTAGTGTGCAGCTTAACCATGAATCATAGGAAATTGTACCTGATAATACATCGTTTCCCACTTAAAACATGCTGCACCAATTGCATTTAGGCCAAACCAAATTCTTCACCGCCATGATGTTAAATGACAGAATAACTTAAACAGTCACACAATGCTTTATTATAAGGATTATCTTCAAATACAAACACAAAAATTATCAAAACTACTACAACAGTCAAGTATGCTTCTCTCCCATAGGCCTGAAAATTTTTTTTTTTAAAGTTTTGCTTCTACTCAGCATGCTTCCTTTATAGAAAGTTTGATGTGACTAGACATGAGCTAATAGAATGAAGTAAAGATGACAGAAGACATGCTTACAATAAAAAGACTTTATGAGCGCACTTCTAAAAAGTCTGTCATTAGGAAAGTCTTATAAAGGTCAATGCATTTTTTCAAACAACTAGGTTTGGTTCATGACAAAATTCAAACTTTCTTTATGAAAGTCTGTTTAGTCTTGAAGTGCAATCTTTACTTATTTGTTTCAATTGCATTAAATTGTAATATATATATATCACTGTACAAAAACCAAGTTAAGGGAAGAAACCTTTGGTCTCTTTAAGGATTGTTTCTGCATGAATTATTCCCCTTCAACTAAATTAGGCAATAATCAGGTGGGGGGTTTTCATTTAACACTGTGTTGGGGACTGCTATTGAGTGTTTATTTGCACACAAGTTTATACTACTAAAAATATAGCTTTTAATTCTAGGTATATTTCTATTGAGATATTGATACATTCCATTTGGATTTAATGATTATTTTTTGTATTCTTGCCTTGTGACAGAATATCGTGTGTCCTAATTAGCGTTTCACTTACATTTACTACAAGAAAAAAAAATTCATGTTGACTGCAGTATTTAGAAGAAATGCTTCTTAAAATATTGTGAATTATTGTTCCTTTTACTGTGGATTACGGGCATTTGTGTTTGAACACAATCATCTTACTGCATTGAATGAATGAGTACTTGACAATCAGGATTTCGTTCTTACCCAATGTAAGTAGTTTGTGGTTTCCGATCAATGAGGATGTTTATATCACCAAGCTTAGTTCTACAGGATTCAAACAGGTCTGACCACACTGAAAATGCAGATCTTCTAAGGACCTAGGAACCTGTTTTAAGGACCATTTTATTTTCTTGGAAATTGTATGATTGTAATGATTGTCATGTGTTACAAAATTCTTTATAACATATCAAAGCTTTGATCACCTTCATCACCAACTGTACTACAACACACTTGCTGGTCTGTCCACATGATTAAGTTCTATATTTAACTGACATGACCTATCCTAGATCTTCATAGGTCTATTTTCGATGAGGTTTTGAACAGTGGAGCACAAAAAGAATAATTTAATATGTTAAGCACAAAAAGCAGTAATAAGCACCCCTTTTAGATATAGTCCTGACCATTTGTAAAGTCCCAATCACTAAAAGTAAGTACTTTTATGGCCTTATTTTGCTGCCCCCAAATCTACAAACTTATAAACACCTATAAGGATCATTTGCACCCAGTTAAACCAAATGAGCATTTAAAAATTTTATGGCAACACTACTGTCACTTACCTGTTGTTGTCAAAAATTTCAAAGCCATAAATATCAAGGACTCCTATGACGGTGTTTTTGCCTGTATAGCGCACACCACTGTGTTTTGGATCAATCAACTCATTGATACGGCCAACAATCCATGTAAACATACGATTGTAAATAGCCTGCAAAGGAATTGGTCAAAGCCTGAATGTTCAATCTAAGCTGTCTGAAAACTGTTTACTCCTGAATTATACCGTTTGATCACATAGCTTACACTTTCCTGAATCACTTCAACATTTCATTTCATAAAAGCACACGAAAAACATGTTTGATGATATATGTTCAATCTTGCAGATCTTAAAACTACACTGCTCTTTTATGGATTTTGTTGACAGAGATTAAGGTGCTTTAAGAGTTTATTTCATAAAATCATTATAAGAACACACTTCACAAAATCAGACAACAAAGAAAGAAACTAAAGATCTTACCTTAGCAAAGGCATCCCGTGCATATAAAGCTTCAGAGACATTAAGCCCTTTCTCAACTACCTGCCCTCCTGCAGCAATCACACGTGACAGAAGTGTACGTTCTAGCGAATCTGTCTCTACACACAGGAGCCGAGCAAGGGCAACCAGATCTTTTCGGTTGGTCATCTGGGCATGATCTTGGTCAGCAGAGGGTTCAAACCCAATGTTGCCCTGATTAAAAGGAGTCGAGACTTTCAAAACTAGAGTCATAAGTGGTACTTGCTTTTTTGACTTTTAGATTTATAAATGGAATAATGTATAACCTGCATTGCAACATGGCAAGTCAAAGACCCCAAAATAGTGTTTTCTTCAAATTGCCACTGCAGTCAGGTACAATTTTCTTTTTAATACATTATTCATAAAAATTGCTCAGAAGGCAAAGAAAAGGTCGTAAAGTCAAAATTCTTTAAAAACAAGAGTGCTTAAAACATTTTACCTTTGGCATGAAAGCACCACAGAGAGATGAAGTATGGAAAATCAGAATTGTCAACAGAAAAACAAATTTGCTTTTAATAAGCATACCAACCAGATGCAGCACTGCAGCAATAACATTCCAAAGAGTCTCAATGTCCTTAGGGTCAAAGCCAGAGTTTTTCAATGCAGCTACCACAGATTTGTAGTCTCCTCTGTCATCAATCATGGCAGCCTGATAGGAAGAAAGTGTTTAAATATTTAAATTATTTTTAAATACTGAGATTTTGACATAGTATTTTGTTATAATCTGTGAATTTTTAAGATAAAAAACAAATGAAGATATGGCTAAATACTACTCTTCTCAAAACCTTTAACAAATTTGTAACTACATTTTGATAAAGAAAAATAGAGAATCAAACAATATAACAATAAAATAAGAGTGACTTTTTGAAATGTAAATTATTGTACACATATGTTGTTAGGACTTTCACTACACCACCATGCATTCTCAGTAAAACACAATTTGGTTTTTTTTAATTGTATGAGTCACAGCACATGCACTAGAAATGCATTTCATCTTAGAACTCCTCAAACCAATCCTAGGCACTTGAATTAATCACATTTCAAAGTGGGTTTAAAAGAAGAAATACGAACTACAATATACACATGATGCTCTAAGGGCCCTTCGCTTTAGGGTAAAATAATCATTTTGCTATTTACAATTATCTGCACAAGCTGTATCATTTGCCTTCTGGTTACATGAAACATCACTTGTTTCATCTGTGTTAAAACCATGCACACAAAGGGAAACACATAAATATGCACGCACGCGCATCCACGCACGCACATGCACAAGAATGTGCACAAATCTACTTAGTTACAGTAAGGATAAGCTGTAAGAACCACGTCATCTCAAAATTGTTTTTAAAACCTCCTTCACTTCTAACATACTTAAATTGTCCTTAAAGTAAATGTGTGTGCATGCATCTGCAAAAACACACACACAGAGCAAGAAGACAGTGTCATGCAGATTATGCATCGTAGTAGCACCAACAACAAAAACTGAACTATCTTCAGATATGTTTCAACGTGCAGCAAAAGACAACAATTGCCAAGGTCACCTCGTCTGATTGCAGCTGTAACTGTGACTTCTGAAATGGTTAAGAAAAACCCAGACAACAAAATAAACAGTTATAAACAAAGCGGATTTCTTCCTTCTTGTCAGCATAAAAAAAGCTACAGAGGTTTGGTATCAACAAATGATTTTTTTTACAATGCATTCTGAATAGACAGTCCTGCAGACTATGCTTTTCAGGTGTAAACTTTAGAGGAATTGCAACGTCGTGGGTGAATTTGCCAGGCTTGCACGCGTACCTGGCAAATTTGCCAGGGGCTTTTTCCTGATTGTTTTACATTTTAAAATGTGTTGTTTCGGATAAAAAATTAATGAATTTGATAGTTGATTCATTTTGCTATCGAGTGATCTTTTTATGACGTAATTTTCACGTTTGACAGTAATTTTCTGCGTTTTCCCATGATACCTGTCCTTCTGTTTGGAAAATGTCTAGCAAATTCCCAGTATTGAAATTTTGACCGACAGCTTTGAAAATTTATATTTATCAACCTACAGTAAAAACAACCATCTGTAATACACCCTTTTAAAGAGCATTTTTAAAACATTCACTTGGTATAAATTTTAAGCTACAAAGGTTTTTTCTTCGAGCACTAAAATCAAATGAACTGTACGCGTTTTAGAACTCTTGAACATCAGTTTCAGAAATTAACAAAAAATTATTTACACAATATATACAGACAAAGTACCAAGCAATCATATGTTTTATTAGAATATACATTAGAATTTAAATATTACTTACTATTTTCTTCTCCTTTGCAGTTGTTGAAGTACAAATCCATGTCAAATTGAGTGACCGGCAACGTACTTCGATAGTTCAAAATGGTGCTGAACAGATAAACATTCTTCTCTTTGTTACAAAACGAAAATTTTTGATTGGCTGAACCAGTTCAAGGGAAGGAATCATGGTGGAACATTTTCTAAAGGTTTCAGTAGTTTCCTCCCTTAAGTATTTATTCATAGACACACCCAAACCATGTTGTCTTTAACAAATATCACTCTGTTTATGTTGTCTGATGTCCTAAAACAACTTTAAAAAGTGGTGCAACCTGCTACCAGCCTAGCATCTTCTGTGTAGTACCTGACATTATAATATTTATAACATCTAAAATATCCTTGGGTAGGGTTATTTCTTTTTTAAAATGCATTTGTAATAAGAATAATAATTAACATGATTTATATAGCGCATGATCATATTCACGAAGGACCATGGTCTCAAGGCTTGAGAAAAGAACAAGACATGGACAGCATATGAAGGATGGAATGATAAACCACCATGCAAACAAGTAATAAAAGACAAACACAGAAGACCCAAAGAGGAACCAGGGAACAAACAAGGATGGAGAATGTCATGAATCTGCAGTGTAAGACAAGCAGGCAGACTAGGCAACAGACAAAAAAAGTGAAAGAAAGGGTTAGAGGCTGGACTAAGCACATTATGTGATTTGTTGGCAGGAGTAATGCTCATGGAGCAGATGTGTTTTTAGTGCTTGTTTAAGGGATTCGATGGTGGGTAGGTGGCGGATATGGATGAGCTGCTTTGTTTATATGTAAGAAGGGTAGATGAAGTTCTAATCGTAACACCACTATTTGCTTAAAAGAACTCATTACTGCATGATGATGTTTAGAGATACAATGATATCACCATCACCATGTATATGATGAACATTAATTTGAAGAATATACCCCCCCCCCCAATGAAAGCTCTTAATGCAGTGCAGAAGAAAGACAAAGAACACAAAGCCATGTAAAAGATCAATGCAAACATGAATAGGTCAATGAAAAACAAATATCAATGCATTAAGACAGGAGCATATAGGACAAACAGAGAAAAAAAAGTTTGACTGCTTCTATTATTAATTATATTGAACTAAAGAGGTGTATTGTAAACCAAACCAGAATGCATTTAAAGATGAAATGAAACAAAGTGACATGGACAAGAAAGTGCAAAAATAGTGACTAAAAGAAAGAAAAATAATGCACCCCAAACATTTAAGTTTTATGCTGATTATGTTGTTACAGGATTCAGTGAGGCAAGCATTACAATGCTAAGGCAACCTCAGCATAATACTGAATGAATCACATACCAGCAACAAATCTATTCCATGAAAAAAAAAGCAGTGTAACAAGCTCCAGTTTTATACTTAAGGAGAAATCATCATCCCTTGAATAAACTAGACAAATAATAAAAAAATAAACAAATAAATAAAATAAACAATTTAAGAAAGACCAAGCAAGCATTAAATGTGGAATAATTACCTTTGGATCCCCACCCTGGTTCACATAGTGATAAAGGGTAGTATCTCGTGTTAATCCCATCTGTGAAAGTCGATCCTCAGGAGCACCCATCAAAAGCTGTACAAAAAAAGTATGGACTTCAAGTAATTCTCCTTTTAGTGTTAAATGTATCCTAGATTATCCAGAAACAAGGCTTAGTGATAACAAACATGATGATAATTACTGATGATTGATGGATGATGATATGTTAACAGAATTTCTGACTGAAATGATTGACACCGCTTACTCACCTGATAAAATGAATGGAAATTCCTTTCTCCTGCTTGCTGAAATACCACTCGACTCTGAAAAACAGAATCACACATCTCTACACTAATACGTGAAAAATGTTTATATTTCTTATTTATTATAATTTTCAGGCACTATCAGTGATGCCAGATAGTTTTGCAGTTACTATTAAAGTGTACTTCACATAAGTTAAAGAAAATCAAGCTACCCCACCTTCTCAAGCAAGTAGTTGTTAATATGACCCCCGATGGGGTCTCCTTTGAAGTCAAAATTGATGTCCATGTATTTGCCAAAGCGACTAGAGTTGTCATTGCGATTGGTCTTCGCATTACCAAATGCCTCCAAGATAACATTGGTTAATATAAGCACATCTTTCACCCTAAAACAAAAGTCAATACACAGACAAATAAATCTCCACTTTTAGGGGTTCACATAAGCATTTGTCAGCGTATTATTACAAAAGCAACATAACTGTTCATAGAAAGTACTTTATGTGCTACATAATCTCAACATTAGAGTGACCTGCCCCCAGTACCTGTACACTTAGCTTTTTACAACAGACACAAACAAATGCCACTTTGCATTATCATATTAAGCATTGTGAAACCATGAACGTTGATCTACTGGACTGCTAGCAGACGATTTTTTTCAATTAAGTCAGAGAGCCGAGAGAACGAGGCTCGGAAAAAAATCAGCTTCCGGTAGCCAACGACGACAACAATGGCAGCAGTCAAGGAATATAAACAGCCAGGAAGTGGTAACTCCTGCAGCATGGAAGGATGCCACTGTGCAGGTTACAAATGTTTTGGTGTAAGTTTTTTTCGCCTTTCGCGGACAGGTATATCAAAAGAGCAAGACGAGTGGCGAGCGGCTCTCATTCATGCTATAGGCCAGACGATTCAGTCCGATTTCCGTTTCCGGAGACGCAGCACGACGATGGAATCTATTATCGTCGTGCTGCGTCTCCGGAAACGGAAATTGGATTGAATCCCGCTAGCCGAGACTAGCGGTTCAGAACTTCGCAAGAGGCTAAGCGTTGGTCTCGGCATTTCGTCAGCAGTCCAGTAGATCAACGTTCATGGTGAAACTATATCCTGCCTTTGTAAGAAATCCCATCAGCCCAGAAAAAACCTGTTTTTGTTTAACATGTTAACCAGTTATTTGTAACTATAACCAGTATATTCACAACTTGAATACTTTCATCTGCCAATGCATCAGAGATTTAGCAGTAAAATAACTGCTAAAATGAGCATCAAAAACATTATATTAAAAATGTACCCACATAATTTTTAATCGTTTAAATAAAGAAATAAAAATACACACTACTACCAGTACTAGCACTAATGATTCTTTCTTAAAGTTAATCAATTTACCTATGTTTTTGAAAGTAAAACTATTATGCTCTAAAATAAAATTGACAAAAAGGATAAAAATATTAAAGCTATGCAGAAATTGTAGGTTCATTTACAATACATGATGTGACTAAAAATGTAGTGTTAAAACCTCATAAATTTTAACTCCAACACCTTAGTCTTTGCCAAATGCTGGAGTCATACCTTTCCACTTCACGTTGTCCACCGACATTTGTTACTGCAGCAATGTAGCGCATGATGATTTTTGAAGCTTCTGTTTTACCAGATCCACTTTCTCCTAAAATGGAAATATATCAAGCATAATTTTCTTTTTTTTTTCTACGCACTGTGTAGAAGCACAGTCATCAGGAATGTAAATGAAAAGACTTATTCGTCAAGACTACAACTAATGGCAGTGCTGGACCACTTGTAAATTAATACACCGAGGCATTTGTGACATTACATTTCTTTGTACACAGTTCCATGCATAGGCTTGTAATTCTGTATCTTTATTTACTGATATTTTGGGGATATATGAGCTAAACACTATAAATCTGAAAATGTTTTGCACTCTTATAGTTTTAGACTTTTAAATTATACATATGCAGCTCTACTTTTATCATACAATAACACACTTGTGTTACCTGAGATAACAATGCATGTGTCCTTTGACTGCCGTTTCATTGTTTTATATGCAGAGTCTGCAAGTGCGAAGATATGAGGTGGTCGTTCATAAATTTCTCGACCCCGATACTGGTCCACATAGTTCTTTCCATAAAGATCCACCTGTCTGTATGGATTCACTGACACAACCACCTCACCAATATATGTGTATATTCTACCTTTTTCAAATCTGAAAAAGACAGTTGCAAATGGAAATATAATAAATCATAAATGTATGTATTTGATTTATTTAAGTATTCATTTTTATACTTTTTGTGTGCATTTACAATTTCATAATCAAATGCATGTGTTTCTCTCAAGACTCTTCACATATAATAAGGAGGAACTTATAGCAATTACACAGCAACTACCATTGCTGTCCTAGTTCATGTTTGGTGTGCAATACACTATAGCAGTGGTTCTCAAAATATTTCGGACCTCGGACCACTTTACTCAAGTAAAAAATACGACGGACACCAAGGCCTAAAATCACTCTGTACCGTGAATTTCAAATTTAAATTGCCACATTTGTTTCATTACAATTCAAAACTAAATGTTTTGTGACAGTGCTATAGTAATAAATTGACATAAAATTACATACCTCATTTTTTATAATTAACTCTCTTGGTTTGAAAGGCCACGATCGTGGCTTTGCCGGGTAGCACGGGCAAGGCGATTTTCATTACTTTTTATTGCAAAGTTCAACTTTTCTCTTTTCCAAAAATGTCTAGGTTTCTTGGTCTAATGTTTATCTCAGAGCAGCAATAATAAAAAAACAAACTTCACCCACTGTTGTCTTCGCAGTCTTCAGTTATAAGCCAGTCATTGTAATGTTCATTTTTATCTTGAACCAAGAGGGTTAAAATGTTAATGCAATGAATGCAGTTGCTTCTGATGAGCTATTGAGGTGATAATATCTGGATCAATGTTGGAGAGTTTCAATCTCATGTCAGATTCCACGTTCAACCGGCTTCTCTTATTCGATTTTAGTCCCACAAATGTTGAAAATCCAACCTCGCAACAGTAAGTTGTTGAAAATGGCAGGAGATGCTTCACAACCAAAATTTCACAGCATAAAACACATTGCGGGCTAGGGCACTTCTTTATCACCCTTCCAAAAAATCCCATGCTCAAATAATCAGTGCTATGTTTTCTTTTAACTTGTTTTTGGTTGTTTTCTATGCTGGAATGACGCCACTTGTTGTGTGTACCACTATTGTTCTTCACAGCTTGCTTGACGCTTTCTTTGTTGCTATTATCTTGAGCAGAAGATGAAAATATCACGTCAGGTGCGTCTTCCACTTCCACATAATAACCCTCCGGCTTGAAAATACTGAGAAAGAATACTTGGAAAGCACGCACATTTGGAAAGTGGTCATCCTTTCTTACTGAAGCAGAGCTGTCTTTGCCAGCCTGGTCCCCTTTCATGTTTGACCGATTCTGGGAAGCTGGCACATACTAAAAATCTTCAACAGAGCCGTCCTAATCAGGTAGGCATGTCACGCATCACTGGTCAAGATTCATAGCTGTCCGCCTTGACCATCCATAGAGGCCATTATCAGCTGTGGTGGTAACTTGACCAGCGGATGGTTGTGGTCCCACACAAACTTAACTGAAGTTTTCTACAAGCCCATCTGGCGATTTAAACATCACTTTTACATATGATGACTGTCAGCCACGGACCACCTGACTCATGCCTGCGGATCACACTTTGAGAACCACTGCACTATAGCATAAACTGCTGATTGTTTATCAGAAGCATCGTGTGTTTGGCCCCTTAATCATAAACTGAAGCAAAAATCTGCACCTGCACACAGTGTCACTTCAAAAGTGCACCCCATGCATGCACCCATCCCAAACACAGGAAGTCTAAAATATTAAAAGCTGTAACAAGAAACTCAACAACAACAACAAAACTGAGAATCCTGGTGTTGGTTTTTATAGTTTAAAGTGTGAAGCTACAGCTTGTTACTATAATTTGTGCAAAATGTAATAAGGTTTGTAAAAACTGATGCATTTCCTCCTTTAAAACAATACAAAAGAAAGACATATGATGCTCTGAAACGTTAATGATTAATAGTTGTATGATTCCAAGAAAGCAACGACCATTTCTTGACAGCAAATAACATTGATTCAAATACTTTTATTTTATGCCGGGGTAACTCATTTAATTTCAAGCTACACCCCACCCAACAACCATTCTTTTTTTTTCCACCTAATCACATTTAGCTGCTGCATATACTGCATAACTCCTTACAGCACGTACGTGTGCGTCAACACGTGTATGTGTGTGTGTGTGTGTGTAAAGCTCCGATGATAGGCACCTCAAGAATGTTAATATTTAATGCGACATACTACCGTTGGCTCTTAACGCAAGTGTTCTGAAATGACTCTAAGGTATAGATAGAAGTAAAACCCTATGCTAAGCTTATGAGTCAAGATCAGGCCACCAGTCCCCAAGCTGCTTTGACACACCCTTGTTGGACTCGCGTGCCGTGCGATTTTGCATTCGTAACCGATCAATCAAAAGCATCAATTTGGCGTTCTACCTTCTCCAAAAGATACTGAGACAAAAAAGTTTGAAATGCCATGCGTGGTCTAAACTGTCGACCTTTTAAACAGCCTTTGAGAAGAAAACGTATGCTAGGTGCTAAAGACGATGACAAGCTTCACACACAAAAAAAGAAAGAAACCAAACGAGAACTTGGCAGAAGCCATTTTACTCGCAGGCCAGGTGTAAAGGACCTGTTTCTATTTTCAGTTAAAGTATGAAACCCATTACTTTTTATGTTATTGGAATTGTTGAGGACGACAGAAAACGGTCCTCTATGTCATCAAATGTTTTGCTAATTCATCGCATTTACCGCCAAATTGTCTTCCAACTCATGTGATTTCGTTTTGATCTCTTCAATGCAGGTGCGGGTCGACCCACTTGTTACTTCTACTAAAAATTCCTTTATAAATCTACATCTTTAAAGTCGGCGAAAAAAATGTAAAAACTATACTAGCAAATCATATCCAATCAGATTTGGAAACAACGGAAAATAAAGCGTGCGAATGACTCATACGCCACACAAAGTCCGCTTGTTGATCCCAAGCAGACGACGAAAACAGACTGGGCTAAAGCAATCCTACAATTACTGCTACCGACAAGAACAGCGAGGAAATCCATAACAAAATCTGTTCGACAACTTTACCTGTTTTTCAAATTTTGCATAAACGCATCCAAGGTCAGCTCGGGAAGAAGTACAAAATCTCCAATCCCAAATTCGGGGCCTTCGTGAATCCCTGCCATCCTTGCAAAAGTGAAACTGCTGTGTGACAGCGAGGTAGAGCCTAGGACATACTCGACACTGCCGCTACATGCCGCCGGCCTCAAGTGTGTTTGCAATGGGCGCGATCCAGCGTGAGGGGAGAGAACTCAAGGCTACGTCACCGACGTCCGTTATTTTTATTTTATTTAATCATTTAATTTGTGCAAATTCGTCGTAGAAACAACCTGCACTGGACTAGCTAAATTACCTTAACTTTAACATAAGGAACACTGAGCAGGCGCAAAATATTCTGGACCAGTTATAATTGTCTACAGTGTGTATGTGGTCGATGAGTTCAATAATTGTCTCGCAAGTGGTCAACTCTTATTTTTTGAAAAACTATAAAAATTTGCTAGAGTGTACATTGCTGGTTTATACAGACATTTTTAGTATTTTTTCAACTTGAATCACCAACCAGCGTAAAAAATATATCAATGTATAGCCCAGTCCTTCATCTCGCACTTGTTACATGTATTTCTTAATAAAACATTATCAGAGAAAAGATTTCAGGCAGTAAAAAAAAAAAAGTCTATTGATCACTTAATTCGTCGTAGTTGTTTTTACAGAAATCCACCTAGGCTAGTTCGAAGATTTTCAATCGAGATTTGTCAAGCATGCACATTGTGTATACATTTATACTGAGGTCGTTCCCTAATTTTTTTTTTTTAAGGTCGTTTTTATAGGGAGGGTGAGATGTCAGCTCGTCTTCTCGGAGCTGGTTTGTTGTGAGGGTGGTGTCCATCTCCTCTCCCTCTCTTTGCTATACATTTTCCCATCCCGCAGTGGAGTCAGGTATCCTTTCCCTGCAGCTGCATGGATCGACTGGGGAAATAAGCTTCGTGAAACGATGAGTACACTACTAAAAAGCCGACACGCCTCCGGATTTGGACGCCGATGTTCTAACCGCTTTATCAACTATCCATTAATTTGGGCAGTGACGTGGTGTGTGTGTGTGTGAGAGAGAGAGACGGAAATAGCTGAAGTATAAAAGGCAATCTTCAATGGACGCAAAGTAAAAGAGAGATGTGTAGGTAAGGCGCAATCTTGGGTTTGTTTCACTCGTACAAGCGGTGCGAGAGAGTTTGAGCGCGGAGAGAACCTTTCTTTAAAATGTATTTTTAGATCGCTTATCACACCTTGTAATCGTCAGTGGTAAGTATCCGCCTTTGGCAGCGGTCGAGTCGATTTGGCAACAGTTGACAGACTACCAGAATGAAACGATAAGATCGACCTACTCTAGAACTTTGAAGAAGTATATTACGATCTGCCTTTTATTTGAGAATGTTCCATTGCAGGGTGTGTCTGTGTGTATGCGTGAGAGAGAGAAGGAGAGGGAACATAATTAAGGTGCCGTTTTCTCAATATAATGATTTTCTACTCCGATCACCTTTTCTTCGTGGAATATTCAACTCCAGTGTCTCTACGTGTTTGTCCCTTTTTCTTAGTAGACTGTTTCACTCCGAGGGAAGAGACTGGACATATAATTGCTGTTATGTTCAGACAGCTGACTGGCACCGCCTGCAAAACAAGCGCGCGCCTATACTCGTCCATTAAGTCTCGGCCGTCGCTCATTCTCTTGCGTTGAGTCCAGTATTTGGAGTGCCCTGCCTCCCTCTCTCCGCACAACGGAAATACCTAATGTAATCGCTTTACCCGGGCTGTTACTTTCTTCACCATCTCCTCTCTAGTTTCTTTCATCTTCCAGGCAATGTTCACTGTGCATGTGTGTTTTTGCCTATAATGCGCCTACTTTCTCGTTTCGTGTCTTTTTGAAACGTAACAAGCACTTACATTTTCAACAAAAAGGAAAATTTTTGTGTCACGGACTCACGGTACTAGCTAGATAAGCTACATGAGCTCGCGAAATCGCAGGGCCATCTTTACAAATCGTTTTGTTGTTCCGCTTTCATTTTCCTGTGATTCACTCTGTGTGTGTGTGTGTGTGTGTGTGTGTGTGTGTGTGTGTGTGTGTGTGTGTGTGTGTTTAATGCTCATTTAACGAAGGAGTAAGTGACCCCCATCTGTAAATGCGTGATTTGTCTTTTGCATTTAGTATTAGTGGTGATCTTTCATAAAGCCAGGCACGCAGACCGCACACATATTGTACTTATTTTTTCATTGGTAATGTATCAAATAAGCGCAACGTTCACACAAATATCATATCCAGAGTTTAACGAGGTGGAGAAGACAGGAAGGTCGCTCGACTGTCGAGCAGATGTGGTGGCTGGAAAACTCCTCCTGCCCACGCAGCAGAAATGGGTACCTGACATGACTGGAAGTAAGGAGAGGACTGAGTTTCATTGCATATGCTGTGCCCTGGAAAGGGTGAACCACTTAGGTTCACGGTCCCTGCGGCCAGTCGGCTGTCGAAAGTAGTGTGATGCACATTAGTAAAACGAAATTGGGAGAGGGGCAGTTAGCAAATATATAAAGTATATTTGATTGTTCTTTCTTTCTTTCTTTCTTTCTTTCTTTCTTTCTTTCTTTCTTTCTTTCTTTCTTTCTTTCTTTCTTTCTTTCTTTCTTTCTTTCTTTCTAGATGTAAGAATGTTTATCCAATAACAAACTCAAGCAGGCTCACAGAGAGCTGAATGCTTTGTGGACGTCGTTGAGGCAGCTCATAAGCTGCAGGTCCCTCTGCAAGATGATATTATATTATGCTCGGAGGCTCGACATCGATGCTGCTGGGGCTTCCACCTGCTTCTTCAAGTCGTCACAATAAAGGTTTTCTTCTTTCAATTTTTGTTTCCATCGTCCTCGGTTGCAGACTCGTAAGCAGCCTGTACATTTTCTCCACAAGTAATCGTCATACGAACGAATATACAGGGAGTCAACGGCCGCTAATGGACTATTTTCGATTCTTGCCATCTTGTCGCTTATATGACAAATTAATGCTGCGAATAATGTAAGTGTGTAATACAGGTTTGATCGTGAGGAAACTTGTGAGAAACACTGAGGGCTTGGGTAGCAAATATGGTTAAATGCAACGATATTTTTTCTGTACGATGCAACCCACATTAATTAGTGGTGAAGTGAAATCTGTGACACTGCACATGTTGTCAATAACACAGTCTGGAAGATGAGGTGCAAGCTGTTGGAATGAAGCGGAAATAACATCAGACGTGTACATTCCTGATTTATATGCCGAGGGGTGAGAGAATGTGGATATTAAATGTCTAACGTATTTTTAAGAAAGTCAGGATATTACAGATTATATTTCATACGGACATAACTATCTTTAATTTCCTTTTCTGGAAAAAAATCATTTCCTTGAGGTCTGTCATTACATATGCCATAGTCTATTAAAACGAACTAGTGATAAAACTTGATCTTCAGTGCCAGGGAAACAGAGAAAGCAATGTTTGTTATTTTTTAATCGATGTGCGATGTTTGGTGTAAATTACTTCACTGACTGACGATTACATCATTGTTCGTCTTAATATACTTTTTAAGCGCTCTAATAAGCGTTTAAATTATAATCTCTTGTGATTTGCACATTGCTTGAAAATAAAATTTGTTTTTGCTGTATCATGCAAAGTTTTCCCCTTTGCTTAGCAGCTGTTGATACGTTGTAAGCATAGTTTTTCTGCCCTAAACAACTTTTTGGGCTAGAATTTACGTAAATTTCTTTCAAGCCTATGTTTGTCTGCTTGTATCCTTTTATTTGATATCGGCATTTGCTATGTTCTTGATGTTTTGAGGCGTTGTCGTGGTTTGTAACACATCAGGTGGTCCTGATGCTAAAATGTAGTTTGTACATGTCAAAGCAAAGCCGCCAACAACTTTTATAAGCAATATGCTGTACCATAAATAGTTTATTTTATTAAATATTTCATACATATTGTCATAAATGGTATCATACTGTTTTATACTAGGATCATTAACTCCCCTATTGTGTGTATTGGAGGAATGGAGTAAAAGCTTCTCCAGAATTTATAATCGTGTTACGTTTACATCCGGATTGATTTATTGTCCTTTGTCTGCTGTTCTAAATCTTTTCTCCCTATCGACTACTCTCCTGTTTTTCTTAATTCGATGCTTATGGGTGTGCGTGTGTATGACTGTTAGTACAAAACACTCAATGTGTGTATGGCTGCTAGTACAAAATACTTAGTGGGTGGATGACTGTTAGTACTAAATAATCAGTGTGTGGATGAATTATCTCCGTGCTACTTACACAGACCACAATATTATTTTGACTTTTTAAAATTGTTTTTGTTGTCGTTCACGTTTTCCTCGTGGATGATTCTATGGCTATGATCTCTTATAATGCCCTCATTTCCACATACAGGTTGCATTTTTAAATGGTTCGTCCTTTCGCTTTGTATCCGTAAGTGGGGGGTGGATAAGTCTGCAGCAGCTTCTGATAAAATCGTATAACATTTGATGAAAGGATCAGTGAAGGGCAGAGAAAGGCAGAGAAGATTTCCGGTAATTAGACACATGGATAGTTACTCAAAAACTCTTCACCTTCCTCATGATTCATCATTTGTTCTCTGTTCAAAGTTCAAGATTTCTGTGTGACGAAGAGATTTGTGGAGCAGGGAAGCCCAACAACACATTGGGCGGTGGTGAGCGTGATATGATGAAGGAAGCAAAGAAATGCTAAGGGCTGTGATGGAAAAACTCACACCCTTTTCCCCATATTCATGGCTAAATGACTATGGAGAATTATCATTCTCTATTTAACCGCCGCGTACCACTTCGACTGTGTGTGTGTGTGTCGCTTACAACCCAAGACTTTTCTCGGTGAATCAGCCCTTGTGTCTACAGTCACTTCCTGCACCGGGATATCCGTCATGTAACATCGGCGCAGCGACTCGGGCTCTGCTTGGTGACAAGAGTTCACACAAGAGGCCAGTCTCATCCAGAGTTACTCCAACGTGTTTTCTACCACCAGGATTTCCTAACCCAGCAATCAGGAAGCAAGACTCATTGGTCCCACGGTAGTGACCAGTCTGAGCATTCTAAAAATCGTGTTTTCTCTAGTCTTGCATGCACAATTTAGTTCTCACCAATTAACACGCGATAGACCACTACCATCACTGTAGGCTTGATCACTGGTCAGCCGCAACAGTAATTTAAGTGAAAATGGAAATATATATCACGGGTCATAATATATTACCCAGTGCTTCTAAGTCATTTCTGTAGATAGGACTAACACTCAAATGTATTCGATATCTTAATACTCCAGCTGTTGAGTTTATAATCAGATTTTAGTTTCGGTATCATCAGTGGTGGTATAGGAAGATGCTCGGCTTTGTTGGGGGGGGGGGTGAGGAGTCATGCTGACCGTGAACGACGTTCACATTCTTGTCCCCTCAGTATCTTTTTTAAGGGGGCGGCTGCCTCATCCCTTTTGTTCCCCTGGTTCCTACACCACTGATCATGACAGTTCCACCCATGCCCATCCATCCCTTTCTAAGTGATCGTTTAGCTTTGAACAATGGCGGTTTCCTTTTCAATGTCATTGCACGTGAAAAAGTGTTATTTTTATGTCGATAGCACTAGTTTTACCTGAGGAGTTCTAAGCGGAACACCGCGCCTCGATTGAGTGTGTTTTTCAATGCAAAGAGGAAATTTGGTCATTAGAGTGGGTGGGTGTGCGCGCGCGCGCGCGCGCGTGTGTGTCCATACGATTTCAAGAGGAGTTAACCACCGCCGCCACCCCCTACACACACACACACACACACACACGCACACTAACCAGACACCATACAGAAATTCCTTGCGAGGGCGTGTAGTCACAGATCATCCTCGTTGCCTCTTTACGTCTCTCGTGTGGTACAGCCAGGTCAGCGAGGAGAAAGTGTTTACAAGTGTCGCGTCGCTCTCGGCGTGGGCACAGTTTGCAGACCTATTTGCGATCTATTCGCGTTCGCTACTGGAGGCGAATGTGCGCTCTGGTTACAGCAGCTGCAAGTGTTTGCGTCATAAAATCGGTTTCTTGCGTGTGTTTCCTTTCGAAGATAGACTGGCACCGTGCAATATGCTCCTCTGTGACTAATTAAGCTTTTGCCGAGTTGTTACATCCCTTGTCTATTTTAAGTCTTAGGTTAGCTGTCTGTAACTGCGTGCTCTATATTACAGCAAATACAGAGTATGAATTAGTATCAGGGCAGTATCTAACTACCTAGGTAGAATGTAAGGCAGGATATAGATATACCACGGACAGTTATCGAAAGACCACAAGGATCAATCGATGTTTATTCTTGATCCACTGTGGCCTTGAAACAGTACTTATTTTTTTTTTTTTTTTTTTAGTGGTGTTTTGAGAAGGGAAAACTTCCCGTTTTGTCCAGAGAGTCAGAACAAATGCCGATGTTGCTACTGTCTAGAGAGGAAGTGAATGCCTAGCTAAGGAAAGAATCGACAACTAAGGAAATGTTTTAGGTGTGTCCGATTTGCAGTGGTGATTGTGAGCAGTAGTGATCTATAGAATCCTCTTGTGTTAACATAGCACGACATAGGAAGTCTACCGTGTGGACAAACAAAAAAGGAATCCTTTTGGAAAAAAAACAGTTACAAATTAACAAAAACAAAGCAGACTAGATTTACTGCAGCGGGAAAACAAACCACAACGCCATGCATAGTGATGAGATATGCACCGGAGCTGGGAAACAACATTTGTAAATAGCTTCTAGAGTCATTCGCGTGTCAAAGCAAACTAGAGGCGGAGATAGTCTATTTATAGCGCTGCATACCTGAGAATTGCCTGTCAGCATATCAGTGCGAATATAAAGAACAGCCTATAGAGAGGTTGATTGTATTTGAGCATTTCTTTCTGACCTTTGATACGACTGCATGGGCTCCCTCCTTTGCAGCTAGTTTTAGGCATTGGAAAAGGTTGAGAATATACTAAACGGTTGTGTTTACCACACACACACACAAACATACACAGCCCTTCTTCTTATAATTATAAATGATTTTTTTTACTGTCGGCGCTCGCAAAGGTAAAGTATTTTTACCTCTTGCAAGAGATACAGTATCTCAAGCAGCGTGCATGGAGGTTACACCTTTGACCCTATGAACTGTACATGCAGAACTTATTTTTTATACGTCGTTATCCGTGTAGTGCACACCTGACGATAAATTACCGGTCTCTATAGCGCAGGCCCATGTATAGTGTGCTTGTTGTCACTCTAGCGCAGACCCATGTATAGTGTCTTTGTTGGTGCCTGTACACGAGGTACCCGCGCGACTATTCAAGACCGCCCGGCTAGGCCAGCGCTTCCAGAAAGACAACTCTGTAAAGTTTGAGTTTTGTTCCAATTCTCGCCCTTGATGCATGACCCATTTGATTGACGTCTCCTGCCTGCAATCTGAGCTGCTTTTATTTATTTATTTATTCGGAAAAAACATGGCATTTTTATTGTGCATTTCGATTTCAAGATTTTCAATGAGAGCAGCTATAGCTACTAGTGTGGGCAGTGTGGCCAGCTGCTGTGTATAGTATGCGAGATGTGTTAATATGTGTGGGATGTGTGATTAGCTTCGGTGTGTGGTGAGTTGCTGTGCTCACTGGCTTAGTTATTGTGTACGTCTTGTTTTGAGTTACTGTGTACGATATACAGTGACTGTACACGTTATGTGAAGGGCTTCTTTGCGTGCATAACATGCCTTCACGAGATGCTTGACACTACCATTTGTAAATGTGCGTTATATACACGAAACGCATGTACATGGATAGTAATTCTGTTCTCTGACGTAAATAATCTTCGGCTGAAATTAAGTTTGCAAATTCCAGTAATGCATAACACAGAGAAGCAGAGAATGTATGGAATGTCAGACAGGACTTTTCGAAACCTTTGGCTATTTTTATAAGGTGACATCCACAATAAAGTTCCAATAACCAAAACAAATGGCCAGACGCACAATGTGATACGATCTAAAAACAAACAAAACGAAATGACATATCACACTAAGAAAAATAAACCCTTGAAGAAAATCTTCATGCCTGTTACAGTTTTATCAGCATATATAATCACACTTTCAACATAACTTGTGACAATAATCTGAATTAGTTTATGATAGGTTATCGCTATAATTACAGTACTGATAATCCAACCACAGCTTTGCTCCTATGCAAGTCGTCCACATACAAGAACAGCCGCCGATCAGTTTTATGGAGCGGCGCCCCCTGCTGGCTGGGACGGGAGTTCTGGACACAGGGACAGGAACAAACTCCGTTTGGGCACACTTCGCTTGGCGGGTGGTGGGTGGCAGCGCCAAAATTCGCGGTCGGCGGTGGCTTCTTCAACCGTAACGCAGATGCTAGGGGCACAGCACACTCCTGTCATCCTTCTGTAGCACTCGTAACCTTCAACAAGTTGAGTTAAACTGTTGCAATAACGACTGCCAAACTATTTTCAAACGACAGGATTCATTTCATGACATGATGTTAACTCTAAAGCTCTAAACGAATAAGGTACTCGTTCTGTTTTCGAGATACAAACCTAGAACCAGGAAACTACCTCAAGTCAGATGTCTGAACAGATCTCTTTTCGAATTCATCTTCAGTCTATCGATCAGTCCTTTCCTATGCCGAACCCCTGGCATGATTCATGCGCAGATTTTTCCGTCTTTTATGTCTGTTGTTGTGTCTCTAGCACTTTTCTTGCTGATATGTTTTGATCTGTGTCGTCAGTATGAGTGTTATATATATATATATATATTGTATCGGTTTGAATGTCTGCTTTCGGTGTTTTATGTTCCGAAAATGTTTATAAAGCGCATTGAGTCTACAGTACAGTAGAGGAATGTGCTATATAAATCTGCAGAATTATCATTATTAGCATTATTAAACAGGACACGACGTCCGTTATCGCGACCTAACAAAATAATAGGCAATGTCTCGTTAACTCTAGTACTGGTTGTGGCTAGTGAAAAGAATTACGCGTGTTCTTCCTAAATAAAAATTAACTTATATAAGTCGCAAAGTACTTTTCTGCCAAAATATTGAAAATGTTGTGACTAAATTTTAGTTTTATTTTGTGTCAGATTTAGTCTGTACTATTTTTTTCTTCTGTGCTATATTGTGAAGTTTAAAGTCTGCATGCGACGGAATCGTAAGAAATGCTATCTCACTGTTCGAATCCTTGTAGCGCTCAGCGAACCATCCTGTGATGGTTGAAGCTGAGAAGCATAGGTGTTTTCCATAGCAAAAGTTTGCCCTTAGGAGCAGTTCATTCTTTGCAATTTACCTACCTGTTTACGAATATGTAAGAAAGATATACTGGCGTGTATGCAGGACAGGCTGAGTATGGGAAACGATATATATTATCATAGTTTGCTTTGTACAGAGAGAGAGAGAGCGTGTGTGTTTATGTCTTCGTATGCTGTTATAATAGTTTGCGTACTACAGAGAGTGTGTGTGTGTGTGTGTGTGTGTGTGTGTGTGTGTGTGTGTGTGTGTGTGTGTGTGTGTGTGTGTGTGTGTGTGTGTGTGTGTGCTGTTTAACAGCTTGTCATAATCGACATCTGAATGGCATAAGTGAAATGCGTTCATAGTTGCTTTTTTTTTCAACACAAGAGCAAATCGTTTGTCGTGTTATGCTGGAGGATAGACTGTGGTTTCGTGCAGACCATGCTGTTGCAGATCTGCTGGAGTACATGCTTCAACAGGTCAGGTATGATAGGTGTAGCTATGCGTTGAAATGATGAGTACAATACAGGTGGGTGAAGTGTTTGCTGGGTGCCTGGTGAATGGATAAGTGTTTTGCTCGCCGTGAGAGCCGTGATAGCAGGTGCATAGGGTGCATATCAGATTAGGATTCTTAAACATAGCATCTAACCTGCCGGACAGCTGCACGTGGAGTCACACGACTCCCCTGGCTGGGCCCCTCCCGCCACACACTGGCCAGATGAGCCGGGCTGGATGATCTCTGAAGAATGAAAGAAAACTTCTTGTTGTTCGCTAAAACAGTTGCCCACAGTTTGCGTTGTATTCATAATGTCTTGCATTTAATACGTTTCTGAATGACTAATAAGGTCTTATTTTCTATAGGTTTTACAGTGGCGTTTGCATCAGGATAGTTTTTACCCATAAACCTGTGGGAATCCTCAACCAACACTCCGTTGGTAGCAGGGTCTCTGCAGCACTGATTGGCCGCACATTCGCTTGAAGATATGCAGGACTGGCCGTTGGTCTGCCGGAGAAGCGAAATGACACACTGCAAACACGTTAAGAATAAGAAAAATTAGACACTCTGCTTTAAAAGCCATCATTTAAACAATATTCAATCTTTGACTCCTATTTACATGAAATCTCTGAATTTATATCGTCCTCTAAGTATAAGTTATATATATCGGTCGACGAGACAAACACAAGGGAGGCAATTCAGGCCTCTCTCCATCGCACTGACCAAGGCTCTCTACCTGTGCATAGTAAAGTACCGACGGAACATACTGTTCAGTCACCGACATTTATTTCCTGATCTAGGACAATAATTGTTACTTACAAGAAAGGTTACCAGAATCATCCAAGAAGCCATCGTTCAGAATGATAAACTACGGCTTAGCTGAACTGATAATGTCGTCTAAAACAGTCACTTTAAGATGTTCAAGGACTTTCTTATCAAGCCGTGCCTAGTTCAAGACGAGGTAGGAATTTATCGTTCGTCGTGTTCTTCTTATCTGTAGCACAACCTACACGAAAAAGACAATTTTGTTAAGCAACAGTGCATGGATTTGTATATTTTAAAAATCAAACACAGCACGAATTTTGTGTGCATCGCAAGCGAATCGATACGGACGTTGTGTGTGGCCACAGGCACGAATAAAATACATAAACTGCGTCAAGCATTCTCTCATTCCATACTTTTCTTTTTGTAAGCAATCAAGTATCAGCTTCGTTATAAGGATGCAGTAGTCAGATGAACTGATCACAAAAATGAAACGGTTCATCTGACTGTTTCACATTATACAAGCAGCTATAGTGGTTTGTGGTCCCTACAGGTCTCATAGACGTTGAGCTGAAAGAACTTCGCAAACGGTGCTACTAACATGGATGTCACAACCCGAGGTCAGATAAGAATTATCGGCAGCTAGCCTCCTTTTCCGATCCTGTTAGCCTTCTTGCCTACTTCTTCCTTATGTTGTTATGGGGCTTATGGCCTGACTAGTTGGTTACGAATGTGCGTTTTAGTTTCGTTTCATATAGGAACAGCGCACAAGGAGAAATATTGTTCATTTCGGCTGCTAGTAATACTGTAAACTCCGGCTAGGAATGTCGTACATTTCAGGCAGGAATGTTTAGGGCATGTTCTACTGAAAGCGTCGTGGATATCTATTCGTTATTAGGATGACACGCGTACAGTGCTTGTCTCACGCCAGGGGGCGACAGCTGGTGGAGAGAAGGATCGACAAGGAGGCGCTGATGTCACGTGACACGTACGGGCCTCTTCCCTGGTGCGATTGTCGAGCCAGAAGTGAAAAATAGATACCGACTTTTTTTTTAAAAGTTTTGTTTATCTTCTTTGCTATAACAGTTGCTTCTTGCGCTAAACCCTGAGGCTGCCGAAATGGAGGTCAGATAACTAGCTCCACGCGTGTGTGTGTTGGGGGGGGGGGGTACAGCATATACAGCATGTTAAACACTGTTGAATTGGGACCACCTTCGTGCACTATACTCACTACAGTAACAATTGCCTCGTCCATTACCGCTAATAGTGCTTATATCGGTCTTGTCACTGTCGCTTTATTTTTTTTATCCCGCTCTCCAAGTGTTTGTTTTAGTAAAAAGTAATTAAAGCAAGGAAAAGTATTCTTAGAAAAAATCATCTCATCGTCGTTCGTGCTGTTTTTATTAAAATTTTGCTCATGATGTACTTTTACTTGAGTAGGGAAACGGACAACAATAGTCATAAAAGGATTTACACAAGTACACAATGATTCGTTTCCCTGACACAAAAGAAAACGTCAGCTTGGATAACGACAAAGAACCGTTAAACAATAGCGACAACAGGAGAGGAAAGCGAGAAAAGATCGAGTCAATTTAATTTTACTTACTAACCCACCAAGCGGCAACAAGGGAGGTACTGTGCTGTGGGGACGTCGTCAGGTCAGAATAAAGTCGACATACCTATATATGGGCCTGTGCGAGGGTAAAAACAGCAGAAAAGCAATGTATGTTACAATGTTTACTGTGTGCACTAGAGCAAAGCAGATGTGTGGGTGCTGTACGTGTCACGTACGTCAGCTGGCCGGATACAAGCAGCAAAGAAAATCCCTGCATACCCGCAGGTTGTAGTTTTTTTTTTCTGTCGTCTTCAACCAGTCCCCCCACCGCCTAGACAAATACAGATGCAAGCGTACACCAGGATGAAACTATCACCTGCTACTTATCTAAATTCCAGCTTGAACTTTTGCACTGGTTCTGTCTTTCATATTAAGCCATCTAGCAATCATCGAGGTATTTGTGAAGTTCAGAAGTAGTCATTTACCACAAACTGAATTCCTCGTGGCTGAATAAAGCTGCACCGTGTTTCTGTGCAAGATTTCCTCAAAGATCAGCGCAGCTGCATCACGAACTTGTACACGTCCGTGCTTGCATGGTATGTCTGCATACTGTTTATGCAAGACTTTCTGGTAGATTAATGCATCTGTCTCGTAATCATATGTACTTTTATGCAAGAGTAAGAAACTGATCGGGCATAAAGTGTCTAGGGGAAGTCGCGACCCTTCCCCCACACCTCCCGAATCCCCCATACCCTCACCCACCTCCCCAACACCCACATCACCCGAAGACCCCTGACCCCCATAGTGCGAAATCACCGAGAGGTGGAAGCACTTTCGGTTAACATCTACAAAGGAAGATATTAACAGGTTGGGGATGTAGCTCAGTGGTAGAGCGTTCTTTTTGCATGTGTAAGGCCCCGGGTTCGATACCCGGCATCTCCAAAACGCGTTTTTTTAAATATTTGGTTTCTGTGTATGTAAGAACAAAATTCTCAGTATTATGGTCCACATAGTAATGTATACAATATCTGAAGGTAAGGTAATGTAATGAGAAACTCACAGTATTCGTCTAGTCATACTTAATACGTACAATTTCTCAAGTTTTGATAAAAGTTGACAGATGTTGTCACAAAATCGCTCCTCAAGTAGACTTCTCTGTGATTTCGATTAAACAGCTCGATTTCTTTTAATCTTTGAGAACTACGCCCCTTTAGAAGAAGATGGAACCCGATGCTGCAAATTGAGGTGCCTCGTTCTGAATGGCCTTTTCCTGTGCGCGATATTTCAAAGACCGGTTCACTGTAATCGCTTAGCTTGTTTTTTGTACTGCAATAATTTTATTAGTTGAATTTTTTTTCTTTGTGGCTTTCCAACTATCCACAAGATGCAATTCAGCTACGGACAAAAGCCTATAGGATCTTCTTTGCACAGAGCTCTTTATTGCTTCTCTAGGTGTGCATTTTAACAGGTTTGATTTCCGACTTGTAAGCTGGTAGCTGGCAAGCATCACAGCAACAGCACTAATTAATTTGTTTAAAGCGCATCATGATCATGGATCCAGACGACTCGCGACTCTAAATGCAACTTTCCTGATTTATTTTTTTTTAATTTCGTCAAGCATACCTAAAAAAGATATGTAACATCTACAAAGGACTCTTAAAGCTTCGTTTTGCTGTGGAAAATTTGTTTCTTCCACGGTTAGAAATATTCCAGTAGTCTATTTGTATTCACCTTTGTGTGCGTACACACACACGTGTGTGTCCTGATATGTGCAAATACTTTCAACCGGTACTTTTGTAGGTGTACGCTTGAGTGGACTGATTTGTAAAATTGTATTCTGTCTGCGTAAAATCAGTTGGAAAAAAACATTAGGTGTGTAGGTATAGATCTTCGTCTCTTTCTCTTTAACTGTCCCTTCTTTCTTTCTTTCCAGATTACCATTTATCAGCTGCGGAGTCAGAGGCCAATAATCGTCAGCATGCTCTATAATCCAACTCCTACTAGGTCGCTTTGCCCTGGGCACTTCGCCACGAACTAGACTCGTCACGCCATCTGTCACGTGTCGTGCGCACAACGCATGAACGGAAGTAAGATGTTTCCTGTGACACCTCTCAATCGATCGAGAAAGTTTGAGGCGGGACTTTGACAGAAATATTCGCACAGACTTATGGGCGTCAGTGACAATTTCGGAATCATGAATTGAAAGATGCTTAGAAAGAGATAAATCTTCTCTAACGACATGTTTTCCCGCACTGGATTTAAAGATCGAAGTATAAATAAATGCCTTTCGAAAGAGCTTTTGCCCTTTAACTTCAAATTTTGTGAAAGGCAATGATTAATGGTTTTTTATCCTTTCTTCTCTTTTACTTTCTCTCTCAAGCTCTCTCACACGTGCACGCACGCGCAAACACTCAAGAAAGAGAAGGGGAGAGGCAGAGAAAACAAGAGAATGAGAAGGATGGATTCTTAGACATCCGAGCCAACAAAGCGATCCAAGTATGAAATTTATTTGACTGCTTTGTCTAGCTTACTACCCGAGGCATTTTAGGGGCTGTTCATTGCACAAAGCTTATGACTGCATGACCTCAACATGACTGATCCTGTATAACGCTTGAACTTACAAATATTTAGGTACCAGCTTCGACAACAAGCTTAAATGGGACATCAACACTGAAATGATCCTCCGTAAGAGTCAACAACGCCTGTACCTCCTACGCAAACTCAAATTTTTCTGTCAGCTCTGTCATCCTCACTCGGTTCTATCAGTCCTTCATTGAAAGTCTAATCATTCTTTCATCTCCTTGTTCCACAACCTCCCCCTAGGGAACAGGAATAGTCTTGTCTCACTTGTTAATATCTGTTCCAAGATCACCGGAACCAGGCAGAGGGACTTGGCAGCTTTCTTTTATCAGCAAATCCTTAGGAAGGCATCCCGTATCCTCTCTATTTCTGATCATATGTTGACATGTGAGTTCTCACTCTTGCGGTCTGGCTGTAAGTACGCGATGCCTGTATGCAAAACCAATCGCCACCGCAATTCATTCCACGTGCCATTCACCTGATCAATTCTTCTGGCCGTGAACTCGTACTAGCCTGAGGTGACCTAAAGTCACCACTATATCCACTATATTTATTGTTGCTGGGAATGTGTGTGTGCGTGCGCGAGAGAGAAAAACAATAATCTCAACATGTTTACATTATCTCTTTTTAGATAATGTATATGTCTGCATTATCTCTTTTTAGATAATGTATATGTATTTTTATATTAGGTATATGTATGTATTATCTCTTTATATCATGTATGTATTACTGCTAGTACGAGCACTATTCGGAATTGCCCTTGGGGATAAATAAAGTTGTATTGTATTGTATTGAACTGAAACCGGAAATTTAAAATGCTCATTCTCTTTTTCTTTCTCTGAAGACCTACCACGCAATCTGTGTGTGTGCGTGCGAGCGTGTGTGTTTGTTTGTGTGTGTGTGTGTGTGTATGTGTATGTGTGTGTGTGCACGCACGCACGCGCGTAAGATGGGGAAAAGACATTTATGTAAAACTAGTTTAACACCATATAAACTAGATTCATTATGTGACTCAACAAGGAGTTTTCGGAGATCAAAATGTTCAAGGCCAACAGGAGCGCTCGCTGGAAATAAAGCATAAAGTATCACAAAACATATTCCGGTGGTATTTTACGATGAAGAGGCACGAGAAATATTATATCAATGTTTTTTTCTTAATCACACCTGGATTTGTCGATAAAACAGGAAGTGACAAAATATTTCTTAAAATAGCGTCGTCTGCATGAGCTGATTTCGAATTGAAAAGATGCTATCCTCGGTAAAAGAAAAGAGACCAGGATACAATGTGCTGTTGCTGATGTTCTCTTTGACACTCAGATGGGGTTAGTTTGTACTCATTAAGGAAATACTAAAGATAATGACAACAAGCCAGAGGATTAACTTGGTTGGTAGATGTATATATCACGGACCTTCATTCACTGGATAAGTGTTTCTCATTCGTTGCCTCTTTGCTCTATCATAGGAGTGACCAATCATAACAAACCCTAACAACGAAGAGCTTTCGCTTCCGTTTTCTGTCATAATGGTGGACCTTCCAAACATAGAAGGAATTTTAGAAGTGAGTAATTAAGCTTTTCTATCATCAGAACCTTGTTAAAGAAGACTGCAAAATAGTATTTTCTGTAAAATGTATCCTGTTCGTTTATAGAAAACGCATTTAGATTTTTCGACAATTTTATAATATAAAAACATCGTCACAACAGATACTATTGACTTGTTTTACCACAAACAATTAAAAACATTGTTTTTGATTTTTTGGAAACAATTGTATAGATTGTTCTGTTTCGAAAACAAAACATCTACTTTAAGAATTTATTTAACGTATACAAAGAACCGAAAACACGAGGCCTGTCTAACGGAAAGCCGAGACTTACACCGGACATGAACCTGAGTCGCTTATCCAGTAATGAAGGTCCGTGGTATATGTAATATGTGTGATTTGCTTCGTGTGTGGTGAGTTGCTGTGCTCACTGGCTGAGTGACTGTACGGCTTGTGTTGAGTTACTGTGTACGATGTACAGTGAGTGTACACGTTATGTAAAGGGCTTCTTTGTGTGCATACCATGTCTTCATGAGATGCTTGACACTACCATTTGTAATGTTCGTTATGTGCACGAAACACACGTACATGGATAGTAAGTAATTCTGTTCTCTGACGTAAATACTCTTCGGCTGAAAGTTTGCAAATTCCAGTAATGCATAACACAGAGAAGCAGAGAATGTATGGAATGTTAGACAGGACTTTTCGAAACCTTTGGATAGTTTTATAAGGTGACATCCACAATAAAGTTCCAGTAACCAAAAGAAATGGCCATGCGCACAAGGTGATACGATCTAAAAACAAACAAAAAGAAATGACATATCACACTAAGAAAAATAAATCCTTGAAGAAAATCGTCATGCCTGATACAGTTTTATCAGCATATAGTCACACTTTCAACATAACTTGTGACAATAATCTGAATTAGTTTATGATGGGTTATCGCTATAATTACATTACTGATAATCCAACCACAGCTTTGCTCCCACGAAAGTCGTCCACATACAAGAACTGCCGCTGATCAGTTTTATGGAGCGGCGCCCCCTGCTGGCTGGATTGGGAGTTCAGGACACAGGGACAGGAACAAACTCCGTTTGGGCACACTGCGCTTGGGGGGTGGTGGGTGGCAGCGCCAAAATTCGCGGTCGGCGGTGGCTTCTTCAACCGTAACGCACGTGCTAGGGACACAGCACACTCCTGTCATCCTTCTGTAGCACTCGTAACCTTCAACAAGTTGAGTTTAGCTGTTGCCATAACGACTACGAAACTATTTTCAAACGACAGGATTCGTTTCATGGCATTATGCTCTAAAAACTAAAGCGAAAAGGTACTCGATAGTTCTGTTTTCGAGATACAAGCCTTGAAATAGGAAACACGACACGATCGATGTCCATTCCTGCGACGTCACAAAATAGTAGACTCCCTGTCATGGCAACGTCTCGTTAACTCTCGGACTGGCTGTAACCTTAAGAGGACTATAGGTCATCTAAGAGGGAAAGGATTTGCGTTTGCTCTTCCCAAATAAACATTAACTTATTTAAGTTACAAAGTATTTTTCTGACAAAATATTTAAAATGCTTTGCTTTATTTGATAACCTGCCAATAACTTTGAGTTTAACTTTTATGTCAGATTTAGGATTAGCCTGTAATATTTTCTTCTGTGCTATATTGTGGAGTTTAAAGTCTGTGTGCGACGGAATTGTAAGAAATGCTCTCACTGCTCGAATCATTGTAGGGTTCAGCGAACCATGCTGTGATGGATGAAGCTAAGATGCATGACTGTTTTCCAGAGCAAAATTATGCCCGTAGGAGAAGATCGTTCTTTGCAGTTTACCTACCCGTTTACGAATATAAAAGAAAGATACTGGCGAGCACGCAGGACACGCTGAGTAGGGAGAACGATATATATTATCACAGTTTGCGTTGTTGAGAGAGAGAGGGAGGGAGAGTGCGTGTGTGCGTGTGTCCGTATGCCGTTTACAGCTTGTCATAGTCGACATCTGAATGGCATAAGCGAGGTGCATACATAGTGTCTTTTTTCTACACGCTAGAGCGAATCGTTTGTCGTGTTGTGCTGGAGGATAGACTGTGGTGTCGTGTAGACCAGGCTGTTACAGGTCTGTTGTAGCGCACACACTAAGTGCATAATTCAACAGGCCAGGTATGATGGGTATAGTTATGCGTTGAAATGATGGGTACAATACAGGTGTGTGGAGTGTTTGCTGGGTGCATGGTGACCTGATACGTTTTTCGCTCCGTGAGAGCCGTGATAGCGGGTGCATAAGGTGCATACCAGATTAGGATTCATTAACATAGCATCTAACCTGCTGGACAGCTGCACGTGGAGTCACACGACTCCCCTGGCTGGGCCCCTCCCGCCACACACTGGCCAGACGAACCGGTCTGCAGGATCTCTGAAGAATAAAAGAAAACTTTTTTGCTGCTGTTCGCTAAAACAGTCGCCCACAATCTGCGTCGTATTCATAATGTCTTGAATTAAACACGCTTCTGAATGACTAATAAGGTCTTATTTTCTATAGGTTTTACACTGGAATTTGCATCAGGATAGTTTTTACCGATGAAACCATGGGGATTCTCAACCAACACTCTGTTGGTAGCAGGGTCTCTGCAGCACTGACTAGCTGCACATTGGCTTGAAGACACGCAGGACTGGCCGTTGGTCAGCCGGAAAAGCGAAATGGCACACTGCAAACAAGTACGTTAAAAATCAGAAAAACTGAACACTTTGCTTTAAATTTACCAATATTCAATCTTTCACTCCTATCGACATGAAACCGCTGAATTTTTATCGTCCTATCAGTATAAGCTATCCTTTTCGGTCGACGAGACAAACACAAGGGAGGCAATTCAGGCCTCTCTCCATCGCACTGACCAAGGCTCTCTACCTGTGCATAGGTCACCGACATTTATTTCCTGATCTTAGACAATAATTGTTACTTAAAAGAAAGGTTACCAGAACCATCCAAGAAGCCATCGTTCAGAATGAGAAACTACGACTAAGCTGAACTGATAATGTCGTGTAAAACGCAGTCACTGTTCGAAGACTTTCTTATCAAGCCGTGCCTATAGTTCAAGACGAAGTAGGAATTTATCGTTCTTCGTGTTCTTCTTATCTGTTGCACAACCTACATGAAGAAAAAAATAACAGTGCATGGATATCTATATTTCAAAAATCAAACACAGCATAAATTTTGTGGGCATTGCCTGCGAATCGATACGGACGTTGTGTGTGGCCACAGGCACGAATAAAATACATAAACTGCGTCAAGCATTCTCTCCATCCATACTTTTTTTTTAAACAATCAAGTATCAGCTTCGTTATAAGGATGCAGTAGTCAGATGAACTGATCACAAAAATGAAACGGTTCATCTGACTGTCTCACATTATACAAGCAGCTATAGTGGCTAGTGGTCCCTACAGGTCTCATAGACGTTGAACTGAAAGAACTTAGCAGACGGTGCAACTAACATGGATGTCACAACCCGAGGTCAGATAAGAATTAACGGCAACTAGCCTCCTTGTCCGATCCTGTTAGCCTTCTTGTCTACTTCTTCCTTATGTTGTTATGGGGCTCATGGCCTGACTAGTTGGTTACGAATGTGCGTTTTAGTTTCGTTTCATATAGGAACAGCGCACAAGGAGAAATATTGTTCATTTCGGCTGCTAGTAATACTGTAAACTCCGGCTAGGAATGTCGTACATTTCAGGCAGGAATGTTTAGGGCATGTTCTACTGAAAGCGTCGTGGATATCTATTCGTTATTAGGATGACACGTGTACAGTGCTTGTCTCACGCCAGGGGGCGACAGCTGGTGGAGAGAAGGATCGACAAGGAGGCGCTGATGTCACGTGACACGTACGGGCCTCTTCCCTGGTGCGATCGTCGAGCCAGAAGTGAAAAATAGATACCGACTTTTTTTTTAAAACGTTTTGTCCATCTTCTTTGCTATAACAGTTGCTTCTTGCGCTAAATCCTGAGGCTGCCGAAATGGAGGTCAGATAACTAACTCCGCGCGTGCGTGTGTGTGTGTGTGTGTGTGTTGGGGTTAAAGGGGGTAAAGGGGTAAAGTATGTACGGCACGTTGAATGACACTGGTGAACTGGGACCTTCTTCGTGCACTAGTCTCACTACAGTAACAATTGCCTCGTCCGTTACTGCTAATAGTGCTTATACCGGTCTTGTCTTCTTCTTCTTCTTATTCCTGTACGCTCCCAGTGGAGCATAGGGCCGCAACCACACCCCGCCAACGGACCCGGTTCTGGGCACTCCTTTCTAGTTGGGACCATGTCATGCCAGCTGTCCCTGCCTCTCTGTGGACTGATCTCCTCCACGTCTCTCTGGGTCTCCCAGCCCTGCGCCTCCCCTGTGGGTTCCAGCCCAGAGCTTGTCTTGTTAAGTTGTCGGCTGGCTTTCGTAAGGTGTGACCAATCCAGCCCCACTTCCGCTTCCTGATGTCTTGGCTAGCAGGTTTTTGATTGGTTCTCTCCCACAGGTCTATATTGGAGATCTTATCAGGCCATCTGATGTTGAGGATGTGGCGCAGACATCTGTTGACGAATGTCTGTATCTTGTTAGTAATGGCATTTGTCACCCGCCATGTCTCGGATCCATATAGAAGTATTGCCTTTACATTTGTGTTAAAGATGCGGATCTTGGTGTGTAAAGATAGAGCTTTGGAGTTCCAGATAGGTCGTAGGGTGTGGAATGCAAGCCTGGCTTTGTTTGTTCGGCTTCTTGCATCCTCATCTGAACCTCCATTTTGCTGACTATGCTGCCAAGGTAGGTGAAACGGTCAGACTCTGTAATGCATTCCCCATGCAGTTGTAGTGGGGCTTCTTGCTTGTTGTTGACCCGCATTACTTCCGTCTTCTTGATGTTGATGGTCAAGCCCGTCATTGCTGCTTCTTCTGCGAGCCGAGTGAGCTTTGTTTGTGCGTGTTGTTGTTTGTGGGACAGCAGGCTGATGTCATCTGCAAAGTCGAGGTCTTCAAGTTGCCTGGCGAAGGTCCACTGAATGCCCGTGTTACTGTTAGAGGTTGTTCTTCTCATGATCCAGTCTATGACGACCAGGAAGATTGTCGGTGAGAGCATACATCCTTGCCTCACTCCAGTCCTCACTGTGAAGGGGTCAGTCAGCTTTCCGTTGTGGATCACCTGGCATTTCGAGTCCTCATACAGCTGTTGGATGATGGCAATAAACTTTGGTGGAAATCCGTAGTGCTGCATCAGTTTCCAGATGGTTTCCCTGTCTACGGAGTCAAAGGCTTTCTCAAAATCCACAAAGGTTATGTATAGTGGTGCCTGCCATTCAATGGACTGTTCAATAATATTTCGTAGTGTAGCGATTTGGTCTATGCATGATTTTCCCTGCCGAAAGCCTGCCTGTTCTTGCCGCAGTCTCTTGTCTAGGGCATTTTTAGTCTCTCCAGGATGATTCTGGTCAGCACCTTGCTAGGAGTGGACAACAGCATAATCCCACGCCAATTGCTGCACTGTGTAAGGTCGCCTTTTTTGGGTAGCTTTACTAGGTAGCCAAGCTTCCAGTCTGCTGGAACTTGTTCCTGTTCCCAAATTTTCTTCAGCAGTGGGTGTAACATCTCTGCTGCGGCTGTTGGATCTGCCTTTAGTGCTTCAGCAGGAATGCCATCTGGGCCTGCCGCCTTGCCAGACTTCAAGGACTTGATGGCTTTGATGATTTCTGCCTTGGTTGGTGGGCTGGTGTTTACTTGAAGCTGTTCGGCAGCTGGGGGAATGTCCAAGGTGGTTGTTGGTGATGGTCGGTTAAGTATTTCATCAAAATGTTCCACCCAGCGTGATCTTGTTTCTGCATCTCCGGTGATGGCGCTGCCATTCTTATCCTTTATTGGTCTGCACGCATTGGTGTTTTTTCTTCCTGCCAGAATTCTTGTAATTTCATATAGTCTCTTTGTGTTATTTTGCCCAGCTGCTTGTTCTGCCTCTTCTGCCATCTTGTGTGTGAACTGCCTCTTGTCATCTCTTGCGCTCTTTTTACTTCTCTGTTTATCTCCCAGTATTTTGCTCTGAGTTCTTCTTTTTCCTGCTGGTCTTGACATTGGTTGATCTTCTGCTTCAGCTCTTTTCTTTGCTCTATTTTTTGCCAGGTCTTTATATTCAGCCATTCCTTATGCTGTTTTCCTTTCTTCCCCAGAACGTGTGTGCAGGAAGTTTTCCAGGTCTCTTGTATTCTTGTCCAGTGGTTGGTCACTGTTTCTTCCAAGAGTCCTTCCAGTGCCGCAAACCTGTTTTTTACTTCGCAGTTGAACTCTTCTTGTTTATTCCGATCTCTGAGGAACTGCACGTTGAATTTGTGGTGCGGTCTGTCCGATGAGTCATGGAAGGACCTCAGCTTTATCTTCATGGTTGCCACAAGTAGATGGTGGTCTGTGGCTGCATCTGCACCTCGCTTTACTCTGACGTCCAGCAGACTTCTTCGAAACTGTCGATCGATGGTGATGTGATCGATCTGGTTTTCTGTATTTCCATCTGGTGAAGTCCAGGTGGTCTTGTGAATGGTTTTGTGAGGAAAGACTGTGCCTCCGATTACAAGGTCGTTGAACAAGCAGAAGTCTGTGAACAGCTCACCATTCTCATTGCAGTTGCCCACACCGTGCTTTCCCATTATGTGTTCTTTGTCCGTGTTGTTATCTCCAACTTTGGCATTCATGTCGCCCATGATGATCTTCAGGTCTCGTCTTGGAGTACGATCAACCAGCGCTTGTAGGGAGTTGTAAAAGTCCTCCTTCTCCTCTTCTTTTGCTGCGTTGGTAGGTGCATAGCACTGGATGATGGTGATCTTTCTTCCTTTGGAGTTGAACCGAGCTGACATGAGTCGTGGAGAAACTGGTTCCCATGTTATTAGTGCCCTTGCAGCCTCCTGTGTCATCAGTACTGCTACTCCTTGTGAGTGGTCATGGTCAGGATCTTCATGTCCAGAGTAGATGATAGTCTCCCCTGATGAGAGTCTGGTCTGACCGCTACCATTCCATCTGGTCTCGCACAGGCCAAGGAGCTTGATGCCATAGTTCTTCATCTCCTGTGCTACCTGAGCTGATTTACCTTGCTCGTATAGGGTTCTGATGTTCCAGGTCCCTATCCTGGTTTTTGCCTTGGCCGTGAGAAGATAGGTCGGCGAGCTGACTTCCCGAGGGCTTTCGTCAGCACACGTCATAGGCCCCTCCAAGGAGGGATCTTCCCGTCCAGGCTCTCGTTGTGGTAATGTTCTTTTTGCGGTTTCTGTAGCAGGGTTGTTTTACAGGGTGGGGTTGCTAACCCCACGCCCAACCCTCCTCCTTCATCCGGGCTTGGGACCGGCAGGTTACCCGGGGGGTTTCCAGGCGGAGTTATACCGGTCTTGTCACAGTTGCTTTATTTTTTATCCCGCTCTCCAAGCTGGGTGTATTTGTTTCCGTAAAATGTAATTAAAGCAAGGAAAAGTATTCTTAGACAAAAATCATCACCTCATCGTCGTTTGTGCTGTTTTTATTAAAATTTTGCTCATGATGTACTTTTACTTGAGTAGGGAAACGGACAACAATAGTCATAAAAGGATTCACACAAGTACACAATGATTCATTTCCCTGACACAAAAGAAAACGTCAGCTTGGATAACGACAAAGACCCGTTAAACAATAGCGACAACAGGAAAGGAAAGCGAGAAATGATCGAGTCAATTTTTTACTTACTAACCTACCAAGCGGCAACAAGGGAGATATACTGGTCTGCGGGGACGTCGTCAGGTCAGAAGAAATTCGACATACCTATATATGGGCCTGTTACAATGTTTACTGTGTGCACTAGATTAAAGCAGATGTGTGGGTGTTGTACGTGTCAGGTACGTCAGCTGGCCCGATACAAGTAATAAAGAAAATCCCTGCATACCCTCAGGTTGTAGTTTTTTTCTGTCGTCTTGAACCAGTCGACCTACCGCCTAGACAAATACAGATGCAATCGTACAGCAGTATGAAACTATGCTACTTATTTCCAGCTCGAACTTTTGCACTGATTCTGTCCATGCCTGACGAGAGGGGGGAGGCAGGGGGGTCTGGTATACCCGGGCCCGAGGATGTGAAAGGAGCCCGGCCTGGTCGATTTTTTCTTTCTTTAAGTAAATCTCCGAGAAAAGAAATAACTACAGCAACACAAAATGCAAAATCATTATTCATTATTTACTGAGTTAATACTTACGTATAGACAGCTCATATCATGTAGATCTTAGTTATACATGTCTGTTATAATAATGAAGAACAGTGATGCTGGAAGAAAAAAATCCCCAAAGATGTCAAGAAAATGAGTTAAAATCTTTTATATATTATTATTATTATTATTATTATTATTATTAATTGGTACTCCAGGAAAGGAACCAAAGACTTTTATAATCTACGAAGTCTGTGTATGGATCCTTTCCTTACAGGAAGGGAGAGAGAAAAAAAAACTTACCAGCGACATGAACGATTTTAGTGTCCCCTTACTTAGACCTGAGGTCAAAGAAAGAGTCCACCAGGTTGGGTATGTAGCTCAGTGGTAGAGCGTTCGTTTTGCATGTGAGAGGCCCGGGGTTCGATCCCTGGCATCTCCACGTAGCAGGTCTTTTTATTTTTCTGGTTTCAGTGTGTGGAAGAACTCAGTATTATGGTGCACATAGCAATGTGTACAATATCTGAAGGTAATGTAACAAAAAATATGACATTATTCGTCATGTACAATTTCTCAAGTTTTGATAAAAGTGAAATCACGGGGACGGCAATTAAAAAAATTTACGGATGACACGGATGACATATACCTCACAAACGGGCTTATCTCTCATCTTCTATCGATCTATACTTAAATGTAACAGTTCGATAACCCAACGGCCGCAGAAACACTGCAGCCTCGGAATCTCAGGTACCCATAGATTACTTGGTTGACAAGAAATTTCTGATCCCTGGAAGGGCGGACATTGAACCGACTACTTTCGGCAACGAACCTTTTCTATACAGGATCTATGTCTGATGCCAGAAGCCGCGCTCGTAGGTGGATCTCCAGTAGTTGGATCTCAGAGCACAGCAGCCATTTGAGTTAAATTCTACCAGCTGAGTTATGTCTATCGCTCACACCGGTACTACAAGCGCAGGGCAACCCTCTGGGCAGCGCTCTTAGAAGGCCCCCGAGAGACAAGGGACTACAGATCCTCGATATAATGTGCAATCATTCAAGCGAGTAAAACCGGGGAAAGCTGCACCGCAAGCTTTAACTACTTAGAAGACGCCTAAGGGTAAATATGACCCCTAATGGAGCCTCGTTTCCATAAACCAATTCTTAAATTGTATCTACGACGAGCTGGACGATGTATGCTATTTTTAACGTTACTGAACAGAAAAAGGAGTAATCTGTGTCAAATGAAGTTCAGAGTGGACAATGCCGCTTACACAGTTTCCGGCTTTTTTTTATTTAACATCAATTTTTATCGTAGGCGTCAGCAGTAGATGGGGTGCAAATTAGTGTTGTAAGCACGCCTCTGGCTTTTCTGCCATTGGACGGTGGGCTGACGGAGAAGATGGCTATGGGATGCTAGCATTATCTGCTCCCTACTTCCCAAGAGTGGCCAAGAGAATAGGGTGCGGGGGTGTGGGTTATATGTTGTCAATGAGCCTGTACACACTCACGAACATCAAGTGTGAATGGGTTGTCCTGGGTTCAGATCTCATCTTGGGCACAATTCTCTTTCTCTACATGTGGCGCCTGTTTACTGGGTCGACTGCTCTGCTGTCATATAGCCCTGGCTGCGGGATCGGCGTCAAACAGTAATCCCCCTCCCACCTCAAGAACATCAAGTGAAGATCAGGTTAGCAATGATCCCCTCACAAACCCAAGACACATTTGGTCATAGAAATGAAGGCCTTTCGATCTTTGTTTAACGAGACAATTAGACCGTGGTGTAGTTTGGCTGACATGAAAAATGATCAGTTACGGTGTTTTGAGCGCCTTGCTGGGAACAAAGTCGGCTCTTGGAATGAAACTAAGTTATTATGACAGACGTGGTCACAAAATCGGTGCTCGAGTGATTTCTGTGATTTCGATTAAACAGTCGATTTCTTTTAATCTTTGAGAACTACGCCCCTTTAGAAGAAGATGGAACCCGAAGCTGCAAATTGAGGTGCCTCGTTCTGAATGGCCTTTTCCTGAGCGCGATATTTTCAAAGACCACTTTACTGTAATCGCTTAGTTTATGTTCTGCACTGTAATAATTTTATTACTTGCATTTTTTCTTTATGGCTTTTCAACTATCCATAAGATGCAATTCAGCTACGGACAAAAGCCTAGGCTCTTCTTTGCACAGAGCTCTTTGTTGCTTCTCTAGCTGTAAAATTGTATTCTGTCTGCGTAAAATCTGTTGGAAAAAAACATTAGGTGTGTAGGTATAGATCTTCGTCTCTTTCTCTTTAACTGTCCCTTCTTTCTTTCTTTCCAGATTGCCGTTTATCAGCTGTGGAGTCAGAGGTCAATAATTGTCAGCATGCCCTATAATCCAACTCCTACTAGGTCGCTTTGCCCTGGGCACTTCGCCACGAACTAGACTCGTCACGCCATCTGTCACGTGTCGTGCGCACAACGCATGAACGGAAGTAAGATGTTTCCTGTGACACCTCTCAATCGATCGAGAAAGTTTCAGGCGGGACTTTGACAGAAATATCGCACAGACTTATGGGTGTCAGTGAGAATTTCGGAATCATGAATCGGAAGATGCTTAGAAAGAGATAAATCTTCTCTAACGACATGTTTTCCCGCACTGGATTTAAAGATCGAAGTATAAATAAATGCCTTTCGAAAGAGTTTTGCCCTTTAACTTCAAATTTTGTGAAAGGCAATGATTAATGGTTTTTTGTTTATCCTTTCTTCTCTTTTACTTTCTCTCTCAAGCTCTCTCACACGCGCGAAACACACATGAAAGAGAAGCGGAGAGGCAGAAAAAACAAGAGAATGAGAAGGATGGATACTTAGACATCCGAGCCAACAGAACGATCCAAGTGTGACATTTATGTGACTGCTTTGTCTAGCTTACTACCCGAGGCATTTTAGGGGCTGTTCATTGCACAAAGCTTATGACTATATGACCTCGACATAACCGATCCATATAACGCTTGAACTGAAACCGGAATGTGCGTGCGTGCGTGCATGAGAAGGGGGAAAAGACATTTATGTAAAACTAGTTCAACATCATTTAAACAAGATTCATTATGCGAGTCAACAAGGAGTTTTCGGAGATCAAAATGTTCAAGGCCAACACGAGCGCTCGCTGGAAATAAAGTATCACAAAACATATTCCGGTGGTATTTTACGACGAAAGGACACGAGAAATATTCTATCAATGTTTTTCTCTTGATCACACCTGGTTTGTCGATATAACAGGAAATGACGAATATTTCTAAAAATAGCGTCGTCTGTATGAGCTGAATTGGAATCTAAAAGACGTCATACTCGGTAAAAGAAAAGAGACCAGGACACAATGTGCTGTTGCTGAATGTTCTCTTTGACACTCAGATGGGGTTAGTTTGTACTCATTAAGGAAATCCTAAAGATAATGACAACAAGCCAGTGGATTAACTTTGTTGGTGTATATATATATATACAGGTTTCTGCTTTGTTCAAACGTGCCGTGCGAACTTCATCTCCCCACCGTACTCAAGAATTTGCTTAAAACATTTCAACATCGATTGTTACTCATTTGGACTTTCAGTATAAACAAAGAGATCTTTTTACTACAGCAGTGCCAACTATACGAAAGCACGAGCTGTTAAAACCAAATATAGTTGTTGGTAAGAAAGTAAATAGTGAATTTTGCATGCAGCTGAATGAGGAAGAAATAATTTTTACATCGATAAATATGTATTAAATTTTTATTATTATTTATTTATTATTATATTTTAATGGTAAAAAGTCCATTATAAACAGTTGGTTGTAACTATAAAATAAAAATGCAATGCTGGAAATTAACTATCAATGAAAAAAAGCAGGAGTTCATCTTAGAAAAACGCATATTTGAAATGTGTTTATATTTTATTAACAAGAATACATGTGGAAAAATTAACCCAAATGCAATCAAATGCAACTCAGTAACTGAGAATCGATAATACAATGTAGACTGCATTGATCGGGATTGTTGTCCAGTAAATTTTGATCTGGAGAAGATTTGCTTACCAGTCTGCCGAGTTAATTCGGGTTTTACCTTCTAATTTTTCGGTCGAAGCTTTTATATAAAGTTCAAATCTGAAGGTCTGTATTCCAAAATCAGCCATTCCATTTTCTGGGCAAAAAATCGTTTTTTGAACACGACGACCTAAACGATATTTCTTTATCTGACTCGAAGACACGCATAGATTTGCTTAACAGGCTGAGGGGATCGGCTCTCCTTGATTTTGTTTTGTGGTAGTGGTTCCATTTGGATAAAAGAGTTGGACCTTCATATTTACATGTGTTTCTGATGCGTTTTCTTCATTTTCTGGTTTGCAGCTGGATTGTATATAATGTTATTTTGAAATGCTAATTGTTTGGATCTATTGGCTGGATTCCACTCCGTTGTGCTTCACTCGTTTTGGCAACAACCTTGAGTTGCAGTGAATAATCTGATGAGACGATCACCCTTTTGCATTTTCCAAATGATAATATTTCTTCATATTCTCAAGATTACTCAATATCTTCATTCTTCTGATGTCACCAACCCTTATTCTCTGGAGTCGTTACCGTTAAATCTGCAGTGATCGCCCTTTACTGCCGGAACGCATAGAGTCTTCGCATTGTTCTTCCTTCTTCATTTTTGTGACTATTTCCTGAGTCCGCTTTTGGCTGAGATATTGCGCTTTAAAAATTCTCACATTATTATTATTAGTAACTGAGCCATAATCACTGTTACAAATACTACTTTTACACAACGGAGCTCTCCGGTGTAAGAAGGTAATTTTCTTCTGCTTTTCTTGCGGCAGGTGAGAATGCTGATGTTTCAAGTTTTATGTTTTGAAAATTAATCATAATTATGTCCTCATATTTTGGGAATTTTTGTTTGATAAAGAAATAATATTGCACTAGGTTTGTCCTTTAACGCAGTGATATCATTTGCAGGCCTTCTGATCGTCTCCCCTTACAAGCCCTAGCGACACTGATTGGTCCTTGACAATAGGGTGCGATTAACGAGTTCAGAGACGGGTCACGCTGGGTTTTTTTTATATATATACATATATACATAGAACTCTACGTTGCTAGTTCGTAGAGTCACTGGCTATCAGTGTCCTGCATTTTTTCTGTAGAGAGTGAAACGTTGATTACAAAAGAACGATACCCTGCACAGCCAACTTGATTTCGTTGCGAATAAAAAGCTATCCATTGTAATTATGTTTGACGTGCGTAGTTTTCTTCTGTTTTGCTTTTTACTTTAACAGCTTATGCCTTTTATACGTGTGTATTCATTATAAGAGAGGCAGAGCTCATGAGTTAATGAGTAAGACAAAAATGACAGTTAGATGCTAATAAAGCGTTTGTCTACTGCTTTATCTTTCCATGACCAGATAAAAGTCCGGACTCTAATGATATCGTCTGGGTAAAATTAGGGGTTATCGTCTTTTCACCAGCCCCTGCAAATCACGAGGATTCGATTCGCGGTTTAAGCTGAGACTGGCTGGTCTCCGATTTCGCCATAATGTGTGGAGGAGATGTGGGAGGGGGGAATGTAGAACATAGTAACTCTTCGATTCTGTGCTTCGGGCAGAGAGTCATGATGATCGATGACATGTTTTTTTCTATTTTTAAAGCATAAATCGGTAATTTCTTTCCCAGAAAGGAACAAATAGAACAATTTACATAACACGCAAAACACAAAATACCAAAATACATCAAGGATATGCGTGTACATTTGGAGGTACAAGAGGTGATGAATGAGCTGTAGCAATTTCACCACGTCTTTTTTTGTCTCTGGTTCATCGCTGACCGATACTGAGAAAATTTCTCTCTCACTCTATTTCACATACACACACACACACACACACACACACACACACAATAAATATATAGGGGTGGGTGGGTGGGTGTTGTTACGTGCGGTAGCGTACATCCATTCAGAATTTGAACTGACCGATAATTACGACAGCTAACAGCGCTGAAACTAAGCGAATACTGATTACTTTTAGTTTATGTTACCTCGGATGTCGTGGTGACATTACCAGTGTGCAAAGCTAATGTTGTCGTCTGTAGACACGATACGATTGTCTCGATTTATTCTGAGAGGAAGCTGTGTCAGAAGTAAGCACACCTTTCTGTAGATTAATAATCCAGTCAAACAACAAACTCACAGCGCTTCAACAGATATTTCAAGAGAACTAACAAGTGAAGTGTTTTGTTATACATGTGGGAAAAAGAAAAAGCTCGTAACAAGTTGCTAGGTCTCGTTATAACAGCAAGGAGGTTTGTTGTTTGTTGATCCTCGCAGTGAGAGTCGATTACTGCGGTGTTCTGTGTCTTTTTACAGTAAACAATAACAACTGACTATGACTGCAATCTTTTTGAAAAAGGGTGGTGAACCTAAAATATCAGGCGGAGTATGAATTCAGACATGCCAAAAAATTTTAAAAATGGAATTCTGTGCGAAGGAACTGGGTTTTGCTGTCTGAAAATACCTTAATAAATAACAACATGGATAAAAACCCATCCCGATTAAAGCTTGAGTTTTTGTAAGTAGAAAGAGTTTAGTAGATACAGCAGGCAATTTTGCCAAGTCTCTTTTTTTTCCTTTTTTTTTCACACCACACTCTCGCTCTGCTCACGAAAGAGATCCGAAGTCAGGAGGCAATCTTCACTACCACAAGGGGACAACAACTCTGTTTTTGGTTCTTGGCTTATCTCCCCGAATTCGTCGTACAAAGAGGCAACAATGGGGCGGCAGGGGACGCTGCTTGCAGTCTGCAGGGGGGTCCTTTCGTCAGCTAGGCCTGGTATCATGACATACGACGTCCCCGTTTTGCACCCAGCAACTTGTTCCTCTCCATGCACGTGCGGTTGGATTTTGTCAACATAAGTGTGGAGACTGGTTTTAGCAGCATTGACGTCACAACTGTCAATGGAGGCGGTGGAAAAATTCTCAGCATCTTCGGGATAGTTCTGAACATTTCTTGATCTGTACTGGAGGTCTGTAATAGTGAAAAACAAGAGTTTATGTAAATATTAAGAGTAGCAAATCATGTTCAACACGTGTGCTTGAAGTTTAAAAGACGGTCTTTGGAAGGGCATCTTCATGTGAAAAATGAAACATAAATTAGAATGACAGTATCCTCAACAAAACTGGACTTTGGTTTGTGTCTTCCCTGCATTATCTTCCCATCAAGGCGCAGCCGTCTTGCCAGAGAAAATATATTTCCATCTGAACTGGACAAAACCTTAATTGCAGACGGCAAAACTAGTTGCAAAACGTGTAAACGTGTTCGGCTTCTATTTTCGCCTTTCAGTCTAGTTTGTTAGAATTTGTGGAAAAGGAATACTAAGTAGCGTCTTAAACTATTTTTTAAAAGTGGGCAAGTGGGGCTTATCAAACATTGATGCGTGTCATCACTCATCAGTATCTAGGAGATCAGAAAAGTTGTAGTTGGGACTGCAGACGCAGAATCGATGGAAAGTATGTGAATGATCGTGCTGCTTTTTCGATGACCTCCCTTTACTCGGGGCCAAATGTAGATAAGGAGTTCATCTACTCTTCCACGTTACCTTCACACCCTGTTTAAAATATCCGTACCCGACAGCTGGGTCGACTGGGGGACGTTTGCTGCGCCACACGGGTATCGAACCCGTGCGCGTCTCGGGTCGGGCGCCAGCGCTCTAACCACTCGATCGGGTACCAGCATTGTTGCATAGCCACAAGATAAGGTTAACTACTAAGTACAGGCTATACAAATCCCTGGTAGTGCCGATCCTGCTCTACGGATGCGACACGTGGACTCTGCTCGCCGAAACGGAAACGAGAATCCAGGCATTCGAGAACAAGTGCCTGAGGAGGCTGCTCCGGATCTCATACAAAGAACACAAAACCAACGACTTTGTAAGAAACAAGATTGCCACACTCGTAGGACACCAGGAACCTCTACTATCAACAGTCAAGCGACGTAAGCTGGTCTTCTTTGGCCATGTAGCCCGGCATGACACCTTGTCGAAGACTATCCTTCAAGGCACCTTGGAGGGTGGCCGACGCCGCGGTGGTCAGAGAAAGAACTGGCTTACGAATGTCAAAGACTGGGCTGGTCGTCCTGTACAGGACCTGCTCATTATCATCCAAAATAGGCAAGAGTGGCGGGCCCTGTCAGCTGCCGCGTCTATCCATGTGCTCCCCCCCAACGCCTGGTGCTCGGCAAGGGACGACTGACTGACTGATTGTTGTTAGGTCAGAATTTGAATAGACGGTCGAAAGCCTATGGTGACGACTGTATGAAAGAGAATGAGACAGTGGCTTATTGAAAGTTCTAAAACTACTGTGATGTAGATATCGACTGAAAGCGTGCCTGTTTTGAGGCGAGAGCTGTGTGGGTACGTCAGCAATCTGTGGATAAGAAGGACCGCATGTGCTTTTAAAGTGTGCGTCGTGTGAAGTCTTTAAGAAAAAAATATAAAGAAGGTTGTAGAAGGTGAGCGGGGGTCTATAAATACCTAATGCGGTGTGCTCTTTGCTTTCTATTGCGCTCGATAAAAAATTTTTGACAAATTGTATTATTGGAAATTATTCGATTTGGCAAAATTTTTACGTGATGGTTATTTATTTATTTTTTTTTAACTTCCCAAACCTGGTCAAATGCCCGTTCAAAGTCTCACTTACCTCCCTAGCCGTAGCCTCCGCGCCAGTGGGGCTGACGGCAAGACGTTGAGTTTGGCTTATGTTCATCAAATTAGAATTTTAATTTTTATGAATCCGCTTTTTGAAGCAAATTGTTAAATTAAACTTTAGTACAGTTATGCAACCACTTCGTTTCATTATTTTGTTGTTTGGGGTTGCTGCACGATTTTTCAGTGTCAAAAAGCAACAGCTTGACTCTAATTTATTTGAAGTGCGTCGTTATCCTCATTCTTGTGCTTGAAACCGCGCTACGGACTCATCCGAAATAGACTTCCAGAAAACACGAACTGTTCAATCCCTAAGATCAGAAAGTGTACTGATTTTTTTCCCAGCATACCCTACCATTATTACAAAGCTGTCGGGAAGGCTCAGGCGCAAGAGCTGAGTAGAACCCACCTGACAGCGGACAGATGATAGCTTCTGACAAAAAATGGAATAAAGAGAAGAAACCAGCGAATTTTATACCCAGTAAGCCCGGGTAGTCGAAAGATCACATACTTAATAACATCCCGATGAAATATTTTTTAGAAGTTTAACGTTTTACATTTACCAAGAAGTGAAACACCGGTTACGTTCATGCGGGAGTCCCTACCACTAATAATGTATTGTTATTTTCTTTTAAATGAAATCTGTCCTTTCTGGATATACTACCTGCGTCTGCATAATAGGGGAAGCTGATAGCCAACTAGTTAGAGCAACGGCATCTGAGCCGAGAGGCCCGCCGGTTCGATACCCTGTGGCGCGGAAAACTTTCCCCGGTCGACCCAGCTGTCGGAAATGGGTACCTTACTCCATAAAGTGTTGGGAAAAGCAAGGCAGCGAAGAGATAAGCACACAAAGCTCGCACCAGAGAAAAAAATGGGGTCTCTAACACCTCACTCCCCACTGACCTGAAAAGGTTAAGGGACGACCTTTACCTTCACCTTTTACCTGTGTCATACCATGGTCGCAAGCTAAGTCCTTCAGATTTAAAAGATTATGGCCTTCCTGAAGTAACTTTTTTATCACATGATCTTGAAAACCACTTTTAACGTGTTTCTGTTTTCTTGCTTGATAGTTTATCTGATGATGATTGAGCTATATAATAGCATAGACGTATAATGGACACCCGCGTCCTTTAAGCTTTGCGCGATTTGTTTCTTTTTTTATTGTTTTTTTTTGGGGGGGGGGCGGGAGGAGGGGAAGAGAGTTACAGCCATTCACTAGGGTATTGTGTTATTGGATTTGGTGGGCTGGAATGGGTAAAATTAGATTGTCAAATGTGAACACGAATGACAAGGGAGCCTACTCTGGAACTCGATACTCGTGTGAACCAAAATTACCCTCCAACAGCACCAGACAGTTTTTACCTCCCCTGATGTCTTAGTAGAGGAAAAGCGCAGACAACCCGATCACAGACAGCGTCGAGAAAATGCTGAAAACTAATGGCGTTATTCAGCTTCTGTTCTCTATCCGGCTATATGCCTCCTCCAGTCTCGCGTCGGAAGCAGCTATTAGATTAGCGACATAAATCAACTTTTGGTCAAAAAGTTTCCTTTGGACTTTTTATTTTCTAAATAAAAAATGCCTTTGCTTCTCCTAATTTTGTAAGTGCATGAAGTACATCTGATTATTTTTTTTTGGAGGGAAGGGGGCTCTTTCCTATCCGTTCTCTTCGGTCTTTGTGACCTAGTTCACAAGGTGCATAGCTTATAAAGTATCATACGAGCAGTGTGCTTATTAATCTCTTCAAGTTGAAAGGTCGTTAAGGTCTTGGTTGAGCAGCAGCTGCTCTCCATCTTATCCCCGCCCTGGTTATATTTCACCTTAGTTATTAACTTTTTTCTTTAATAAATCGTGTCCTTACTTTTTTTAAACTCTAGCAGACATCTTTTTAAAATTCTTTCTCTGTCGTGATACGCTTATGATTTGCGCACATTTCAATCAGAAACCAAGAATGCAATATGTTAACTTGGGACTCCTTTAATTGCTATTCCAAAGCTTGTTTTCCATGTCTTGCTCTGCTGTGTGGATCGCAGGTCTACGATTTTTTCTTTCTTTTTTTTTTAGCGTATCTGAATTGACCGCTAGGTGGCAGCGCGGTAGCACTGTGCGAAAATTACTGCTGCAGGAGTCTGGGGAGCAATATCTACGAAGCGGTGACTTGGAAGAATTTCTCATTTCTTCCGGCATCAGTTAACGTGAGTCTACGCTAGAAAAACAGAATGTTTCCGAGACCGTCCATGTTTCTTTGGTACACTTGCCTTCGCTCGTTTTGTGCCCGTCGTTGAAGTGAACTTGCATTTTCTTCTTTAACTTAACTTCCTTTTTTTCTTCTTTTTTTTACATTCTTTCTTGTATTTTTTTCGTTTAAAAACTGTTGTCTTTGTGTGGGGCTGAGTGTTAAGCTTCTACTCATTTCGCTGCTATACTAAGCTACTTTAGTTAGACATGGCTGCTTCACAGGCTGGACTTCTGGTTGGCGTTATTTTCGCTTGAATGAGTACTCGATAAAGCATCACATTTCGTAATTTTAAAAACGATTTGAGACAAAGAACTCCCGATTTATTTCAATCGGTCCAAGTTAATATATCTTTCATGCCACATCCTTTTCCCTATCATTCTTGTATAAATTAAAAAAAGGTTTTACATTTACAATAGCGTAAATACCAAAGAGATTTTACCTATTGTAAAGACCAGAGACGAGGTGTTACTTGCTTCCTACATATCGCTTATGTAAAAATACTAGACTCTGGCTAGTTTACGCATGCACTTTGATGCTCTCCGTTGCCAGAAACCTCTTTTTGGGTGGTCCTGGAAGCGGCCACATTCACCTAAATTCCTAAAACGTCTTCGGGTTGACCTTGACCTGTGCATCAGAGATAAGGATCGGCTTGTTGGCTGTTGTGAGATAATGAGTCATAATGCTTGCTTCTCCTAGGACACTGGAATTCAGTTACAAAGTTTAACACACTCATCGCTGTCTTGATTACCCGGTGTGGCTTAGAGATTTTGTTGCAAATGTCACAATACAATGTTAGTTTGCATTTCAAACATCTTTAGTGCTCACTTCGATTATTATGAATCGGCTGCATTCTCCCAGATAATGACATGCTTTCGTACCCATGAAGATGAAAGGTACCAATGCATGTAGTGGGTAATATCTTTGAATCACTGAAGACAAGACAAAGAAACCTAAAAGACAATATCCCTATCCATCCAGACCTATCTAGCTATAGATGACCATTATGACAGCTCTGTATGCCATTGCGCTCAAACCTAATTTCTTTCCATATTCTCTCCTCACGCAATGTTACTCGATCATTTTCGTGCATTGGAGTAAAAGGTAGCTTACCCGAATAGAATTTTCCCAATACTGACCTGCTTTGAAATTACGAGCCTCTTCTCAGCAGAGATGTTACAAAATGAAACAAAACTGGCCTAAGTATTGACCCAGACCAAGAAAATCACGCTCACAGAAAGGTCAAAGTGGACACGGTGCAGACATGACAGAAACTGCGCTATGCTACTCTATCACCCTTCCTGGGGACTACATAAAAGTCACAGCGGACCCAGTGCAGATAGGATGGACACGGTACAGTTGATTATCTCGCCCCCAGAACGTCCAAAAACTTATAGTTAGCTCCAGAGCGAGCAGCATAAGCCTCTTCAGTTCACACGACATTTGACATTAAACATTTGATCTATAGGAAACAAACCAAGTGGGGAATAAATTGACTTAGTTCTTCGAGCTATATGCAAATGAGGGAGCTTTCTTTAGTTTGCTTGTTTTTGACGAGCTCTGCTATGCACAAACGCTATGTTACGCACTAAAAACACATCTTTTCCACGAGCATTACTCCTTACACCAATCAACGTATCTGTCAATAGTTGTGATCATAATCAATTGACTGGTTCACCTGCTCATCTTTCTCTGCAGATTTATGAGTGTCCATCGTCCCGCCCTCTCCCTGCATTATCTTTGCCCAACCGTTTGCAGAGTAAGGTATCCATTCCAAACAACTGGGTCGACTAGAGAAGTTGGCTGTGCCACAGGGTATCTAACAGGCGCGCCAGTGATCTAACCACCCTGTGTGTGTGTGTGTGTGTGTGTGTGTGTGTGTGTGTGTGTGTGTGTGTGTGTGTGTGTGTGTATGTGTACTATCAGCTGTTACCTTTCATTGACTGTTCGTTTGCACTAGCACTGGAGTAGCAGAAGCAGAAGCACGCCTTTCGGATCACATGAAGATAGCCTTGTCGGAAGTCTCGAAAGAGAAGGCCAAGTAGCAGAGGGTTGACAAGGCCCGGGAGGGATGCAGATAATATGGTGTACATTAGCGTGGCGTCACTGATGGGATAGCCAGCCTTTTGAATCGTCAGCAGTACCTGTGCCCATATTGCAATTTAAACAAAATATACAGATTTTTACATATTTTTTCACTTCCTAATAGCTGACAATTTCTAAGCAAGCAATGTCCCTTGACCTAACCGGCTCGAGGGTGACTGTTCACTGACTATTTTCTCATCATTCTTCTTAATCTTTCAGCATTCGTACGTGAATTGTCGTCAATATGTCACCTGTTCAACTAAGGTGTTTGTTTTGCCACCTAATTGTTTTTATGCATACATTGTTTCATTCTTTGTCTGCTAAGAGTTTTTAAAGCCATATCTGTGCCCTCTTCTCCACTTTACTACAAATTTTACTACAAATAATCTTCGGCCCACTTGATTTTATTGCTCAGTTCATGTTTCAGTGATTTAGATTCTCGTTCTGTTGTCCTTTTGAGGTAGTGCTGTTGTGGCATGATCGTACTTTATTTTTATTTTTCTGTTGATATGTCTATGCATATTTGTTTGAAGATGTGTTTGGTCTGTGTGCTATGAGCATTTTGAATCTTTATTTAGATGTCCTTTGTTCCCTTTTGTGTAAAGCGCATTGAATCTGCTGTACATTTAAGAAATGTGCTATATAAATCTGGATTCTTCTTTTTCTCATTATTACTAGTAGTGGTATTAGTAGAAGAGGACATTTTTTAATGATAACTTACTAGTGCAGGAAGCCAAAGCGCTTGATTGATGAGGATCAACCCGATCATCTTATACATAGCCTGCAAGGATTCTGGTTCCACAAGAGGAGGTGAGAGGTCTTCCGTGTACCGGAAATGATTCTCCGACCTCGTCCACTTTGCTAAGTTATTCAGGGTCACGAGGGTGGAGGTCACAGTGAGGAACACGGTCAGTAGGTTAAGAAAACCAAATGCCAAAAAGGCCAGGAAGTAGGTTCGCCGCCTGGCGGTGTCCGGCGTATCCACTAGCCACGAACTGCACGTGCGGTTGTCCGGCATGACGTCAGGCCCATAGCCTACGACCGGCAGGCTGGCGATGCTGAGGGCGACGGCGAAGACGAGGAAGAGGACAAGATTAGCGTTGTCCTTGTTGAGCAGGAAGCACCGCCCACCCTCCGCTAGGGACGCTCGTGGCCAGCTCAGGCACGATGAGCAGGCGCGAGGGGAGGGCTCGGGAGGCGTGCGCAGGCTGCAGGCACTAAGGCGGAGCGCCACAGACAGGTAGGTGACGATGGCGAGAGCCGACAAACTGCACCACGTCGACGTCACCTGCAAGAGAGATGTCAGAGTGTGAGGTATGTCGCCCACAGTGGGCAACAAACTCTGATATAAGCGTATTTGTTAAGAAAGTATTTTATTTCTAAATGTGTCGGTATCGACTGACTCGTCTGACTAAGTAGTGTTTTTCATGCCTGGAATGAGGCTTGTGTTTTTTAAAAATTGCGTCTTATAAATGTTAGTAGTAATAGTAGTATTAATAACAAGGTCTAGGTAAGCTAGATCTAAGAAGACTGACATTTTAGTACGATTATTTAGGTTTATTCCTGAAAGTAATATTTTAAATACTAGATAGGTACATTGTTGATTTTGTTGTAGGCATACTGCTTCTGATTTTTAAATCGCGATTAGATATTTAAAGTATTGCAATTTATTTTAAATTTAATTTCACATACTTTACATACCTTATTTTGTTTCTAAGATAATGATTTTGGCTACATAATTTTTCTAGGCGCCTTACTTTTTTCATTTTTGATATTTTAGTTTGAGAAGTCACGTGGTCGTCTTGCCGTTTTGGCTTCCACCTTTTGCACCAAGCTTTTTTTGTATTTCTTCCTTTTTTGGGTAGAGGATGTCAGATTTTCATGATTCCCCACTTTACCATATCCATAGCCAAGGGAAAACGGACGGCTCAAGGATAAGATAGTCAATCCCTACATGAAATCATAATGCTAACACGGCATCAGGGGGTGAAGACTTTCTACGACTAAAGTACCGAACATGGACCAGTGCCTACGTGTTCGCGACCAGACTGACCCATCGGTTGATGTTCACGTGTAGATGAAGATGGATGCTACCTAATGTATAAGCCCAAAGACAGGACCATGGATATTCCCCGCAAAAAAAAACATCCTGCAAGATCGATCGAGTCCTGGATCAACAACAACCCCGCACCCTACCGGTAAATTCTGGGGTAGGGATAGTGAAAAATGATACTGAAACCAAAGCAGATATTAGGTTTACAGAAGGAACATCCGTCAGTGCGTGGGACGTCCACACATTACACCAGTCCAGAAAAGTGAAATAACTAACCCATCAGCTAAAACAGTTCCGGTGGGACATTGTGGGACTAGTGGAGGTCAGATGGCCAGGATTTGGGGGCAACAGCAATATTGAAAGAACATTAACTCTGGTACAGAAGGGTCGACGCCAGATATGGCATGGGCTTCCTTTACATATGGGGGAAAGTGGTCAGATCCGTTATCAGCTGAACACCCATATCAAGTAGGCTGATCTCCATAGGCGTCTCTGTCAGGCCTCAAAATGTCACCAACTATTAGCTCTGAGTTCCACGCATGGATACAACAAAGTGGAGTTTAACCAACAGCTAGACAAGGTTATAAAGGCAGTACCGAAAAGAACATCCTCATCGTTCTCGGTGACTAAAACGCAAAAGTCGGCCTAGACTCCTACCAGCAAAGGGCAGGAACGATGGGTAAATTTGGCCTCGGTCAAACAAATGACAAGGGATCTTCAGTTGCTAGAGTTTGCACAGAGTCATCGATTTACCTTAGCCTACAACCCCACATGAAATCAAGGAAGGCAACTAGGCACTTGCCAGATGGAGGGGTCCATAACCAGACTTGACTTCATCGTGCTGCGAAGATGCTTCCAATCCAGCATCAACAAGGCCAAGACGAGGACATATTCAAGAGCTGATATAGGCAGCAACCATGAGCCTGTCTTAAATACCCTGAAGTTGAAGATGAGGATGAAACACTGCTCACAAACCCCCTGAATTTGCTTTGATTTAGAGAAGCTGCAAGATCCAAGCGTTGTAGAACTCTTGAAGGCATAAGTTAAAGGTAAATTCTTGACACTTAACGTGGTAGAATGCAATGTAGACGTCCTCGCAGGAAACATGAAAGGCACATCTATAAACTCAAGAATTGCTAGCGCATAGAAGGAAGACGAAAAAAACCCTCGGTCACAAATCAAACCTTTGATCTCTGTGACCAAATGAGTGCTTTGAAAAGAGAAAGGAAAATAGTGTCCAAACACAATTGCGCCATCAGGAAAGGGATAAATGTAGCTAGTGATAACCGGATCGATAGCCAATGGACAACCATAGAGGAGAGAATGGCACGGAGTGACAAAGAAAATTCTAGCAACTACTAAGGACACCCATCAAGTCTTTTCGACAAAAGATTTCAGTCATGGAAGACAGCAGGGGCCACCTTATCACATAAAGCACTGCTCTACTCAACCGATGGGGTGAATATTGCAAAGACCTGTAAAACTTTCAGCTGAAGACAGACGCTAACAGCCTTCAAAACATCTAGACTAGAACTAGCAAATCTGCAGACCTACCAATCCTCCGGGGATAGGTCGAAAGAGCTGTACGCACTCTGAAAGGAGGAAAGTCACCTGGCGACGACAACGTCCCATCTGAAATGCTCAGGCAGGATGAGGGTGAATACAAAAAGGCTCACACTGCTCTCTAACAAAGGAACAGGCAAGTATTAAACTGTCACATCCTGATAGAGAAGAATCAGCGGGACCTCTACCATAACTTTATAGACTTTTAAAAAATAAAAAGGCTTTTGACAGAGTCTGACACTAGGGGTTATGGCATGTCACGCGAAAATTCAACATGAAAGGTCTTGTCCAAGTCATCGGAGCAGTAAATGAGTTCAACGAGCGCAATACTGCTGAATAATTTACTTTTGCACGACAGTCAGCTTACGGGTTCTCCCTTTCACTTGGGCTGTTTAACATCTTGGAGAACATCACGCAAGAAATCCTACGCGACCATCACAGTTTCATTTTTATCGATATAAGGCCGATTTGCAGCCTACGCTTTGAAGACGACACCGATCTGATAGCAGAAACTAACAGAGAAGACCTGACCAATAGGCATTTTGAACACATATCAAATGAAGACCATCAATGACAAGAGCAAAGTGAAAATCACTAGTCTACATGGTCTGCAAGCAGAGATCTACATGAACGAGGTACGGCTCGAAGAGATAAACAGCTTTAAGTACTTAGGAACCACCCTTTCTAAAAAGACAGCTCTAAGACAGATATCCGCATTAGGATCGCGACACCAGCAGCGGCAATGGCTGGGCTGGACAGGGTCTGGCGGACCCATAACATCAGGTTTACTACAAAGTAAATCTTTCAAGTCCCTGTAGCACTGATCCTGCTTTAAGAATGTAAAACGTAGACTTTGCTTGCCGATACAGAGAGAAGAATCCAAGCATTCGAGAACGAGCTCCAGGGGAGGCTGCTCCGGATCTCGTACAGAGAACATAAAAACCAATGAATTTGTACAAAGCATAGCTGTCATACTCTTACGACACAAGGAGCTTCCTACTTGCAACAGTAAGCTGGTCTAATCTGCCACTACGATCAGGGTACCTTGGAGGGTAGTCGATGCCGCAGTGGTCAGAGGAAAAACTGGCTTACAGACGTGATAGACGGTCCTGTGCAAAACCTGCTTACTATTGCTCAAAACAGTCATGAGTGGTGGGCCTTGTCAGCTGCCACATCTATCAATGTGCCCCTTCTCCCAGTGACCGGTAGCAAAGGGATGAATGACTTATATCTACCAATGTGATTAGATATCTCAGTTGCTGCTGATTTTATAAGTGCGATTATATACCTCTATACTTAAGGGGCCAGTTGCAGAACATGTTTCTAAACCTTAAAACTGTTCTAAAGAAGAAAAATCTCTTCTATGCCATTTAGATGCATTGCACAAGAACATACAAAGCATTGTACTGACAGGACGGAAAGTCAGACTTAAACAACTTTATCTTACTTAAAGCAGTTTTAGTTTTAAAAATTCTAAAATTGTGATTCGCACTTTTAACAGATTATCTAAAAAGATTTAAGACCTAAAAGTGTTTAAAATTAGAAATGTGTTGTGCAACTGGCCCCTGATTTTTTAATGAAATTTGTGAGAGTTTCATAAATGCACAGCCTCCAATCTAAAATGACTGTACTTTACAATTTCAATATGGCATAGGACAATATTCAAACATTGAAGTCTGTCCAACACAAAAATGGCTTAAATTTTACTGTAAAACTGTCAAATGTCTTTTTACAGGGTCCATTGAAAAGATGATGGTAACAATGCACTATGGCACAAAAATATTAATCTCAGGAATAGTGCACGATTACTAATAATAAATGACAAGATTTTTTTGTAATTTACGAACCGCAATCAAATATTTCATGATTTTTTTATGTCTTTTGATTCCTTGATTAGGTATTTTTTACTTATTTACTTATTTCTTGCTTAAACACCGAGGATTCCGTTTTATAGAAATAAAATGGATGATGCTTACAACTAGTCATTAAAATAATGTTTTATCGAATCTGCCTCACATTGACCCAAAAGAAGAAGCCTACAAAACATTTTTTAACTGTAAAATATCTCAATGCTGAAAGAGGAGCCGCCAATGGTTCGGCGATACAACCTCACCTGAAAGCACTCGCAGGTCGCCGCTCCCCCGTACCAGCTGCCGTGGAAGTAGGAAGCCAGGGCCAGTGGGGAGGGAACCACGGCGGACAGGACGTATGTGGCGCACAGGGCGGCCACCAGCTTGTCGCTGAGCGTTCTCTCCCCTGGACGCCGCCAGCATGCATGCAGCAGGATGGGCAAAAGATTCTCCAGACACAGACAGAGCTGGAGGATTATGGTGATGACCCCGGACACCTGCACATCCTTCATACTCTCCGGAAGCGAGTCGGTAATCAACTGGTGGCGGTCTCTCATGGTGGGTTGTGGGGATCAGCCAGTCGTAGACGTCCTCTGGACATGATTTAAAGCAAATATAAAGACGTGTTTACTAAGCAGAGTTGCACAGAAACTCGCTTTCACTCTCTCTCTCTCTCTCTCTCTCTTGCACACCCACACACACACACACACCACACACACACACACCTTACCAATCAAATAGTCGGGACATCAGGACGGCAGTCTGCAAACAAACCAAATGCCTGTAGACCCTCTCGTTGTAAATAACATTCCACGCCGTTACGTTTACTTGCTCTGAACTATTTTATATCACGGTTGAGTTTAAAACTGTGGCTGGAGTGCTGAATATGGATCCTTGCATGGCACTGCCTGTGCCCACTGTCGAAAGCATCCATTCTGGGTTCTGTTTAGTACAAAGTATTTCCTCTGCTTGAACGTCTGCTGAAAACACGATAACTTTATAAAACACCTGATACGGGCATCACTGCTTTATATAATGACTGCTACACTATTCACAGAACGCCTGAGACTGACATGACGATATCATAAATTGTCTGTAGGCGACACGGCTACTTCACATTCGCCTCCCGTGATGAAGTACTACCTTGTGTTTTCTTCAGAGATTGCATTGTAGCTAAAGCAGGACTCAAAAACCTCGAATCAGCTCATTCTGTGACTTGGTAGTTTTCTGAATAAACATTTCTGTCGCAATGGATTTTGACTTCTTTTGGCAGTGATTTTTTTTCGTGCATTCGTTTTACCCGCTTCGTAATGTTTATGAAGAAGGCTCTGTGAGGACATTATATCTACACACTCTATTCTCTGCCAGTCAGAGGGACCGGAGCAGAATGAAGGCCAATTCATCCAAGCCCCTCTCCCCTACCCTTGTTTAAAAATACGAATAGCCTCATTACCGCAGAATGATCGTGTTTATCTGATTGGACGGTGTGACGTTGGCTTTATCAGCCTCGTTATTGCCCTGCGTAGCAAGCGTGGCAGCATCAATGTTTAGCGCGCGATCAGATCCTAACGCTGATCGCGACTCACGATTGCAAGATGGGAGTGGATTACACAGGCCAGATCACCTGAAGTCCCAGCACTCCAACTCGTCAGTTTCCATCTTGCAGTCATAATCGATAGACTGATTGTGTCCCTCGCACGAAAGACGTGTTTTGCTGAACCCATCCTCGAAGAACCCCCCTTCTCTTGTCCTTTGAGAGAAGGGGAGGCGGGTGCTTGCTCGGAGTATTGACAACACCCAGCAGCACTTGCTCACTGATTTCCTAAAGTCGGAAAGGATGATAAATGTTGTCTCGTTAATTGAGTTGCTGCCCTAGCTGCATAAAAAAATGCTTCTGCCCTGTTTCATTTTTGTTAATCTTCCATTCACGCAAAAGCGTATCCCATTAGAGCACGTCTGACGCCAGTGTCGTCGTTTACCTCTCTCTTTCTCTCTCGATTACTCCCTTTTTTCGCGCAAAAACTAAAATCAGCAGAAAACCAACTACTCTGAGTAGATGTAACGTCTTCTACTCCTTCAGTCGAAGCGGACATAAAGCTGACTTGTCAGATCCCATACAAAAAACGCTCTCTCAGTCCTCCTCCACTACATTTTAAAAATGTTTTCCATCGTCTTCTTATCCTTATTACTATTATTATTCCTCTTTCTTTTTCCTCTTCTTGATAGGAGCTATCTCTCTGCTGATAAGATTGTTGACATTTCTGTGAATATTGAGACTAATCTCTTTTGACTGCCCAAAGCCAACTTAGCCGCTAGAAGGTTTTGTGCCTCTATGTGTCTCTAAATTTTTGTTTCCATTGTTAGATGCATTTTTTGCACGCTTTTCCTCGCAACAAAAAAATAGTTCCTGATTTTTGCTGATTCTGCACCGAAAGTTAATTCGTATTTTCAGGCGAGTGAAGTGTGAGGTTAGTCGTGTGCAAAAGAAATAAGAAAATCTGAATTTATGTTTTAAAAATTTACATTAGGGTCTGAGAGAGAGAATGTGTGTGTGTGTGTGTGTGTGTGTGTGTGTGTGTGTGTGTGTGTGTGTGTGTGTGTGTTGCCGTGGATCTGAATAAAGACGAAGAGAATCACTAAAGAACTCTATGACACACACCCATGAAACACCAGTGGAAGAACCCAATGATCCTCCAGATTACACGAAATCACTCTAACCCTTGAACTCGCTGTTTTCACTTTTCCGCCCTCGAGCAATTTCAGTTTGTGTAAATTTTAGCATCTTTAAAATCAGACCTGTCGGTAGCAGACAGCAATGCCAGAGGCATAAGCGGCTACATGTAGCCCTTCGGCAGACAAGCTGTGCCAATTATTCAGAGGATTGTAATGATGCTGACACTCATTCGATTGAATAAGCTTTTTTTTTTTTTTTTTGTCTTCGGCGTACCAGTGTCTGCGTGACAAGTTGTAAAGAAACTCCCAAGATGGCCGGAGGTCCCTAGCCTTTCAGCTCGAATGTTTACAGTGACGTCGACACGCAGGCCTGTCGCGCACTCGCACGTCATTGTCTCCCTCACGGAAGCTGACTAGAGTAGTCACCCTTAGCTGGGGACCCACTTCTGTGAAGCTCCTGTTCTCCTTTCTTGTTGCTGCATGTCGTGCGTGGTCTCAGTTTCTGTTTGTCGATTTCGCCCACTTACAATTATGAGTAGGGCAAGCAGCCGGCGGGAAGAGCTTATTATCAGGCGCCGGCTTCCAGACTGAACTATTCTTTGTTTGTTTGATTTTTTTTTTTCTTTCTCTCCATTTCTTTTCATTTTTCATCTGATATGCTATGTATTTCCTTTCTTTCCTTTCTCGTGTTTGTTTATTTTTTGTGGCATTTATTTTTTCCACATTTCTTTTTCAACAATCAGTTTGCAGGTAGAGACGTGACAACATAAAATTCTCGGCAGGCAAGATCAACGAAGTTTGTTAAGTTCTGATAAGGAAATAGGTCTTGTGCTTTTCTGTAAAGATATAGTTTTTACGAAACTGCTATTAGGAATAGTATATTCATGCGGTCATGCATTCAGACGTGACCCTTGGTCATCAATGGGCGCTGATCAGGGGCCGTAGTTGTCAAGTAAGTCGTTCTCTGGGGCAACATGGATAAATGTCTTGTTTCCAAAGTTAGAAAGCGGTATTCAGACCCTGTAGATGTTGTTTTGCATCTGGAGCCTAAAGTCCTTGCAAAGGTGTCCTGGGGTCAAGAAACATGAAGTAGTGTCCACGGGATCTCGACACTGCTTTATACTTCGGAAACGAGACGCTTTTCCTTGAGTTTCCCATTTTGCCCGGAGGAAACGACTTACTCTCGCTTCATGCCTACGGCCCCAGGATAGAAAGTGCCCAAACTGAAGACAACGAACACGAAGCTGACTGGAGTCGTTAGTGACCAGCTGTCTGTCTATAGCTGCATCACGCTCGACGGCGACAACGGGATTATAAACCGGTATGAAGGCACCGGCCAACCTTCCCAGGGCAACCTCCATCGTCCTCGCGGTGGGTGTAAACGTTTGTTGAGGATGGCGCAGAGGTATGATCGAACGCTTGCTGCAGTGGTGCACGTTTGATAAAAATGACAACGTGGATTTGCTGGACATGGTAGCAGACCTCTGCTAGAAATGGTGGCAAAGGTTTTTGAAGATGAAAGCGATACGTGCTAGAAATGATGGAGCACGTTGGATAGATATGATGGCGCACATTTGATAGCGATGCTGGGAGCACGTTTGGTAGAGGTGGTGGCGCACGTTTGTTAGTGATATTTGCTGTAGATGGCATGGGGTGTGTTTGATGGAGCACATCCCCGGGGTGGGATTACAGTGTTGCATGCTCGATACAGACGCAAGTACAGTCTGCCTGCTTGTTACCCAGCGCTCAGCGCTACTAACTTCAAGCCTGCAAGAATCTTCAGTCCCTGATTTACACAGCGTATCTGACGAAAATATTTTTCCGGTCCGAAAACAAGATAAAATATTAATATACCATAAACAGTGTCTCCCACTTTATAAACATTTATCTCGTTATTTATATAAGAAAGTTTAAGGACACACTTGTTTTTTATGAACATGTATTCTGAACACAGCGTTCTCATAAGACAAAAGCGGAAAATATAGCTTACAGAGGTGTTCGAAACAGAGTAATTAAACAGCTAAAAAGTAAAATAAAATGGACAGTAACAAACTGACATGCAGAGAAATCAAAAAGACTTGCAAGTACTGCTTTTTCAAGAAGAACCTGTGGCTCGACAGCTTTCATCATTCGGATTCTTTGATTAACTGAATTGCCAATTGGGTGGACGACTGACAGGTTGAGTGGATGTCTGACAGATTTTCTGGAATTTGAAAATGTTTGGGAGGTTACGGAAAATGCAGGGTCCCAAAAGTCTTTTTTATGTTTTACCACTGGGTTGTCACTCTGTTACAGGCAACTTGCCATCGCAAGCAACATCGGCATGTCTGAGGTCCTCGCCTAAGATTTTTTAGAACGATTATGATTATGATTATTGCTCTTGGCTTTTGTTGTTTCTGCTCGCTACCTGGACGTATAGCTTCCTGCAATCGACACCAAGGGCCATAGTCATGAAGCGAGAGTAAGTCGTTTCCCCAGGGCAAATTGGGAAACTCAAGGAAAAGCATTTCTCGTTTCCGAATTATAAAGCAGTGTCAAGATCCCGCGGACACTGCTTCATGTTTATTGACCGCTGGACGTCTATGCAACCACTTTATTACTACGGCTCCAAAGGTAAAACATCTACGGGGTCTGAATACCGCTTAATAACTTTGGAAACAAGACATTTATCCTTGAGTTTTCCACGGTGATCCAGGGCAAAGACTTACCCTCTCTTCATAACCAAGGACCCTGAAAGGTTCCATTCCTGCATACATTTCTGTTTATCAAACATGCCCTTCCTTTGCCCTTCCTTTTACATGCCTTAATGGATTTTAGAAAATGTGTTTTGATAATAACAAGTTCTTACCAACTGGAATATATATATACATGTGAATGCATTCGGATCTGCGCTATATGTGCCATTATTAAGACATCTTTAAACAGATTTCAACACTGGAGAATACAGGCATGTAAAAAGACGTACCATGTTGGTAACAGAAAAACATTCAGAAATAGAGTACTTTGAGTTTAGTATATACACTGATAAGCAATTGATTCTCCTGAACCAGTTAAATGATAGCAGTTTTTGCTCCTCGTGTGCTGTGCGTTTTTTTCAGTCAGCGCTGTACGGTTGGAAAAATGCCGTCAAAGCCGCCAGTTTGGCTTTACCTTCCTCTTATTCGCCTAGCCTGCTGCGCCTGTGTGTTTAATCAATCGTTGCTCTTACTAATACTCTTTGAAAATAAGGCTACGCGCTAGTCATGTGCACTGATAGAAATGTATATTCTAAAATAACAAAAATCTGCAAGGAAATCTCAATGGTTTTTGTGCACTCTAACCCGCCAATAGTGATTTTGGAATCCGTTGGATAACACAATAAAATAGAAGATTGTCTTCAGGGTTATTTTTATTGTCTGATTTTATATTCATATACTTTTTAATTCTCTGAAGACTGATTTGTTGCTTCCACGGGCCTGGAATCCATCGTAGTCTATGGTGTGCTGCATTCACTCTGACCGTCAGATAAAACTGACAGCTGTTTTAGTTCGGATTGTTTTCTAGCCCAGGGGCCAGTTGCACAACACATTTCTAATTTTAAACACTTTTAGGCCTGAACTCTATTTAGATAATTATTTTAAAGTACACACCACAATTTTAGAATTTTTCCAACTAAAAATGCTTTAAGTAAGATAAAGTTGTTTAAGTCTGACTTTCCGTCCTGTCAGTACAATTTTTTTGTATGTTTTTCTGCAAAGAATCAAAATGGCTTAGAAGGGATTTTGCCTCTTTAGAACAGTTTTAAGGTTTAGAAACGTGTTGTGCAACTGGCCCCAGTAATCTCTGACACCTTTCCTTCCCACAAATCTAACCGTCCCGGATATCTAACCCTCCTATTATAGCAAACTTCCCATATAGCCTTAGTTTTTCTGTAACCTTCCTATCTACCCTTTGTAACGTTACACGCTTCGTAGCTTTCCTGTCTTTGCAACCATTCTTTGTAGCCTTCCCCTCTTTGTTACCTTCGTATCTTCGTAACCTCGTCTCGTAACCTTCCTATCTGTTTAACCTTCCACTCTTCTTATGTGATCTTCCTATCTTTGTAACCTTCTTATGTAATCTTTGTAATCGTCTTATGTAATCGTTCGTATCATTGTAACTTTCGTATTTATTCTCCACTGCTTCTTTCCTTCCTTTTCTTCTGTCTGTATGTCCTTATCTATCTTTTTTCCTTCTTTGCTTCCTCCCCCCACCTCCATCTCAATATCTCATTGCAAGGAACCCAGGGCTCGTGAAGGAGACAATTGCAGTTTCCGAGACTAATGCATTAACGTGTACGACTGTTGCTTTGTTCCACTCACCCTGCCGGCGCCTCTGCTCTCGCTGCAGACAAGCTTTGAGGATTTGTCGTATCGATCACGAGTCTGGAATGGGGGTCTCGTAATCGAAGTTAACTTTATCTGACCCGCAACTGGACATTTCCAAGTCCGCCTCCATTTAGATTTGTCGTATGTTACTTGTCGAACTCTCTCTCTCTCTCCCTCTCTGTTTACAACCCCTTTCTCTTTCTTTTTAAATTCCTGTTTCCTTTCTGGTTCATCGTTCCTTGAAGTTACAGCTCCCGGCTCGCATATCAAACTAATCCCCAACCTCACAATCAATAACGATAAAGACACTGAAGGGAAAAGTGTTGAATATATATATATATATATTCATGCTAATTGTCTTTTTCTGTGGTGTCTTCTCTTGTATTGTTTACGGCCCTGCATGCTTCGAGCGGTCTTGACCGTTTCTTTGCAAATGGGGGTTGAAGTTTCCTGATAGAAAATTGTTATTCCTCTTTAAAGCCCCTTGCCAAAACTCTAACGATCGTTTAGCATTTCTAGTCAAATGACTATCGAGAGGAGCATTATATAGTCTAAATCTCTCGGTTTTCATGTTCTTTTCGCTGTGACGGAAGGTCTCGTCTTTAATTACGTGCAACCTCACTGTCGTTAGCCTCATCGGAAATCCGAGCTTGTGGCCGCTCCAACAGTAGAATGCAGATAGAAAGTTCCAAGCAGAAAACGTGTAAAGCTTTCAGATCAATCTTTCAGAAGCAGCATCCTAACAGAGAAATAATGACCTCACCTCCTCCACCACCGGACGAGAGTAAAAAACATTAGCCTCAGGTGTCGATGGCGAGGGCTGGCCAGGGAACCTCCGGCATGTAAAAATAAATGCGAAGAGCACTCGAAAGACTCGTTGCCAAGAGAAAAATTTGTCTTCGTGGAATGCCAATTAATTGGACTGCCGGGCCGGGGCCACTCGCCATCCTTACACCTCCCTCGCTGGCCTAATGAATGCATCCATCACCGCTGCTGAGGAGGTATTGGATAGCCATCGCGCTGTGCCCTATTTGCTCAACGATCTTTGTCGCTGTGATAAATTTATCTATCTATCTATCTATCTATCTATCTATCTATCTATCTATCTATCCTTTTATTTATTCACTCTCCGACTTATTAATTAACTGTTGGTGTATGTGACCTTCATTTCTGTGTTTTGTGTCGCATGCCGCTGTTGTTAAGACACCCACACACACAAGTAACGTGCACAGACACCAACACCCACACCCACACGTGACATGCATCTGATTGCCAAAGGTCATGGCCACACCATGTAACATAAAAATTAACTCTTCAGGGCCAGTACCCGTGCCATGCAATGTTGAAACAAGCATTCCTATTTCATTTTAGGAGTTTTAAAAATTCTTCTCATTTTCTGAAAAAATCCGAGCCTGTCTTGTGCAAATATGAAAGCGGAAGAGTGGGAGTTATGACAGTGTTTTTGGTGCCTATTCATGATCTTTTTAGTCTCTTGATGAAATCTATTTCGCCTGCAAGAAGAGATGGAGCATTGCAACAGGCTTAGAGAAGAAATTAGAGTGTGTGAGAGAGAATGTGTGTGGAGAGAGAGAGAGAAGGAAAAAAGCTCCCAGCGATAAGGACAAGAGTGTATGGTACGCATGCTGAATAAAGTTTTACTTCTTTTCTCACTGGCCGGCCGTATGGTTACTCATCCGTCTGTTGTCTTTATTTCTCATTTGTCTCCCTTCCTTATTTGTATTCATTCATTCTGGAGCACGTTTCTATCTCTTTCTCAATGAAATCTTTCCTCTTCTTGATCTGTTCTTATCTTCCTGTCTTCTTGCATGACTGGCTGTGTGGCCGTTTGTCTCTCTGTCTCTCACTCCGACGATCTTCCTGGCCGCTTCTTTATTTCCAGCTGCCAGTCCTGTTGTCGTGGTTAGGGTTTTAAGTGATCTGTGTGGCGGTGGCCAAGCTCGGTGACGGGGATTCGTTTTACCTCCCCTGCCTTAGTTCATTTGTCTAGCTTATATTTGATGTTGCATTATTCTGTAGAACAAATGTATTCTGGGATTTCAGAGTGTCTGAAAGACATATATTTGTCTAGAAATTTGAAAAAAAAGTTAATCTCGAACCAACACGTTGATTTGATGTGTTTGTCCTTGAGGAGACAGCGTGACTTGGACAAAACGTTCAAAGTTCAGCGAGACAATATTACAAGATTAAAGAAGAGAGAATCAAAAAGTTTTCGAGTCGACTGCACGTTGTCCGTTCTCTCAACCAGAGTTGTTCCCTCTTGCGCCCAAACGCGTGTTGTGACTTAGCCAGCGAAAGAAAGGAAGAGAAAAGCTATGCACGAACCACAAAGATTTGAGAGATGACGCCAGCAAAGGCATTTTATCCTCGAGGAAAAAATATGCACAAGAAAACATTAAGGAAACTTAAACAGAACAACTCCTAGCGGATACTTTGTTTTTATTATGCCTGCATCTTGTGCAATTCATTTGACCTTTGTAACCCGAGACAGTAAGCCTGTTCGCTTTGAACATTGCTCTTTGTTTATTATTACCACTATATGCCACACTACAAGTACATACCGCTGGCATAACGTCTTTTGACAGTGGCTACTGTTCATACAAGGTGTCTCGCGTACCAGTGACGTATTCACATATCAGTGGCTGGTATATATATATATATATAAACTTAATAGGGTACCACTACGTTCATTTCTGAAGCTTCTATGTTGCAAAATTATAAGTAAATGCAAAATAGGTAAATACAATAAACATAAAGATTTTCGTGATTTTAAAGTGGTAAACTGGTAACTGACGTTAATTGGAAAACTAATTATCGAGAAAAGTAGTAGCCAGAGCCCTTATGACAAGCGAATCAAGGAGTAGTGCCAGCATATTGCATGCTGATGGCGTAACATCGCCAGGGGCGGTTGTTATAAAGGAGTGTGAGTCTATGCACTGGGGCAATATGAGAAACGTAAGGACAAGCTTCTTGTTTCCAAAAATTTTAAACGGTGCCCAGACCCCGCAGGTGTTGTTTGACCCCTAAAGTCGCAGTTACAAAGCAGTGGTAAAGATGCCATGGGGTAAAGAAACATAAAATAGCCTCCGCGGGATCTAGACACTGATTATGACTGTGGAAACAAGAAGCCTTTCCTTGTGTTCCCGATATGGCCCTGGAGAAGCGACTTACTCTCACTTCCTAACTACAGCCCCAGAAGTTAGTGCAAGGGTCCCAGCAGTCGATGAGCTAATCACACAAAAACCGTACATGTTTCCGAATTATCGATATGAGAGTCACACAAAACCTGTGGTAAGTTAGGAGAAGTATCTGAGCAGTCAAAGATTTTATCACATAAACACATTTTGCCTCATCAAGTGGTGACTGTAAGGGGGACACGAAAATCACCACACTACTTGAAGGTCTAGACTAAAACTGACCACGTGCCCCCAGCCAGAGACCACTTAAGTAGTTAAAAGGCTTTTGCGTAGAGGCTTCTAGGGCAGCATGATGCTAGGTAGACAGCCTTAAGTGGCTAGAGCGAGCTAAGCGTAAACAGCTGCCCAGCGGAAATATGAATGAATTCTGTGGCAGATGGACCGTTTTGACGGTTACGTCTGACTGCCGGACAGAGAGAAAAACATTCGAGGGTTCGTCACCTGGCCGGAAAGACTCACCGGCATGCCTCAGGGAGAGAATTGGTCTTCTCCCTACTTCCCTGTCTGTCACCCGTGAATTGTGGCTAGGCCTAGTCACGAGTACTTGGTCAACAGTTAACACGTCTTTAGCTTCTTTCAACGTCAAAGGACTTTTCTTCGAGACTGAGACTTGATCCAGAAGAGCAAAGACACGGAAAAATGTCGGAAAGCTTTGGTTAGAGAACCTTCACGCAAGGGACCAGTCAGGAACAGTGGAACGTCAAAGCTGCCAACTGTCGTCGTGGAAACTCCAAGGACTCCGCGGTCAAAACCTGGGCTACCTGCGAGAGTTAAAAGTTCGACGCCAAGAGCAGTTGCCGAAGTTGCTGTCCTTTCTCAGAGGAGGAAAAATCGTCTGTGCAGCGGAGACGGGCGGATTACGTCACATCAAAAGAGGGTGGGGGTTGTTTGGTCAGTGGCTGTACGTACCACTGTGTGATGTCTGACAGTTTAGGCTGGTGAACAAACACGCGCACGTGGGGCGATGGGGGACAATGTGCTCGCTTCATTGTCATTGTCATTGTCGTCAAAGAAGCCACGTGTAGTGCTTGGACTGGGACAGCGCTCGGTATCAGTGGGGTGGGGGGAGCAGTCATCGCTTTCTGATGTGGTTGGCGGATCGAGCGGGAATGTGACGATGGATCAGTTTGAGAGGACCTTCATTGGCATGCAGCGGCCTGCACGCAACTCATCCCAAGAGTGGACTGGTGACATGAAAAGACCGAGACGCAGAAAGAATTTGCAGTAAACTCTGCCTGAGTTAGACTAATCTGCGTATGTGTGTGATAGCGGATGGTAGTTGTAACTGGAATTAACAGCACTTTAGCATTGGAAGAACAGATAGTACAGGGACCCTTTAAGATGAGCCAAGTTGTTGAACACACGTGGTCAGCGAAATTTGACGGTTAACAAATCCTATCTTGTTGTGCTCTTATTCACGCATCTTTCGTTCAAGAAAGAGCAGCGGTGGGAGCTCGTGAGTCGTGAGACGAGATTTTATGTAACTGACGTTTGATTATTATATATAACGTTTCCCAGCACGATTATGTTAACCTGGGTGGTAAGAGTTATGTCATCGTTATCAGCCACATCCCCCCCCCCATCACCGGGGTCTATGCTTTGACGTTGGATGAAAAAACACAAGAACATTGTAGCACCTCGAAAGATAGGCTGCTGAATCGCCACTAAATGCAAATACGTCACTGACGACCAACCATTGATACGTCACTGAAGACAAACCATTAATACGTCACTGAAGACCAACCATTGATACGTCACTGAAGACAAACCATTAATACGTCATTGAAGACCAACCATTGATACGTCACTGAAGACAAACCATTAATACGTCACTGAAGACAAACCATTGATACGTCACTGAAGACAAACCATTGATACGCCACTAAAATCTTCTGTCGTTGCGCGTCAAAGCGTCTGACGTGCACTAGTTGCTTGCGGTAACTAAGCTTAAAACAGAGATGCAAGTTAACTGTTATTAGAAGCATGTGATATTCTCATAATATGTTGTGGGTGTGGGATGGGGTTGCTTCTGTTTCCTGAAAGAATCCAACTAGTTTTACGCGAAGCGAGTATGGACAGAAAATTTTTGTAAATAACAGGAAAAAAACAATAAAGACTATAAAGTTTAATCATCATCATCATCATCATTGAAAAATAAAGTGAAACGTTGGTTCAAATCTACAAATCCATACTAGCTCCTTTTAACTAATACCCCCACGTCCTTTTGTACAAAACTTTTCATCTTTGTTTTCTTGCCATACTCATCGCGTGCTTGCACAAAGTCTACGAAACATCTAGAAAATAAAAGCAACCAAACATAAAATTAATATCTTCGTCAGATATTGATTCGTTTATCTGCTTTAATCTCATTTATTTATGTTATACTCGATTGTATTGGTTCATATATTGAGAGGAAGGCTCCTAAGAAGCTAAGCATTGTCTTTTCCTTGTTGTATGGGCAATCAACATTAAAGGCAACATAAATAGTACATCAGTTTCCTTCTACAGTTGTGGCTACTCCAGTTGTCTCTCCTGAGGGTTTCCTGATCTGATATGCAGCTCTGCGCCCCTGGTGCCCCATTGTGTGGCACCGAAATGGCGGATGATTCTTTGCAGCCAGCCCAAAGTATTTGAAAAAAAGCGAATTAACGACACTAAAATTTTAAAAGGTATCCATCCTCCATCCCACCAATCATCTGATCTGTCCATCAAATCGGGTTGTGTCTTTTGATTTCGCAGCAAACCGTCTTTTGCTCGCGTTACCATCGCACTTCCAGTTCAGTCATCCGTCTCTTTATCCATTTAGGGAGAAAGCTCTCATGAATATTTTTGCGGACTGTTCTTTCGCTGGAGATGAAAGGAAAAAAATCCACATTCTGTAAATCAATCATCTACATTCATAACTAAAGTTTTGTTTGGATTCTGTAATGGGATGCTCAGTAAAGGGAGATAAAGATGGAGGATAAAAAAATCACTCACGCTTTTATTCCCGAGAGCTAGTAATCATTTTTTACGGAAGTAAACCAAGAGAGATCAGAGAGAGAAAAAAAATAATGAGAGAGCAGGGTAGAAAATTCATTCTAATGCCAATTCTCAGAAATACGCACCACTAAAGTACTTTGGGACTGCTGTATCTGTCTTAAAATACTCTGGGACTGCTGTCTCTAGACGTCTTTCGCCCAAGCGCTAAGTATTTTTTTCTGACTGCACAATACATTTTCATGATGAATGGAATTCGGACACGGTGCCTTTCTTGAGGTCCGTCGATCAATAGAGAAGTTTTAAGGGTTCACTTCTGTAAATATCTCTCTGCAACGCTATCCCTGCTCCTAGCCTGCTGATTAGCATGTCGTATGTTTTCTTCAGCCTGCAGTAGAACCTCACTATCCCGACTGTATGTTATGTTATCTCGCTATACACGGACAGTGAATATGTCGCTGTGTGTGGACAGTGTACATTACGATGTATAATGAATTTGTGCACCAAGCTAAGTAACGACTGTGCACACATTGCTATCTACCGATTGTAAATCTTGCCGTCTACCGACTGTGTAAACCGAGCTCTAGTTGGGTGGTTGATTTAGTAGGAAAGTGCTTCCACCTTCACGTGATTTCGCACTATGGGGAAAGGGAAGGGAAAGGAAACAGGAGAAGCCGGAGCAAGCTTCCTGCGTACAGATGTCACGTACAGAGAGTGCCCCGAGACGCGATCTGAACTCACTGCCTCTCACTGCAGTGGTGACAAGCGAACGTTTTAACCACTACACTACCGAGCACCCCGGACCTCGCTCTACACGACATCTTCTTGCTTTATACCGCTTGCACATACCGTTGAACACTATTGTATATCGGAAAGTAATGTGTACATGTTGTGTGTATCAACTATGTGGATCTTTCTGTATAATGACTGTACTTGTTACAGATCGACTTCGTACATATCGCTGTTGACAGTCATTATTTACCATAACATGTGTAACATCGCTGTATACCGACTGTGACATGTCACTATATATTAATATATATATTGTTTTGCTAGTTTATATCGAACGAAAAAACAACCAGCGCTCTTTATTGTTGAATTCTCTGTATACTGCAGAGCATACACTATACACACTGTCATAGTTGATGTTTTATTACAGATTAATAATGGGTTAGTGGATCTGAACTAAGTGCTCTAACTCCTTCTAATGTTTCGCGGCTCAAACCCATTTATTATTATTATTATTATTATTATTATTATTATTATTCCTGTACAAATTTTAACTCGTCTGGGATACAGTTTGCCGGTCAGCAACCCAGGTGTAACCTGTCTGAGAGCTGTCCACCTACCTTGGATATACCTGACCAGCGAAACGACAAAGCGACAGGTGACATTTGCCTGGGAAAGGAGACCCTAGCTTTCTGCGTTAGACAGTTATAGTAGTTCTTGACTGTTCACTATTTCTTTTAACATCTCATTTCTACTTTTATTTTGTAACATTAAATGTTTGAATCGTTGGGCGGCCCTTTTTGTCTGAAAAAGGAACAAGAGTGCCGTGAGCGTAGCTACATGTAGATGTACACTCACGCTCTCATCCATTTAAAAGTGAACTCTTCACCCAAAACTTTACACTCCTACCCATTTTAATGTGTGCAAAGATGCTACACTCCTGCATTTGACCATTTTGAATAAATTAAATTGGTGCTTTTTTCCTTAATGCAGTAGACATCTATCTTCTTTTATGTCATGTTTTGCAGAAGGTTATTGCAGTGTTTTGACAATTCATAGGGCACCAGACGAAAACAATATAGGAAAGCGTTTTTACGGTTCATGGGGGATGACGAACAGTGGAACGTCTTGAAAGTATGATATCGGTGGATTAACACTGCTTCCTTTCCGATGGCTTGTGAACTCATTATGGTTTTGCAGCGAGACAATCTCCAGGCAACCCTATGAGCAGCAAAAGAAAGAAAGAAAGAAAGAAAGAAAGAAAGAAAGAAAGAAAGAAAGAAAGAAAGAAAGAAAGAAAGAAAGAAAAAAAAAGGACCTGCCTATTTTATCCGTTCTGTGACTGGAGCTGTGGTATAGATTGGAGCATTTGCTGCATGGATTACAGTTTTTCAAATGAATTGCCCCCGCTGAGAGCAATTGCTGGCTACATATGACATTCTATAGTGCTCTCTCAATAGAACTTTATTTTTATTTTGCTGGGCATTGTGTCTGCTTGTTTTTCTGCGTGTGTGTATTTATGAAGGTGCATTTGATGCCTGCCCTAAAAGCTGTGCTCGCGCGTCTGTATGTAAATCGCTTTGAGTCCGGCTGATGCTAGAGAATTGCGCTATATAAATGTGATGATGATGAGGAGGAGGAGAAGGCTGAGGATGCATGTTTCGTCCCGTTACATCTCATTGTAATATTCATCTCTTGCTCCTTATTCTTAAGTTCATATGTATAAGGATCTACCGCTGAGTCTCTTCATCTTTAGCTACCACTGTTGTATTGTAACAGTCTTCATGAAACACATTATTTTATCTCTCCTTACTTTAAAAATACGGTACCAGTTTGTGTAAGTAGTTTCAATCTTAATGCTTAATTAATTTTCTTCCTCAAATTGTAAAAATCCACTTTTTTCTTTTATTTATCTGAAAAGATGAAGCCGACATATGTGATCAATCTTCTGTGGCATTTTCAAGCGACGGATCGAATTACGAAAATATTTCCTTGGCTTCTTGTTCATTTCTATGCACTTTCAGTGGGTTTCCCCCACCCCCCACCCCCACACACACACAGCCATTTTAATTTCAACATTTTAAAATACCTGTTCGGACAGACCGCAGGTGAAAGAGATGTAAATGGATCTATAACTATTAGCATTTATAGCACTTTCTTTGATGACTTTTGGCTGTTCCTGGTCCGCACTGATTCCGCGTGCCGCATCCTAACGCCGCATGGTAGTGCCGCATGGTGATGCACTTTTCTTGATGCTTGGAGTAGAAGCGTTTCCACTACAGTACCCTGGTAAGTGCAACCCATCGGGTTACGTCTGGTGACTGGCTACATCGACAGCCTAGCCCGATTTATGTCTATGGCGCGTCAGGCAAAAGCAACAGAAAGTTATGAGCGAGGCCTGCAAAACCTGAAAGACAAACACATAAACTTTCTGGCAATTTCTTGGTAACGTTCTCTGCCTCGTTGCGTGTTCAATGACGTGGGCGTCAAGGGACGGCCGATGGTTCCCAGCAAAACCAGTGCAATAGTCGTCAACTGTGAGTCGACTGTGATGTCTTCCATAACCAATGAGCATCATATTTCTACCCTCGCATTCAGGAATGTCTTCCATCAAGCGTGTCGTCTCTGGTATTATCTTTCTGCGACCTTGCAATGTCGATCGACAAACAGCACCCCTACCCGCCCACCCCCAAGTAATCAAAGCAGTTGGAAGAAAGAACTATTTGAACATCAGGGATACGGCCGGAACACATACACAAGTCTCTTGTAGCAGAAGTGGACAGAAGTCATCATACAGTAACTGTATTAAGGGTAAGAGGTCATCGTGTTAAATGTTTTTGTGGTAGGGTAGTACTGGCTCCTGCTGCAACAGCAGAACCAGTGATGGTGATGGGGTGGTAGCTAGTCTGCTGTAGCTGCAACAGTGATGGCTGCAATGTTGGTAGTGTTGTGTTTCTCTTTTTTTAACTCAGAATAAACTGTTCGCTTCCAGGTTGCCCGTGGTGGACTTGCGAAACAATCCTGAATCATTTAGTATCTCTTCTGTGTACTAAAAGCTGCATCGTAGAGCGAGTCCTACCCATGGTATCCATCTGTAAGCCTTGCTTTCAGATACTTAGAAACCAGTTACGCATCAATAAAGCTACGAAACTGCAATTCATTGAAAAAACGTTCTATTCATAGCCTAATTTTTTTAAATGTAAGCCACTGTTTTTGTTTACAAAGCTAAAAACTCTTTTCTTTATCTGAAAATACAGTCGAATCCGGTTAGTCGGACCAGCTACTTATTAGGACCAAAACAAATCCTGTTACATAAGCCTAATATTATTCGCTTATTTAGACCAACATTCCGTTTAATTGGACCAAAGAATGTGAGAGCGAATAAGAAAAAAGTCACAAGTCGCCCGGTTTAAGCGTTTGGTCTTGGAGATGGATGTGGAAGAAGATAAGAACAAGACATGGATAGCATACGAAGGAAAGAAGGATAAACAACCGTTCAGACGAGTAATAACTTCAATCTGTCCCTCCCAGCTCCTCTTCCTCTTTATATCTCTCTTTATTTCTCCTTCTGACTCTCCCTAACACAAAACTTTTAATATCGTTGGCTTGTAACTTTCACACTTTTGCACTGGGCAGTTTTGTTCTCTTTTAGAAGAAATATTGTTTTGTCCTTTCCATCCAGGGCCATAAAAATGCCAAACGTCATTTGACGCTAAAATATCGATCAACGCCGTTCACATCGAAACTTGAAGACCCATCAAGATGAAAAATTAAGAAACTGCATTTCCTAAAAGTGACATCAACAAAAACGTTCTCTCGTTACTAAGTTAGACAGAGTAATATGAGCTTGCGAAATGCTATGCCCCCCCCCCCATCACAAAATACATTTTCAATATTTTCATATTTTTTGTTAGCTCATTAACTAGTGAGGTGCACTTTTTCTGATTTGATGGTGCAGCTTAGTGCAGGATGTTTCCCCATATCTGAATGAATACCCCTCTTCCGCTCTCGAGATACATACCTACAAACATCATCATGTTTAGAAAGAGGTCAAAATCGTGACATCACGATATGCCTTATTAATTTATGTCTTAGCTTTCCAGGTCTTCGTAAGTAAACGTTTCCTTGCGTTATCCAGGGGCCAGTTGCACAACACATTTCTAATTTTAAACACTTTGAGCCTTAAATCTATTTAGATAATCAGTTTAAAGTGCACACCATAATTTTAGAATTTTTAAAACTAAAACGGCTTTAAGTAAGATAAAATTGTTTAAGTCTGACTTTCCGTCCTGTCAGTACAATGTTTTGTATGCTTTTGTGCAGTGCATCTAAATGGCAGAGAAGATATTTTGCTTCTTTAGAATATTTTTAAGGTTTAGAAACATGTTGTGCAACCAGCGCCTGACCTCTGTGTTGCTAACTTCTTTTTATGTATGGAGACGTTTGTATATCTCAAGAACGAAAGGTTTGTATTTACCCAGAACTGGGGAAATACTATCCTTCTTTACTTTATCATTAGGGAAAAAATTACAACCCACTTTACTTCAAATTGCTATTCCAAATTTTATAGTATTTTAAAATGCCATATTATGCGAGGACTCGACAGCTTACAACACTACTAGAGTGCGAGACATTTCTTCTGACGTTTCTTCTTGAAGCACTTTAGAACTCATGAAGTTTTTTATAGATATATATATATATATACACACACACACACACACACACACACACACACACACACACACACATAAAGTGATATATCGAATATTTGGACAGTGTGTGCACTCGAGACTAGACTGGTCGATTTGATTAACTTGACATTGGACTGGCTGATTTAATTAATTAGCTTCTTGAACTACAGCATAAAGTTGAAAGCGATGTCACGGTCCCTTGGCCTAAACATGACCTGTGCAGAAAAAAATTCCCTAGTTTTCCTCATTTCCTAATGCGGCGATTTCCCCCATCTGTCACTTAAAAATAAAATTTAAATTAAAGTTTGGATGCACTTTCTTTTCGTTTTTCCTTTTGTGTGCGTGCGTGCGTGCGTGCGTGAGAGAAAGAGAACGAGAAACGATGTGTGTTTTGTGTATGTAGTTTAAAATGCTGACTCTGTTGGAGGCACTCGACCTTTCCTCATCACTAATTTACCCACTGAGAACGCATTCTTGGACATTCTATTTGACGTAGTCTGCTCTTTAGTTGCATAGGAAAGTTGAAGTGGTTGTGGACCTGTGCTTTGCAGATGACCTCCGAAATATTCTTAGAGTATCTGCTTATCACGGATGTCTTTTTCCGTATCTTATTCTTCCAGCAGTAAGGGTCTTTCTTTACAAAGTTACCTCTTTCTGCACATTATATTATTTATATTATTTATCTTGAGAACAAAGGGTTTTAATCGTCCAGATTTAAAAGAAATAGTGTATTGATCTGTGTTTTACTTAGTCATTAGATAAAAAAAATTGTCCCCAGTATCTCTTTTAAACCATTAAAATCAATCGGATGGAAGAGAACTCATACTCATGGGTACCTCCAAACCTCCGATGGATCTTGCCATGTGTGTAAGTAAAGGGCCACACATTGCTTCCCGTCCAAAGTAACCTTCCTCTTGTTCCAAACTACCGCACTTGGTCCACATGTACCACCCACGTGATTTATTTGAGTTTTTTTTCCAATAAATCGACATATCCGACAGGGTAGAGATAACATCAAAACAGGGTTGAATTACGTTCACACAACGGTCAGGTTCATGTTAACATGCGAGCGATGGATCGTTACGGATGCTGTTGGCGTTGATGGAGGGAGGACAAAGGGGCTATTGTTTGGCGCGAGGCAACATTCATGCCTGCCAGCTGCTTCTAGTAATTGGAGACTTTCACATTTCCTCCATTGCTGGTGTGGGAACGAACCGGAAACTGCAGAACATTTCTCCGATGATAACGAAACAAATCTCACAATTTCCTTCAGCAGGTTAGTCCATGATCTTCCTTCATGCGAACTTCAAGCAGGAAAAAGAAAACAAATATTTTTGACTGGGAAGTTGAAGTTCTCTTTTCTTTCTTTGTAAGTGCGGGAGGATTGTGTTTTTCTACACATAAAACACATTTACAGAATGAAATGTGCAAAAATGTGACACATCCAGTAAGGTACGTTTTCTTCGTTTTTGAACAGTCTCTCGCAGTTGATATCTCAAGGCCAATGTTTATCTTGATCCTAGAGTCTAAATCATACTGACTGATTTACACAAGTACATCTCGAGTCTAGACGTTGCTTCTCGACTGAACGATGACAGATGACAAGAAGAACGATGCCCGAGCGAGTTAACTACCGAGAAAACTTAGTTAATATAAAAACAGAGAAGACGAAGAAGAAGAAGAAGAAGAAGAAGAAGAAGAAGAAGAAGAAGAAGAAGAAAAAGCATGCAAACGTTTTAAAAACTGCATTGGACAGCCTATGCCCAAAGAGTCTTGTCATTTTTATTCCCATTTCTTCATCTCCCTTTTGCTCCCCTGCAGAGTATTTCTTACATTTCCAATAAATATTCGAGAAAAACGTTTGGTGCTGACTGGCGTGAAAACTGTCTTTCCAAACTTTTTTCCTTTTAACGGCACTTCAACGATCGTTTTACAGTTTTAATAACATATCACAATCTAGAGCAATATTCATGCAACCCCCCACCCCACCCCCGAGTGTGCCAAAAAGGTCGTAAACAAATAAACGAAAAATACTTTTTAAACTAGCAAACACAAATAAATAAATAAATAAATAACTGTTAAATAAAAAGATAAACCCATCACCGACACGTGCATATTGTGTAAAACGGGCTACCATCTACAGCAATGGCGACGGTATTTTCCTTAGTCCCTTACCCACACGTCTGACACTCACAAAACTGACACCAACAGTCACTGGCTAAACGTCCTCCCTACCTCTGGTAGAGACTGCAGAGACAACCCCTTACTGCCACGCCGCAGAATGGTGAATGTGGAACTTGCTCCTTTTACCCTCAAACCTGATGGAAGAGTGGTTCTAGTAAATTCCGAGGTAGGAGACTACCCATGCCAGGTATTCTTAGTCTGGAAAGGACCTCTCCAGCATTGAAAAATCCCCTGTTGACGTCTGTTTGTTTGTTTGTTTGTTTGTTTGTTTGTTTGTTTACTTGCTTGCTTCTGTCTTTGGCACAGCTCCGATTTAACTAGATGTGTACCATGTGGAACAATCCTTTCCTCCAGACAAAGGCACCATGGAACTGAATACCATTTGTCGCAAAACTTAATTCGTCTTACAGGTTCTCATTGGGATGTACCACAATCTCAACAAAATATTCTCAATTTTCCGAATTGTCCAAGCTTCGCAACCGACCAACCTTAATCCCGTAAATTTTATTACTCTCACCCACTACCAGAGAAGAGGTTTGCGCGACCCTCTGCTATCACATCAGTCAGTTAAACTGTCACCTAGACCCTAATTAACGTACAGTTAGTTAAATTTAGCACCGAAATCATTATCCTCATCCCCAATATACAGACCAAAACGAGCACTATTAAGAGACACGAAAGTATTACCCTCTCCCAAACCCCATCTACAGATCGTAACTAAGCTGGTTGAGAAATGTAACAATGATGATAAGATAATTAAAGATGGCGCAGAGGCATCATTATGAGACTGACATGATAACTAATGATTTTTGTCAATAATAATAATAAAGGTGTGAGCTTTTATAGCGGGGTATCCCGGCCAAAGGCATGCTCTACGTGCATTAAAAACAAAACCACAAGACAGACATAATTTCTATGGTTCTGTGAAGTTAATTGGGAATCCCAGGTCGTTCTTTTGCCGGATGACATCCATAGACCAAGATGTCAGTGAACCAGATCGACAGTCATTGATGAGAGAGCGAGAAAGTTGTAGGGGGAGAAAAGTCTTTATGGGATTATTTTTCGTGTAAATTTTCTCTATTCTCAATGCCCATCCAGGCACGTCGTTGCCCCGGGGCAACATGGGTAACCCAAGGGCAAATGTCTTGTCTCCGTAGTTATAAAGCGATGTCTAGACAGCGGATGTTGCTTTAATCCTGGGGCTGTAGTTATTAAGGGGTGTCAGAATGCCTTGAGGTAAAGCAACATACACCGTTATCCGCGGTTTCTGGATAATGCGTCGTAACTATACTGAGACACTTGCCCTTGAGTTCCCGGTGCTGCCTCAGCCCTCAGGAGCATCTATTGTGCGACATCCACACGGAATAAACACGACCTTCTTCTCTGTAAAAGCTTGCTTACTCTGCATAACATTTCCACGTGATAAATGCGTAGCGGCTAGGGATATATTATAGACACCTGACTACAGAACTACAGTCGCATTTTAAAAACACTACGGATTCTGTAACTTTTGTTTGTACGTCAGTGAGAAAGTCGCACTATTAAAGTAGTATGAACCGAATATTAAATATTTTATAATAATGTCATACTATTTCTGATAAAAAATGTTGACAGTGAGAGCGACAATAGTAGTTGAGAAAATGTTGGGATTCACGTTAGTACCGATAAAGAGCTACATGCTACTGAAAATATATTTTGCTTTGGAATGTTACTGACGAGGACTTTTTGGGTAGGTAAAGGTATATTTTTGAGTAATATGTTGCTGTTCTTAAAACATCATAGCCGTACGTGACTTTCGGTAGCTGACCACTAACGCGCTTAACGCCTTGTTGTAGTCATCTGCACCCATCACCATGAAGCTAACATTGTTAATTCATTCGGATTGGTCTCCACATGGGGGATGAGAAAGTCTTTTGGCTTCCGTAGAAGTTTAATATTGCATAATCACTTCAACATTTTAGTAATAATAGTCGTTACTATGCCACTTACGAACAGATACTGGCAGTTCCCGTCGCTAGGTAAAAGTCTTAAGCTGGTGGAAAGCTAAACTAGACAGAGTGTGTATTCTCAACGGTAAATCTGCTTTATCTTCATTGAACTTCAGAGGTAACTTCTGTTTCATATGACATTTTTTTTGTTGGGGGGAAGATACATAAAGTCGCTGCTAAATTCTTATTGTAATTTGAATATATGTAATCATTTCGCTCAGATGGGCAAACTAGACATTGTGCTCGTGTATTGTTCACTACGGTCCCCAGAACCAAGTATTCACTAAAAGGGGTTAGACAGTTGTTGTTGTTGTTGTTGTTGTTGTTGTTGTTGTTGTTGTTGTTGTTGTTGTTAATGACACCATTGCACACTGCTTTCTGCTCCTTTCTTGTGACATTCATGTCACTTCTTCAGACCCTTTTCCGCCAAACCCCCTTTAATTGCCTTCTTAACTAGACTCATATGGTTGAATAAGTTTAGCCATGATCGGGTGATTGACAATTAACCAGACATGGTGATAAAGTCTTCAAGATGTCTCGTTTACACGGGTCTTTAGGTTAGAGTGCATGTACTTGTCGATCTGGCGACTTCCACTTACCGCAACATTTATCATAGCCTGCTCAACCCTCCTTCACCAAGTTTGAATATATGTACATAGTTTCTGTAATACTGGTTTTATTTTCTTTCATCTCAATAATTTAGATTGCTACAGAAAAATGGGGAAAGCACTTATTTATGTTAAAATAGGACCGGTTATAAAAGAAGGTAAACTGGACGTTTCATAGTTTACTGACCTCAAAGGCAGTCAAGAATGATTCCCCGAGAGCTGGGACAGGTATGTGATGGCGGAACTTCCCCCTCTCTTTGTAATGTCTTACCTTACCTCAAGTCCCAATTTTCTCACTCAAGGGGGAAGGGGGGCTTAGTCTCAGGCCAAAGCAAAAAGTTACACCATTTTAAGAATGAAAACATTTCTCTGGAACTAAGAACAGTTTGAAACAACAGGCGAGTATTTCCATTTCCTATAACCTCGGGTTCCTGCAGACATGGCCATTCCCAGCTGGTGCCTGAAATTCTCTCCAGTCTCCAGACAGCTAATTCCAATGGCTTCAGTCGGTGCATGAGGTATTATCTCCCCCCTTCCGTTGGGTCTCTACGTGCTTGTGGCGAGTTATCACCATTATACCCAGCTTTGACGTAGCGTTGAAGGCCATTGCTTTCCTCATTCCAAAAACACATTTGCAAGTCCACATGACTAATTTGCACATGAACGCGTACATTTTCCTTTTTTTTTAACCAAATGCTAGTCAACAGTTGCAAGCTTCCCTTCAAACTGGGGGACTTCATATATCAAAAGAGGCTCGATGCCAAGAACCAGAAGACGGGCACTGTCATGATGAATTATGATGTATGATGAATAAGCGACCTGCGGAATGCTTGCGTGTAAGGCTTCCGTAGCGTGGAGCAGCTGGGGAGGAACTGGCATCGTCCGGCTGACAGCTTCTCGCCGGAACGCGAGAAGTAATACGAGGCTTTAGCACAAACGTGACGTTTCTGTTCCCTGTAAGTGACATCTAGAAGCCAAAAGTCAGCTGCCGAATATCGCATTTATGGATCAGACTTCCGCTTTCGGACCTTGGATTAGAAAAGTGCGCTGTCTGACAAGAAATAATGAATATTTATTAAGGCAGCAACAACACGTGAAGGTAAAATCTAGGACGGTATAAATACGTGCCGAAACTACCCCGACAGACGCAAGGTCACTTAAATATTTACGGTCTTTGTGCTTCGTGCCCTTTAGTTTTGTATTATGCTGTGCAAGTTTTAGAACTTTTTGCAGAAAGGACCAGATTAATAGAAAAATTCTGATGGTTGCCGTAATTCAATAACCTGTTTAATAAGTAATAAGCCACATTTTCCTCAACAATATTTTCATAGCATTACTTTCCCAGCTGTGAAACCTTTTTCTTCTTGTATTCTTTTGGCAGCTGTGGCCCATTACAACTAAAGATGTAGACATACTCGCTGTGCTGCAGATGGCGGTGTCAGCCACAGCTAGGACAACATAGGGGTTATCGTCAATGGCATTTTATAAAATATTGAAAAGCACGCGCATAAACAACTGGCCATGTGGATGCTTGCCGATGATACAATTAATGACAGCGGCGATGCTGCTCTGCATGCTGAGCGCCGGTCGGGGATTTTGTGAGGCGCCGGGTGCCAAAGGCTACTTCCGCTTGTTATTTACTCTGCGTAATCTTATCCTTGTGCTGCGTGGATCAAATGAGATTTTCAGATAAAAAGAAAGAAAGAGAAAGAGAGACGGGGAGAGAGAAAGAGAGAGAAAGAGAACAGCGCTTACAAAACACACGTATAGCATTTGTCGATCAAATGTAACAAAATCTTGTTTCTCTTTTTGTTTCTCTTGTTTTTCTTATTCTTATTTTAATTCTTTTTCTTCTCTTTCCTTGTCTTTTTCTTCTCTTTCCTTGTCTTTTTCTTCTCTTTCCTTGTCTTTTTCTTCTCTTCCTTTGTCTTTTTCTTCTCTTTCTTTGTCTTTTTCTTAAATGTCAGCTAGTTAACTCTGTTGTTTACTCCCATTCATGTCAAGTTTTATTTTTTGGGACGGTCAGAAGGCTAATTACGCAGTCACGATGAAGCTTTTCGAGGGCGACGTGTGCACGTTATGAAAAATAATTCCATTGTTGTGATAGCTCCATGAATTGATCCAGAGAGATGTGCGGACTAGAAAATAACTCGACGCTAAGGCCATTACCAGCTCGAGTGTGTATAAGCGTCCGAGTAAACAAGATATTATAGAATTTTGTGGACCTTATTTATACAATTATATATGCACAATACACAATAAGAAGACAGTCGGAAAGACCGACTGACTGAAAGATAGAGATACAGGTTGAACGGGGCTGGTGGTTGGGGGTTTGGGTTTGGGGGTTTGAGAAACAGCAAACGTTATATACTTCACGTTGATGCTAATTATACACTTTGTGTCTAGCGTGTAAATATGCAAATAATTTACTCTGTACTAGTTTGGTAGGTTGTTGTTAACCTGTTAATTAAATACTGCCAATATGCACTTGAAGAAATACTCGTATGCACACTCATAAACATGCGTGCGTCCACGCGCGCGCGCGCACACACACACACACACACACACACATACACTGGCGCTCGCACCCACGCGCGCGCATACACAGACACACAAAAATACATACACTCGTGCACGCACGCACCCCCCCCCCACACACACACACACATATGTGGCCCGGTGCACACAATGACTGGCTAAATGAAAAGTGCTTACCTCCATCCACAGGGAGCCTGTTGACACACAGAGGAGGCCGTTGTAGCTGAGGGCCAAACAACGATCAACACGTCTTAGCCACCGAATCATCCGGCCACGCCACCAAAAAAAAGTCAATGGTGTTTAGAGGCAGCTGCCGATCATATGCCCTGCCCATCTCCCCGCGTGCCCGCGGACCGTCAGCGAGCGCGCGGCGGCGGTGGTGGTGTCCAGTCTTGCACATCAGAGGCGATCGCCAGCTGCAACATTAGCCGCAGGAAACGTCGACCAGCAGACACACCTCCGGCATCGTCTGCTCTCTGTCCTCATCATCCGGACAATCCTTTCCTTGACAAAAGGTGACCGCCAGAACCGTCCGGAACACAGCGCATACAGGGGCTGACCACCTAGGGGCTGATCGCTGATGGTACCAGCTTCATCTTCTGCTTTGCACACTGGGCTTGAGAAGAAGACTGTTCTGTATGGTCCAGCTGCCTCCACTAAAAAGCAGTACTAAAGAGAGAGGGAGAGACACTCTAACTGCGCCCATTTCAATTGGGAAGTGAACAATAATAAAACCATCATCTTTAACGTCTTCATCGTTATCATCTTCATAGAGAATTGTGTGAAACATAATATACAAGGAAGAAAATGCAGAGCTAAATTAGAGCAAACTAAAAATCTGAAAAGTAAGATTCCTGGTTTAGGCAGTAGACATGCTCCTTATCAAATGAGAGAAAGAGAGAATGAAGAGCTCTGCAAAAAAAAATGTATGGCTGGGATGGGAAAAAACAAGTAGCTAGTCTAAACCCTGTGTCTTTCACAAGCTTAGTGGTGCAATGATATTTTATCTTGCCAAAGTCCATTTCCCGGTCCATCCTTCTCTTGACGGTCGACACTCTGCACTGCGTATGGCGTGGTCGTCGTATCTATACATGCCCCTTACCCGTTCCCCCCTCCACAACCCACACACGTGCTTCCTGCAACACCGAGTGGAAACTCCATCATTCCAACAAGTCTCGCGTGTGTGGAGTTCCTCCCTCTTCCCTCTTCCACGAGAGCAAGCGAGGGAATGACACACCTACTTGCACACCGTTGCCCTCTGTTTTGTTTCTATCAAACGATAACGGGAAGGTGTTGATGATGAGGTGTATTGTCATTTTATATTCATGGAATCAACCCTCCGTCCATCATATTGTCGTTGATTGTGTCTTTGACTTTCGACTACTGCTCGAGGACAGCCTTTTCTAAAACAGTCCTCAGCTTCACCAAGAAAATGTTCTCTTAAAAATTAGTTTGACCTGGGTTGTTTTTTTTTTTTACACTGAATGTACTTTTCCCAGTAACACCATCTCATATCTTGTACATCATGTTTGTTATTTTACTATGCTAGCCTGCATAATCTTTCCTTGTGCACTTACCGTTACATTTTTAATACTTAGCTTTTTAGATATACCGTACACTTTGAATTCTGAATATATAGCTTTTAAGACATACCGTAATACTTTGAGTTTTGCGCAATATATACATACCGTAACACTGTAAATATCGAACTTTGTCAACCTTTCATCTCTTACTCAAATAAAAATATTTATCAACCATCGTAAAACTTATTTGATTTCCTGCGTTGCTCGCGGGGATTACGGTGTCAGCTTGTATTAGCTGCTCTTTGTTGTCTACAGTTTCACTAGCAACCATTCATTTTTAATACGATTTTTTTTTAGTCTCAGCTTGTTGAAAGCAGATTAACGCATACATTTTTAAGCTAATTTCAAGGCGGAGGTTTTCTGCTTTTCTTCCACTTGAGGGTTCCCACACACGCACGTGTTTCTGTACGTTCTGGTGCATTTACTCTTTCCTCCTTCTCTATAGCTCTTTTTCTCTGTTTTCTCTCATTTGAACTCTCTTTGTTTTTCTGTTTTTAACTCTCTTGCCGGCTGCCTTCGTAAACCTTGGACCAATGTTTCAAATGCATCTCATCTTTTTTTATAATTTCTCTGGAAAGTGTTTTGAAGAAGTGAACTTAAGCCAGTGTAGATGTTTTGGATGAGTTTATTTTCTCCCTATGTTGTCAGAATATATTTGCACATTGAAGTCTGTTCAACGGGAAAAGGAAATAATACTTTAAATCAGCTTTAACATAGAAACAGAGATCTGAGTTTTTGCCGCCTGTCAGGAAAATTAATATCTTGAAGCTAGCAGTTAACATTTCTGACTTGCAGTAAAAGCAAGATCTGTAACTGAAGCTTTTCAATAGTGGCAGCTAAAGACCACCATAGCATAAGCGACAATCGTTCGTTGCTGAAACTAGAAATGAGTGAGCTCTCTCTACTTTGTTTTGACTGTCAGTCCTACTAGTCAGGCCGCACTTTCCTACGGTTGCTGCTGATACTCTATCGATCTTCTCCGGGCTTTTATACGGCGGCAACAAATCTCACTTCATCTGCCAAAAACGTCCTCAGCAATCATCACTCACTGAAATGTCATCTTTCAGAAGATAAACTTTCATCACCCACAAAATACTGTTAAAATACGTTGCTGCTAGCATTTTTGTACTTCTGCTATGGTTACCACCTCCAGCTCACTGCTGTTTTATTACTTCTCTGTGATGTTACTTTTCAAAGACAATTGGTACTTAATGGCTGGCACTACAACAGTTTGTGCCCGAGAAAACAGAATCGCTTCAAGCGGCTGGTTATAAAAGTAGTGTTTTCCCCCTGTTGTTCCTAATTTGTACGTGATCTCATCCCGAAGAAGATAATTTACAGAGCTCACACGACTACAAACTTTGCTGGGAACGAAACGCTTAGGAGCTGGAGCCTAGTTTGTACCTGACAGACTATATCCAGCAAGTTAATTAACAGTATGGTTGACTGCTTTTTCTCACTTTTGAGAATGTTATTCTTTCATTCCGCAACTCTGCTAATAACTTTTTTTCTCTTAAATCTCCAGATGGTCGTATGGAGGAGGGCTTAGACGCAGTCCGGAAGTCCAGATGGGTCTGCCGAAAGTAATGGCAGCTTCGTTTTCTGGACCGAAAAGGTCAGACAGACACAGACACACGATTGGTATCATGTCGTAACAACGACAAACAGACGTAGACATCGAGAGTTAGGTGAAGTGGAGGAAGGGGCAAGAGTGGGGAAATCCTCTCGACACCCCGACCCCTTCCCCGGTCTTGCTTCTCGTTGAGATAATAGCTGCGGTCCCTTGCGTTCTCTGCTTCTGCTTCATCGTCGTCAATAAGAAATGTCTGTAGCTGCGCATGCCTGTACTTGGCACTGGCAACCCCTTTGCGCAAAGATACCAGTGCGGTACCGCAGGACCTGGGTCTTTGTCGACGGCTTCGGAACACTAATCCGAGGACGACACTCGGCTGTCTGCTGGATCTCTTCGGCGGCTGAAAGGTTTTCTTTATAAGGTCAGAGAGACCAGGAAGAGCGCTCGAGGAACATGGGAGGGAGGGCAGGGGGGGAAGGTAGAGAATCACATTTCATACCACCGACTGACAGTCCGGCCCTCTCTCATCGCCTCAGACCGTCGAGCAACTGCAGAGCAACTTTTGTGCTGCTCGGGGTGAATTCTACAGCCCCTACTCGCTACACAAATGTCGGGCGAGAGGCGAGAGGCGAGTTTGGCGATATAAAGAGGGTATATGATCCACTGGATCGTGAACTAGGAATAGCTTCAGGGAAAATTTCTTTTTATCACAGTGTCTGACTAGAGGTGGTTTTGGCGAGATAACGGGTGGCTAGATAACGAACTGTTTCATACCACCTAGTGTCCACAAACCTGTGTGTCAGTCTGGATATTGCCATGCTCTCTGGCAGGTCCTCTGAACAACGTACACTGTCAGTGATCCTGAAGACCAACGAATCGTCGCGAGGTGTGCGCCAGTTCCGTGGCGCACGCACTGGAATCATCAAATTTAATCGTCAGCGACGTTGATTGGTAATACGGTAACTGTTATTTTTAGCCTCAGCGTGCTGCGTGTACGGGAGGTGAGTGTGTAGACGTGTACATCGCTGTGTGAGTTCAGTAAAAATGACACCCACCGACGTGGATGAACAGTAAATGACACGAGGCCCATGCAGGCGTGACTACGGTGGTCTAAGCTAAACTGACATCGAGGGACAAGATAAAAATCGCGTATAAGCTTCTATCATCGGAGGGAGGGGCTTTGTGCTTGCGGGATGGAATAGTCTCTTAGGAACTCCATCCTAAAAGAATCTTGGCTGGCGTGAGACCCCACAGTCCATTGCTGAAACAGAGGACAGTGCTGTGTTTTCCTGGGCTATTTTCGTGCCTGCTGTGGAATGACTGCTTGCAATCGGGTGTCTTAGAAATTCTGTCATTCCCCAAAATTATGTCAATAAGGTCAGCAGCACTTACAACACTTGCATAAGATGGAGAAGAGGCGATAGTTAAATTCTACAAGAACATATCAGAACACGTTCATCTACTTTCTTTCCCCCCACCCCAGACCCCCAAAAAATGACCCGTCCCCGCGAATCGTGCAAAGATTGATAAGTTTGGTTATCGTTCTGTTTCTTTTTTGGGTCCCATTGCTAGGTCCTTTCCTTCGTCTCACTGATTCCACTGTTTAAAAAGTCCTTGCCTCGTGTTTCCTTTTTTTCTGGTGGAGGAAGGGGTGCAAAAGGAGCACCTTTAAAACTGTCGAGGGGGCTTCTGACACCAAAACTGGTGACGGGGTCTTTTGACTGAGACACTCCAGAGGACGTCATAGCGCGGCATTTTAATTCGTGACGGAGAACCGTCCACCCGTTTAACCCTCCAGCCTTCAGAGGCAAATGGCCACACAAGAGGCTTCCTCTATGAGGAAAAAAAATACCAAAAACTAACGGACTGGGCATCTGAACGCTACCTACGACCATGAACTCAAACCCAACCGCCTCATAAACTAAACCCCCTCCCCTACACACACACACACACACACACACACACACACACACACACACACGCACGCACGCACGCACGCACGCACACACACATCCATCCATCCTCCGAAACGCAAGCAATAAAAGGCAAAGTGTAGAGAGCATGAAGGAGAGACCTATCGTGGCGAGGTCCTCTCTGACGTCATGCTCTGACCAGGACAGCCTGCGCGCAGTGGTTCAGGGGCAACTGGAGCCAGATATGGGTCTAGAATCAGCGGGGGCTATCAAAAGTAAAGATTTGATTAGTCAGATTATAGACATTACCCTCGACGGTACAGACAGAAATGTACAGTTTGCCATTGCTCTTCACATCAAGTGGAAAGACAGACGACCAATTCGCGGGCCGAATCATGGGACTGCCTCGCTCTCTCTGAGATCCCTTTAATGTCCGCCAGTCTGCTGTCCTGACGTGGAGTATTATTTGGTGTAACTACCTTTTCTCTCTTGTTTGATTCTGTTAATATTAAATCGTCGACATAATTCTATAATACTTTACGGTTAACATGAAGCATTACGTTTCGGAGAAAGAGTGGCTTTTTCCGTTTGGTTTAAATGCACCTCTCGAGCAATACGCCTATTAATTAAAGGTTTAGTTTCTTTATTGTCTTCGGTGTCGTTTTCTCTCGATTCATTTCATTGTTAGCCAATGGTTTCTCGGATTTGTTGAGCTCTGAACTAATTACCTGTACACTAGTATTCCGCTGTTCCTTGCACTGGCCCTCGGTACCTTTCTGAGACCACTTCACCTAAATACCGTGCGACTACTTAGTTCATCTTCTGACACCAGGCTTCGTCGAGTGCCACTACTAAGCCAATGATAAATGGACAGAGATCTTGTTCCCGCCAAGTCCCACTAACTGACGACAAATTACGCATCATTCCCTCACATTTTTTGTATCTTTTTAAATCCAAACGTAAAACTTACTTGTTTCCAGTGACAACCCTCCCACGTTCGACGGTGTGCTCGGGTAATGTGTGTCTATGTTCACTTTTGTATGCCTGATGTATATGTGTATATTTGTCTGCGGATATGTTTTTATAGGATTGTCTGTTTCTGGTTTTTCCTATTTATGAAGGGCTGTGAGCATATATTTTAGAAAAGCGTTACTTTTAAAAATATTTTTATTTTGATGACTACTGCTAAGAAATACCTTAAGTAGCAACAAGTCGTGTAGATGGCCAACAAGTCAAGCACCTGACCAACAAGTCAGGTATGTTGCCAACCAGTTAACCAGCTAGGCCATCAGTCAATCAGTCTCTCAGTCTGTCCGGGTGGTCTTGTTCTCGAAAGATAGAGACCACCTGCGCGTTTGAGCGAGAAGAAGCTGTTCACGCTGGCTCCGTGGTGAAAGGTCACACGTCATCGCCGTTAACGTGGAACTAGTGAGGGCTTTACCCACCGTCGCTTCCTTTTCTGCATTCTGGCATGCAATTAACACCTAGTCCGTCAAGCACGTACTTGCATGCAAACACATCCTTCGCACGCACAGTTTCTCTCTCTCTCTCTCTTGCTCGCTCTATTTCTTTTCTTCTCCCTCTTTCACCCTCTCACCATTGTGGTTCTTATTAAGAAGGACTCGCCGCTCAACATGGCAGTTCCTTCTTCCTGCAAATTGAATATCGACTCGCTTGCGCGCTTCACCTTGGATTTACTCCTCCCATCCTCCCGTTTTCCCCCATCCAAACCTTTCTTTTGCATTCAAACTGAAATTTGGTGATCACAGGCTAAAGTAGGAGGGACAAGGAAGGAGAATTAGTGCAGGGCTGCAACGAACCTGGCATCGTGTGTGTCGTACTCGTGTTTCTTTTTGTCTTTCTCTCTAGTCTCAGAGGGACCAGCGTTTTCACTGGAAACTGTTTTGTGCTGGATCCATTGTAATTTGACTGGTCGCTCTGTTTTCCTGGTGTATAGAGTGGCTAGGATATAATCTGCTTTGTGAACACCCGCACCGTGCCTTACCATCGCGGGAGGAGCTTGTTAGTAATCACGTTAGTACATACTGGCAGGACTGACGCACTCCCTCTCAATTCGTCCACCACCAGCCTCCCTTCTCTTCTGTCTGACTCTTTCTGTTCTGATCAATAAAAATCGTATTTATGCTCTCGCTTTCTATATCTTTCTCACACATACATAAAAACACACACTCGCGCGTGCGCGCGCACACACACATACAAGCAACACGTGAAAATGTTTTCTATTTTTCTATTTCCCTCTTCTTATTCGGGACTTATTCCTTAGAGACATTACGCACTCTCTACAGTCATCAGCTAAGGTAGCATTTAAAGTGACATTATGTCGACTTTACATTTATCTATGGTTGTAGACAAGGAGAAATTGCCTGCACTCTACAGTCTTCGGGTAAGGTTATAAAGGAGACATTATACAGACGTCTGTAGTCTTCTGCTAATGTAAATCAGGAAAATAAAGAAACATCACATAGACTCCACACTCTTCAACTTAGATTGTAAATAATGAGATATTTCGTAGACTCTACAATCTTTAGCTAAGGTTGTAAGGAGCGATGTCGAATTAATGTTCTTTAGGTTTTAGACTTTTAAATAGAAAATCCCCAAGACCAGCGGGTTGGACAATCTTCTGTCCCTCACAAATTAAAAAACAATGCCGCCAACAGTAGTTACCACCCCTTACTGCCACTTGACCATGGTGCATATACCCTTACCTGTACTGGTACCTCTCTCAACTGATACATGTCTCAGCACATCTTTCGAGTAACCAAATGTCAGGCTCTTGTGGCTTATGTACGGTCCTTGTCAGCATGACTGACGCACAAACAGCGCACACTTCCTTTGCTGATTGATGAAGTCTACAGTCTGTCCTGAATATTTCATTCAGAGAGAAAGAGCAGTTTATTCTCAAACTGAGGAAAACGTGAAGGTGGCCCGGGTTACAAGTATTTAATGAAAAAAAAAAAACAGAAGCTTGACTGCGTCACACATACACGGGAGTAGGCTCAAGGGAGACTTACAGTAGAGCCGATCAAATTAAATAAAGACAAAATAAAAATCAAGAGCATTAAAAAGATCTCATTGAACATAAAGTAGTTAAGACGGGGAATAAAGAAACATGCGTCATCTGCTACTAGTTGTTGACTTTCCTTGTCGATAATGTATTCATTATAGACCTACTGCCACAACAGTTTTTTTCTCTTAAGTTATAATGAGCTGTGTTTGAGTAAATCTCTCAGAAAAAGTGATTATTTCTATAAAAGTATGTCGGAAATATTGAAATTTATGTTTATTTGCTTTAAAGCAGGTCAAGTGATTAACAATTGGTAAGTGGATCAGGGGGCAAACGTTCCTTCTTTCCACGAAAAGGTCATGTCGGACTTTCCATTTCTGATGCTTTTTACATATTGCAGCTTAAAATCGTTTTAATTCTGTAATTCGACAATTGGTAAAAAATGTACTATTTCTTTTTACGTAATGGATCACACTCAAAAATGTAACTTTTTACAATTTGTTTTTGGTTGATGTGGACCACATTTTACTTTCCGGCTTAAGACATTCCCCAAAAAGCATGGCTATACCGTATCTTAGAACGAGGCGGCGTATTTTAAAGGAATTTAATTTTGCGTCAAGCTGATTTCGGTTTTTTGTTATTTGTTTTTTTGTTTTTGTTTTTGATTGGTAATTATTAATAATCTTCTTTTCTAACGCTGGAGACAAAAATTGCTTATTTTGTGCAATTCGTACTGCGCACAAAAATAATTCCTAATTATTTTTAAAAAATTCATATTTCCTGGCTCACTGGCAAATATGCATCGAAGCGAACATTTGTCGAACCGTGACACATTGTAGAAATGAAAGGAAAAAAATACACTGCTAAAAAAAACTACTACGTTGATTAACAATAACATTTGATATGCTTGTAACAATCTTCCTACGAAATAGTATTTCTCAATAAATCCTAGAACGCTGTGATACCGAAGTCGCGCGGTATTTATTCTCATCAAGACTTTGAAGGCTCCCACGCGTGAACTGAACCAGTTTTAGTCTTTTAAATTCTTAACAGTAGAATGATCAAGTTTCTGCACATTGACATTTTGTAGAATATACTCCGGGCCACAAAAGCAGACAAGGAGAAAATAGCCCTCTTCACAATCATTGACAAATTGTAAGTCTGACAGGCATGCTCTCAGGAACGCGAAAGAAGGAAAAGAAAGATGTAGAACAAAGATGTCTGAAAGTGAAAGGCAATTTTGATGCCGACAAAGCATCTCTAGAACTAGAGGCGCCCATTGTTTCCTACAAATGTTCACGTCCACATAAGTCACAATGTTTAGCTTGCTCTGTTTAGAAAATTCACGAGCTGGGCATTTGAAACTAACCGATGTTGAATGTAATTTGTTAACAATGCTTCGACGACAGTATATTTCGTAGCAGTCATAGCCGCTGTTTAGATCAGGTCAGTCAGTCGTCCCTTGCCGGGCACCAGGCGTTGGGGGGAGCACATGGATAGACGCGGCAGCTGACAGGCCCCGCCACTTTTGCCTAATGTGGGCGATAGTCAGCAGGTCCTGTACAGGACGACCAGTCCAGTCTTTGATGTTCGTAAGCCAGTTCTTTCTCTGGCCTCCGCGGCGTGGGCCACCCTCCAAGGTGCCTTGAAGGATAGTCTTCGACAAGGTGTCGTGCCGGGTTACATGGCCAAAGAAGACCAGCTTACGTCGCTTGACTGTTGATGGTAGAGATTCCTGGTGTCCTAAGGCTGTTTAGATACTGTACATGTAACAACAAGCCGACAAAAAGTCAAGCCCATAGTTTGAGGCGAAAGTCATATGAATGCATAATTCTCCGAAATCGTTCAGAAACGCATACTTCATTGGAATGAATGAATGAGCATATATGCTTTTTATTGAAGTCAGTTGCAACAGCAATAGCTTGCTCTTTGACAATCTCTTCTTACACACACTAGGCTACAGGTAGAAATGCAGGACGCTTCAAATGTTCTATGCTGCTGTTGTCTTGGTTCCACCTGTTCCTTAAGGATGGAGGTTTCTTTGACTTAATGTTAGGCGCGGTAGCCCAGTCTAGCATGAAGCAGGTGATCTGGTATTTCTGTTGTTCTGCAAGTGAATTAGTCTATTTTTACAAACCAGATTCTTACCAGACATTCCTCTAAAATACATCGACCATTTGTGTCATAGCAAAGCGAATTGGTCTTCTCTGAAAAATAATTAAGAGAACGGTTTGCTGTCTAAACAAGGAAGTGAAGCTAGTGAGTTTGATAAAACAGCTAGTCGATGCAAACAGAATGTTTTTACTGTGCGTTATAAACAGAATGTTTTTACGCTATAAACAGAATGTTTTTGTCAGTCGTTAAAAACAATGTTTCCTCGAGCACCAGCGAGTGACGTCACGAAATCTGCTTAAAGGGAGCGGCAAGAGAAGTAGCCAGTGCGTCTTAAATGATAGACACCGACGTTATGAAATATTTCCCATTACAATTTCGGGTTGCTTAAAAAAAACCATTTACCTATAATGGTTTGTAAAACACAGCTGTGGTGTGGTCGATGAATGTGCGTACCCATTCTGGAAGGAAAAAAAGTTGACCCTAGTTAGTGACGTAGTCGGACCCATTTGACAACAAAAATGTTGAGTGATGCAGAAGGTACGGTGGCAGTTTCGCCAGCTGTTTGTATTCTCCATTTCATGGTGGTGTGCCGACTCTCTAAATCAAAAGAGTCCCGCGGTTTGACCTCGCTTAAAAGACTGAACACTTGTGTCAGAAAGATACGAAAGAAGTCATTCAATTGCAAAAAATAAATAAATAAATAAATAAAAAGCACGACCTCCATGAACCTACCTAGAGCTTTTGTTTTAGACGAAATTCTAAGTAAATGTTTCTTTTGAAACCGGAAATTTGAAGTGTAAGCAATATCATTCAAGCTTAACTTGCTACTTTACTGGAATGTTCTTTTAAGATAAAAGTGCAGCCAAACCTTTTATTTATTCGGGAAATGTCAGACGTCTGTCTGGTGGTGGCTTGCCATCCTGCTAAAAACAAACCAATGCCTATTTTGTACGGTGCTTCTAATTATCGTTGCTAAGATATAAAAGGTGTCTGTTTCAATATAGATTACAACGTCACTCACAAACGCTGCTGAACAATCAGATTTTTTTCAGTTTTTGTTTTGCTCCACAGACCCTACAGACAGTGGGCGTACCGACCATATCCTCAATCCACCAACTAGAATGGAAGGATTGTTTCCGCTGTCTATGCAATCAGCACTTTTCGAACTGTACAAGCCCAAAGATGCATCCCACAGGAAGCAGCCATAAAAGACAGCGGCAGACTAGACAATCGTAATTTGGTTAGCGCCTGGACACGGGGGAAATGTTGAAGACAGATCACCCAGTGCGCCCAGGCGGCCGCCGCGACCTATTCATCACCAAGCCCAATTTAAACGAAGCAACAGTCTGCACACACACACACACACACACACACACGCACGCACGCACGCACGCACGCACGCACGTGCGCCCCACCCTCAGAAAACCCTTTCCTGGTGTTGCTCTTTCCAAGCAGTCTCCAACAACTTCCTTCTCCCACTCCTCCAGACACCCTCCTTTACTATCCTTGGCGAAAGTTCTGGACAATTTTATCTTGTCCGACGGCGCTTGCTCTGGCCAGTACCCACCTGCAGCCATGTCACAGAGAGCTGAGAGGGCTTCTGCTCAACTAATTAGAACTAGAGGTGATTACTACTCACGCTGTGACCTCGGGTTTCCCGTGGCAAGTCTGTGGAACATTTCAAGTTTTCGTTGGACGGTCATTTGTGAGTCTTGTATGTCAAAATACGAAAAAAATTAATGAACAAAAAAAATTAACTATCTAAATAATTAATTAAAAGATCGGAAAGAAGGCACAGTAAGATTTTAAGAACGTTACGTTTTGTCATGACTGAAAATATAATTCCTTTTCATAAAAGTCATTCAAGTGCATCTCTGAAAATTGAAAGTGTATTTGTTTAATGTCCAAAGATGAAACATTTTCCAACAATATTTCTGTCGAATGAAAACATCTGCATCTTGGTTTTATAATTTACTCATCTACAGCTTTTTTGTTCTTTAGCAAAATGTTCATCTGAGAAATTAACATAGCAATCCACTATTAAATGTCTGTATCAATTCTCCAATAAAAGTTACATTTTTAATGTGCTGATGTCGCATAATTTAAAAAGAACGAAAAAGACTGTGTAGATAAAATGATTTGTTTTTTATAGGCAACATATTGGACATTTCCAAATGATGTATTATTTCTAAGATAGTACACATTTGATGGATAGTTATATTTAGTGAAACAAGGAACCATGTAAATTTGCTGTAATATTCCAAAACTATTTCTTTGCATCTTCAGAACAGCTTGACTAGTTAACAAGCAGAAGAAATATACAGAAAAGTGTTTCAAGTGTCTTCTTTGAGCGTGCGTTCGACACAGTGCATACTGAGTTCTTAACTGGGCAAAGTGTCGAAGAGTCAAGCCTGTGATGTGCTCCTAAATCTCATTATCTTGGCGAACAAGACTGAACTTCGCTCAGAATGTTTATCTAAGTTTTAGTGTACTGAATTCTACTTTTGTCTCAAGCCATTGCTTTCCAGTGACCTTCACATACAACTTGGCTAAACTTGGTCAAACACTCGAGGAAATTTGTCTGGCTAGAAGGGCCTTTCACCTCAGTACACAGTACATTTAAAGTATTTATTGTACATTTTTCCAAGTTACCTCTGAACAAAGTGCATTCACGTTAGTGCATTGTGTGTTTACATACTACATTGACTACAGGGAAGGGTGTTATCAGCACAGTACAAAGCACTGAAAGGCTCACAAAAGCAAACAACTGTTGCTTCTTGCTGCAGGGAAAACAACGAACTTGACGATAGAGAAGAGGCAAGAGAATTTGAAGAGCAGAAAAAAGCATTATTAATGTCTTCCTATTTTGATCTTGGGAAAAAAACAGAATTCACTTTAACCAAAAGGATAAATTTTCATGTTTAAAATGCTTAATGCAGGCATTTCTTTGCTTGTGTGAAAACAAAAAACAAGTAGTCCGTTTTAATTTTGTTATCAAAGCCCACAACATTCCCTTCTCTCCAACGTTACATTTCTTATTATTTTGTCTTGTCATTGTCCCTTTTTGTTGCAAATCGATTTTCAAGATTTTCCAGAAAGAAATGTTAGAATGGCGACGTGACTTGAATGACAAACGTTTTTAGGCTTTATTCCATTTTTTAGAATTTCTCTCACAGCCGAGACTGCTATGATGCCCAGGGTTTATTCTGCTGCATTTCGTCTCCATGACGAATTAAAAGCAGAGCCAAAAGGCACGAAGCACGACCATCTGATCAGGAAGCCAAGCAGTATCGCCAGAAGAGTGAGAGATGTCCTTCCGGTATCCAGACATTTTTTCCTCAGCAACGTATCACATTCTTCACTTAAAGACAGGAGAGGAATGTTGGAAAATCGGATTTTTATTGTGGGACCACGCATATATTGACAGACTTTCTTTGGCTTTGCATGCTGCCTGTCAAGGGCAGAAAACCGATTTCTCTAGGGGTTTGTGCGTCTGTGTGTCCTCCTCTTGTCTGTGCGTCCCTTTGTTTGCGTGTTTCTGTGTCTTTGTGTCTATATTTTCCCCTTTCCTCTCTTCCTGCCACTCCCACCGCCATCACAAGGCTCTGCACAGATTCTATTCACGCATGGAAGTTATGAGCTGTCTGCAGCTGAAGCCCTCGGGTTCGAAGAAAAATGAGGAAAGACAGAGTTGATTAAACTGCTTCTTGACTTGGGGAAACCAAAAAACCGAATGACTCCAGGACCAACAGGTTTCACTTGATACATAATTGAGTTTAGTCTCTTTCAAGATATTAATCTTAAAATTTCAGAAAATATAAACCCTTCTCTTCGGGGAGGGGCAAATCTTTATGCGTCTCCATTCTCCATTCTGCACAGCAAGGGGCTCAATCCATCACTAAATGTCAGAACATGAATAAACCTTAGTAACATAATGAATAAATATTACTGACGTGTGTTCCTACCTTCTCTACGTAAGTGTGTACATGTTCCAGAGTTGACCTACCTGACCTCTTTGAGTGCATTCCATCGATTGAAGGCTTGTATTTTGGAACAACATTATTTTCTCAGATTTGGGAAATGAGTTTCTTGTAATGGATTTAATCCATTCAGTTAAACTAATTACTCTGGTGTGTCTTTAAGCACGCAAAGAATTTTGCAGCAATGTCACGAAGACACTGAGCTCTTAATAACCGTTCAGACATGTGTCATGCAGTGCACAGACTGTGTTTGTTTGCATCTGATAATAAACATAAAACATTTCGCGCTGCTTCTGGGTGACCTGTTCTGGACGACTTTTCTTGCAAAATTTGGATTGTGTATGACAATAAGAGCATTAGGACTTTGGAGAATAAAGGCTTCTTTTAAGTTTGAAAAGTAAGCTCATTAGTGTTGGTCTTTTTGGCCGTTGTGTGTCCCGATAGGTCATTCGGAATGTATGTATTAAATTTCTAAAGCGCGTTTCCTTGACTAAAAGCGAGTTCTATGCGTTGCGCTCATATGATTACAATTGAGCCACCAGTTAAAAATACAACGAAGGACCCAAACACCACAAAGGGTATACTGTGGTGAATATGACAGAGCTTACACGAAGATGTGGAACTGAAGAGTGAACAAAAGGCTAAGGTAGTTACACAAGATATTTGTGAAAGACGGGATTTTTAGGCAAGACATGAAAGCTTCAAGCATAGCTGCTTAGATAGATAGATAGATAGATAGATAGATAGATAGATAGATAGATAGATAGATAGATAGATAGATAGATAGATAGATAGATAGATAGATAGATAGATAGATAGATAGATAGATAGATAGATAGATAGATAGATAGATAGATAGATAGATAGATAGATAGATAGATAGATAGATAGATAGATAGATAGATAGATAGATAGATAGATAGATAGATAGATAGATAGATAGATAGATAGATAGATAGATAGATAGATAGATAGATAGATAGATAGATAGATAGATAGATAGATAGATAGATAGATAGATAGATAGATAGATAGATAGATAGATAGATAGATAGATAGATAGATAGATAGATAGATAGATAGATAGATAGATAGATAGATAGATAGATAGATAGATAGATAGATAGATAGATAGATAGATAGATAGATAGATAGATAGATAGATAGATAGATAGATAGATAGATAGATAGATAGATAGATAGATAGATAGATAGATAGATAGATAGATAGATAGATAGATAGATAGATAGATAGATAGATAGATAGATAGATAGATAGATAGATAGATAGATAGATAGATAGATAGATAGATAGATAGATAGATACCGCCTCTAGTGCAAAATGCATTCAAATTTCACAAACCTAACCTATTGTGAGCCCTTCTGATAGGAGCTCTTGGTAACAATCATCACTTCTTTGCTTTCTCTTTTCGTAAATTATTTACTTCTGCCTGTGGATTCACGACTCGTTTGAGCAGCCAACACATGAAAATTCACCCTCCTCCCTCCCCCAACACACACGTAAACACAAGCAGAGAGAAAAAAAACACACATGTAGACAAGTGTCATTCACTTTTCTCTCTGTAGGCAATCGATCTTTGATTAGTAAAGTGTATCTTTCTAGCGAAAAACTTGTTGCCAAAGAGTCCATCAGCTGCCTGAAGTGTAAGCACTTACCCAATGGACTAATCTTGTCATTTTCCGGGCATTCTATAAAAAGCCAAATTTTAAAATAAATGACAAGGAAATGCTCTATCGCTAAAAGCGGATTGTCTTGTATTTTGCAGAGTTCTTTGTGATCATACTTTATTGTTGAATTCTCTCTACATTTTTTTCCATAGTTTCCTTCTTTCAGAGGATAAAAGAACAACGTGCAGAAGCATAATCAGTGTAGTCCTCAAATCCCAAGATGGTCACCATTGCCCGAATGCACGGCTAAAGCCATTTCAGCTCACACAGGATTCACTTTCGTCCTTTCAATCAACATTCTCTCGTGTCTTTTGAGGTCACCGTAAGACAAAGGGAGGCCAAAAAAAAATTTTCTACGAGGCCTATTCGGATCGAACGATATTTTTTTAATGACATCTTTTCCGTGGCGTTGTCCTGCTTTAAAATGTAAATGTGTGCACTGAGTATCCACTATCAGCTTGCCTACAATCGTGCATATCCAAGTTGGGGTTAATGCCAGGCTACGACACCTTGTTGCGAGGTCAGTGAATGATTAAACAGGCTGATATATATGTATATAGGAGGAGGGTGCGTGGTAAACGTTGGTACCTCTTTTCCTCCGACGCTCTCTTATAATTCCCAACTATATTTCTCTCTAACCTCTTCTCTTTTGCTTTACCCCTCTTTAACTTTCCCCCTGTATCCCTTTCGTTCGCTCGAGGTGATCTGGTGGCGCAACGGTTAGTGCCTGTGATAAATCCGGTGAGGGTTGGCTGTCTTGGGAGGTCGGGGTTCAGATTTCGTTTCGGTCACGGTGTTCGTTCTCTGCAAGTAGTACCTGTTTACAGGGTTGACTGTTTTGCAGCTATACAATCTTAGCTGCTGTCTCGGCATAAAACACGAATCCCCTCTCCTTTTCCTTCGCTTACCATCCCTACGTCCCTTTTTATTCCTCCACTTTTTTTGCTCGTCTGCTTTTCTCATTTTCATCTTTTGCACCTTATTCCTCCCTTTCTCTTCTCTCTCGTTCTCTCTCTCTCTCTCCCATATTCAGTCGACCATAGACTATGCTTCCGTGTTGTGAAGCTTCGATGAGGCCTCTTGTAAGCATTCAGAAGAACAGTCAGATCAGTTCTCCTCAAAACGGTGCTAGGGTCCAGTGATTTCTTAACTTTAGGGGTCCTGCCACTGATACACATATTGAAAATCAACAAATGTACGTTTATCTATAAAATACTAAAAATCGAATCAACCTATTCAAGTCGAGTTTAAAATATTCAGGTTGTGTTCTATTTTTCTCATAGTGTTGGGAATCCGGTTTCATTTTTGCATGGCGTTCGAGGGATAAACGTGAAAAAGTATCACCTTTGTTATTCTATTATTCTCGTTAACAAAGATTTGTCATTTGTCTCTCGTGTATCGCCTGTCTCTGGTTCTACCGCTCTCCCATCTCTGTCTTTCTTTTCTAGCACCAAAACATTTGCGAGATGTAGCCTGGTGTTCTTTCGAAACACGTGCATCGTCGGTGAGAAAAAGCGAGAGATTAAAAGTCCTGGCTGTACACCAGCTCGCAGGATTGAATTCACATCTTTGACAGACGTCATCCGAAATTCAGTCGATTTTCACACCTGCAAGCATTTCGTCCTCTTTCGTCCGCAGGAAGTTTGTGAGTTCAGATTTCTTCTCCGTCTCATTAAGAAGACTGCCTGTGGAGGTTTTTTTTTTCCAATGTCTCTACAGAGCGGTCTTTTTCTACGCACTCATTTCAGGATACACCTCACAAACCCTCTCCACTCCCCCTACCATCATCCTTCACTGTTGCTGCAATGTTCTCTCTCAATCTTTTCCTCTCTCTTTCTCCATCTCGCTCGTTTTTTGTATATGTGTGTATGTGAAAATGTGTGTGTGCGTCCGTGCGTGTGTGTGTGTGTGAGAGAGAGAGAGAGTGTGTGTGTGTTTATGTGGGCGAGTGGGTGTGCGCACGCGGTTGTGTGTGTGTGTGTGTGTGTGTGTGTGATTATTAATTTTTTTATCTATTTCTTTTGTCTCTCGCTGTCATTCTATTGATGTCTGTTTTTTTAATCTTTTACATTCTTTTCTTTCTATTTCATTCGTTCCCTTATCTGAATCTCTTTTCCTCTCCACAATCTATTTCTTTCTCTCTCTCTTGCACACACCCACGTGCACAAACACAGACCAATCTCTTCTATATGGGTGTGATATGGCCTACATATAAAGTTTAAAATTGTTCTCCCCAGCACGCATAAAAACTTAAAAATCTATCCATCTAACCTCATCTCCATCTAACAAAAACTCCTCAATCTGAAAATAATTTTGCGCCTTCGCTACTGGTAATTTAAATTTTCTTGCTGTTTCTTTTCTTTTTTTCTGTTCTGTTTTCTTTACTAGCTGTGCTTTCTTCGATTCAACTAAGTTTTTCTTTTCCACCCACGCTGTTCAGAAGCGTGACAGGCCCTGCTTCCCAAACAATGAAACACTTGATTGACTTTAACGTTTTTTTTTACCCGCAAAATTGAATCCGGGCCTTAGGTACACTGCATCGTGCGATTAACTTGCATATATTTATTTACATTTCAATTTCTCAAATCATAACTAGTGCACTCCAACTACTCCCTCTTCTTAAAAACGTTTCTTTTTTTCATTGCTACTTATTCCTTAAACCGGTTGTCGATAATTAACACTCACAAGCTGGGATTTCGATCTAAGATTTCGAGTGTTCAGCTCTAAGCTGAGGACGTGGTTTGCAGATGTTTCTACGTCCAGAAATAGAAACTAATTATCAGAGCTCTTCCAAAACGCATATCATGTTCACTAGAAACAAGCAAGCGAGTGTGGGGAGGGGGGAGAGAGAGAGTGTGTGTGTGTGTGTGTTTGCCTGCAGATGTACTACCCATATTTTATACAGCTTTACTGAGAGCAAATTTGTCAACTTGACATTAAAAAGTGCTCTTGAATCAGAATATCAGTTTATCGATTCAAACCATCTTTTCCCCAGTTCTATTTATTATTACTGTGGATGTTATGAATGATTCTTCTCATACATGTATTTAGTTTTATTATAAAGGACAGGTGTCACGTTTTGACAAACTGCACTTCTTTTAATTGCTCTGTTGTATTTTTATTTATATTTTATAAAATCTCAGTTCGTATGATCATTAAAATGAGTATTTATATGACTTTCTATCGACTATCGCGCTTTGGTCATAGAGAGAACAATATGCAGCTGTTTATAGGAACATTATACAAATATTCTCACCGTATGTTCTGTCAACAGTTCAGTCAGAAAATCAGCAGCAGTCATTTCCACTGTGACACACGACATTGGTGTTGAAACAGTCACTGTCATCAAACGGTTCTCGGCAGGTCAGGTGCTCATTGAGTATTACGATCGCCGATTATTTCCAAGCTTGACTCACCCCAAGGACGAACACTTCCATTGCTGCCTATTGGAAGCTCCAAAGGGTAGTCTACTGTGCTGAGTTCAGGATACTACAGTCTCAGTTCATCGAACTTTAATGCTTATCACGTTTCGATATAGGCATTAAATGGGACATCTCCTTCTAAGGAAGTGTGCCGGTGTGGACAGTGATGTTAGGCTGTTGGGTATCCCCATGTATCAAAGCAAAGCATCCTCCTCGCAGATTACTGTCCCAGCTTGTTTCGAGGGAGTTCTCAACAGGTATATAATCACAGTGTCAGCAGCCGCTGTACTGCCTCCCCTGTGGTTTAGATGGGATATGTCATTTAAAGAATTAGGCTGCGGGCCATAGCGGGTAATACAGCACCATCAGACTACTGCGGCAAAAACACTGCCTGCCACAAGAGACTATTTCTATTGACTATTTCTGTTTCAATTGTCTCTGCTGCCACTCACCAGAAAATATTTTTCTCCCTCCATTTCTTTATCACACCCATGCACCCTCATGGGGGTAAGAGCACTGATGTATATATATATAGGTAGACAGTTAACCCGAGTGTAGACCGGATACTTCAGAAGTCTGCATCCGCTTTACTCTTGTCCTTCATAGTATAGGCATTTCCCCGCGTAAACCAGTTTATGAATAGAATTTATTGAAGCATGTAGAAAAAAATAATCTCTTCCTCTCTTCCTCCTCTCTTACTTGGTAAGCAAATTGCAAGTGTATACTGTGACACTGCTAATTTGGTGAGCAAAGTGCAAGTTTAGACTGTGACTGCCAGCTTGGTTCATATATGACCCTTGTGAGCTCTGTCGATATTCTGATCCCATAATTAGTCCAACACTTTTTTCCCTCTTTTTTTCAGAGGGCTGGAAAGGAAGATTACAAAGGATTTTTACGCAAATTGAAATTCTGAGCACTCTGCACGTGCAATCACGCCTCGTCTGCGCAATTCTACAGTCCTAAAGGACAAAAAAACGTGCACTAGCAAATGTCCATAAATCTTGCCCGCCCCTTCGTCTGTTGTTCATTCCAGTCTCCCACAAACACCTGTGTTCATTCTCCACGCCCGAAGTAGTTCTCTCCCCTTAACAGAAGAGCCTCGTTCCCAATAAATACACACACACGCACACGCACGCACGCACGCACGCACGCACGCACGCACGCACACACACACACACACACAATCGCGCTCATATTGCCTTCGTATCTCACAGTGGAGGCATTTAGACCGTCTGCAGCAAAAGCAGAGGGCTTATGCACAAGAGGACTTTTTTTTCTTTGTTAGGACACTGATCAACATTTGGGTTCCTTCTTTTTTTCTCCTTCATCCCTTCACTTCCAGCCTGCTGAATCTTCAGCTCTGCGCTAATGTTTGTTTTCTGAGCAAGAAGGTTGCCGGTGACTATGCTGGAGCAGTTGGAATAAATGCCAAAAGTAAAAGCGTTCTCAGTGAAAGTGTGACTGCGGTCGATAGAACTGATCGCTGTGCCAGACAAAATCCTCTGATTGTGATCTCGAGCTAACTGGACTTTCCTGTAATCCATTTTTCTCCTCGGCCGTTCCCGATTTTGGCAAATGCAAATCAGAATCTATTTAAAGGGTCTGCTTTGCTGCTTGGTTTCATCTAAACTGCAACAAAACCCCATCGTCAGGGTAGGACCCTGCAAGACAAAACCACATCGATAGGGTCGGACCCAGCCATACAAGGCCATACCTATTCAGGGTTGGACCCTATCATCTATAGCTTCATTGTCAGGACCAGACCCTTCCAGATACATCCACATCGAGAGGACCAGAACCCGCCAGAGAAGGCCATACGCTGTCAACAAGCTTCGGGACGTTTACTCCTCCGTGACTCTAAGGCGACGCTAGCTCGTCTGTGTACTGTTTCTCTATACACATGTCTGCATCTTGAAATGCACTGTTAGAGAGATTTAAAAACTAGCCACCCATTTCTGGTTAATTCGATTCCTTTAGAAAACAGATGCACACAAGAGGAATGTTTCTTGTCGGTTTCCTAGCTATTCTCATATGACACAGGCAGCAGTTCGATAATTTAGACTGATTGACTTTGTTCCCACGACAGTGAACTTCGTTTTGCAGAACCCATCCACATCCTGTATCAGCCTAGAGGATTCGTATTGATCCCCTTCATATAAGACGTGGTAGTGTAAGCAAAATCCATCAGATTGGAATGGTTTGGGTTTAGCGCCCGCTGTGTCCCAAACTGTAGTCTACAGGACCTGTTCATGTACAGTCTGTCAAATTGGTGTTCACCTAAAAGTATATACAAGGCTCTCAACAAAGTTAACTCTGATACTTTCCGAGGTTTATCCCACTCCGTTCTGTGTTCATCAGTGTAAGCTTTTCTCGTCTAGGCCTCGGAAGCCAGTTAAGATTACTTACAAGGCAGAAATATTTGGGGAATGTCCACTTCGATAAAAGGGGTTTAAGTTCCGTTTTATAAGAAACGTTCAAAGGTTTGGTTAATCAAACAGTGGCGGCTAAGCCAAGGAGGGGTGGGCGAGTGGTAACAGCCGCCCCTTTAAAAAAATACTGAGGAGGCAAGAATGTGAGCGTTGGTCACTGTCAGCATGGAGTTTGCCCCTCCCCCAAAGCTGACCATCTTCCTGCGCCAGCCAAATCTTCCATATAATGTGTTAACACTGCGTATTGAGTTGGAAACCCTCTTCAAGTTTCACACAAGGAGAGAAGGCTTCAAGTGTTTAATCCAAGCTCTTACACACTAACGTTTTTTGTCTCTCTTTAGATGTCTTCCTGTCGTCAAGTAAGTTTGTATGTTTTAATAAAAAAAATGAACTTTGCCATGAAAAAAATAGATGTTCATTCAAAGCGCTCTTGTAACCACTTTATTATAATTCATTCATATTATGTATCTAATATTCTTATTTTCTTTTCAGGTATTTCTTTCCTTGGTCGTTTCTAGGTCTTTAAATTTCAATTAAATTATTAAGTTTCTGTTTCAAATTTCCCCAATATAAACTCCCTATTTTCACATTGGTCGTCGTCTCTTCTTTTCTCTCTCTCTCAATGGTGAATGTGGGCGCTTCCTGTTATTCATAAACTACTATGTTAGATTATGAAATTTTGGTTGAATGTTGCTCATTTATCTGAAAATAGATTGCCCAGAAAGGTTGATAAAATTCTGTACTCTAGCCATCTAAATAATTATAAGATTACTTAAATATACAATATCTTGATTATATTGTATAAATAATGTTTTGTGTGTGTATGGGAGAACCAAGGGGTTGGGGATATTAAATTGTACCTGACAGAATTTAAGTTGATGCTTACAGATTGTTACCAACAAAAGCGGTATGATCAGATTGACAGTAGTCAACGTTTCACCTTCTACAGTGCATTTAAACATTTCTCAGAATGGGTACCTCTCAGGTATTAAACATATAGGCTTTACTAATACATTGATTTAGTTTAGATTAGGGATAGCTGACTTAAATGCCATAAACTTTATTAGTGCACTCAGAAATGCTCTGAGCGATGTCCATTCTGCAATAACGATGAATCCTAACTGCATTTTGTATTTATTTGTCCCAGATATGCAGATATACGTGAAGAACACATCTCCCAAAAGTTCCAGAAATACCCATCCTGCTTTAGAGTTTCTATCCTTATGTCAGACATTAACCCAAATTTGACACGGGGGTTTGCATGTTTTCTTTATAAAGTACTTATAAGAAGAAATAAAAATATGTTGCACTAAAGAGGGTGTGAGTGCATGTATGGCTGTGATTTATATGTGTTAGAGAATATGGGAACTTGGTTTAATATATATAAGTCTATATGCCTATAGGTCAATATGTATATATGTCTTGTTCTGTAGTATGAATGAAAAGAAAGTTATGCAGTATGGTTCTTTAAAAAAAGAAGTTGGGATTGAGTGTGTGTGTGTGTGTGTGTGTGTGTGTGTGTGTGTGTGTGTGTGTGTGTGTGTGTGTGTGTGTGTGTGTGTGTACAATACACATAGGTACAAACTACCTAAGTTTTGTTTTGATGGCCAATGGCTGTAAGGATGTTTTCAGAGAAAGAGAGAGAGTAGGTATTTTCACAAATGGTATGTTTTGAAGTGCATGTATATGTGTAGTTACTTTGATAGACGTTGTTTGCGTTACCCTTTAAATAAACTCAGGCCTTATCAATAGAAGTTCAAGTTCTCAAGTTCTCTTCTTCTCTCTCACCTCACCTTTCTGCCTCACTTTTCTCTTTCTTTCTTTTCCTTGCCACAGTTTCGTAATGTTTATTCTTTAGTCGGTTTTTTATATGTTCGTCTGCTGCAGCTGTTGTCTGAGAATTAAGCACTTTTAACTTCGCAGAAGCATTCTAGACAACCTGCTGCTCTTCATATGTTTGTCAGCGTAGCTAATATTAGAGGCAAAATATGCATGGGAACAAAAGACAAGGGAAGTTGATCCGAAGCAGCGACCATGAAACGCTTACAAGACACAAGAAAAGAAAAATACCAACAAAGCTATTATGAAAAAATAATGAGCTTTGAAGGAAAATGTTATGAGATGGGGTGTCTAAGCAGGAAAAGTTAATCATCAAGAGTTGAAATCCGCGTCTTAAACATAAATACAAATTAATAGACTATTGTATTTAAGGCACATAATCCTTAACAAGTTTAGAGATTACACGTGTCAAGTTCAATACCAACATCAAGCACAACGACAAAGTTCACTTACTTAAAAGCTTTGATGGCAGAAAGGGTGTTGTGAGCTGGACAAATATGGATGAGCGTTTTTGACTAAGTTTGGAAACTGTATGTATACGTTTCACATAGAAACTTTGACACACTTGGGCAAATGATCGTCCATTTGCTGTCCTGATAATAACGACCTAAATGAAGCTATGTGTCACTAGAGAAACTCCAATAGTTTGAGGCAAGTGAAAGAGTAGGATCACTAAAAAGGAATTAATATTTAGATTGACATGAGATTGCAGCTTGATTACCAATCACTTATTAAAAAAGCAATGTTAAACATCTTCCTATTCTACATAAAAATTAGTATTTAGAATGTCCTCTTGTCGCAGAGCTGTACAAATGTTCTGAAAACGCTCGGCTACAAAGAACCCAGCCCTAGCCGTTGATCTTATTGCTAGACACAAGGATCGGGCTGCCTGCATTTAGTGGAAACACGGTCTGTGTAGGGGGTCACACTACGGCCCCTTCACATTAGTCCTCATTCTGCTCGGTCAGTTCTCTCCCATCCTGCTCAACGTCGCTGGACGTCGCTAGTAGTCAACGCCACACCGGGCTGGCAGCCAAAGGCTTCTGGAATCTTGTCTGTCAAATAGACAGTCTTGGTGTGTGTGTGTGTGTGTGTGTGACCAACAGCATAGAGCACACGCCTGTGTATGTATGTGTGTGTGCGCGCACACACACACATACATACATATATAAGAGAGATAGCCCAACCCTCTGTCTTTTCGGGTGTTCTGCCCTTTCTCCCGTTTTATTCGCTTCGTGGGCCACTTGACTGACAGCCCTGCTGTCTTTCTGGGTTAAAGTTTCATGGTAGCACTTCGTTAAAACTCTGAGAATATCTAGAAAATGATAGAATTGGTTTCAGTCGCCGTCCTCTTTCCGGACAACCCCTCATGTTTAACCAACCGGAAGGGCCTCCTCGAGACTCGGATGACTCGGACAATGGTGTCGTTCTTTTCAACGGCTCCTTATTATGCAGTCTGAAAATAGGAACCGGAAAAAGCTTCTCTCCACCAGAAAAATGTGGGTGTCCGCTTGGGTATCAGCATCATCACTGTCATGGACTTGAAACGGATGTTTGATAGCATGCTCTCATCCACACACCCACCCCACCCACTCTCCCTGCCCCAGCAATCTTTAACTCTTCTTCTCTCTCCTTCTCCACACTCAACACCCTGTCTCTCCGATTACCAATCTGTATTGATTTGTCTATTTATATTTTCCCGCTCTTCGCTGTCTTGCTTTTGTGTACAGAAGGAAAAAAGTTTTCAGTATGAAATCGCGGATGATGCAAATAATGACACTTAGGAACTGAAGCGTTTCACAAATGAAAGCTTTAGTGATCTCTTGTTAAGGACCAATAGATTGTCTCTAGTTTTACATTTTCTAGCCACAAGAAAAACTTTTCACATACCATTCACAGCCTTCTATGGTGTATGGCCATAGCTGCTGAGTAGTTATGAACACCTGTCGCCTCAGTGCAGATTGTCTGACAAGTGCGTTTACGCGTCTTCTAAGTAGTTTGATGGATGTTTCAGGCTGAATGACTGTTCTTGTGCTGAAATTGTTTTCCCTTTGTTTGAAGGTGAATAGCCTTTCGACACGAACAGAAGAGGTAAGAAGGTAAGAGTGGTAAGGGAGGGGTAATCTAAGTGCAGTGGCGTAGGAAGATGCTCGGCTTTGGGAGGGGGGGGGCAAGCTCCATGCTTACAATGAATAACGTACACATTCTTGCATTCCCAGCATCTTTTTTTTTGGGGGGGGGGGCGACTGAAGTGGTTCAACGTGTCTAGGGGACAGTATATGGAAGGCGGAATCCAAACCTCTGCTTCCGCCTCGTTTACCTCCCCTGATATATCAGGCATGCTTTTTCGATAGACAGCTGAGACAGACGAAATGTTCCATTCACAGGCCTGAAAAGGTTTTAAGACCGTTCTTCGAACGTTTGACCATCATGCACGAGCATTGTCAAACTAGTCTAGCGGCAATAACGCACTAACTAAAGGCAAGGGAGAATCAAGCCAAAAAGGCTATGGGTGAGTATCTGTGTGAGGCTTCAGTGTTGGTGTTGCTATGAAACTTCTATCTTAGCATTGATTTTTTTTTTTGGAAGCGCCAGCTTGGAAAAAAAATTTAATTGCAAAATCATCGCAGGATCGAGGAAAATAAAATCAAAACGAGCGTGGCCAAGTAGATATTTTCTGATAGCATGACACAAATTTCTGAGAAGTAACGCTTGCAAGAAGATTTACCACTGTCGTCTGATGAGCATCAGCCTTTAGTTCTCCTGTTCCACGCTGTCTGAAGACTTTCCTCAAAGACTTTTCGCCATTTTTTCCCGACTAATAAACCCAACGAGAAGGCTTTGGCAGCGGCCTGAGCGGTCTATAAAGCATGGTTCCAGCACTAAGACGCCTTCTTCCTGACATTCCCTTTTGTTAGCCTCGCGATTATGCGAGCAAGCATATCAAAAGAAACTATACAACGATTGTCCGGACATATTAACTAAATTTCTTCTTTTTTCCACTCTTCTTTCGTTCCTTTCTTTCTTTTATTCTTCAATATATTCTTATTTTATTCTTTTTACTCTTTTCTGTACTCTTTTTCCTTGACAAGAACAGTCCCTGTAGACAATATTAAAAAGATTAAGGACAACAAATGGTGGGGACTGCGGGGGACCGTTCCATTGGTGATAAGCTCATGAATGAATTTCACATCGCTCTGGGAGCGTGAAACGATGGCCAGAATAGACGAACTGGCAGCTTCTGGATAATTTCAATTCACTGTGCTGGTGACTTGAGGCCATGCCACATAGAAAGCTTTTCCTCTCTCCAACGGTCACCCTATCAAGTCTCTGAACCGATGTCTTAGGTTACCGTTAATCTTATCCTCTCTGTCATCTGGAAGACGAAATGTGGTTCTTATGTATAACTTCGGATAATTACCCTTTCTTTTTTCCAAGAGCTGGGTCGTTAATCCGCTTCTCCTACTTATAGTGGCAATTTGTTTCCTGGCGAAGCGACAAATGGGACCTTTGGAAAACCTGTGCCTCCCTACTTCTATCAAATTTTCTCACTGTGCCCCCATTTCGCCGCTTGCCATCGCCCTAACCCCCGACACACACACACACACATACTTTTTTCCCCTTCTCAAATCGGTGGTTCAGGATTCTCTAACCGGCAGAAACAGCAAAGTGTTTACCTTTCACTTGTCAAATCGCTCTGCCATCCTCGATTGATGTACTTCCGTCCTGCTCAACTTGCAAATATAACCCACTCCCTCACTTTTTGCTACTCTCACCCCCCTTTCTCTCACTCACTGTCTCAGTCCCTCTCTCTCTCTCTTCCTTCCCCTCCCAACATTTCAAACACGACGCCGCCTCAAACGAGCTCCAGAGCCAATTGTCGCCTGAGTTTGGGCAGCCAAGAGGACGGTCGTGGAGGACGCTCCAAGATAGAAACGAGCCGTGTGTCGAGGACATTGGGAGTTTGAGGCGCCTGAAGGAGATTGGAGCATCGTGTCAGCCAGGTTGACAGAAGCCATACATATGGCGGCAGACGTATTTTCCCCCAGCCTGTCTTTGGGGTGTTCATTATGAACTGAGTGGCAGCTGGCCGGAATGATAGGTCCCAGCTTTGTGTCCAAGGAAGTTGCGTTCTAGTGTTCAGCGAGATTTTCTTTCTTGTAAACAAAGCATAGATTCTCCTTTATTGTTAATTTTGTGTTTATTTATTTACTTATTTTATTAGTGTGTACGTTTGTTCAATTTTCTGACGGTTTATTGCTCTGGTTGGTTGGTTGGTTGGTCGGTGGGTGGTTCAGCGGGTCAGTTGTGTTTACTGTTTAGAGGTAGAGACGCGATGTCAAACATTCTTCCAGTGTGATTTAGCAATTCGTCTGTTAACATGTAACCCGAGGATTTTTTAAAGTGGAAGAAGGGGGCTTTATCTCCGGGTTGTCTCGGTTGAGATTTCCTTGCTTTGAAGAATGCCATACAGGGAAGAAATCCACAACGGCGGGGGAGGGAACTGGAATAGCAGGTGAGAAGACGAAAGAGTAATGACAGACGAGTGGGTGATAAAAGACAAGCAGGACAATGGACAGGCAGGAAAGCAAGCAGACGGTGACACTAAGACACGGAAGCGGATAGCCGAGTGGTTAGAACGCTGGCGGCTGAACCGAGAGGCGTGGCGGTTGGAGAGTGGTGTCCCTTCGCCTTACCGGCTGGAGGGAACGAGCTCTCTCTGCTCTTTTTCTTTTATTCCGTGTAGTGCCTTTGGGTTTTTATTGTATTTGGTGTTTGCTGATAACTGTTAATCTGTGCTTTTCGCTGCGTTTCACCTGTCGCTGTTCTGGACTATTTTCTGAGCCTGTGCCCCATTTTTGTAGTCTTTATCGTCTAACGGTCGTGAACGCCATATCCACATCATCTCGACTCCTGGATTTTTGCTTGTTGATTTAAATCATCACTACCCTGCAGATTGCTCAGCACTTTCTGCTCTACTTCGGTACATTTTCCTCGCAACATTCTTTCCGCTGCTTTAGATTGTGGATCTCCGTGAGTCAACAAGCAAGGACTTGATTCTCTCATCTCTTGTCTACATCGTTGCCTCCTGCTTCATCTATTTTCTTCAATTCCGTTGTACGTGTTGATGTGACCTCCGTGACAGTCGTATGTGCGCTAACAATGAAGAACTTAATGTTTATATGTGCCGCCACCTCCACCACTAACTATTCCACTGATACTACGACTACAAATCCCAGCTGCAGCTGGTAGTTTAACTGAGCTGTTGTGCATCTATGCAGACGGCATTCACTTTGAAAACACAAGGAACTCTTTGTTTTGAGACCATTATTATTCTCATGTCTGTGTGTTTATATTTTAAGCGCCTTGAGTTGGCTAATGCTGGAAAAAGGCGCTGTACAAATCTTCTATTTATTTATTATTTATTATTATACCTGTGTGGCGCAGCAAACATCCCCATTCGACCCAGCTGTCGGAAGTGGGTACCTGACTCCAAAGAGGTTTGGGGGAGATAATGCAGCCAGGGAGAGGAAATGAGCACCGCCCTCACATAAAGCTGACCCCAAGAATAGTGAGGTCTCTAACATCTCACTCCCTTAGGTTAGGGAACGACCTTTACCTTTTAAAACACGACAGTATGATGGGGACCGTAATACATGAAAGTGAAACTGGGAGAGTAGACACGACAGTAAATCGGGGACAGTGTGATGAAATTGTGATATACGATTATAAAACAGGAGCCGTGAGACACAAGAGTGAGACGCAGCAGCAAGACATGGACATTACGATGAGACAGTAAGACACTTTATAAAGACAATAAGAAGAGACAGTAGGACGGGAGCGGCAATAACAGACGAGACGATGGTAACACGCGGGAGTAAGAAGGGGGGACGGTTATTTTAAAAAAAAAAACACGTAAGACACGACAGTAAGGTGAAACAGTAAGACACGTCAGTGAGACAGGGAAAATAAGACAGGACAGAAGACAAGACGTGGATTGTATTTTTTATTCACTGCTTTCGGTTGTTCTTCATTTCACATTTCCCGCCACCGGAGTGATGGCACGCACCAACTGTAGCTGGGCAATCATTTGGAAAATAAGCACAGCGGAAGAGATCTCCTGCTAATTTGAAGTCGAAAGCAGTATTTGAAGCAAACACTTCATTTCTTGCCAATCGATTTGCGTCCAGAAAGAGTGTTGCTCTGCGGCGCATGCCTGGGTGGAAAACATTTCACGATAAGCGCTGTGTCGTTACGGTTTGCGTTAAATATCAATTCGCATCTAAAAGTTATAAAAATTACAATCTCGCTGATTCACCAGCTGCTTCCATCGGTCATTTTTAGGCTAAGCGTTCTCAATCCCTTCAATAGCTCGTTGTTATTATTGAAAAATAAAAGTGCTTCCACCTAAAAGTGATTTCGCATTGTGAGGGGGGATGGAGATATGGGGGGCACTAAGGCACGGAATGTGTGGGGAAATAGGTGCGGAATTTGTGGGGGGGGGGGATATGGGGAAGATGGAGGATGGAAGGGGCGAGGAGGGGAAAAGGCTAGGGTAGGTGTGGGAGGAAGGTAGCTACTCCTTGACGCCGCAGGTGTTGTTTCCTGTTTCTGGTGCCCTCTTTTCCTGTTGTGGTCTCTGTGAGGTACTAAGTCTGTCATCACACGTGCACGTAGGAGGGTCCTTAAGCCTCATTATAGCTATTCGGGTTTGGTGGACTCTATCTGATTTGAGGAAAAGCAGAATATTACTAGGCTCGCCATCTAACAATCTCACGGTTCTGTATGGACACTGTTCTTATTGCTTCTGTATTTCTCTTGCCAGCTGATTTTTATTGCTGGCTTTATGGCTGTTTTTCTTTATTCTGGTAAAATAGTAATGTTTAGATTAATTACTTTAAGATTTGTATTTTGTTTACTGCCAGTCGAGTTAGTTTATCAACCTCTTCATTCCCTTTTATTATAACATGGGAAGGAACCCAGAGGAATCTACTGTCTCCATTTTCTTTGTCAATCCTACTTATGAGATCTAACAATTATTATGTCTTTGATATATTATGTCTTTTCTATTGGATGATTTTAACGCCTGAAGTGCTAACAGTTATCCTGAAACTGCATGGTACTATCCTTGTGTCATGTCCTTCATTTTAGAGCTGTCTGTATGGCTCAGCTCAGCTGTGAAGATTGAGGTATGCGTCGGGAGTCTGGTGAAGATGGACTTGATGTCAGGAGGATGAACTCCCAGTCCGATCCCTTGTGTCTCTGGATCATGAGATCTGTCAATATATATCGGAATAAAGTCTTTGTAGATGGTGTTTAGTTTGAGCTTTGTTTCGCATGTGATTAGGTCCTGGTGTTCTTCTTTGCTGTATTTAGTAAAATGAAAGTCTATATGTGGCTGTGGACGTGTTAAGTGTGGTCTTTGCATGTTAGTGTGGGTAATGTGCTGTAATGCTTGATTCTTCTCCTTTCGTGTTGGATGTGTGGTTGGATAGTGGGCTGTTGTGTTCTGCGTGTGTGCGGCTGCGAGTAAATCTGTCGGACTGGATGTTCTGGTAGGAGATCTACAGTTTGTACTAGTAGTTTGGTGTCCTGTCCTTGATTATAAATTCTGTAGATTTCTGTCTTGTCTCAGATAACACTGTAGGTTTGGTGTGTATGAAGGTACTCCCAACACCACTTTTAGCGCCATGGTCTGCACTGACCGAAGTTTTGCTATTTGATTTCATCTTAGATAGACTAGATGTAGAGCCGCATATAGTAATTTGGACATTAGATGGGCTTGGTAAAGGTTAAGCGGCGATTTTGAATTTGTTCTCATGTTGTTTCCAGTAGCCACTCTCATTGGATTTTTTGGCATATTTAGTTATTTTATCTAGATGTGGGGTCCAGCTTGCTTTGTCTTAAAAATTACTCCTAAGAATTGTACGTGAACTGTAGTTAAGGGATGTTTGGTTTCGTATTAATTTAAGATATTCTATTTTCTGGGATTTTTAAAAAATATTATTGCGTAGGTCTATGGGGCCATTATATTTTGATCGTTTTGCTAGTTCGTAATGGCCCTGTAGGATCTTATATATTCCTATAATTTTAGGTCTCCAATGATTATTTGTGTTACGTGTTTCTACTTTTCCTAGGAAAGAACTGTCATCTGCAAATTGTATGACTTTCACATGTGTTTCACTTTTGGTTGAGGTCACTTTTGTTAAACAACAAGGGACTAAGGACACTTCCCTGCTGGACTCCATTATTAGACGATACCACTTTGGAAGTTTGCTTTTCGACCCTTACTGATCTGAGGTCAATTTTCAGTCAGAAAGAGTTATAAACATGTCAACATCCTAGTGAGCGACCACTCAATCATTTTCTCTCATCTGACCAGTGTGTTACTGACACGTTTTCCCAACTCGTTCACAATGTTTAATCCAGAGTCTTCTTTAGAGAAAAATAAAAGCAATAACAAAACTGTTGCCTAGAGGTCTTTCCTGTTGCTAGCATCCAAGTCCAACTGCCTGGTCATCCAGTTATGTAAGGACCCTTAACAACATTTGTCTACGTTTCCTATAAACCACCCTTAATTTTAACCTCATGTGTATCTGTATCTGTACCCATACAGTCGTCTTTTCCTTTATGTCGCTTTGTTTTCCACAGCGTTAACCCTTCTGACGTTGTCGTCCTTTCTTCCTATTTTAGGTCTAGTTGGTAATTTTTTTTAATGATTGGATAAAGCTCAGGGCAAAAGACTGTCTTCGAAAACCTCGAAAGGGGGTATCTACTAAGAAATAGTATCTTTACGTGGTCAAAAAAATAGTTTGTATTCCACTAGATCTTTAGCATAAGTCTGTCAAGACAGAGATATTGCAAAGATGACATTTGAAAGGAGCAAACAAATACGCTAGACATCGGGAAATAGCCTACAGATAAAATCCTTCCTAGGGGATTTTAAGTTTTCATTCTTCGCTTTCGTATTGGAACGGTTTGAGGCAGAAGAATGTCCTTCTGCTGCCTGTGTTGCCCAGCGAGGAAAGTCTGACGGTCCATGCGACAGTCCGATGCCGCCGTCTGACAGACAGTTCCGGAGGTGGCCAGGTTCCTAGACAAAATATTTACATGAGACGTCCCAGGCGCCGAGGTTATCAGTTCATCGTTTCCTAGTCTGCCAATTTCTCTTATATCCCTTACCTTCCTGGCGGCTTCTGATGGAATTCTGTAAAGAAATCACACTGCTCCAGCGCTGACAATCTGCTGGTATTAAGGGAGAGGTCTGGTGGGGATGGGGGAGAAATCGCACTGGCTAACAACAACCTAATGGCACACCCTTCTCTTTCCTGTAGTTCGTGTCTGGCCACTCTGCAATGATTTATTCTTCTGTTTATTGTAGTCCTCTCTCTTTCACGCACGCACACACACACACACACTATACTCCACACACCCACCACTGCGATGTTTTCACATGCTCTGTACCTTGTGCTTCCTCGCTGTTTCTTGGTGGATTCTCCACTGTGCCGCCCAGTAGGACACTGTTAAATCTTTTTTGCAGATCCCAATGTCTAAAGTTTTCGCAACACCTACTTCAAGACGCACTCGCGTTCTCCCACAGAGGCACATACCTGCACCCCAACCCCAGTACATACATACATACATACATGAAAACATGGAGACAAACGAGGCACATATTTAGTTAGAGAGAGAGAGAAGGCAAACGACGGAGAGAGTGACAACCTGTACTTCAGAGTTGTCGGCATCCCGCTGTCCAAACGGTTCCTTGTCTAGACGCCCTGCCTGTCAAAGTGTTTTTTGATCAAATATTGTCACTTATAGGAACGTTTTGTAAGCTTGCGCTCTTCGGCTTGTGCTGGTAGCTGGGCCGTTCTGGGTGGGAAAAATCGGTTTTTTAAGTTCTACAGACTGTGATTAAAGAAAAATAAAATGTGTGAGGAGTATCAGCTGTGCGGAAACTTTCCCAAAGACCACTCCTCGGATCTCTGTTAGTCTCAAAGGACTTGCCATTTTCAAGTTCCTGAAGATGTTTGCTTATTGAACGCCACGCCTTCACGACTATGTCTTCATCAATGCCTTTGGGGTAGCGCTTGCTACTAGGTTCATACTTGAAATTATCTATGATCGTTTTATGTTTCCCATTCATTTGAATTCTGTGGACATCAAACAGCGTTCAGCATTAAATTGTTTTGTCCCGTAGTGGACTGATACTGAATCCGTAATAGAGGGTGAATCAGTATAAAAGAGTTTGGGAGTCTGGGATTGAAGATGCTGAAATAGAGACTCCGACACTCGTTCACGGCAGTTAGTCTCGTCAAAATTAGTCTGTTATCATGTAATCGTACAGTTATCTCCTCATTTACATACACACTCTCCCAATTCATACACATACAAACCGTGCTTTTAAGTCATGGCTAAGCAGGAAAAAAACCTTAACTGCTGCCATTGGTTGCTGGATGTGTGTGTGTGTGTGAGAGAGAGAGAGAGAATGGGTGTAGTGTTCGTTTGGGTGTGTGTAAGAGAGAGAAAGAAAGAATGAGTGTAGAAGACTGAGGTTGGGTGTAATGTGTGTGCTATTTAGAGTATGTTGTTCCCTGTATGTAGTGTAGAGTTTAGTGTACAGTAAGTATGCATCATACGTATATTACTGGTACCAAGTAGCTCGGAATAAAGCCATTGTTATAGATATCTCAAATTGGTCTTGTTATTTGCCAGGACTAAGCGTCGTACAAGATGCAAGTTTGTAAAATTTCAGTGAATGCCCCTTGTCCAACGTAAATGAGTTTTGTGTTATAAAAGCTCGGATCGGCGAAATTACAAAGATCCGCAGATATGGCTAACAGAGTGAAAGTCTGTGTGTGTGTGTGTGTGTGTGTGTGTGTGTGTGTGTGTGTGTGTGTGTGTGTGTGTTAGGGTGTGCATGAGTGCATATTAGCATGAAAGTTTGATTGTGTGAGCGGTTTGACAGATGAAAGTCAGGAGAGCTGATTGCCCTTTGTTTATAATGTCCATAGAGCCTGCTGTTAAGTGTGAGGATGCGCTTTATAAATAACTTATTATTATTATTATTATTATTATAGTCGTATTTTATATGATAATCATTTATCAGCCTCATTTTTTGAAACTATTATTGTCTAAATTTGTCATGCACGTTCACTTTGTCAGGACAAACGCCTGACATTTGCTTCCAAAATGTAATAGCCTTGGCTCCTTTATGCTTTTTGTACAGTTTTTTTTAAACTGAAAATAGTAAAGTTGCCTTGATTTTAAAAAAACAAACTTCCCCCTCACGCCCGTTATGCAAAGATTGCACGCCTGTACAGCGCCACAGGTGCATAAAAAACACGTACACACCTGATACAACCAGAAGCATACAGGGCTACAGACACATCCCATGCACGTGCATGCAGGCAGACTGACAAGCATCTGGAGGCTTACATACACTGACCTCCTACAGCCAGATCAGTAGCAAAACCGCCTTTTGCATTTTATTGATTTTCGATATTCAATTTTCTGCAAGTTAGTTTTTCCGTTTTTGAGATGCCAGCAGTGACGCATTCATTCGTCTGACACTAACCGACAAGAATACCGAATGTATCCAATTGCGCCTGCGTCGTCTGCTGCAGACGCTGCGGGGGTCAAGAGGTTAGGCAAGGTCTACGGCCACGTCAGACTTGACAGTTGATCTCCTCTTTTCAAAAAGTTATGTTGCGATGGGGGGGGTCAGGGGCTCACGCGCTACATTTGTTGTGGGGAAAATTGTATTCCCCGTGTCACGTCTGTATAAACAAGACATTCTCGAAATCACTTTAAACTGCCCCCCCAAAACACTTACCTGTGCATCTATGTACTCATCTTTGTACTTATTCGAATGGATTTTATTTCGATTTATTTTTGTTATTGCGACTCAAGCGTTCTGTTTCATATAAGAGCAATATGTGTGTACTTGATATGTTTGTATTTATATATAAAGTGGGAAGCCGAAATCTACAACAATCAAAATTTTACTTGTTATTTTCTATCATATTGTCCGCAGATGATGTTGCTCTGGCTCGGGATGACCTCTCTCACTTCACAAACAAGACAGTAAAGTATGAACATGTGTCAGCTTCGTCCTGTTTCCGACATCTCTCGGTCAAGAGGTTGCGCCAGTTCTACAGGCCTGTTAAATATGGCAGTTTGATTTTCTTGCTTCGAATAAATAAGCACTGTCTCTCCATCTCTCTCTCCCCATATTTTTCTCTCGCTCGCTCTGTGTGTGTGTGTGTGTGCGCGCGCGCGCGCGCGTGCCTGCGTGTGCATCTCTGTCCATTGTGCTTGAGTGAAAGCTAAATCAAGTACTGCGCCTGACAGAAGACAGAACAGCATATTCAAGTTTCCAAGTCATATATTACTTAAAAAGAAACGGAAAACATTTATCTGGAAAAATAGATGGCCACCCTGTAGCTATCCGCCAAAAGCACTCACGCATCACAGCACGACACTCCACTGAAACTCCGTCTGCCGGAATAGTCAGACCACAGTCACGAAAGACGCTCAACCTGGGGCTGTTCCCATGAATCGGAAGTATCTGGATATCCCGGAGTTAGTTTACCTCCACTCCTCAGCTACAGAGTATGCTGAATCGGGAGCCATGGAGCAAGCGCGAGACAAAGTCTATAGTTTTGACTGTTATTAAGGAACGCAGCCATTTCATCCGACCCACAGCTATCCACGAGTTAAGTTTACTTTCACTCCTTAGACAGGGTCAGGTAAACTGCGAGGTCATCCTGAAAGTTCACGCGTTTCTGCCGGAACGTGGACTTGACGTCCTATGCTTTTATTGCTTTGAGGAAGATGGTGGCCGCCGCTACACTCATGGCTTCCCGCTTTCTTTGTGTGTGAGTTGTAAGGCTAGTTTTAACGGATCCACATATTTTTGGCCCCCGTAAGTGAAAACAGGAGAGAGCATTACTTTTTGATATTTGGCTATTTACAAGTTCACGCTATGACATTGAGCGATTCAAGCAATGTGTAAATTAACGTATTGCGAGCATAGGCCAAAAGAAAGAAGAGGACAGGGATGGTTGTTTGTGTGTTTGTGTTGTTTGTTAAGCTTTGATCTGGAAATGTACCACTTACCGGGCGTCTCTGATGATGTAAAAACGATCTCCTAAAGGAACTTTTGGAAGCTAAGCTCGCACAAATATAACAGAAGACCTTACAATTTCACTAATACCGTGGATAGTCGCCTGAATGCAGTGAGAAAAAGGAGAATCTAGACCAACGGGCACCCCACGAACTGACGGAGTGACTGCAATAATAATAATAATAGCGCTTTCCTCCAATATCAAAGGCTAGTTCAAAGCGATTGACAAAAAGATAAACACAAATAGATTTGCCACAATGCTAATAATGGTCTCAAAACAAAGAGTTCATTGTGTTCCCAATTACGGTAGCTACTCATGTTGAGAAGGTGAAAGCCATCAGCATAGATGCAGTCACTTAAACTCAGTGCCACTACAAAAATATCACTTTCTAGCTTCCTCTTCTCTTCTTCTCTGACAGTCTTTTTGTCCTACAATTGTGATAGTTTCAGTGGTTATAGTAGTGGTGGTGGTGGTGGTCGTGGTGGCAGCAACAACATATAATTGTCCATTTTTGGCGCACACAGGACTGTTAAAGAAGTAGCATCAACACAGTGGCAGTGAAGAAACAGAAGGCAAGATTGAAGACAAGAGATCAGAGGATCGAGTCCAGGCTCCTTGACTCACGTACATCCAGTATCTAAAACAACGCGGGAAATGTTGCGAAGAAAATGGACCGTAGAGCAGAAGGCGTTGAACACCTGCATGTAAGTGAGGAATGAAACCAGCAAGCGAAAGACCGGAGTCGAGGTGACGCAGGTATGGGTGTTAAGACATTACACGATGAAGAAGGCAACAATGGGGCACAGACTCGGAAAACCAGTCCAGAACACTGGCAGGCAAACGCAACTAAAAACGCATATCAGCAGTATTCAACAGACACCAAACACGACGAAAACCCACGTACACTAACAGTTAAAAAAAAAAAGACAGGGAGAGCTAATCCCTTCACGCCGGTAAGGCGAAGGGACATCACACGTCTTCCTTCAGCAGCAACCCTTTGAACAGATTGGATTATCATCCGTGTTGAAAAATTAGGTATGATAGCGTGTGATAACCAGCGCAATTGTTAGACAAAGAAAAAAACGTTCTTGACTCTTGCTGAAATCTCTTCTCCTTGCTGACACTATGATTTGTTGTCAGACTGACCCTTATGACTTCCTGTGTTCTGGTATCATGATTACAGTGGAGACGAATTGAAAATAGTTCATCGGAAACTACAAATAAAAAAGTTCCAAACCCGCGAAGTCAAAAGGAAAGTCCGATGCTGGTACAGCTCTAGACCGCTTGTTATAAGAATAATATTGCCAGAATTGTGAAATTTGAATATCTAAGTTTTATCTTCTCTTTTATATTCACCAGCTCTCTCGCCATCAGACTTTCACTTCTTCCGCTCTATAGACGTATTCGTCAAAGAAAAATGCTTTCAGGAAAATGTGGACATAGTTTATTGGCGTCAGAGATTCAGATTTTATGCAAATCGAATAAATGCAATGACATCACGCTGATAATAGTCTGCTGAGCATCGTGGTGCTTATTCTGAGTAAAAAAAAAAGTCAGTTCTGAAAAGAGTTATGTGCCCTGAAAATGGACAGTTAACAAAATTAAACGTTTAGGATGACCCAGATGTATGTGGTGGGTGGGGCGCCTCTCTCGGGAGTTAAGAGTCCTCCTGGTTATGCCTCTTGTATTTAAAACAATCCGTAGTCCAAACAATCTTGTAACTAGAAAACGTTGGGTAGGAAAAAAAGACGACATTCCTGTCGAATCGTTCAGCAGCAGATATTAAAACAACACAACGTAAAATAGTTTTTAACTTTCCCAGCCCTGACTAAGACATGCGTGGTCGGGAATGTCGTTCGGATTAATCAGGCTGTCGTCTGGGTCTTCGTTTATCTTTGCATCACGAACCTGCAACAGACATTTATTATATTGGCTTTACTTACTTCACCTCTCATCGTTTACCTAAGCTCGTATATTTTGGCCACCTTTTTTTCTTGAAACATTTCCAGGACTTTACTTGATGAAAAAAATATGATTTTATTTATTGCGCGTAATGAAACCAAATGCGTGTGTTTTTAATCCATATTTTCAATAAACGACCAGGGAATTTGATTTTTTTTTGTTTACATTTACACCTCTTTATCTCTCTGTCTCTCTCTTTCATTTTTCATGCGTCTTGAGTGCCACGTTTTACAACCCTACCGTCATTCTGAGCCAACGTTTCATGGTACTTCGAACTAATTCGATAAAGCTCTGAAGAATTCTTTAACATGAAGGAATTGATTCCAGTCGCCTTCCCCTTACAGATAAAACCCACCCGTCTAATCAACCGGTGGTGCCTCCTTTAGACCCAGATTGTTTGAAAACACACACACACACACACACACACACACACACACACACACATTCACTTATTCTCTATCTCTTTTTACACACACGAACGACGCACGCACACACATATAAAAATCTGCAAACGGTGTCTCTAAACTTAACTCTTCCATCTTCCGGAATCACAATTACAACGGTATCTACAAGTACCCCTACCTGTAGATCCATGACTGCATCGTTATCCACCACCATCAAGTCTGTTGCTGTTTCGGTGTTTATAGAAGGGTACGTCACAAGGATCAATACTTAGCCCGCTTTTGTTTCCGCTGCTGATAAATTATCTCGCACAAAAGGTTGTTGTCCCCTGAGGCACGCTTCCAGATGAAGCAATGATATTCGCGCATTAATAATCAGAGAGATAAGAGCAATAATGGATCAAAACTTCAAAGCTGACCCCTGCAAGCCCAGAAGCGCTGTGGCTTCGTGGTTCGCTCTCAATCACCGTAAACCTTTCAAAAAGGAAGATGACAATTACCCAATGGTCACCACGCAGTCACGCACCGCAGTCTGTCTGTGGTGGTCTTGTCTGTTCTGTGTCAGAGACTGAATTTAACAATAAACTATAAAAATCACGCTTTCTCACTGTGTGTGTGTGTGTGTGTGTGTGTGTGTGTGTGTGTGTGTGTGTGTGTGTGTGTGTCCCAGACTTTAGCATTCAAGCATTATAAACATCTGTCTCTCCTGTTGAGCGAAATCGCTCGTTCCGGTAGTGTTACAGTTTGCGCAAAAAGTCAGCGTGGAATGCTAGCGTGCACACCTGTGCGTGTGCAGCTCTCCATGTACTTTTGTGACAGTGCCTGGTTGCATTATTAAACAAACCAATTACCTTGTTTTTTTTTCCTATCTTGTTTGTCCTCGTGTCGTCTAATTAATGTCTTTTCTTGATTTACTTTCATTATCCTAGACAATCAGTGACGCAATGAGAATGATAGATGAAAGTCCGGTTTGGTTTTTTTTCTGTTTTTTTTTCTGACCTTTTTTCTTCCATTTCTCCTCTCTTTCCTTCTATCTCTTTCCTTCGTCTCTTCTTTCTCTACCTCTGTCTTTCCCTCCACCAATGTCCTCTAAATCTGCCTCCTCCCCTTCTTTTTCTTTGTGAAGAGTTCCAAAGAATCTTACAGAAACGTGAAGCTTAAAGACCGAGACGAAAAGAAAGGAAGCTAAGCAGAATGCACGCTGATGACCGGGAAAGTGAAAAAAGGAAGAGAAAGCAGGTCCTCGCTTTACAAAGGAGCGCGATGCCTGGGCTGGCTGATAGCGTTTATGACTCTGCCAGTTCTAAGGAGAACAAAGTGAATTATTTTCATGTCTTCTGACGACTATTTGCATGCAGCAACAAGGGTTAATCAGTATTGATTGCGCTGGAAGTGGGTGATTTATGCCGAGGTCAGAAGGACCTCGACTCCCGCGTTCGAGTAAAGAAGGAGGCTGAAGATGCAAGATGCCGTCTTGCAGGGGAGATTTGTGGGGAGGGAGGGTGAAGGGGGCAGCGAGGCATTGGAGAGATGGTTGCGGTATGTGGGGAAATGTTGGTTGCTAGCCCCCTAGTCCTGGGTTGGGTACAGAAGTCCACGCTCTCGATCTGTTGAGCAGATAATTAATGGCATGAACCTGATAACATTTGATAGAACCTGAACGAATTTTTCTGGGTTTTTTGTCTTCTTTGGCTAAATCGTATTCGAATTCTTCGAGCAATGCGCTATTGACGTGTTTGCCAACATGCTTGCGTTGCTGTCGACCAATGTAGTCAGTCGGCAAAACACTCTGTATGTAGGTGCGTGTGCACACGCGCACATGTGTGTGTGTGTGTGTGTGTGTGTGTGTGTGTGTGTGTGTGTGTGTGTGTGTGTGTGCAGTATTCTCAGTCTTAACCTCCATACATTGGCTAAAAATCATTCAGCACTTTCCTTGTAAGTAGTGAGCTCATCTTCTGCCTGGTGAAGAAACCTAGTGTTCAAGACCACACGAGATGCAAGAACCACTGAGTCCATACGAAATATTCCTTTCAGTATCCTCCCACACCCATATGGCCTAGCTGCTTTTGTCTTCCAATTCTGCAGATCTGAGTAACAAAGGGGACTGAATACTACTACCGCTGTAGACACGGTGGTGGTACCACTATTTGCTCGTGCTAGTCGTGCACAAACTATCACGTGCGAGATCAGTCATGTCTTTATCTCAAAATACCCATTGCCATACCCTTATCTATCAGTATGTAGTTTCAGTCTCATCGTGCCCTCTTTCTACGATGTGCATTAAAAGAATGCGAATTCACCCCCAATAACTTGAAAATACTTTAATACATTTGGTCAAAGACTCTTCTTCATCTCAAGCTGTTTGTGATAAACATGTGATCCAACGAAAATAAAATGTAAATAGTTTGCCTCGTTTCTTACGTTAATGCTAAAAACACACCTTTCATTACTATTTCATACTAAGAAGAAGACTGTATAGCCTGCTCGTTAATTACTTTTGCAACTGTTTACCCTTCTATTCACACTAATACAAGCACAGAACCATCTAATAAGCAGCCCGATCGTCTTTTGCCGGTTCACCAACACCTCATTTAGGAAGGGCGTCTCTGAGAAAAACCTCTATAGAAAAGGAACAGAGTTTGGTCCAAATAGTAATGAGTTCAACAATAAGGAAGGATACTTGCACACGAGGGGAGTTGATCGTCGAGAACGGTGGCAGAATATGACTACATTTTCTCACTTTAGTTGAAGACTTGTCCACACCTACCTTTTCGACAGTTTTGAAGACCCGATAGAAGTTCCAGAAGGCCAGTTTTTCCAGGTCTTCCTCACTCCAGCGTCGACGTAAGAGCTCAGCAAAGAGATACGGGTAGAACGATGCATCTTTCAGACCGCCGACATGACTGAAAAGAAACAAAAACCACGTGCATATTTGACGAATTCTGATGCATTACCTTTGTTAGGAAGAATACGATATTTTTGCATGAGGTGGTTTTTCGCTCCTATTGCTGTGGTAGTCACTAGTTTGACTGGTAACACTGACACTAATAACAGTCATAGAGAAAATCTAGATCGTTACAGGAAAGCAATCACACGTGTAGTCTAATCACAAACCGTACCATTTCAATCATAATGTAATATTAGAGCTTAAGACGGGATATTTGAAGCGAAAAAATAGGTATGTAGCGTGTTACCGTGTACATTGCTCCACAATATCCATCATATTGGGATAGTAGAAAATAACATAGGTGTTTAGGCTAATAAACAAGTATGTGCAATTGACATATACCTGTGCGCTTATAAACATACGTGATACCTCCCCACACACACACACACACACACACACACACACACACACACACACACACACACACACACACACACACACACACACACACACACACACAAACGTGTGCAGAAAAACAGACATACAGACGCAACCACGAGTGAAGATCAAACACTTCCCCAAACATAGTCACATATTCGACGATAGGATTCCGGTTAAGACTGGCCTTAAATGAACGAAATATCATCAGGATGCTGCTCAGGGGTAAAACACTCACTCTGCTCCATCAAAATCAGACCCCAGCCCGATGTGGTCAGGGCCAGTGATAGACTTGATGTGGTCCAGGTGATCTGTGTGGTCAAGTAAACAAACGCCTTATTACCCTTTCAACGTCACAGTATCATCAGTGTGTACACATTTCTCTTCCAATAATCCTTAGTGTTGTTCTGATTGTTTATTTGTAACATTTATTCATTATACAGCGAGAAAAATGAAGTATGCTGGTGTGGATGGGATCGAGTGATGTACACATTTGTCGTGATTAATACTTGGTCTGTTTTTATTGTTTAACCTTTTTTTCGGATATGTAAGTGGCCTCGTATTTAAATTATATTCTGCGTTATTCTACTTTTAACGTCAGTCTATTTCACGACAGAAGAAGTAAGATTCGGCTGGATGTTGTGCTCACCAGAAATACATAGTTCGGCTTTAATGTCTCTCAATTCAGGGTTTATCGAACGTTAAGCTTAATGTCTCTAACGGTATGGTTTAGCGAACGTTAACTTTAAAGTCAACGTCCAGCTTATCTTAACAGTGTTGAAGTCAATAGTCTGGGTGCTACTTAGTGTTCATAAACATTTGAGGTCAAAGGTTAGCTTACCTGCTACTTGACTGATAGACGCCGTCCTGTTGTCATCGCCGTACACAGCGTCGACGGTGCAGTTGATGAAGTCGGGATAAAAATTGACCATGATGATGCCACCATTGTCGCGCTGTAACCAATGTTATATGACCACTTGACTGCTGTATATAGTAAGTTACACACCACTGCTCGCAAACTATTTGATGCAATTGAGCAGTGTCCTCTAGATGACTGCAGTGATGTAAGGCATAACTGTGCAGCACATTTTGGATTTGAACACTGCGAAGGTGTGCATCACTTTATACGATTTTAGCTAAAGACTTTCTCACATTGTGCATAACTTTTATGTACAAAGCCCTATTTTAATTCCTCGTGCCTCGATATCTTTGAATAAGTCGGAAATTAGTTCTAACTATAATAAAAAATGTGTGCTTTAATCACCTCCCTAAAAGTGGACTGGACATTAGGTTTGGTATAAACAGCCCACAAAAACAGATGAACGTGTGATTTATATAGTCCATGATCACTTTCATGAAGAAGCATGCTCTCATGCTTGAGACAAGAACGAGACAAGGGAAGCATACGAAGGACGGAAGGATAAACAGCCGTGCAGACGAGTCATAATTTGTCTGTCTCTCCCAGCTCTCCTTCGTCGTTCTCTCTCTCTCTCTCTCTCTTCGCCTTCCGATCCTCTAACACATATTCTTAACATTATTGGCTTATAACTTTAACATTTTCGCACTGCGCAGTTTTGTTCTCTTTGATATAATAATACCACAATCGCATATTTAAATCCAGGAATCGCTTGTGCGAAATCAAGCAGAAAGTAATTCCTTGAGTGACTAGAATTTACATCCCTGGTGTTATGTGTCTTGAAGTTGTACTTCGACAAAGCTGTGACCCACTGTGACACTTGCATGTGACCTGTGTCACGTGCTCCTGTACGTGTGGCTGCACTGCGCGATGTATTCAGCACGGTCCCAAACTTTGCAAGATTTTCACATTTGCACATGACATCTCGCAAATTTGGACTATTTGCACACAGCAAACACCGTTCCTCGGCACGGACAGTGTTCAGATGCCAACGCTTTTTGTCTGTGTGTTCAACCTCAATCTCTCATCGTCTCCAAGTTTCGTGTGACTTTTGTTTAACCACCCCTAGAATATAATCTCGAAAGAGTAAACCGAGGGAGTCAGAAGATAGACGGGAAGAGGATTTCAGAGGAGACTGTACACAGCCCAGTCTGGCGCAAGGATTGAGAAAATCAGATCTTTTATTCGCCGACCCCAGATGTGGTCTTAAATTTTGAAGCAAGGCCTAGCACTTATCACAGACTACAAGCATTAAAGCAGGACCTTCCAGCAAACCTTGACAGTGGAAAGACGATCAGAACTGCAAGCACGGAGCTACGATCGACCTTCCAGCAAGCCCTCATGGTGAAAAGAGGATCCCACCTGCAAACATGCTGAAGATTGGGAAAACAAAATGAGATCGACCAGCTAGCAAACCCTGATGCAAAATGTAGCCCTCTTCAAGCACGTCCATGTTCGTGACAACAAGATGAGGTCGAATGAGGAGAAAACTTTACAAGGTAGAAAGAGGATCCTACCTGTAAACACATCCACAATCATGGAAGCACAATCAGACTGATCCACCAGAAAACCTGAACGGTGGAAAGAAAACACAGCCTGCAATCATACCCAAAATTGTAGAAGGAGAAGATCGACCTACTTGCAAACCTTGACGGTGGAAAGCTTCCCACCCACAATCGTAAAACAAGATGAGATCTTTCAGCAAACCATGACAGTGGAAATATTCCCACCCAAAAAAATTAAAGCAAGATGAGATGGACCCACCAGCAAGGCCAGGACGTCATCAGGGACGTTGCGGTGATGAGGGCAGATGGCGAAGGCAGAGGAGTGGCTGAAGATGACGGGGGCGGCGGAGATGTTGAGGGCGTCGTACATGGTTTCCACGGACACGTGAGACAGGTCGACCATCATCCCCAGTCGGTTCATCTCACGGACGACCCGCTGCCACAGAAACGATGTCAAAGAACTGATAGCATACGTGGCCTGTAAGGACGACTCGTCTTTAATCGGCAGCTGTATCATGTACACGCCCCAAAACATGCGTTTACCACAAGGAAAACAAAAAGATAAACACGTTCATCATGATGAAGGCCGATATTTACTTCATTTTTTCGGGTAATGGCAGGGTTTTCATGTAATGATAGGGTTTTCAGCAGCATTTATTCCTGCAATAATAAGGATTTAATGTTTGCCAAGCCTGCCGTTAGGTAGCTAATGTTTGTTTTTGCGTGTCTGTGCGTGCGTTTCTGTGCGCGTGCGCACGTGTATGTCGATGGGCTATGCTAAAGTATGCATGTGTGTGTGTGTGTGTGCGCGCGCGCATGCGTGTTTATGAAGGTGTATTTGTTACCTGCCTTTGTTAGTGTATGAATGACAAGCACTTTGAGCCCGGCTGGTGCTGGGAAAAGTGGTTAGGCAAACGCTCTAATTAAATTATTATAATATACTTCTTATTGAGAATACGATTAACGGGGTTTTCTCCGTCTACGCTGAACATTACAAGGTTAACAGATTTGTCATTCATTGTGATGGATAAAAAGAACAATTTGGGGGTTGATTTACATGATTAATAACCTTGAAGTATTCTTCCTTTGGTTAAGAAGATTATTACTGAGCTTTTCTTCTAGTCTTACAACTTCTTTGCAGCGTTCATGTGGTTGGGGGAAGATGCAGTAGTTTTCCCATTCACTGAACGAATAATTTGCATCTCCGACGTCAAGACAAAACTGGGTGAATGTCGATGTTCTTTATGAATGTAGTTACATTTGAATGTAAGTGGTGCGAGACTATGTAAGCATGTTTGCATGTATGTTTGAGATGATGATTCATGTTAATCTGTAATCTCTTATAGGAAGGTCAAGCAATAACTTCTGCGTAACACCGGCGACCATGTCTGACGGGCACATGCGTTGCCGTTGCAATACGCAGGTCATAGGTTGACCGTACTATAGTGATTTACAGGCTCGACAAAAATCCCGGTCCTCATAATTGCACATACTTCTCCAAATGGCGACAAGCCGTGCCAGACAGGTGTATTGTGGCGAGTACATAAATAGTTGTCAGCCCTGAAAAATTAACGGACAGGTGTTACAGTCCAAAAAGGCAAATAAGTTAATTTTGGTTGGTTTTTTTCAACGAAGCACATATGTGTTCTTCCCTTTCATTTTTTAAGACTACTTGGAACTACCAGAACTATTAAAACCAAATCATACATAAACCTGTTTCACAATTTATTGGTTTCGATTTTGTGACCTAGTCAGTTCTAAGTACTTTCATATAAGTTGAAGTAATTTTAGTATACTATGGTGGTCGGTACTGTAACTTAATCAGAAAAAAATATATATATATAGTATCAATAAAAAGACCACTACTGAAATTACCATACAATCTTCAAAATATTTACTCACTAATATAGAGTAAGATTTAGTTCTAATTCTCACAATCATCGCGAGAGAGTAGCAAGGTGTATGAGAAGAAACACGTGGCTGAGATAAGCGTTGTTCACGTAACGCTCACCACGGTGTGTTGCAGCTCCACGTTAACGTCATGTAACGGACCCCCAGCTCGTAGTGTGTCCGCAGCACTGCCAAACTGCTGTCAATCAGGTTCCCGCCTTCAAGACCGATCAGCGAAGCAAACTTGCTGCGATGAAAAGCATCGAGTATGCCTAGAAATGCAAGACTTTTTATCAGAACAGTCAAGTGGTCTTGTCCCTTCACTAAAATTCGCATTCACATGGAGACGTAGACACTGCTGCTAGACATTAAACCGAGCTGGGAATCTTCTCTTTTGTGGCCACTTTGTTGGGAAGTAAAGCTTAGAGCAGAAAAATATTGAACGGTGGTGGGCTTGATTGGGAGCAGAGGGTATGAGCGTGGGATACGAATATTGAGTAGCACATATAAGTCATCCCCGAAAGTTATTACGATAGGATTTTACCAAAGAACGAGTTAGGGTTTCGTGTGTGGTAACAATGAAAAGCGTTTTATTTATATGACGTAGTTTATATGCAAGACGATAGGAATTTTATTAAGGGAAAATAAACCCACCGTCGGCGGTCGTCACCATCTCGAAGAAGTCACTATATTTCCGAGTAAAGCGCTTGATCAGGTCGACTGACCGCAACCCTCGAGTGACTGCGTCTTTGTACTGGGATCGACAGTCGGAGAACGCGGCCCACATCTGAGCAAGTGTACACACACACACACACACACACACACACACAAAGATGCGCGGAACAGAGCAATACAGTAATAACTGTTCTTCTCCTTCTACCTGTAATAAATTAATTATACTTGTGAGTGTCATAGGCACATTCATTGAATGAACGTTACATGAAAAAGGTAAAGGTAAAGGTCGTCCCCTGACCTTTTCAGGTCATTGGGGAGTGAGGAATTAGAGTTATCACTTTTCTCGGGGACAGATTTATCATCATCATCATCATCATCATCATCATCATCATCATCATCGTTTGATTAAAATGGATATTTTCTCGGAGTTTTGGTCTATTTTACAAAGAATGGAAGACAGAGTGAACGAATGAATGGCAGGCAAACCGACAGAGGTGTTATTTTCTAAGGCTACGTAAGCCTCAGACAAAACGCAATGAAGAATTAGACTACCTGTGCTCCAAGGAGCCCTTCACGTATTCGCGGAATATCCGTCTGACTAGGGTGTTTGGCTCGAGGTAGAAAATAGTCCCACATATTTTTACTCAAGTCCCAGCCAGACATCTGACCCTCAAAGTCTATCAGGAGATGCCATGCGAGGTCGTTGTGCCTGTAACACGGTGAAATATCTATAGTGAAATTCTGTCTGCAATCACATGAAATAACAGAACACCACTAGGGTCGTTGGGCGAAAAAACCAGCTAAGCAAGGTAGGTTGTCTGAATTCAGTCAAAGTCGAATTACTTTTTAAAACATTGTCCTTGGAGGGAACTGTTTTTTTTTATCTTTCAAAACTGTTTCAATTTCTTAAGTAACTCTGTTGTCTGGCTATATAGTTTAATGCTAATGTCTCTAATAGTCGATTATATATGTAGGTTAGATATTTCATTAAAATTCTGGATTCAAACTTTTTTTTGTGAACTTGCTATCAGCGAAAAGCTGTCATCTGCTGGGTATTATAGCTGTCGTCTTATAAACACCTTTTCCTAATGCACTTCTGAATGCTCAACAGTGAATGTAAGTTGTGATGTAGCCATTAGTACTGATCTGTTGGACACCATTCTCTCCCCCCTTGTGATGTTATTTTCACACTTCCTTTGTTTCTGTCCACCTTCATTCATCCGTCATTTCAAGTCTTGCAAAACGTTTGTGGCAGTGTTTCTTCTCCATAAAATGCATGGGGTTTTCATACCCTTTGTTATAACCGTTGGGTGTTTTCAGAAACTTCAGATAAAATTGTTGAGGATTTGTTTTCTTACCCCCTTGGCAAATTCACTGTATGTGATTCGGAGCTCTGCTGTGTGATTAATGCACGCTTTTACGCGATGAGAAACACTTTTGTGTGGTCGCTAAATAATTTTGATATTGATATGAAACCTTACATAGTATCCGATGCATAGCTACCCACCCATCTGTTAGGGGCACTTGTTTCAGCAGCCTTCTGGCAGCCTGCAGGTGCTCTTCTGTGAAGGAAACATCATCAAGCAGAAAGGACAGGCTCCTACTCGCTTACAAAAGAAGACATTCTCATTATTAGTGGTGGGTGTGGTAATTACAGCACCAAAATCTTGCACAGGTTTTTTGTGTTATTTTTAAAATGCTAAGCGTGAAAAAGAATCTCTTTAAAGATAACTGTAGGCAAAAGATGAATGTCGTATAAATTTCTTCCGACCTATGCAGGCCACAAAATAAACAAGATTTGTCTTTGAATGAAGTTGCTATTAAATTTGGAAAAAGAATCCTCAGTTTTCAAAATAAACTTGTATTGGTTTTACTTTAGTTTAATCTAGGAACATTATATACAGTGATAAAATGACAACAAATGCTATTGAACACCCATGGAGGGAACTCTGTGCCCGACAAAAGAGATAAGATTACACTAAACATTTCAACCAAGGATTCTTAGTCACGTTTAGGGGCAAGTATTACACCTGAATGCATCACAGATAACAAACGTCTACAAACGTCCAGGTTATCGCGTCCATAAAACAATTCAGTAACCGTATATACCAACAAAAAAGTATGTAGCAGCAAGAACTACCTAGTACCAAATCAAAAATGTGTGTGTGCGTGCGTGCGTGCGTGTGTGTGTGTGTGTGTGTGTGTGTGTGTGTGTGTGTGTGTGTTTATCACCCTAATTTTTCAGTGCAGAAATCCTTCTTTAATGACACCCTTCTTGTGCTACAGATTCACAGAAAGCTCGCCATGTAAACTACTCGTTAGTATGCATGGCAGGGTTACCTGATAATGAATATCTGTCGCAAGCTGATCCTGAGTCGTCCTCACTGTCTAAACAGCTATCCTTAACCGCATTTGTTTCCGTTGCTGAGGGGAATTGTATTGTCATAATTAACATGTTGATACCTTGGAAAATTCCAGTCTTATTTATACAACAAAAATGTTTAAAGACATGCAGAAGCAAACCCTTGCTTTTGATGTGATATATATATATATAACATCCCTGTCAAAATACTTCATGAGTACAAAAAGCATGGTGAAAAAAGGAAACTGGTAAGACTGGTTGTTTATCTGTTTCTTTCCTTTTTCTCTGTTAGTCTCTTTTATTTCTTTATCTCTGTTGCTCAGTACCGATACAGCTGCAATATATATCTTGATATAGTGCTTTGTTTCATTTCTGGCAGTGACAGTCACAACATAAAGTGCAACCACACAAATACACTGGTGATTCTAATAATTCCCCATGTGAGGCTAAACATTTAAACTTATCTAAACATTACAGCAAGACATTCTTTGAAGAATCTGAAGGAAGAATACGAATTGGCTTCTAGTATCTGGGTTTCTGAAAGCTCATAATCCTCAAACTCCAGCATGTGTGGATTAGTACTGCAAGGCTATACAAAATTTCATATTATTCTTCGCTGTTTAATATTTGCAAGGACCCCAATACATTGTTACTGCTGCTATGAGATGAATGAGACAATTCCGTAGAGGAGTCTTCCTTGCTCGATACGTCGTTCTGACTGCTGGCCATTGCTTATGTGGATGGACTGGTGATATATATATATACTACTGTGACGTATAACACGTTTTTCGCTCGCAGGACTTACAAATCACAGGTGAAATTCGATAATAAATGAATGGTTGTATTTTAGGCACTAAACTTGCTGTATATATTTACATGCATTGTCTGAATCGATGCAAAACTCGGATCACCGGGCTGGGTCTATAAGCCTACCTCGAGCATCATCCTGACACTGACTTACAGACCGCAATGACAATAATATGCGTATAAAGCACGACTGTTACTTGAGGGTGAATCTCCGTCTTAAGATTATTGCAGCAAACCTCATGGTCTAAACAAGCTATACTTAACTGACTTTGTTTCTGTTTGTGAGAGGAATTGTAAATCATAAAAACTGTCGTGTATTCTAAATATTACGTGTCACGTTTACTTACACAGCAAAAGCAGAAAGACAGCTGGCAGAACAATCCTGCTGGCAGCCATCTGTTCCTTACAATTCTTCTCGGTCAGATAGATGTGTTGTGGTGCCCTTGCATACAGCTGGTGATAATTTTAACCCACTGCAATTGTAATGTACCTTTACGAAGTACCTCAATGTACCTAAGCCGCGCTGCACGTTTAGTGTTATCGAACATATGGGATTTTTTTAATGTCTTTTTACCTGCCCTTCGGCCTTTACTTGTTTTTACTCTCCTGTAAGAGATACTTGTTCTCGAGACAGCTGGCGGGATAAGAGCAGTGTAATGATATAATAAATTTATTGCAGCACTCTCTTTTAGGGCCTTTCAGTCTGTGTATGTGAGAGAGAGAGAGTGGTAGAGAGAACAAGTGGTACAGACTACTATAATTTCTTATTTTGTGGCTTAGTTTATGTCATTCCCATACTCTTTATGCATGTTTCATTATTATTATTATTATTAAGGATACACCTGAGGACAATGATAACATTTCTGACCGAGCATTTTCAAAAGAAGTATTGCGTGCTTTGCGAAGAATTAAGAATAATAAAGCTGCAGGTCCAGATATGATAACTGGTGAATTGTTAAAGCATTCATGCTCCAGTGTAGTAGACTTCCTCCATCAATTTTTAATGAATTATTTAACTTAGGGTGTTTTTCCAAATAAATAGACCAAATAATAATAATAATAATAATAGTGAAGATTTTTATAGCGCATATTCACACTCATAAGAGAGCATGCTCTTAGCGCTTTCCAAATAAATAGACCAAATCATTAATGATTATTCAAGAAAGGTGATAGGATTAATCCTAACCACTATAGAGGTATTTCCCTTTGTGATGCTACTAGTCAGGTGTATGGTTTTATAATTAACAGCAGATTGAAGGAATGGATGGATGAAAAGCATATGTTGTTGGAGACTATCAAGCTGGTTTTAGGAAAGAGTACTTAACTGTTGATCATATGTTTAACTTATGGGCTTGATTCCGAGACAGTTTGCACTAAATCGTAAACTATATGTGGCATTTATAGACTTTGAAAAAGCTTTTGATTCAATAAATAGAAACTTATTATGGCATTTTTGTAAAATGTGGGGTTCCAGGCAAGTTATTTAGATCCATCAAAACCATGTATAATAATGTAAAAGTAATAATTAGATGTGGAGCACAGTTAACTGATTATATAAATTGTACTAAGGGGGTAAAGCAAGGGGATATGTGTTGTCGTGTATTATTTTCTCTTTTCTTCAATGAATTGGTAATTATGATAATTCAGAATGGAAATGATGGAGCCTCCCTATTTATAGATTACTTAGAACTTTTTATTTTACTATTTGCAGATGATGTCTTGATAGCCGAAACAGTGACTGGGTTGCAAAACCATTTAAATAATTTAAGTTTAATTGCAAATCTAGATAAAATTAATATTGTAGTCTTTTGCAAGGGCGGGTTTCTAGGAGCAAGAGAATGGTGGACCTACAATTGTATTGCAATGTCTGTTGTTAATGTTTATAAATATCTTGTTGTTCACTACTAAGCTAAGTTTAAGTCAGGACTTCACAAATAGAGGAAAAAATTAAAGGATTTACTTTTAATAATTAAATTCTTAGATCCTATAATAACACGAGTTTAAATGTATTTTTGAAACTTTTTGAGGCCCAAGTTCAGCCAGTGTTACAATATGGTGCAGGACTATATATGGGGATTACATAAAGTACCTCATTAATTCGAAGAAGTTCCCCATTTTTCCTTAAAACTTTTCTATGGGCCTGATGGGCGAACTCCAAATGATTTAGTTTATGGTGAATTACGTAGATATCCAAGTACAATAAATTCAGTTAATAAAATGTACTCATTACTGGTTGAGTTTGTTAGAATAAAGGATCATAGGTTGCCCCTTAAGGTTTACAGAATGCTCTTCGATTTAGATGCAAAGCGTAAAAACAAACAGGGTATATTACATTAAAATTATTTTCTCTTGGGTTTGGTTTTGTGTGGTTAAATCAGGGGGTATAAAATGTAAGTTTATGTATAAACAAATTAAAGGATCCTTAGAATGATCCTTTAATTCCCGACAGCCTCATGACCTCCAGTTAAGCCAGATACCTTAAACAGGGCATTCTCCTCCTGGACTGAACATCCACAAAGGTCTTTGGTCATGGTGTCGGATACTCTCTACAGGTCGAATTGCCATATTCATATCATAGCATCAGCAACCAGAAATAGAGCTTCGGGTCAAAATATTCCCCTTTTCCAATTTCAGGTCCCGTTGCAGGTCGATGAGGATATGAGCAAAACTCTTCCGCAGCAAAATTTTTGAAAACTACTGCTTTTGCTAACTGTGATGTTGTCCTGGTGCGCTTTCTGGCTTTCTGCTTTTAATGAACTAATGGCGTGCTATCTGTAAGATGTGCGTCTCGAGTGAGCAGTCCTCATCCATCTTTCTGTCGTCATCTATTCTTTCATTCGATCAGCAAATCGTCTAGATCTGAACACATAACATCCATCATTCGCCCTCTTCACTGGCTGATCGTTACTGACCTATCAACTTCCCACTCTGACTTATTTTGGTGTTTCTGGCACTGTCTCTCGGCATTCATATCTAACCCACGACCGACTGCTCCCTTCTGACACATCTAGCCTTCTTCCAGTCCCACTAACACAAAGACGCGTGGACAGATGTCCTTTTTCTACCAAACAATATCTACTTGCAGCAAACTACTCATCGTCACTAACACTCTTTGACCTTCTTTAAATCTGTATGCCTGCCTAACGTGCCCTGTTTGCTGTGAGGACATTTGTTATGTTTTTTCAATCAATGGAGAATGATTTATAGCTTAAGCTACTAAACCATAGATGGCGTCTGCTGCCAGCCTTGGTCCATCCTTAGGCACTAACTAAAAAGATCATCCATGTGTAAGACACATTAAGACTTTTAAGTAAAATCAAAGAAAGAAAAGACTCCATTGACGACGACGACGATGACGATGATGATGATGATGAAGTAGGATTTGTATAGTGCTGTATCACCCTTAGAGAAAAGTGTGCTCATTTTGTATTTAACAAAACCTGATCCAATCCACCCACTCACTACATAGTCTTATCATCCACTCACTACATAGTCTTCTCATCCTTAACCTGAATCTCAAAACCAGAGTATTGATGAGGGATTTCGCCAGGTAGTGAGTGTACATTTGAGCTAAGCAACTTTCTGGTCTTAGATATTGATGGGTTGAAAATGTTTGATAGACATCTGGTGGGTACCAGAGAATCCCTGAATCTTCAATGTAGAATTTTCTGAGTAGTTAATGGCTGAACAGAAAGTGACAGTTACTTAGCTGTAAGATGTTCTTGTTCTCATTGGTCAGCTGGTAGTAGAGGTCACTGGTGTTGGTATATCCATTGCTTTTATTTCAAGGGAGGAAGCAGCAAAAGCAAATAAATTTTGTAATGGAACTTTATTTCTTTTACTTATAAATAAAATTGCTTCTGCAACGCAGCCGCAGTATGCATTCAACAAGATCAATAACAAAATCTTACAGAGGTTAGTTTCTATTTACTGGAAAGTAATGACTGTTAACATGAAATGAATTAAGTTTTCACACACAACATTTTTTACTTTGCAGCGAAAATGGTATAAATCTGCATGCCTGATATGATTATTGTTCTTGCACGACTGGGAGTATAGGCCTAGAAATGTTTTTAAAAAAAATCCATCAAATTTAAATATAGATATGTGAATGATAACAACACTGGTGCATAAAATGATTGTTTTATTTGCTATTGTTATATAAGCATCTCAAATTTTAATGAAAATTGTACGTTTAATTTCGTGATTTATAAGAATAGTCTCACATATTTCCAGTTTATATAAACTTCTAAAGAACATTAAGTAAACATGTTTGAGTAAAGTTCAAGAGCAAAACATAAAACAGTGAAAGATGCTGGCTTCAGCCATAAATATAAAATACTTGCAAAAATTTTACATAAAATTTGTAAAATGTTGAGCATGGGTTTTGCAGTTTAGTGAGCGACAAAAATTTATCATTAGAAAAATGTTTTTCATCAAAATAAAAATACTTGCTCCTACGGTGCCAGAAAACTGAACATTTGTCCTCATTGAAGAGTCACACATATATTCAACAGAAAACTGAACATTTGTCTTCACTGAAGAGTCACACATATATTCAACAGAAAACTGAACATTTGTCCTCACTGAAGAGTCACACATATATTCAACATTATACAGCAACACAAAGTCTGCTGCTTGTATTCCTATGGATAGGTACTGACTTTACATACCTGATGCTGACAACAACACTGTAAAATACAAAAATGCTCATAAGAAAACTGTTGCTTACAGAACCATACTCTAAGAAAAATATTTCCAAAAACCAGTGAAACGTGAGGTATTCTCATATCAAAAGCAGAAACAATATTGTGCAGCTGCTTCTGCATCCCAACATTATTAAAACAACAATAACAATAAACCCATCATCAAACCAGAAAGGCCATTTAATGGTCATGAGAAAAAAACATTACTTTATGATTCAGCTGAGATTCCATAGCATGTGAGGTTCTTTTCATTAAACTGCAATGGAAAGGATACCATGACAGTTCTCTATAGCATATCTGAGATTAGAATATCAAGATGCCCTGTGTTCAGGTTTTGAACCGACAAAAGTCTCAGGCTATAATATCATGACAGAGCACTTCTCATTTCCCCATGAACCAAGAAACCAGAAGCCTATGGTTTACAAAAATAGAGAAATACAAAACTTGTTTGAATAAAAACTCATAATACATGTCACCTCTCTTTTCTCCCCCTTCTCTCCCCACTTAATCCAAAATTCTATTTCACACGTTATTCCGTCTACTGTTTAATTTTGCTATCAAAATCATTCATTTTTACATCCTTGTCCCTTTTCCAAGTCTATAACAATCTCAAATGGTTACAGCTGGAAATGTTGGCTTTCCAAGATCGATCAATAGCTTTACCTGGCAATCAGTAATTTCATCTAATCTCCCAACAGAATTTGATAAGCAGTGAATAAAAAATTCAACAGCTTTGCCATGATTAATTGAACAAGAGGCAACATTGAAATTTTCTGATTCCAACAATCAGTATTAAAGTGCTCAACTGTAACTGGTCATCATCCACGCGCTCACTGTCATTTACTGGCCTGGTTGCAGCTTATTCATTCTTTTCAGACCATTACTCTTGCTCCAATCAATAATGTTATTTGGGTCTCCATTATTTTGTAGGACTCCTACTGTTGATTCCCCCTTTTTTGGAAATTTGAACCCGCTGCTTCCAAACCTACTAAACTACAGCACTTTCAACAATAATCTCATCTGTGTGAGGATGGCATAATGACAGATTTTAATTATGGCCAAACCAGTCTGGTATTTAATCCAAAAGTGTTTCTTGTTCAAACATTTTAAACACCAACTTTCACATTTGTAAATAGGAGATCGTACATATAAAAATCAAAAGTAAACATAACAAAACTATAGCAGTCATGGTCCATGATAAAGCCCCTCAAAGGGAGGCAAGATGGAAAAAAATACATGTAAAAATACTTGTCAAATAGAAAACATTTGCAAAATAAGGAAATTTTTATTTTCAAACAAAATCATGTGTTCTCTTCATCCGCTCAGTTTGTTTTCATGTTTACACAATATTCATCAGGGAAGCTAAAAAGATGTTTTAAAATCATAACAGTAATCTATAAATACATAATCCCAGAAAGGAATAATTTTTCACTATAAACTTTTTCACAATTAATTGAATTTTCCCTTAAGGTAAACAATAAAGAATGTTACAGAACAAAGCAAACAGCAAAAGAAGGACTCTCAACTGTACAATGTATGTGAAATAAAACATCATGTTTCAGCCTCCCCTTCTTCATTTTGCAAATAATTATTTTATAGTCTTGTTGATTATGGCACAGAAGTTAAAAAAAAAATCTCAAGTGTGAGTGAGTACTATGCTGTTATACCTGATTTATCAGTAAAAGGAGCTTTACAGGAAATAAGATCATTGCTTGTGTATTCCCAGATGTTTTAACTGTCATCATTGTTTCTCTGTCGTGAAGTCTGTTTGTGGCTTCGATGTCTCTTGCGTCGATATTTACGATCTTCAGATTCCTTGCGTCTGTAAGCATTGTCTTCAGAGGATGACTCAGTGTCCTCAAGTAACTGCATGGTGCGCTGAGACTGAGCCAATGCATTCAGAGACCCACGGCTCTTACGCCGCTGTGGTGACCTTTGTTGCTTCTCAACTGTCTCATCCAGGTCAGACTCATCGCCCAGAGAAAGATTTTCGGCATTTCTCTCATGTTCCATGGCTGAGGCAAAATCTGGTCTATGGAACAATACCACAGATTCATGAGATGGAGATAGGGGAGCAAGCTTTTTTGTACCAACAACACTATGTTCTTCTGACATCTTCTTCTCTGGTAACTGCTTTAGGTCTGCTTCTGGGATGTTGATATTAAGTTCTTTTTTCTCCAGGTTAAGCTCCTGTGATACTTCTTCCTTGTGTTTCTTTTTGTGCTTCTTCTTCTTGTGTTTCTTCTTCTCTTCTCTTTCTTGAAGGTTCTGATGGAATGAGAAAAAAAATCTTTTCAAAACTAGCAAATAAGAAAAACTTCACAAGTGCTACTGAAACATGATAAGTAAATCTTGCTTTCTTTCCATAAAGTAAACCACATGGCCTTTAAATTTCAACAGAAAAAAGTGGTAGAAACTACTTATAGGAATAAATGCTTTATTACTACAAAAAGTGTTATTGACAGTAATAAACTAGGAAGAAATTTGTCAAAAAGCATGGAATTGTTTGGGTCTACCAAATGGCTTCTCTAAAAGATCAAATAAAAAATTGTCCTTTTTCCTTATAATTGCTCACAAGATTTAGTGGATTCTCCTTGTGGTCTGCTCTTTCCAGATGTTTTTCTTCTTTCAAGTTATCCTTCTCACTCACACTAGGTCTGGGTAGCTTGCCAGAAACTTTGGCATCTGGAATTAACTCTTTTGGCAGCTGACTTTTAAGCCATAACTCTTCAGGCAAAGCATTTGCTTTGAAACTGTCACTGAAGCGAACGGTTCCTTGCTTGTCATCCTCTATATGTCGGTCTTCAATCTGTTTGTTCAGCAAATCCACACTGGGAAGAAGAGAAAAGCAAGTGCAAATGCTACAAGTATATAATATTATGCGTTCTAAGATTCTTTTCAGATGCTCAAAATATGAACAATAACAGATGTGCAAAGATAATGGAAACACGCACACACAAACACACACACAAAAATAATGCCCCTTTCCCATAAACACACACATTTGTGTAGAGGGGCAGCCTTTGCTGTTAGTTTTGGCACTCGAAATACATCTACGTGGGCCTGCTGATGCATTGCAAAAAAGGGGGCTCGGCGGTAATTGGCTAGGTTAATGCTCCAAATCTCGGCTGCCATACAGGAGCATCGCGGAAAATTTAGCCCTGCAGAGGGTATAAGGGCAGAGCTGAGACGGGATGAGAGCGAGAACAGACATGCGGCAGATAAGAGAAGTTAAGAATTAAGAGACAGCCCTGACGACGCACAGCCGTGGCCATTGTTCAAGCCCTTGTATTAAAGGGTCGTACACTTGCTGGCTATTTCCTGCCTCTCTTTGAGTGTGTTGGAAGACGTTTGTTGACACACCATAACCTCACCACTCGGTTACATTTGCATGCCTACATTCATTTAAACATGTATACACAACAACAATAATAGCTACAAACCGTTTCTGTAGCTTAGTGAACTTTACTTGGACAGAGTCCATGGACTCAGACTTTACACGTCTCAGGTAGTTGGCCATCATTTCTTTTTCAAACAGTGCAAGGTATTCAAGCTGGCGCTGCTGGTACTGTTCAGCTACAAACATTTTCAGGAAAAAAAAAAGAGTCAAACCATAAACATCATAATAAGACATTTCTAGGCATAGTGATTATTTTGTGAAGACAACAAAAAGCTTAATATTTACTTGCTTATACACACATATATACTGATATATACCGCATAAATAAAGCTCTTTACCATGCTGTTTTTCTCTGGAAATAATCTTTCTCCATAGCCATTTGCACAATGAATAGATGTGCAAAACGATGGATATAGGTGGTGGAAGTTTCACTCTTGTCTGAAACTCCATTACCAGAAAATACATCTGGAACTTCCATATTTCAACTGCATTTTTCTCCACAGTCTCAAACACATGGCTGAAACAAAAGCATTAATCTCCTGTCAGACAGGTAAAAGCATCAAATTTCAAACTGCCATAACTAGCCAAACTGATATAGTTTTAATGAAAACTCAGTAAGCAGGAAAGGTGAAAGTTTAATTCACTGGACCCAGGATATTCACTGCATAATTCTCACCACTTTCATGCTAATGTAGAGCTTAAAATGGTCACACGATGGTGACATTTGCTAGATGGAAAAGTGTGTTTAAAAACATAAAATATAAAATTACTTAGCCTTGAAAATATGCATACTGAAACATGCACATACACACTCTCTCACCTCCCTCCTGCACCACTTACCTGAAAATAGCAATAAGCAAATTGAGCAGGAGTACATTAACAACCAACAGGTATAATCCCAGAAGAACAGGTACAAGTCCTGAGTATGTACGGCATGTATTGTCGTAAGGTGCCAAATCAGTGCCATTGCTAAGTACAGAAGTACAGGTGTTATCAGCTGAAACAAGAGGAGATGAGTATTATGACGAGTACCAACTGACGTAATACAAGGTAATAATAGTGATGCAGGAGATATTATTAAGCCATCATTGCATCAAAGGAAATAAAACAGTAAGACTTCTGATATATCACCAGATGAGCATAAGCTAAATATGGTGACAAGGCTATAGAGTTATGCACACCTTCCCTATGCTTGCATAAAGGATATTTGTTTAAAATGATTATAAATTTATTTCAAGGCTTAAATATACCATTTAAATCAGCAAGTACTCTTCTTAACCCACCAGTGTTGATGAGAGCTTTGAAACCCATTTGACACTTTCCATTTTTCTTTCTTTGGGAATTCAGATTAGGAATTACTTAACTCTAACCACAGCTATTCTGCTATGGTGTGCTATTTTAGAGCACTATACAGAAAACAGATCATTCAGTTCTTTGACCATCACAGTGGATAATGTGTTCCCGTACTCTGAAATTCATCCAGGAAAAGCTCTCCAAAGAGCTGAAAGTAAGGGTAGTAGATAACATCACGAAGAATGGCCCAGTCAGGAATGCGTCTGTGATACAGCAGCCCTTGGCTTGCGACACCATATGCCACCAAGAATACAATCAGCACCAGCAAAAACATAATCAGCTGTTCCACCTGTCAGATAGATATTGAAAAGAAGAGAGCATTATGCTGGAGTGATATATTCAGGGCACTGGTGATATCATACTATAAACATGTACATAATAATAATAAATGAATTTATACAACCATGCATTTCCATGTGTGGATGCAACTTCAATGCTGCACAAAAAAGACTATAAAGGAACTGACAGTGGACCATATGAGAAACATAAGCGTCAGCAAGTGGATGACACCATGCCAAACATAAACTAAGAGCTTGATGAACATAAGGAACTGGGCAAAGAGCAGTGTATTTGGTGGTAAGGTGTCAGTAGTTCAGACAGGTATGCTAAGACAAAGCCATGAAGACAACGGTACCACAGTTAGGTGACCTTGTAATCAATGCTGTCTGAATAGAATCAGATTGAAAGTAACTGTAAATAGTACTGTCTCTCAAGATCAACAAAAAAGAATAATCAAATTGATTTACCAATGAAACACAGCCACTGAAATTTTTAGTATTAGAAACAATGAGTACAGCTACAAGTTGGAAGCTATAAATCATGATTTTTAAACTAATTTTACGTGTATTTATAGGTCAAGTTTAATGGAGGAAAAAAATTATCCATATATTCTACAGTGAAAAGACAATATTTTCTTTATGACTACAAAAAGAAAATGGAACTAGAGTTTCAAAATATTAAAATATAATTTTACCATTCTGATGATCATGTAGAGTTTGGGTCCCAGATGACTGTTTGATGTGTACACCTGGATGATCCGGATGTAGAAGATGACAACATTAGTGCAGTAGATAGTCTTGGCCTCTGTGTAGAAGACATCACTGATACGCAGACCAAAACTAACAAAGGCAAGCACCATGTTGACCAGCTCCAGCCAATTCAGGATGGTAAAGGAATCCTGCAGTTTTCTCTTGAGTGTTGCAGAAGGGAATGTAAGAAGCTGAAAGTATACGCACGCTGTCTGTAATTAATGAATGCTGGCAAATCTTTGTTAAGCTCCTCGATAAACTTGATAGAATCTCGCCTTACATTTATGACCCTAATAACTATAAATATAAAATATGTATACACTTATTATTATCTTTTCTTTTTAATTTAACATCGACTTCCTCTAACCAGTCCCATGACCATTTCTAACTTGAACAAAACAGTAAGAAATAAAAGTTTACTATTTTTGCCAAAAGTTACTACTGATTCTTAAGTTGCATATGTTGCCAGAAAACTTAAAAATCTCAATAACTGGCAAGTTTTTGTTTACAACATTTTGGAAAATAAAAATATAATACAGACCATAGTAAAGTGATGTAGCCAATGGTACATAAATAATCAAACACAGCAGTTTCTGTTCTAAAATGCCTATAAATTGTATGCATTCTATGCATGCCTAAAAAGCCATAGATAGAATCAGACAGGAATACAAACTGTGTGTAATTCTCCAACAAACAGGCAGAAAATCCAGACCATGAGAACATATTCCAGTGCAGAAGGATGTCTCTGGAAGTCAACTAAAAGCATGTAGGTGTAAAGCCCCAAGAAGGTGATGTAACTCATCTGCAGATAGCATCAAAAATGTAGATAAGTCACATAGCTTGCAACATACAGTGTGCACAACTCAGATAATCTGTCATACAAAGCTCACACTGCATGCACATTTCATAATGTTGACACCTCCCACTGTCACAAACAGCACATACAGCCAGCAGGTTTATTACTAAAGAATACCAAATGTGGATGAAATTACAAGTTTATACAGACTCAGAGGAAAACAAAAGCAAGCAAAACATTGTATCTGTCACTTATTTATTCATGATCATCATCCCCCCAAAACACCCAAACCTACACACATGCACACACACACACACAAGCTACTTACTGTGAAATAAGCAAAGGTAGTGATAGGTGATGTGAAAAAGACAAAGATTTTCTGACAAGGTCCAAGTTTTCTGTTGCCAATGTCAACAAACTCAATCATGATAAAAATCAGGGCTGGAAATACAGCTGTCACAAGCACCTGTTAGAAACATGCAATGAAACATCTTACTGCAGCTATCAGTCTCCTTAACTTTCTGCCGCACTTGTTCCCCTACTTTCAACATTGGCTTATAAATCTAAACAAAAATGATAGATAGTGTCATGAAAAAATAGAAAACGAAGTTTCTGAATGCTGTCAGATCAGGATAATGTACTATACAGCCCAATGAAATGTTATAGCAGGTATCATATATTAATCTCCAAGCAATCAATGAAATGAGAACAATTTTTTTCTTAGTTTGAACTTGCCCTTCTCCAGTCTGCAAGAACTCCATTTTTCCAACTTGAGTTGATGGAGTTTTGACATCCTGCTGATGACACAAAAACCTGAAGGAAAAAGAAATCCACTGAACCAAGCAGATGCATGGAATGAGCAAGCAGGATGTTCAGCCCTTAACAGAATCATTTTCCCAACAACAAATAAACAACAGCAGCAAAAACTTCTAAAATCTTCTCAACATCATCAAATCAGCCTGAGCTAATAACAGCTGAATACAGGGTTTAGGAATTACAACAAACAATACCGCTCTATGTGATGATTAATATTGAGGCTTCAAAAAAGTTCCAGGAAGAAAGAAATATTAAATGACCACCAAACATTTTCCTTTTTGTAGTCAAAAAGTATGAAACTAAAAAAAACTAAAAACAAAACAAAATAAAAAGGTTCAGTTTACTTGATCATTTGCAGCTGCTGCAATTTGCAAGCATGTCAGATGACTCCAAGTTGGTGACTGGCGCTCCACCAGCATAATAGCCTTGTCGGGGCTCTTGGCATGGCATTCATCCAAAACCTTGGTTGCTAACATTTCAAACATTCTGCAAAGAAAGTATTTCAAATCTGTTGATAATGTTCATCTCCCTTCACATAGCTGAAAATACCAGATTTAAGTCAAAATAACAATTGTCTTCATTCCTTACAAAGCAATCTACAGTAGTTCACTCACTTTTTCATTTCAAGGAACTCTGCCTTGATTGTGGACAGGTGTTTTGGAATCAGTTTATTCAAGCCCACACATAACTGTGTACATGACAGAGCACTGGTTATTGGCTCTTCTCCCATTTCCCAGAAAAACTGTGCAAGTCGTGGCCTGGAAGAATCGCACAACTGGCTTCAGAATACAGGAATGTATGAAGGTACAATGTCATTTTAAAAAAAGCAACAAAAAATACCCTTTGTACATCTGTATGTGCTTTGATGATTCCAGTTATCACTTGCATTATCAACCACTACTACCTTACTTTTAAAGAAAGCCAACCTCAACTCTAATAACTTCAAAAACTATTTCCCTGTTTCCAATCTCCTTTTTCTGTCCAAAGTGCTTGAAAAGGTTGTGCTGTTCTAGCTCATGAACCATTTCTCAAGCCATAATCTATTTGAACACTTTCCGTGTCTGTGAGAATCATTCAAATGAGACCGCGTTGCTTGCAGATGACTTGCTTTGTGAATGTCTGTTTCCAACATGGATCACACCTCCTTACTGTCAATGTTCACTGCAATTGATACACTTGACCACGACAAGCTTCTCCAGAGCCTTCATGTTACTTTTATTCTCTCTGGCACTGCTTTGAAACGGTTCCATTCCTGCCTGACTGATTGGATCTAGTCTGTGGTAGTTGTAGACAACACATCTCTGCCTACTCTTTTGAAGTGCAGTGTGCCTCAAGGCTCTGTTCTTAGGCTTCTTTTATTCACAGTGTAAATCAGACCACTTGGTTCCATGATCCACCCCCCTGGACCTGCAGTATGATCTGTATGCTGATGATATACAGATGCTAGCAATTGAAATTGAATGACAATAAAACTGAGATCCTTCCAATAGCCTCTACAAATAAACTGAAATGTGTGTCATCCTCTACTACCTTTATTTACTTTAGAGTCAGCATCTTTCTCTCCCAGCCTGACCTACATTTTGGTGTTACCTTTACCACATCATTATCTCTTAACTCTCACATCAATGCAGTCTGTAAGATCATCTTCCTTGGGCTTTGAAGCATTAGTCAAAAATCTCATGTCTGCTTTTCAGTTTTCTTATCTAGATCCTGCAACTCTCTATTCATCGATCTCCCTATCTGCTTACTGGAGAAACTTCAGAGGGCTCAGAATAATTACAAGATTGCCACACTGTGCTACTACTGTCTTCTTGGTATGCTGCAGCATACCTGTCTGAGCTACTGACGCCCTACAATCCAAGTTGGTCTCTTTGATCTGATGGTGTTGCCCTCCTCTCTCATATGCTCCTTTTCCTTCTCAGGCCCCACTGTTTGGAATTCTGGGCAGAGAAAGAATCGGTGGCCCCTTCGCCTGTCATTATGGCAGGACGTTATAATACTAAATATAACTTACTGCTCCAACTCTAGCAACATTAGTAAATACAGCATACTAATTAACAAGAAACACAATGTTCTTCAGCCACATTGCCATCAGCTGTGTTGTCATTTTCTCTTTCTGTTTTAGATTCAATATATATTGGCATGGCGGCCCCTGGGATTCGGTGGTCCTGTGCAGGTCCACAGTTTGCATATGCCTAAGGCCACCCCTGTTTAAGCCTTCAGTCTTATAATAATTAAACCTGACCTAACCCTTTCATGCATAAATAATGTCTATATCCATGTGGCTATTTTCAAAGATTTAAAAAAACTTCTTCTGAACACATAAACGCAACAAAGGCACAAAAAATATAAATGGCAATTTAGTGTATCGTGAAACACCTGTTCAGCAAGACAGCCCAGATGAGTAACTGCTTGTAAGGTCGTTTGAACTGCTCAGCTTCCTCTTCTGGTTCAGTGTCAGTCTCAATTAAACGCCTGCTTCGAAATGACTTGACTGTGTCATGTCTTAAAATATTACGTTTTGGAATTCTTTTAGCATTTGGTGTGAGCTTGTCATCATCATAGCGATCCAGAAGTGTGATAAGAAATACTTCAATGTCTAGTAGTCCAAAGTCATTCTGACGAGTACGACGTTTCAGAATGACATACAGGAAATGGTGCTTGGGAATCTGAGAAAACGAAAACAGATTGCACAAATAAATAAATTGTATTTTTAATGTGTTATATCCCTAGTTATATCCCAAGTGATAGAGTCAAAGAGACAATGATATATTATAAAACTGCCAACAAATCGCCATCTCAGCCACCAGCCAGCTGAGAACTTTGCATAAAGTTTACTTGGAATGTACCCTGCTAGATGTTGGAAGTAACAGTTGCTGCAGGCCGCCAGCAAGCGGTCGCCTTAATAAAGATACAAGTAAATCTATGGCTACATGTAAGTGTTCTCTTCCTAAAGCGTGTGTGAGCATGTGCCATGTGGTAGGTGACCCGGTTACACTCATGCATAAAGCTCCCATGACTAGTAAGTTTCTATTTTTAACAAAATTTTTAACAGTATACTTTTAAAGCGTAATGCTTGGGATAGCTCAATCTGTGATTATAATCTACAGTAGTGATGGTATACTACCTATATGAAATATATCCAAGACAAGAACAAATATGAGTAAAATATAGAATCTAATATATATGCAATAAAATCTTAAGCTAAGCAGATTACAATTAAAATACAGATGATTCTATTATTATGGTCCTTGTATATTACAAGAAATAAAAAAAAGAACTTAAATTTATATGAAACCCATAGATTTCACATGTAATGATAAAGATGTTCTGGGCACTACCTAATTGAAGAGCAGAAAAGCTGGAACTACCTTGTTGTAGAGCTCTTCTAAACGAGGTACTGTGAGGTACTCCTTCATCGAAACACCCTGGTTATGTAAGAGGCGCACAAAATCCAGTTTGTCATCTAGAAGGGCCTTGGTCATGATTTCATTTAGTTCCTCTATACCATGAGAATTAAAAATTAAAAAATAGTGTCAGTAAACTAGCAGTATAAAGTATACAGTTAACATTGCTTTCAAATAATTTATCTGCTTAATTGGTTGTAAAGGTCTCTGTGAACATATGAATCTCAAACTCTCTATTGAGCAGCCCATAGCACACCTGTGTACATGAACGTACCCACAAAATAATCACATGCTATACAACATTCAATAGTATTTGTTACATCTTGTTTAAAAACCAGCATCATGCAATTTAAAAACTCTAAAAAGAAACGTGAAATCTGCTTAATGGTTTCCTCAAAGGTGTCTCCCATGACCCGTGACACACAGTTTGGGTCTGTAGGGTGCACACCTTTGCAGTGCTGGGACTTGTGTTCTGATTTTGGAATATGCTTTACAGAAAAAAAGTACACGAGCTTCATCCTCTATTTCTACTCTACACAGGGGACATGCCAGGTCTCGTGGGGCCACATCCCTTCCCTATCATAGATTATGTGTTGCTATATCAGATATTCCAAATCTAAAGTGGATATAAGCTACTTTAAAATATTTCAGCTGGTAGGGGTCAATGTATCATATGGGCTTTTATACGATGCATATACTTCTAAGCATGAACTGCTCTTCTGGGCAAAATAGTCTTTCAGTCACTGCCAGAGTGTGCATATAAATATATTAATGCTTCCTACACTCTGCTGTAACCATATGTCCAAAACCATTTACAAACAGCAATTTTTTCATGTGGTGTGTCCAGTTGCACTTTCCTAATTCTTGCATATGCAACAGCATATTGGAGCTTTTACGTGGTCGTCTATCATCTGGCACATTAACAAACCTAAGCCTATATTTGATACGCCTTACTTTGGATAGTATACATATTGGAAATCTACCCAGATCACCATAAATTATTTTATTTGGTGTATTCAGCCCTACATATAGAAATCTTTTGCAAGCAAATAAGTGAACTTTTTCTAGCACATCAAAAACCTGGTAGCCTGACATTTCAGATCCATACAATAAAATAGGAGCAATCTGCATATCATATATTTTGAAAAAAGCCTCTCTAGAAATACTGTCACTTAGTTTCCACAGGCTCCGCAAGAGCTGGCTAGTCCTTATCTTTGCTTTAGTTGCTAAGTCAGTTACTGCACTAGTAAGGGAAAGTTTCATGGTAAAGTAAAAGCCCAAATATTTAAAAATTGACAACCTCCAGTTTCTGGTTTCCGTAGTGCCAAGATTCCTTAGCACCCAGAAAACCACCCTTCCTGAGTATCATAACTTTTGTTTTCTGTAGGTTAAGTGACATATCAAAGTTATCTGCAAATTGTTTTAGTATATTAATTTGCTTTTGAAGACTGCTACTTGAATATGATATAAGTGCAATCTTACCAGCAAATAATAATATCAACAGTTGTACCACATCCGGGATAAGCTGTATACCACATACACAATAACTACATATTTCTACCGTGTTTGTTAATAAAGAAGGAGAACAATATGGATGAAAGGGTACACCCTTGTCTGACTCCTACTGGACAGAAGGACATAGAGAGAGAGAGACTCAAAGAGAAAGAAAAGTAAAAACACTGAGAATGCCAGAAACTACAGAGACAACCTGTTTTCCAGTTGATGTCTTCTCGGAATATTTCTGACTGTGCAATGTCCGCACGATTCCATGTTAGGGCCAGCTCCAACTGTTTAAAATGGTTTTGGGCCCCAGATTCAGCCCCCGCTAATAATAAGAAATGAATAACAACAGCTTAAAGCACTAAGCAAGGCCACAAGACAAGAACATACATTTCATATTCTTTTCAGCCTCAGTGGAGATCTTCCCCAAGCTTTCCTCCATTTCCCCCAAAGCAAAAGCATACTTGACATTGTGCAAAATACTTTTGTTTATATTTGAATGAGGACCTCTTTACATGTAGGTAAGGAACTGAGTGGTCAAAGAAGTGCATGAGTGATTGAGACAAATATGAAGATAAAGATAGAAAATAAGGGATCAAAATAACGAATAGAGAAAAAAAAGTATCAGAATTTTTGAAAAACTTCACTCTTCTTTACCTTTAGTAAGCACAGACAGAATAGCTACATCAAGGTCCTCATCTCTCCTCAAGTCAAAGAAAATCATCTACAAATTAAAAAAAAAAATGAAATGAAAGTCAAGACAGATATGGTGACTGTCTTATTGAATTTTTGCTTACCAATGTGAATATTTTAAGGAGAAAACATGATCATCATATGATCTGATGAATCAGATACAAAAGATCTCCAAATGTACAAAGCAATGCCAAACTGACTTCTTATTCTTTCTTCTTATTATTATTCTATATTATCTTTCATTATTTTCACTTATATCTATGTAATGAAAGAAGTAAACTTTATATTTCCTGCACCACATTAGCTTGTACAGATACATGGAAGTACTCTGCAAATTATGATTCTCCACCTAAGGTAAAGGCACGATCTACTTTTGCCACTTACCAAGCTTTCTCTTTCCAAACAAGCATCAATGTTTGCCATTACTTTTTGTAGCTCTTCTTCCACTTTATCACCCCAGTTCTTTCTGTAAGCCTCTGACACATTGTTCTCAAGCTTTTTTCTCATCTGTTCATTCATCATATGCTTTCCACTGTTTTGTAAAGCCAACACACCAAAATTTTTTTTTAATGTTTTCAAGAATAACATAACACATACTCAGATTATATTACACATAATAGTTATTAAAAGCATTAAAAAATGTCCAGAAAACAACATGCAGAAAAATATTACAGTTTGAAGTCGTAGTAAGTTAGAAAATTCTTTTATTGTAAAAGAAACTAAGCCCAATGAAAACATAAAAATAATAGGAAAACATAAAATCGGCATAAATGAATGAGTTTAATCCTCTGGACCTTCTGTCTTTGGATAGAATTTTGTGAGCATAAGTGAGAAGATCAGCAGCTCGTCCTGTTCCAGAACAAACAACAACAGGAATGCCCTCCTTCAGTGACTGACTTGCATCCAGTATGGCATCAGTACCGCCTTCAAGGAGTAGCATTACCACTGGAATTCCAAAGCCATTTTCTGAAATAAAATGAAATGGGCTGCCTTGAAAAGTGTTCACCTTTTCCACACTAGCAGTTGCTCCATCAAAGTCCCCATGGACTCTTGGTAGACTGATTATTAATATGTTGAAGAATGCCAAGGTAGGTAAAAATGTTATCATGCAACAATAAATGGTTCTAATAAATTAGCAGACTGCAAGCAATCATGATCTTGAATAATGTTATTTGTAATGAATACATCCCTACACTGAGCAAACCTGATTTTGGAGTGCAGATCTGTTTTTCAAACTTGGCACGAAAACCGGCAGCCCCTCCATAGCGATTGCGGTATCCATCATCCACAAAGATGAAGTGAGTGTGATAAGGGTTGAGAGGGACTGGTTTTCCGTGCAAGATTTGGTTGGATGTACGATAGTATGCATCACTGGCATTACCCTGTACATAAAAGCTGTCAATGCAGATTCTTCATTCTGGTGATACATAAATGAGAAGCTGATTCAGTAAGCCAGCAACAATATTACTGTCTGCTGCTGACTATGGAAACCATGGAAGCTTGATCTTCAAGCTTTTTCTTTTTATGGCAAACAACTGCTTATTGATATTTTCAACAACTAAGAATTGGTCATGGCAAGTTGGCCCACCCCTATAAGCAGATGCCATACACAGTGAGAAATTTTATAGCAAAGAGATGAAAATATTGACATCTGAACCCACAACTACTGATCCTTTACTGGCTTGGTTACATGTGCTAAATTTCTCCATCACTATTCCACCTTTTAACAACTGTCTCACACAATTTCAACAGATGACAATGTATTTATGCATTATTCATTATTTGTAATACATTTATTATAATCATAATTGAATCTGTAAAGTGCATTTTCCATTGTGGACATGAGCTCAATGTGCTGCACACAGAATATTACAAATGAACCAACAGTCAACCATACTAGAAACAAAAGTATCAGCTATTGATGGCACCACGAAAAAAAGTACATGAATAGAGAATTGAGGAGTTGGTGGAGCAGTACTCTTTATTATGCAAGATAAAATGGGTTTTCAGGCCAGATTTGAAGGCACTGAATGTAGATTCAGTTCAGAAAGGAACTGAGAAATCCAAACAGCAGAGACTAAAAATAAAAAAGTAGCCTCTGCAAAATTGTTCTCTACTGATGTGTGGCACAGAGAAAAGGCCAAAGAGACCAGCTTGGCTGGTAAAGAGTCAGTAGCTCAGACAGGTATAGTGAGCAAGGCTGTAAAGATAAGAACAACACAGTCTATGGTCTTGTAATCAATGTGAGTTTGGACTGGCAGACAGTGAACCTCATAGAGGAAAGGTGTAGCATGGTTTGTTTTCTGCTCACAAAAGACAATAATAGCAGCATTATTCCAAGCCCTTTGAAGGTGGATAGAAAGGTCGATGAATAGAGAGTTGCAGTAATTCAGCTGGGACAACACAAAAGCAGAAACAAACTTTGTGGTGGCAAAAACAATCAGCAAGGGTCAGATGTCATTAATCCTGCAAAGCTCAAGGAAGATGGACTTACAGTCTGTAATAATGCGAGATTTAAGAGATAACGATGCAGTAAAGGTCACACCAAGATGTAGGACTGGGAAGAGAGAGATGATAACCCAGAGAAGGCCCAAGTGGAAGATGGTGGAACAAAGTGGTCCGATAAGAAACTGGAACCAGCTCAAATACAGTGCCAGATGAGGGACCAAAAGTAACATGAAGATGCTGGAGACGGATGTCATAGTCATGTGCATCATAATCATCACCATAACAACTATAATAGCCACAGTACACTTTCATAAGCATTTTGGATAATTTGTGACATGTGCTTTGAAGAGAATGCAGAACATGAAAAGGCTCATGAGCACAACAAACATCATCAGGTCATTTCACATTGCAATGCAGAGGTATAGAAGTGGTTAAATACCCGTTAAAAACTCCTGGTTAAAATGGGGTATTACAATGGGGTACCAAAATGGTACTTGACTAAAGCACTTTGAAATGTTTCTAATTTGTTTGGACAGAATTCAAGATAAATAGTTTCCATGAAGAATAATTCCTGTGATGTTAGAAACATTCTTTTGACGTTTCCCTTTATGCTTGAAATTTGAGTAAATAATGTTACCTTTTGTTCAAGGCAACGCCTGTTGTAAACATAGCCCCAAGGTGCAATAGCAATGCAGCGTATAAGATGAACCATTCGATCATTGTCCCACAGGAAGGCCTGGCCTTCATGCACTGCTTGTCCTACTGCCTTCATTACACCCATGTTGAATCCTGAGGTTATAAGCCACGCATTGGTAGTCTTTGCTGCCTGCAAGCAACACTGTCATTTAGCAAATCCTAAGCACCAATGAATTCTTAATGTGCCCTTGGGAAATCTTGAATAAAAATTGATTATTGTTGCAATAAATCCTCAGATAGCATGAAAAGCTCACGAACACAGCACACATCAGTAGGCCATTTCACATCACAAAGAAGAGCCACAGTTGTGGTTAAATGCTTGTGGAAACTCCTGGTGATGATATGCATCAAATATCTTTCTAAATAGCGAACTCCTTTCAGCTTGAAAGCCAAGCAGACTCAATGATCAGAATCTGCGGCAGATCTTGACAACAATACATGCATTTGTCATCTTAGGGACCATACCAAGGGTACATTACAGTAGAGTGGGGAGGTGTCATCTATTGCCTTTTTTAAAAACTGATTGTTAGAAAGATGATATACTGCAGACACAAACAGTGGAACAAAATTTGTACATGTTTTCTATTTTATCCAAACTCCATGAGTTCTGATCAATAGCATATAAAACACACCCTTGATATCCATTTTTAAAATTATACATTATCACATAAATGCTTTACATTTCAATTCTGTACATCTAAGGGCTGAATTCTAAATAAATGTATGTGGTTAAACAACATCTACAAACCTTTATAAGGCCACTTGAGAATGTGTCCCTCATCTCCCCATCTAGTCGAAAGTTCTTTGCTCCACCCACAACGGAGATAACAAGATTTGGAGGGAAAGGATCCATGATCCTCCAGAATTTTGTCATCATTTCCAAACAGGCATCCACGCTATCATTATCGCTGACTCGAATATACTGTAGGGATCACAATAAAGTATTCAACTGATGTAATGTAAGTGCCGTAAAGTAATACAGAGACAATATATTTGTAAATATAATTGCATAAAATTATGATAATCTGCTGTAAATACTACACCACACACACACACACACACACACACACACACACACACACACACACACACACACACACACAAAGCCAATGAATAAGACTGACCAAAGCCAAAACAAAATTATTTACCTTTGCTGGTTTCTTGCCTCCAACCAGTTCAACATTAAAAGTCATTCGGCCGTAGGTGTGGGATGGCGAAACTTTGATATTTTCTGACATCCACTTAACCATCTTCATTTCGTCTGGTGGCTTTTCTGTTGGTTTCTTTACTATTTGTATAAAGTCTGCACAAAAAAACCCAAATTTTTCTTTTTGTGTCTTTATTCATTTGTAAACACCAAGAAAGAATGACTAAAGAAGGAACTCGCTGCCATTATTTGTACATGTAATAATAGGGAAACTTTACCTGGATGTATAAATTCATAGGATGTTTGACTGTCTGAACGTCCCCAGACATGCATAGAAAGAATCTCTCCACAGTGGCACCTGTGCAGCCAAATCCATTCTTCAGTTTCTCAATACTTTCTTCATCATCAACACAATATAATAAGTAAATGGTGAACTGACAGAATATTTTGACATACTTTGGTGAAGCAAATTTAATTTTTATATGACTGACCTGCAGTATTCTCATACTACACTGTCCGGAGAAAGAACATACGACAGAAAAGAAGGCTATAAGCCATATTAGCAATAGACTGGTTCGCTGCAGCTACTTTATCAAGTATCTAGAACACAGCCAAAAATCCTTGACATAGAATTTTTTTAAGGTGACAGCTGCTTTCACATCAGAGCTGTCCACTTTATGAAAAATTAAAAAATACGCACTCTTTAAAACCAAATGGGCAAAATTATTAAAGTAATTCTCTGCTGTCCTCCACCAACTAATATTTTTAGTAACTATGTTGACTTTGCAAACAACAACAAAAACAAAATTAGTGAGGGATTTAATGTGCAAACTTACTTCAAATTTTTAGCTGCATTAACTTTTTGGTTTGGTTTTGGCACAAAGAGAAAGCACTCCTTCTGATGAAAATGTTTTTCTACGTAAACTTCCATTTCCTTATGTATCTGCAGAAAAAATATTTGTTTAGCATTTTGGAGGAGTCTGATAAAGAGAAAGAAACTTTGTCATTTTTGATACAAATTTTACTTAATATCATCTTGTTAATGACCCCCTCTAGCACTTAAACCTATTATAATAATAATAATAATAATAATAATAATAATAATAATAATAATAATAATAATAATAATAATAATAATAATAACAGCAACATAGTACTAAGATTATACATTTACTACAGGTCAGAAAAAGACTTCAGATAAAATAAGTACTTATGACATCTTACCTGATCTTTGGGATCATCTGTGTATTTTGGGTTGGTATTGAAACGTCGTATACCAGCACGTTTTTGCTTGCTTGTCCAGTAAGCTTCTTCTAAAGTCTGCTGTCTTGAAGGGCTATTTGCAGTGCTTTGAAATGATGCTGATTCTTTTGTTGTCACTAAGTTACTTGAGCCACTTGCACCCGTGGCAACAGGAGAGGAAGTTACCTCCATTTCGTCAATGGGAAAAATTCTCCTCCCACCTGACGTCATCATGCAGAGATGTGAAGTGTTTTCAAACCTTTTTGTTTCATCACGCTGGAATTTCAGAAAAATCCACCCTTCCACAACGGTATGTATTTATGGTAAATATACATCTCATTAATTGCTGCACTGGTCTGAAAGCAAAAAAGCACTGGTAAAATTACAATCATTCTTTACGATCAACATGTTCTTAAAAACCAATTTACAAAAACTTTAACAAGGTGCATTACTATTTTTTAATGATTAATGTGTCAGGTATAACGACATGTGAACTCATCTCTGTGATGAAAAATGAAATTAATGCAATATTTTTAAATTGTAATATATTTATATTTTAAAGTGTGTGTGTGTATATATATATATTCAAAAATATGTTTGAGTTCAAACAAGGCAAAGTTAATTATGAAAACTTGGTCAAATCGAGTTCCAGTTGATTCTTTGTTTAAGTCATCAATAAATACAAACATTAACTCAGATTAAATAACAGTGAACTCATGCAGCGAGCACTTCGGGCACTGTGTCCGTGTGTCTGCAGCAGTTAGCTAAAGAATTCTGAAGTCTGCAGAATATACAAGAACCAGATACTTAAAAGCATATATCTATCAACATTTTGCACATACCTTAGACCAGCTTTTTTTTCTATCGGCCAGCCGTGGCTCCGCTCGCTGTGGCGACAGGAAGTTTACATCGCTACCATGGACGTTTACTTGCGTATATCCGGTTAGGTAATCGAAAGTTACTCCTTGGTTTGTCTATTGATACTTGATCACGGTTCATAAATACTTTACACAAATAAGAAGTCAAAAAAAGAGAAAAAAGCAATGCAAATATTAAAAATTATGTTAAAAGTATTAAAACTATTGACAGTTGCTTTTTTTGTTGTTTTATAGATTATATTGATCGACTGATACGCACCACAAAAGACTTAAATATGTTATCAATCAGGAGACATTTTTAAGGCCATTTTTTTAATAAAAAAGTCTTAGTCTAAGAAGCCATCTCCCCTTTGTACCAAATATACTGAATATGATCTTTAGTTCTACCATGAACGTGTAGATCAACGTTCATGGTTCTACACTGCACTCCCCGCTCCCTTCCAGAATATCCTTAGATGGAGAATTCTCAATTGGTTGAAAAGCGCGAATGATGAGTAGCAGTAGACCTATGAGTAGCTATGTGTATCTGTTAGGGAGCTATGTTTATTTCTGTTTTATTGGTGTCACTATAGCCACTTTTAAGTAAAATTTACGCAAGTCTTAAAGGAGACTGATATAGAGGTGAGAGCATACATAAATGCTAATTGTTATTACTACAACATTCAGGATCTCTGAATAACTGTATACTGTAACATACACATTCACCATCTCTTTGGTTAATCGTGTTTAATTTGTTGTTAGTCGTTATTATAAGGAATTCATGAGACCTGTTGAAAGTTTTAAGGAGATATACTCAAACTAGTCCCAGAGTTTCTCTGCAAAAAGTATGGACAACCTTTTCAGCAATTTACACACTAACATCTTTTGCTCAAAATGCCTAAAGAAAACTTCATTTGGTTTATGTATATATATATGTAAAATGTAGGCCCTGTTAAATTCATGTGTTTTTCAAAACTAATATTTACAGGTGGGTAGAAAAGAAATTTGCTGTTGTCATGGCTACAATAGAAAGACTGGTGAAGGCGTTTGAAGGCCTTAAGGTGTTTCAGCCTGGGGGTAGTGGAAGTGATGAAACCAAGTGAGCACTTTTTCTGGACAATGGAATGTCTTTATCAGTTAATTAAATACATATTCTGGAGAGTGTGAGCATCAGTATTTTCTTTCATGGAGTTTTTCTTTTCATCTATAACGTTTTAGCTTGTATTAAGCAGACTGAATGATTGTTTTGTACAAATACTAGATATTCTGGAATATTTGTCTATGCTTTTTATCAAAAATGTAATTACTTATTAATTATATGTAATTTATATATTTATTTATCAGGAAAAAAGAACAGCCACCAAGTAAAAAGGACAAAATTCTTCACTGTAATGCTGTGGCAGACTGCATTTGTGCACCAAATATGAGGTAAGACTAAATTTTGTAACTAAAATATATAAAGAAATTTGTTATGCATTATCATTATACCCTACATTCAAAAGTGGTGCTGGTAGAAAATACCATGTTCAGTTCCTTATGCATGAGTCTGACTTGCATCTGTGTGGAAATCCATTGAGTGCTTACATGTTATCCTGATCTTAATTAAAATTCTTTTTGAATGATTTGATTCATTTCAAAATATCGCTTTAGCAAATAACTACCATTCCTTACATACAAACCTTTAAACATCAGTTTTCAATGTTGATGGCACATTGCACATTTAACATCCTGTTCAATATAAATACTCCCAGTTTAATGTACAAAAAAAACCAAAAGCGATGTTGGATTTCAGAACATTTGCAATTCCTGCAGGACACGTGATTAATAATTTAATAGTACTGAACCTGACAAGTACCAGGGAACCATTATCCACTTCAAGCTAACATTTACCACCACTATTGACACGATCCACAAGAATGTTCATACTCAGTGTTGGAACAAAGGTCCTAAGACAATTTTACCACTGCTTCATCAAGGGCCTTGTCACCTGCATCTTCATTGTGAGGTTTGGCAACCTGATTGTGATGAAAAAGGCCAGATTGAATAGGCCATTGTACCAAGACTGTGGGAGATAGTCTTAATTCACCTACTCTGAAAGATTGACAACTATAAGCTGGATTCAGGGAGACCACACCCATATCCCATCTACTAAATTCAGGCCATAGATATTATGGAATGGATAAATGGCTTCACAAATAGTTTTGTTACATCAGCTGTAAGAATTTTCTATATGGTGTAGTGTGTGTGTGTGTGTGTGAAATGTGCCTTGGTGTGTGTGGGTGGGAGAGAGAGTGTACGAGTATGTTTGTCACTGGTGGTAGTGGGAAGAGAGTGTGTAGGGGGTGTGTCTATGTATGTTTGTTTTGAGAATATGCAATATACTGTATCTATGATGACCATTATTTGTATTTTTTGTAACCCAAAGTAAAAAGTCTGTTGCTTTATTAAAGTGAATTAAATTTAAAAGTTTAAAAAACTTATTTGTATGAGTCACAAATACACACACTTTTATGGAAATATCATAAGCATGATTTGAAGATTGTTGCATTGGCTGTGATGATGACAGGTTAGAATTTAAGTCAATCCATATGTACTTTTCTAAAAGCAAGCTATTAAAGCTCACACTTTTTGCGAACAAATGACAACTCTAAGATCCAGTAACCTGTCATTATCTTTGACTCATTTGACCCGAGTTAGCTTTAAGGGTCAGCTTATTTTTATATTTTTTTGTATTAGCTTTTTGCTGTTCATCAAAAGCAAGACTACGTCAACTTGCGATTTTAGAAGAAGAAAAAAAATGATAGCTGTTAATTAAGCACTTAATTTTGGTGTTATTTCAGAACCATAGCTGATTTTCCCAAATTTCTTGGCATTGCCGTAGAAGCATTTCTGACATTGTGCGATGATCCCGAAGCAGATGTCAGAATGGTGGCTGATGAATGTTTGAACAGAACCATTAAGGTAATTGGCAGCATAACCACAGGAAATTTCAAGAGTTGGAACTCTGCTATGTCTTGCTTGTAGCTCATTTAACACATGTTTATCACCCTGGGTACTGAAATGACTCCATATTTCCACACTGTTGTTTGCGTTAGTAATATTTAATTATTAGTAGAGTGAAGTAAAGCACTTCAACATGACAATCTATTTCTTAGGACCAAATTTTTCCTTTAATTTTTTATTTTTCTTTGGTTGTCCTTAAAGGTAATAATCAAACATGTCTTATCTCAGCATGTAAGCAATCATAAATATTAAGAAAATGTTGGCCAAATCATTCAGTGAATGTATACAAATATCATCTGGAAATCCTTTTATTCTAGACATTACTTGAGACAAATCTTGGTCGCCTGCAAGTGGAGCTATATAAAGAGATTAAGAAAAATGGGTCATCAAGATCACTTCGTGCAGCTCTGTGGCGATTTGCAGACATGTGTCACCTGATAAGGCCTCAGAAGTGCAGGTGAGATTTTGGCTTTATATTGATTTCAGCCAAACTTCAAAAAATTGTATTTTAATGCTTGATTGTCTGATAATAATAACCAAGTGCATTACACCACTGCTAACAGAGGTTAGTTAGGCCTTGGGTGCATGGAAAAGATTAGAGAATGAAATGTGTCAAAACCTAATTCAGCAGATGTCAAATGTAACAGAGAAAAGAATCTAACGAGAACAGCATGCAATTAATAATTTCTATGTTGTTGTTGTGACACTGTAACCAATTATTTATTGGTTTCACATTTCAGACCATACATCGTGAACTTGTTGCCATACATTGCTCGTATCTGTCGTCGGGAAGAAGAACCTATTCAAGAAACTTTGTCCAGTGCCATGCCAAAGATTTGTTCCGCTCTTATGGCCTTTGCCAATGAGTCGGAAGTTAAGGTTTGTGACAAATAAGAGCATCCCAGGAAGGTGGATGAGAATTTTTTTTATATTTTTACCTGCTTGTCAAGTTGATGAATAGGATCTTGTCACCATAAACTTTTAAGTCCAGCATGAGAACTTTGTGGGTTCACATATACTGTACCATTTGTTTGTTGTTGTAATTAAGGACATCAGAATTTAAATTCTACATTTAATGGAAGGAAGCTTATAGCTTATTTTGTGGAGTATTTTAGCTGCTATAGTAGTGATAATTATGTCTACCAGCCATCCATTACCTCTATGTTTTATTTTCAAAAAAGCAGTTTTATTAACAAGGCTTATGCAGCTGTGCTAAAGCATGCAAATAGGTGAATGCACCTGGAAATTACAAACTAATTTAAATGCCTTTATTAATGCTAGGCCTTGCTGAAGTCTTTTCTGTCCAACTTGATGTCCTCATCCGCTGTGTGTCGACGCATGGCGGCTAGCAGTCTCTCCCTCATCTGCCAGTATTCACGGAGTCCAACCAGCTTCTTCACCTATCTTATCAACATGATACTTGGTGAGCACATTCTCTGTATATACTATGTTACTTATACTGGGATTTATAAGCTTTCTCCAGTCATAGATGTTTACATCTGTATGTGATAATGTCCAAGTTTTGACATAAACAAGGATGAGGTATGGTAAAGATAAATATTTTTATCCAAATATTACAAATGAAATAAAGAATTTTTGTTGTTATATTACCTCCAGAACTGGTGCTGCCAGTGGACCAAGAACATGATGTGTACACCATTCTTGGTGTTATTCTCTGTCTTCGTCATGTGATGCCTCATTTGTCACGCTCTAGTGGTAGTCACGCTCAGGGCCTGAAGGACAGCTTTGGGTACAGAGAAGCTGAGAAAGAGGAGGGTGTCAGCACAGAACAGATGATCAAGGTGAATCTTAATCAGAGCAACAGATTTTGCAAGCCGTCGTGTCCCTAACCCTGTTCTTGTCCTTCTACATCTTGTCTTGGTGCTGGTGGTAGTGGAGTGCAAATCGTTGTCACTCATTATCACAATGGCAACCTTTTCATCTGGTTTTTAAAAAAAATGAAGTTTTAACTTTTGACCTTACTTGAGTGTTCATGAGCTGTGGAGGAAACCTAAGATCTTTATTGTTATTCATGTCTACTTTATAATAACCTTTTATGTTAAGTAAATATTTTTTTACAGAACTGCTTGTTGTTACTGTTTGCAGATTCTTCAGCTTTTACTGTATCATGCACACCACCCTGATCACAACGTTGTCACGGCAGCACTGGAAGCATTGCAGCAATTGTTAAAGAATCCACACCCCGCCCTATTGCATGTGCTTCTGACCAAAGGTGGTATAACGAGAACCCACATCTACCAGGCAGATTTTCAAGAAGCTGAGTTGCGGGCAGAAAGTGAGATGCATTCCCCGTTGTGAATATATTGAGCTGTATTTTTCAGTAAATCGAGATACAGAAAGTCATCAATTGGTCCTGTACTGTAGACTGTGTAGAGCTTCTCTGACATTAACTTACTAGAGTCACTCTGTAAACGCAGCTGTAAAAGCAGTTCAGATATTGCCTCATCATAAGAATATTAGGGTAAATAAATGTTTTTTGTCAAAGATCTATAGTTTTTTAATGCTGAGATGGTTGAATCATCTATTTATAACATAATTTAGGAGGTTCCAGGGAAGTTCGACTAAGGTGAGTTTGACTAAGTCATTTCGTCTAACGGTCGTTTCGACTAGGGTCAGTTCGACTAAGGTCGGTTCGACTAAGTCGTTTTGTCTAACAGTCAAGTCGTCTATAGGACGCATGAAATGCTATAGGACGCATGAAATGGAAAAAAAATTGTTGATTTGAATGTTAATAAACGATTTAAATCTATCATGTAAATAGTGCTAAATGTCACGTTAAGCAATCGTGCTCCACACGTTCCACTCTCGCACGCACGCTCTCAACCACACAGACTCAACAAGCATTCAAACACCCGATGCCGGCGGCGCATCCAACCGTCCCTAAGTGTAAAAATTGGCGCACACACATGGGAACAGTAGAAAACACACGTTTATTAAAGATGGAAGAAAATTGTAAGAGAGAAGAAGAAAGGACGAACACTGCCAAAACTAATGTCTAGATAACACACACAAATAAACGTCCCTGCAGAATGAACAAATTAATGGAAACCTGTGCAGCGCCGTACAGGGGTGCAACCACACGTAAGGCGGGTACAACATAAGACATCCCCCTCCCCGATCACTCTCTGGGCCAACCAGAAACGATGGCGCCGGTTCCCCTTACATAAGCGCCCGCGATTCCCAGGTTCAACTGATGCCAGGGGAGACCTGATGTTCTGGCCTTGAACACCCGAGTTACGCAGCCGCTTACCCACTTAATTGAGAAGTTCTTGGTCAGACAGTGCGGGATGGGGGCTGTAGATGCACCTTATAACGAAAGACTTTTATAATGCATTCATGTTACTGCATCTTGTTACTAACATCATTTTGTTTACACAGGTACAACTGAGCTGCCAAGTATGTCAGATGACACTTGCCTAGATGAAGACATGGATGGATCAGAAGTAGATAGTCGGAGCACAACTGAGTCCAGTTCTGGAACATCTGCCTTTGTTTCTGATTTTGAGTCTTCTTCACAATCTGGTGATGGACAAGCAGAGCTGGCTAAGAGTTCCGATGTTTGTTAAATTTTAGTTTCCCTCTACTACATAGCTGAGTGGGGGTTTTGTGTATACATCTGGGAACATAGAAATAATTATTTAATTCCATTATAATATTCCCATCAAATTTTCTGTGGTTGATTTGTTCATCCAGAGGTGATCCAGAATTGATAAAGGAAAAAAACTTACTTGACCTAGAATTTAAAAGGAATCTTTTGTACTGTCAATGGGAAGTTTTGTTTTTTCCGGTGCTGCTTAGAATTATCATGCATTTGATAAACAGATGTCATAGTAATTGTGCTTATTTTCAGTTTTCACAGCCTACTGTAACAGTAAAGGATCAAGATTTCCTTGATGCAAATGTGTTGGTGACGGGCGACACTGATTACTCCAATGTTGAGATTGGTGATCTAAACGAGGAACGCTCAGAAATGTCCACACTATCCCATAGCAGCAGCATAGAGACTCTTTTGAGCATCAAGAGCATCAGTCCTAAACACCTACCCCATTCCCTTGGCGCCAGTCGAGGCAGCATACAGCACGATATGAACGGTAATCCTGAGTATGACCAGACAGAACTCGATGAAAGTGATACACGAGAAACTTCAAGTCCTGCTCCCCTACCTTCCAGTGCTTCGAAAACGGCTGCAAGTACACTGGACATAGGGTCACAGCTAGATAGTGAGGAAATACCTTTGCTGTATGTGCTGCGACTTTTATGTAAGAATTTCCTGCTTCAGGGTCAGAATGGGGCTCTGATTAGCGACAGGCAGGTGCGAGTCAGCCTCAAGAGTCTTGCCCTCAGCTGCATCACATCAGTTTTCACACTTTGCCCAAGGCTTGTGCTTCTCAGTCTGTCTCCCGGCTCTAGCGCATTGCCACCTCACAACTCAGGTAGTTTATTAAGCAGCTTGCAGATTTTATTTTAAAAAAGTGCTTTTCAGTATCTTCTGTGAAAATGAGTTTTTGTGTAGCTTATTTAGAAAACAGAGGGCAGTCCCACAATTCTGTGATGCATGTGATCAGTTTTCAAGCTGGAGGACTATGATTCAGAGCTGACTAATAACAGGAAGGACTGGGCTCAACTTTTGTCCAAGTGATCTTCTGTTTCACTGCCTCTCCATCCGCTAGGCCATAAAACCTGTAGCTTATTACACAAATTTAGCAAGCAGTAGGTGAGCATAACACTCATTTTGTTACATAGGTCATAGGCTGGGCTCAACTTGTGTCCAAGTGATCTTATGTTTCACTGCCTCTCAAGCTGCTAGGCCATAAAACCTGTAGCTTATTACACAAAGTTACCAAGCAGTAGGTGAGCACAGCACTCATTTTGTTAAATGGGTCGTAGGCCATTTAAATTTAACTTGGTTTTGAAGACGGTAAAGGTAGATGAATGAAAGATGTTTTGGGCTAGTCAGAGCTTTAGAAGATGCCAATCCTTGCCGTGGGTCAAATTTTCTGTTATTGTGTGTACCTGCAGGGTCTAGTCAAGCTCTTTGGGATGTTCTTCTTTATGCCAGCCATCCTGATCACCAGCTGAAAGGACTCACAGCCCTTGCTATTGGCTCCATCATACAGGCTGTTTTGCTGGAGGGTCGTGGGGACTTCTCCTATTGGCTGCGACTGCAAGGAGCACTTGTGAATGGTAAGACTTGGCCAGAGATGGATACCCTTTTTCAGAGATGAGTCATTGGTTGGAAAGATCTTGGGGTTTCTTTACTTCTTTTCAAGAGTAATGGCCCTTGCATCCTCATTAGCACTATTATTATCACTAGCCAATAGTGTACTGCATGGTACGAGATTGCTGTCTTTCAGCATGAGCCAGTATTTTAGAACAGACATTGTTGTACCTACCTTAAGCACTCCTTGAAAATACAAGAAATCGTGTAACCCTCCCTTCTTTTAGGGAGAGATGAAAGTTTTATTTCACTTTTCTACCAATCATCCACCTAAATTATGTTCCAAAAGATAAAAGCATTTCTTTTCAGATGTCATTTCTGTGGATGGTTTGCTCAAGACACTGGTAGGTATTTTGGATGATGACTCAGCTGTAGCCACACGGCACTCACTTAGTGCCCTACAGCTGTGCCTGCCTCAATTGTTGGACAGCTGTCATGGTCGCCTAGGCTTGCAGCTACTCCTTGAACTGTTGAAGGTCAAGGCTAATCCATACTGGTTAGTCAAGGTATGTGCCATATGGTCTTCAGTCCTCAGTAACATTTTTATGGCAGATTCTCATAACATCTTTGGCTGTGACACTCCCAAGATATTCTGTCATGTAAAATTTTCCTCCACCTAAACTCCTAAATACTAATATAGCTTAATCCTATTTATTTCACCTAGCCTGTTAAATCTTCAGATGATTGACCTGCCTTCGACCACACTTCAGTTTTTTGTTATTACTGATTTATATGTTATGTTATTTATGTTCTTTAGCTTCCTGTGTGTTCATTAAATACAGCAAGTGAAAAAAGTAATGCATGGCAGACATTACATGTTAAGTAAACAAAACTTTGTGAACAGGTTGAATTGCTAGAAATCCTTGGGTCTCTCAACTTTAAGAAAATTCACTACTTGGAGTCAATCAGCCAAGATATACAGCAAGGGGACCACCACTTTCAGGGAGTGAGTTTTACTTGCTTTTATTAATGAATATGTTCCTAGGATGGAATGTCAATGTGCAAGTGAATGTGCGCAAGTATGCACATCTGCATGTTTATATGCACAGATTTGTATGCAACATTTGGTGGATCGATGTACACAAATGTGCGTTGTTGATTATGATCAGCGTACACAAACATGCGTTGTTTATTATGATAGAGGACGCAGCTTCAGCAGCACTACCTGGAGAAAGTAATCATTCCTCTCCTTGGCGATGAAGATGGGCGAGTACGGCATGCTGCTTCATCTTCACTCATCAAGTAAGATTTGTTGTTTTGGCTGGATGGTTAGCATCAGGATTAATCTGGTGCATTGCCCCTGAAATAACAATAAACAAAGCAATCCAAGCAGATATCTTTATTAATATTCGTAAGGGCTGCCTCAAAGAACTATGATGGACATGGTCTACCAGGTCAGCCACTGTGCTGTGATAATAGTCTTTGTTCACCTTTAAACACCATTTATCCCTCCCCTTTGTTGCTTTGCTAAACCTAGCAGTGATGCACACTTACACATGTACACATTTGCATACATATAATAATGAGGATTTATATAACGCATTTCCAAAGATTTTCTCAAAGCGCTTTACATAAATAATATATAGACTGAATCATCAACAACCATGCACCTATATTCGCATATAACAGATGTGCTCACTTCCACAACACCCACCCACTCATACACAGAGTAAACTACAGTCACGCATTATGCGTGCTCATGGTCAGAACAGGGTCGCAGTAAAGTTCTGAAAAGATGCGTCTTAAGTTTAGACTTAAAGAAGGTTAGAGAATCAGAGTGAATCAGAGTAACATATATACTTAAGCACACCCTTCATATCTTTGATATCATCAACAGAAAGAAGTTAACGTTGAACAATTAGAGATCCTTTTGTGAAGTATAAGCAGTGTTCACAATGTTCTCTTTCTTATGCACAGGCTAGTTCCTCATCTCTTTTTCCCAGTGGACTGCCCACAGCACGATCCCATCATCTCAGTGGCCAAGGATGAATCAGATGTCTTGTTGTTTCCCATTCTTCATGAGCTGGCAATGGAACCACCTCCACTAGTGCAAGGCTTGGTACAGCCATATCACTTTGACCTATTGCAGGAGGTCAACCCCAACATCGAAAGTTCACTTTCCCGCATCGTGCAGATGCTGATGCATCAGCTGCTGGTGTCACAGTCCAAGTATATGACAGTAAGTGTTATGTTTGCAGGCTCAAGCAGGCTTGCAGAATACTCAAACGCTCCCAGCTGTGTCCAGCTAATTAATGCAGTCTTCATATCTGTATAATTCTGACAGCTGTTGCGTTAACATGAAGTGACTAAAGGTCATATGATGACAACACTTGCAGGGCCCAGCATGTTTATGTAGGCTGAAGGCTTGGAGTGGTTGGTGGTACAGTGGTGCAATAGCTAAAAGTGCCTGTCCTTGCGACAGATTTGGGCCTCCCCCTCCCCCATTGGTGGTTTTCTCTGGTCACTTGGTTTCCTCCACCCTCTCTGTAAGTGAGAGAGTTATGCTTTGAATGATGGTAAATGAATTTGTAGGATGGATTTGATGCCTGATA